>CM056589.1:20911482-22111482 GCA_029721435.1 Gymnothorax reevesii
TGCCTTGTTCCGTGGAATGTGAAACAGCTCTATTGTAATGGTATGCTCTGCAGTTTTCCATTTATACTGTATGTATTGAATGAGTTTAATCTCTTTACTGGGAGAAAGGCAGTTTACTCTGAGGTTACACCACCACTGGGGTCTGTAGTTAA
Source organism: Gymnothorax reevesii (assembly GCA_029721435.1). Taxonomy (NCBI): domain Eukaryota; kingdom Metazoa; phylum Chordata; class Actinopteri; order Anguilliformes; family Muraenidae; genus Gymnothorax; species Gymnothorax reevesii. Next base: position 20,911,635 of record CM056589.1, read on the forward strand.
GCAATGAGCATTTATCATTGAACCATTAACCTATCAAAAGGACACTTTATGACAGATCAGGGCAATGTGCCTTTAGAACTGTAGAATATGGAATGACCTAGAAGTGTGATCATAAACTTCTAAACCTCTGCAAATTAAATTGAAGTTAGCTGTTGCAAGCATTTATCTTTCACTGATCAGGACCATTATCATACCATTAAAATGTTGGCTATGATGACAGTCTTTCACACAGAGTGCTGTTTTAAAATTTTGGTTACAGCATAGCCTGACAGAGATTGCACGCAATCGGAACTTAAATGACTGGAAATTCATTTTGTAACTTAAGGTAACAACCATTCTGCCACCAGATATTATTTTTTAGATACAATATATTGCCCTAATTATGTTGTGATTGAGAAAATATTATTTTTAAATAATTTCAGTCCAAAAGTATGATGCAGCCACTATGTGATGCTTGTAGATTTGAGTGATAATTGAGACAGATGGATTACTGATCAAATAAATCTTTGCCTTTTTGTTAAACAGTGCCATTAGGAGCCCTCTCTGATGTAGTTATTCCAGAATGAACTGTAATAAATGTGCCCTTAAGTTAATTTGTGTTGACATTAATTAGATTAACACCATGCCATATGGCGTATTACTCGTTATCATCTTAATGGAGATAAATTTCTTATTAGGACCTGAAACTTTCTGTGATAAATAGCAAAGAAGATGTATTTTTATATCGTATTATTATCAGTTCCAAAATATTGGGGTCATTAACAGCGTCTGTTTAGTCCCACAGTTAAGATGTTTAAGACAATGTGAAGCCATACGGCAATGCTTCTTTGAGCTGACATAGCACATCTTTCACTTTTTTTTTCCAGATCTGGAATGACTACAAACTGCGGTGGACTCCAACTGAATTTGATGGAATCGAGCACATCCGTGTCCCTTCAAATAAAATATGGAGGCCTGACATTGTACTTTATAACAAGTGAGTCTTTCGCATTGACAAGTGCAGCAATAAATTTATTGCAGTTTAATTCAGGATAAGAGCTTAAATATCCCCTGCTAAAATTAGCATTTGAAACAAAGACAGGTTTGAAGCTGTGTTTTAGACACTTTTAGTCGGTCATCCAGCTGTTTGCCAGTTTAAATTGCCTCAAATTTCACCAGCTCATGGTGTCATCCCAGCCCACTTCGAATTGCTTTGTCTTACCGGTTTCACTGGGCTCAAACTAAACATGACCAAATAGAAGTGTGGAAAACACATCTTAAAATATCATGAACCAACTCAGAGTCCACACTGGTCTAAACTCAAATGATCAGCTGGAAAGCCAAATGGTATTGATATTACTTTTAAGAGAATAATAACATGAATAATTCTACTTTACCCTTTATTAGTGCCGTGGGGGATTTCTTGGTGGAGGACAAAACCAAAGCCTTGCTGAAGTTTGACGGGACGGTCACATGGGTTCCCCCAGCCATTTTCAAGAGTTCCTGCCCCATGGACATCACCTACTTCCCCTTCGACTACCAGAACTGCTCTATGAAGTTTGGTTCCTGGACTTATGACAAGGCCAAAATCGACTTGGTCCTGATTGGGTCAAAGGTCAACCTGAAGGACTTCTGGGAGAGTGGAGAGTGGGAGATCATTGACGCCCCGGGATACAAGCATGACATCAAGTACAACTGCTGCGAGGAGATCTACCCTGACATCACCTACTCCTTCTACATCCGGCGCCTCCCACTGTTTTACACCATTAACCTCATCATCCCATGCCTGCTCATCTCCTTCCTGACCGTGCTGGTCTTCTATCTCCCCTCTGACTGCGGCGAGAAGGTCACCCTGTGCATCTCGGTACTTCTCTCCCTCACCGTGTTCCTCCTGGTCATCACCGAGACCATCCCATCGACATCGCTGGTCATCCCTCTCATCGGCGAGTACCTGCTCTTCACCATGATCTTCGTCACCCTCTCCATCGTCATCACCGTCTTCGTGCTCAACGTGCACTACCGCACACCCATGACCCACACCATGCCCAGATGGGTGCGGTCCGTATTCCTCCGGGTGCTTCCCAGAATCATGCTCATGCGTCGGCCGATGGACCAGCAGGAGTCCTCCAAGAGTTGCGCCTCAAAAAAGAGGCGGGGAAGTGTGTCTCTGCAAGGGCCGGTAAACTGCCTGGAGTACGGCGAAAGCAAGATAGCCATGGAACACAAAAAGTGCCTGTGTCCGCACGGTAAAGAGACGCTGGACCACCCGGACCCGAAAATGGGCCGGCAGCTCAACCCTCAGCCCATCAACACAGTGGTCGCCTTCTCCGTGGTGTCGCCCGAGATCAAGCAGGCCATCGAGAGCGTCAAATACATCGCCGAAAACATGCGGAGCCGCAACAAAGCCAAAGAGGTACTGCCGCTTTAGTCGGCACAGTGTGGTAACACCAGGCCAGGTTGGCTCAATTTTCATGGTGATCCAGTGATACAATTATGCTGAGATTGAGTCCAGTCCATCAGGGAAATGAGCAGGAAGTAATGAGATGTTGATGCAGCACTCGATTCTGCGAAAAAAAAATGTACCTCGTCACAGAAAAAATTATATCTGAAAAATTCATGAGAGTGAATTTGCATCATATCAAGCAGGAACACACACACATTCAAGGCCCACACATTTCTAATATTTTCAGGGTTATGGAGTTATGGAGGAAAGTTTACATTAAAAACAACTCTGGGTCATCACCAGAGTTGGCATTTAAGCATTTTTAAGGTATTTGAAGGTTAAGGTATGTTACCCAGTTATGTTTGCTAACTGCATGTGAGAGGTAAATATTATAAAGTCAAGAGGCACAATCACACACCACACTTCACTTGTTGCCTCCCAGCAATATGGCTGTGAGTTCAAGCATGGGCCTTCTATTGCAGACTTTTCTGCATGTGCACATATGGATTTCCTTTGTATCGCCAGTGTCCTCCTACACTCAAAAAAATGAAATGTTAGATTTTGTTAGATTTACTAACTAATGTTATGTCAACTGGTTCCACGCAATTGCTTTTCGTAACCTTTATTTGACTTCTAACGTTTCTGGCCAGTTTAATTAGTCTGGCCAGTTTTACTAATTAATTTAATTAATTAATGGAATTTACTCAACTCAGTTTTGTGGAACCAGTTGACATAACATTATTAAGTAAATATAACATCTCTAACGTTTCATTTTTTGAGGGTACAGCGCTAATTTGTTGCAGTAGGCTAATTGTAAAATCAATGCGGTCCATAGGTATGAGTGTGTGAGTGAATGGTGCGTGAATGTCTGCACCTAGTGATTGACTGGCCAGCTGTCCAGACTGCATTGCTGCTTCTCACCTATTGGGTGCTGGGTTGGGGCCAGTATCAACCCCCCCTCTCCCCAAGATTAAGTAAATTGGGTTATGGAGGGATAGATAGATGGATGGTTGAATGTCTAGATGGTTGGATAGATGGAAAGGTGAATGGAATTCCAGGTGAAGCTCTATTACGAATATGAAATTGACTGTATTCCACTGTCAGTTTTGATAGAAGGCTCTCCCACTGAATCAGGGGGAGGTAATGAGCTCTCTCAATTCAGTGAAAATGCTCAGCGTGGATCTGATGCTGATTTCTACAATCTTTACACTGGCGTCCCCTGCCTGCTGATACTTCAATTTTCCCATTTTAAATGAATTAATTCTAGGTGCTTAAGCGTAGTATTACTCCTCTACACACCTTCCATTCATTTCATATTGTGTTCCATTTTTTACACAAAAAAGGGTGATTAAATAAGAATTCATCCTTGGAACAAGTTCTGAGAACATAGTTGCTAATGAATCGCTTTAATTGACATATTCTTACCAAGTTCAATAAAAAATGAATCTTGTTTCATGGCCTACTATAGCTATCTTATGAAAAAAATAAGTGTTATTTATTGTATTTAATTGGACTGTTTGAAGTTCACCTTGGCTCATTCACCTTGTCTGCAGGGATTTTGAACTTCTGAACATAACATTTTTCATCCCTGACCTAGCAAATGTTTTCTTTTCAAAGTGACCAAAGCAGTTTCTTTTACCACAGCTGCAAATTTTTTTTTTTTTCTGGCAATTTTCTAAAAATACAGAGCTGTATCATCCCTGTGGATCTGCTAGGCTTTGGAATGAAAAAAAAAGAAAATGCACTTATTCACCCTGCTTAGCTTAAAAGCACCAGGAGGAGTCTTTTGTGCGTGTAGAAATGCTAGTGCACAACAGTTTCCATTTCACTGCAGGATTTAAAAGCCGTAATGCTCCCCAGGCAATTATACGTGGGAAGTGTACGCATAATGCCGCGCCTTTCTTGAAGTGTAGTTTTGAACTGGGTAAATAAAAAGACGACTGCAAACAACTCAAAATCGTTTCTCCTCCATCTCCCACAAGCTTTTGAAATTAAGGTAAATAACAGACATCGTTTTAGAGCTCAAATAGAAATGACATGTTTTGTGACATCTTATTGGCTCTACAAATCAAAGCGATAGGTGCGATGCAACATTCAGCGAAGTTTAAATAATCAGTGATTCAATTTATTGCTCAGTTTTTGGCTTTGTGTGATACGTCAGACGGTACTCCAGGACTTGCGACAGGCAACCGACAGAGAAAAGATTCAGGACATCTGCATCTCCCAGACTGAGAAAGATGAAAAAAACTTTATTGAACCCTGTGGGCTAATTTATCCTCAGACTTTAACCCAGTCTAGTTACCTCGGAGCAGTGGGCAGCCACAGTGCTATGCCCCAGAAATAACTTCGGTTCTCGGGCCAGAGCCTTGATCAGGGGCAATAGGAGCATTTCTGTGGAGCGAGTCTTTTTTGGGGGCCAGAATTGACCCATTTAGCGTAGACTCACATCCCTTATAGGCCTCTTGTGACATGTCCTGAAAGATTAATTTCAAGTCACCCTTTCTTAGTGTGTGTCAAATCATCTCCGCTGCCCTCAGTTCTACCAGTCTCAGACAACCAGCATGCTCCTCAAGTTCCACCTGTCACAACAAATTAGGACCCTCATAAATTTTCCCAAATTCTCAGAAGAATTGGACACTTCTCAAATTCTAACAGCGTGAAAATGATCACCCAGGTTCTTCCTAGTCCTGATTATCAAAACGCTGTCCATCTCGTGTGAGCTGGCCAACAGATTAAATGTAATCGGCTACACCTTGTCTGGAACTTTCCAGAGTCTTTAATGATGGCTTTTATTTTGATGTGGATGAGATAAACATGACATTTTTTTTTCCGAACTCCTTCAGTGGATATTTACAGATGGAAACTGGAGCTGAAATGTAGCGACTTACGCTGTATATATAATAATATACCCCCCTCCCTTCCAGCCTAATACTCTGAATGTTCACCTTCCATCTCTTCCACTCTCCACCTCTCTCTCAGATCTGTATCCCTCATGCTTTACCTTCTCCCATCTAGGTTTTTAAACCCATATGCCACTCTTCTCTACTCTGTTTAATTTTGCACAGCTGTCTTTTTAGCATTTTGTTCATCTTTGTGCAAATGATGTATGATGTATGTAAGCACTGATGCCACTGCTCTCCCTCTCTCTCTTTCACTCTTTCAGGTGGAGGACGACTGGAAGTATGTTGCGATGGTGATCGACAGGATTTTCCTCTGGGTTTTCGTAACAGTTTGCGTGCTTGGAACTTTGGGCCTGTTCTTTCAGCCTCTCATTGGCTTCTTATCATAGCTCCGCCTCTACCCAATCTTGCATTTATTTCCCACACTCACTCAGAACCAGACGCATGCTTCACCAGTCTCAGAGCAACCCTATGAGCTGTATATGAGCTGTGTAAGGATTGTGTATTAGCTGTGTATGAGCGGTATGAGGACTGTGTATGAACGGTATTTGAGTTGTGTATGAGTGGTATATGAGCCATATATGAACTGTGCATGAGCTGTGTATGAGCAGTGTATGAGCGGTGTATAAACTGTGTATGAGCGGTGTATAAGAGATGTATAAGCTGTGTATGAGCAGTGTATGAACTGTGTATGAGCGGTGTATGAGTGGTGTATAAGCTGTGTATGAGCAGTGTATGAACTGTGTATGAGCGGTGTATGAGTGGTGTATGAGCGGTGCGTGAGCTGTGTACGAGCTGTGTATGAGCGGTGTATGAGTGGTGTATAAGCTGTGCATGAGCAGTGTATGAACTGTGTATGAGCGGTGTATGAGTGGCTGTATATGAGCATACATATGCATTGTGTGTATATGAGCAAACAGCTCTTGCGGCAGTGCTTGTTGGCAGTACCTGGAAATCACTTAGGCTGCCAAAATCTGGTTTCTCGCAGGCCAAATTGTGGCTGGCTCCCCCACAAGCAAGCATTTTCTTTTCCAGACGCTAATGTAATTAGCCCAACAGAAGATCCTATTTATAATTGAGAACTATTAATATGTAAATGAAATGTTTTGAGGAGACGGGTGCCAAGAATAAATGATGTGTATCACTATAATACAAAACATGTAGCTAGTGCATGACTGATTTCCAGGCCATATCCCCTGGATTCTGAATTGTGTTTCTGTAGATTTACACCAGGGATTATTGCAGGATCTCTGGCTTTTGGCCACTTGTTTTACATTTTTGGTCTTTTTTTTGGCCTGTTACATTTTGGGCGCTTTTTTTTCCTTCTATATCAGTTGTCAAAAATAAAAGGCTTATATTTCTATTTTGATCAGCGCACATCAATTTCACACTTTGTGATTAAAATTAGTGATGCAATTAAAAATTGTGCCGGGTTTATGTTATGGTTGTTTTCTTATTTATTATTTCATTGATGTGACATACGTATCAAATTTCTCCGGCATAATCTCTCTCGGTCTCTCTCCTTTTCTCTCTGTCACACACACACACACACACACACAAACACACACCATCTCTCTCCCACTCTCTCTCACTCAAACACACACACACACACACACACACCATCTCTCTCTCACTCAAACACACACGCGCGCGCGCACACACACACACATACCATCTCTCTCATACTCTCTCACTCAAACACACACACAAACACACACATACCATCTCTTTCATACTCTCTCACTCAAACACACACACACACACATGCACACACACAAACACACACATACCATCTCTCTCATACTCTCTCACTCAAACACACACACACACACGCACACACACAAACACACACATACCATCTCTCTCATACTCTCTCACTCAAACACACACGCGCACAACTCTTGAACACACAAGAATATCCATAAGCACAAATGGGGCCATTTATGTGAACAATTGATTTATTCACAATTTAACAAAATGTTGAATCTTGATGCAATCTTAAAGATGTAGCCACAAAATGTTACTTTGAAAATTAAACATGCACCATTTTGAAGAACAAAAATGGACCTCCAAGTGTGAACCCACATATTGGACATTTGTTGCACCTAAGTTGTTTCAAATTAAAAAAAAAAAGAAAGCAAGAAAAGAAGTTCTCATTTCATAAATATTATAAGTGTGTTGTCTTTATTACTCTTCCAGTCTTAAGATATTGCGCTGTTATTGTGCTGGAGAGCATGGTGTCATGTTAAGGGGTTCACTTATATATCACACAGAGTACAGTGAGAGATGCAGACTGCGACACCCAGTTTTCGCCTCACAATCATACGTGTGCGTATATCTGACTTATATTTTGGCCACAAAAATACCGGTAGATCTTTCGTTTTTAATTTTTGTTGTTGAATTTCTGGGGTCAGCATCATTAAGAAAGATGGTGTATCAGTTTCAAGTAAGTGAGAACAAAGGGACTCGTTTGAAAGACATAATAGCTCGCTTGCTTAATTCAGGCTTGCATCTGAAGCACTGTTTACTGAAACCCCACAAGTCAAGTCAAGTCAAGTGTGACTTATGGGGTTTTAGTAATAGGTGCTTCATTTGTGTTCAGACAACATTCAAGCTCCTTTGTTGGATTTTTTACTTTGCTGTTGTTTTTTCAGGAAATATTACTGGAACAAAGGAAATCTGTCCACCTTGCCTGTGTATCTACCTGCGGATTACCCACTCACCTGGATCCGATAAACACCTGAAAGACATAAACTTGTATTTAAATATTTGCTGAGCGCCTGAAAGAAACGTACAGTGTCCATCAGCGGCTATTTAAATTAAACATGCCATTACACAGGCTGTCTGCTGTTTATGGTTAGGACTTTTTTCATTGTTAGTTTGACTACAAATGGTTAAACGCAGTTCTTTTTCTAAATGGTATGTCCGAGTTGAGAATGTTTGTATTTTGAAGTAGAATCCAGGATTGCATTCATACCTAGTACAACATAGCAAAATGTTCTTTACCCAATACAAATATTCCTACACAAATAAGGTTTTTAGAGACTCTTGCATTACAACATTAGCAACACAATTTGAGCCATTCCTAAAAAAAATTGTGTTTGTTAACTTGCTGGAATGTAATGAAAGGAGAAAAATAAACCTACAAATCTACTTATTCCCTGGACTGACTTTGGGAACCACTGCTATACTGTATGTACTCCAGTTACCTTCCACAACCTGAAGAGCTGCACATACGGCTAATTGGAGACCATTAATTGCACTTAGCTACTGTATGAGCATCTGAGTGAATGGTGTGTGGTCACTGCAATGGATTGGGCAAAGTGCCCAGGATGTTTTTTGACATCCTGCTTTCTGGATCCTGGAATCGACGCCAATCTCCACTAGTCCTGAGCTGGAATAAGTGGGTTAGAGAGTAAAACGACATTCTGCAGTCTGTGTTGATTGGTTGTGCAGTCCTGTAAATGCACAGACCTCATGGTGTTGATTATTCTCGAGGAAAATTATGCACATTGCAATTTTAACTTCTATTCAAAGTTTAGATTACCTTATTTTTGAGAAAACAAAAAGCTAACAATATCAGCATTGATACAATGCCTTCAGAGTATTTCATATTGAATCAAGAGTTTAATCATTATGGCACTCAAAGAAATTCAACTGAAACTAGATGTATGTCGATGGCGCACCATCACAAATCTCTGCGCTCCACAACGAATGTTATGGGAGTAGTAGTAATGTGTCGGAGAGAAATTCACTGAAATGGCTTTCTGCTGTACAAATGGTAATCTGCTTGTTGCAGTGACAAAGCACTGATCAGAGTTATTGTAATGTGATATAGTTGGTTAGGTGGTTAGAGTACTTTTTGGGTGTCTGTTGTGGGCATAAATGTTGTGATTTACGAAATGAACCAAGTGCGACAACCAGTAGAATGCAAAAAGGAGGCTTTATTTCTGAAGGGGGAAACCCCCCAACAGAGCTGGCAACGGTACAAAGTCCACAATCCAAAAACAGTATCCAATGGGCGTAATCCAGAATCGTAACCAGGGCACCAATAACAAAGTTCGTGGTCAGACAAAAAGGGTTCGGTACACAGGCGTAGGTTTGGAGGAGAAACAAACGCATAAGCCAAAGACAGTCCGAATCCAAAACCAGGGCAGTAATCACAAAATCAAGGTCGGGCAGAAAAAAGGTCAAAATTCACAGATGCAACAATATCCAAAAAGGGCAAACCAAAAACAATAGTCGGGCAATCCAGTCAGAAAGATAAACACTGAGATATCGAGGCGAGAAACGTAGCACAAGAAAACTAGGGAGAACGATCTGACAAGAAAGTTTACCAAACAGACATCTTATATACACACCCGGGGTAAACACATGACCAGGGAGAACAGGTGCAATCAGTGGGAACAATGATCAGGGAGAGATACATGAGGAATAAACTAATTACATGAATTAGGCTGTAGCCAAAACACAGACAGGGATCACAAGACAATCCTATGAACAAACAACAGCTCCGGTTAAGGAGTACTAAAAGTGCAAAGTCAAAAGAAAAGGAAAGCATGAGATATAAGTGGAAAACTGCAGCAGAGATAATTAGGGATAGGCAAGGAGGCGGAGACTAGAATTGGGCGACAGCTGAGAGATCATTAGTCAATTAGTAAGTGCAGCTATACAATCCCAAGTGCTTGTTAGTAAGTTAGTCCAAATATACAAGGTTAGTGTGGGTTAGTATTTAGCAAAAACAATAAACTGTTAGTATGTGTTAGTAAGACAGTAAAAGAGAGAGGAAGGAAGAACACGAGATAATGAAAGAAGATTGAAACCCAGAAACCAATAAATCACCTGAATGAGTGGCACACAAGACAAGGGACCGTGAGCAAAGATACACACAAGACAAGACAGGGGAGACAAAGTGCAAAGCATGGAAATGAAAACATGGCTTGGAAACTAAATGATCTAAACATGAAAAATAATAAACAGGAAATCTAAATACCAACACACAAAACACAATCCTAAGAATAGTCAGACAGAGCAGTGGTCACTAAACACAGAAATACTAAACATGGCTAGGCCAGGCACAGAACTTAACATGACAGCAAAATCCAGAATCCCAACAATAAATTACTCTTCATTTTGAAGTGAGAGTATAATGAAAGGAAAGGATGTACGGTACAGCGATTAGCACACCTGACGCCATTTGACCTAGAAAACGGTCAAAATGAGGTCAAATCAAAAGCCCATCTGATATGTGACGAAGGGTCATCCCAAAATTTTGAGTGTCCGAGCTCAATGCATATGGAACTTATGACCATTTTTCAATTTTCACAAAAAGGCCCCTGGTGGCCAGAAGAGGAAATGAATTTAAATTCTAAACATGTTGTGCTCCCCTCTGGGCACTACCCTACTCACACCAAAGTTTCAGGTTAATTGGTCTAACGGCCCAGGAGGAGTGACTGTTTCGGACGTACAGATGGACGAACGGATGGAAGAACTGAATTACAAGATCTCTTCGCTTTTTTGGAAGCGCGGAGATAATTACAAGATCTCCTCGTTTTTTCGGAAGCACTGAGATAATAATGACATGTTTATTTTTGAAAAAAGGAGGCATCTTAAATCTTACTTGAATCTGGAATGGCTAATCAGTGAAATGTGTGCAAGCAAGCACACATGCAACTCATGCTGCCATCTTTGCAGTGTCCAAGAAGATTCCAGGTCTCCTCTGCAATACGTGCCTGCTCGCCGCTGAAGCATTTTATTTGCAGCTTCAAACCTCAGATACACTGAACAAGGGCGGCAGAAACTTACATATGTACTGATGAGCACCGGTACGGCCAGCAGGAGGCACTACAGCAATGAACGATGCCAACCCAAATCGATTTTATTCCTCCCATATTCATGGCGTAAACCCAGTTGCGAGCAGCGCCCTAAAGACTGCTGGCCACGGTCGGCACTGGCATGGCTACATTCAATTCAGAATCACGTTACTTTAAGACAACAGGCTGACAAAGAAGAATGAACCTATTTGTAATTTCAGTTTAGCAATTCTGAATTAGTACACTGATATAATATGATCTTTGTGGCAGATGTTAGTTTTAATCATTTATTTGCAAAAGATTTAATGCATTTGAAAATCTTATTTTAAACTTAGGAATCAAATATTTTTTCAGTCAACCAATGTGAACAGTTAATTAAAGCATTTAAGGATAGATACAATAGTTTGGCATTTAGGCTCCAACCCTGGCACACCCTTTCGAGCTCGAGGAGAAGAGAAAAGGGACTACCAGGTTACCCTCCCACTCTGGGAGAAATTCATAGCCCATAGGTGGATGCTGGAGTGGCCTTGGGATGTTAACTAGCAGCAGGCAAGAGTGAAAAGGCAGCAGGTAAAATTATTAGCAGCGACAAACAGAGATGCAGCACAGATGTTTTTGCAGCAGCAGCAGAGCACAAGAGCAGCCTAATTAGCCCATGTTACAGAGGTGTGAGGCTGTGGCAGATATGCATGGGGGTGTCAATAAAAATGAGGGCATCTCGCAAATGTTCTGCCTGAACTAACTCCACAAGCTGCACTCCATTTTTAGCTCAGTATTTAATCATGCAGGCCATAATTACATTGAGATGTACAAACTTATTAAAGGCAATAGTGCATATAGTCACTTGCTAAATTAGTGTTGAGTATTTGTTTTGCATTTTGCTTGGGGATATTATGTAAATAAATAAATAAATTCCTTGAAAGGTTTTCTTGATGCCTGCTTTCTATAGTATAATATAAATTTTAGCAAGAATTAGAGCATGAATGAGGGGAAAAAATACGGTGACAGTGGGCCAGATGTTACCAAATCACACTTGAGAATATGGTCGCCGAGCAGATCAGTGTTTGTTTCACAGGCTGGTTGATCTCCCACCTAAAATATAAAAGCTCAGTTACCCTTTATTATTCCCCATGCATAGATGTGTTTCTGCTACCAATAACTCAACATCCAAAACCAACTGCTAAATTTCCTGTTTACTTCAGTAACAGAATAAACTTGGAAATAGATCTCGGTCAGGTGGAGACAAACCAAACATAGCTTATTGCAGTCAGAGTTAAAAACCATAGAAGCCTTAGAAACATGGATAGGTCAAACACCACACATCCAATCACAGGAAGCCTAATATGAACTAGAGATAGTATCAGACCGCTACATCTCTCTTCCTCCCAGGGCCCTACCTAGGATGCGACCTTTTAATATGATGTTCAGAAGTGCCCATAAATACTGTATTTTTTCAGGGACAGCATAAACATATTGTGTTGATCCCCCTTGCACTGCCAAAATGGCTCCTTCTAACTAATATCTATTTGAATTCCTGAATGCAGGATTTCCAAGCTGAACATTTTCCAGAGAATCACACTATCTCCACCAGCTTGTCTTCTTCCCACTGAGCATCTTTGGGCCACCTCTTCCCCAGGTAAACTGTGCCCTCGAGCCCGGCCGATTCAATTGTAGAAGAAAACAGGACTCGCTGAACCAGGTGACCTTCTTCTATTGCCAAAATCCAGTTCTGACACTCATATGTCCACTTCAGACATTTTGAAGGGGCCACTTAGAATGTACACGCTATCTGATTTGCAGCCACAAAACACCATACTGACTGGAAGCACCTCGGGAGACTTGTAGCTTCGGAGATGCTGCGACCCACGCATCTGGCCATAACAATTTAGCAAGAGTCAAAGTTGTGCAAGTCCTAATTCTTCTACATCCGAAACATTGTCTACGAGAACTGATTGTTCACTTTCCTTCTCAGGCTTGTCTGTAGACCTTGACGTTCAGGAGATAATCAATGTGATTTGCTTCAACTGTGATTGAGCTTCATGTTTTGATTCATGTGGTGACCCAGCCCAAAAGTAGCTTTCCATTGGAGTTAAAGGAATATTACAATGGGGGAGGCGGGCATTTCATGGAAGACTCCGGTTAGTGGACGTGATTGAGGGATGGTACCTGCCCAGGAAACTCACTGACACCTGCTCACCTCGCCACCTGAAGATTATCACCATCGCTTGAAAAACACGCTCCACCACGTAAACCTCAGCTGCAGTTCCTATAGAGAGGCATTTCAGACCCACACCGAGGATGCTTTCATTATACTAACGAATCTCCTCGCTTCCCTCACTTGGCTCCTCCCAGCGAGAGTCTGAGACAGAGATGCGAGGAAGAGCCGTCAGGAAGGAAGAATCAAAAGTTACCACAAGATAGATCCCTTGTTCTGTTGGCAAGATCCTCCATGTTGGCAGAGGCAGAACGATTCCGGGTTACCGAAGGAGAGAGGAAGCTGGGAAACATAAGTTAGCATGAAGACAAGCACCCCTTGAGAGAGCCCGGGTGGAGCTGTGAGCTCATCCTACGTACTCCGCCTGATCATGCCCCAGAACGGGAAGAACCTACGTTACTGTTAGCTGTGCATACCCCCCCCCCCTCTTTTAATTCACTCTCAGGAAGATTCACTGACAGCTTACAGGTGTTATGGGTAAGGAAAGGAAGCGATTAAAATGCAGGTTTCATACTCCTAATCTGCAGAACAAATATTTAGAAGTCAAACAATGTTCGATAAATACATCCACTTATCCACTTACACTGTCTTATATGACAAACAGTGAGAAATAACATTCACAATCTCGTCATCAGCTTTTTAGTAGCTGTATTTAGCTGGGGGGGGGGTTGCTGCATATAGGCTTATTCTACAAATGCATACAATTTCCAAAAACAAAATAAAAAATGCAGAGAGTGACATGATATACAGTGCTATGAGTTCAGCAGAAAAATGAATGAATGAATAAGAAAATATACTTTTCAGCATACCTTATAGCACAGCAGCAGAGCTTGTTTACCACTGGTAAGGGATAGTGTGATGAGTCATTAAGAAATATCTATATTACAATTACAATGCCTGCTCTTAGGCCAAAGAGGTCCTGGGAGTCTTGAGTGTTTGTTGTACCTCCGTTTTTATCAGATATCATGGAATCTGTCAGCTCATGCTGCTGTTTGAACAGGGAAATGATGAACTCAAAGCCCACCAAGCTTTGGGAAAAGAGTTACACTCATTGGGCTGCTATGAAATAAACACTGCAGGACGAAATGTTATGAAAACGGAGGAGTGCCTTGCAGTGAGAGAGCGAAAGAGAGAGACAGAGAGGGAGAGAGAGAGGAAGGGAGGGAGAGAGGGAGGGGGTCGATAGCACTGTAAGAGGGAGAGATTACCACAGGGGTTCTGCAATCGCAGCTGTTAAGAGGCTCTCAAAGTGATATTCCCATCAGGTCTTAATACCTTCCCAACGTTCCAGTAAGATGTTAGATCAGCAATCAGCATCATTGCATCACTGAAATAAAAATGCTGTAATGAACTCAGAGAGCTGTTTTCCCTCATCTCATCCTGTATTCATATTTCACCCAGTGTGGCTAATAATGCAGTGATACGGAATTTCAGGCAATCCAAATGGAGCAGGTTTTATTGACCGGTCAAATTTTTCTCCCGATATTCAGGATCTAGTAAACAATTTTTTCCCTTGTAACTCACCATCCATCTGCTCGAAGCAATTTCTAGCAGTGCACACATGCTTTTACGGTAATTATTTTGGCAGCATATATCTGTCTTCACCATCAGCAATTCCGACCTGTTGGACTTTAGCAGGAAGTTTCACAAAATGACTCCTCAACAGACCTCAGCATATACAGCACCCCCGCTGAGCTGCCTCAGAGGCCATATTGGTCAGCAGTAAGTGCACAGGGACTCAATGAAGTCACACAATTTGTTGAGTTATTTTGCTGACTAATGCAAAGTTTTCATTTGATTAAGCAGGGGCCAGTCCTTAAAGAGCTGTGACAGCCTATCTCGATAACCCAACAGATGTACTTATCGTGGGAGCACCAGGGATTGAACCGCAAACTGCCTGACTCCGAGACCATCACCATATCTACACGGACAAGTCCCAAGAATCAATATATACTTTTTCATTTGAAAAATTAAATATTTATTTATCTGAAAATGGAAGTTTTGCAGCAAAATCTATTAAAAATTTTTGCATTCTGAAATTGCACCTTTAATTATTTATTTATTTTTTTAACTAATCTTAAGTGTTCTCACTATCTTCCCCATATCAAATGAACTGAGCAACAAAAATAGTTACATGATGAAAGCAGAAAAAAGAGGCTTCAAAAATTCAGGAGTGTATTTACAACTATTTTTGATTTTTGACATGCTCAACTCAACCATGTCAGAAGACACTGGATGATTGTCTCTTGGAAGTCCTCCATAACATGCTACCATAGGTTTATCTTTCATGAAACAAAAGAATTTAGTGTGTCCCACATAACAAATAGCTTTTTTTCAGTGCAACTCTGGCATTAAGACAAATGTTAGTCATTACCAGAAAGGGCAAGTCTTTGGTTTAAACACTGGGGAGATTGAGATGAATCAGTGGATGTTGCTACCCCTCTTTAATTGAGGGTATCTTATTGGCATGTTTGTGATGCCAAAGGGGTCGTGACCCCTCCATCCGTTCCCACATAAATGCTCTAGACCACCAGCCGGAACGGATATCAAAAATCCACCAACGAAATGGACATTACAGTTGGACACTGTAATAAGAGTTGGACACAGTTGGATTATGATATCTGTAGCTGACTGTGATATTGTTTGTTTAATGTAGCTAGCCAACTCATCTCAGGCCCATTAAATGAGGCACAAGATGCTAATCCTTTTTGGCATTAACTTGTTCCGGCTGGTTTGTAAACCTAACCTACATTGCACATATCTGGTGGTACATTCAAAAAAAAAATCACTGGAAGGTTCTTTTACAGTGGTGTTGTGTAGTGACCTCCTCACACATGGAGTTGAGTCATATTTACTCTCTTGGCTCACATCACTGTTAATTGATCATACAGTCTCCCTTCCACATGTCACAAGAATGCGGCTTCCTGTGGCTTCAAGTGGCAAGAAAAGGGGATTTTTGACGTGTAGTATTTTCCACTGTGTTGATGAGCTTTTCCTATGACTCGAAGTATGCTAATCCTGGCATGATCGTTGGAAATCTTTGATCCGAGCCTCTTAAATAAATACATGAAGACATCTGCGAATAGCGAATCATGAAAACATTTAGTCACGCCGTCATTTTTACTGTACGTGTGTCTGATGTGTGCGCGTATTGACTCAGACTTGGCTTCTTTTACGGAGGCAAGAAACTTCAGCTGAGCGACTGGAGCTAGTCCTCTCCTGCACCACGAAGTCCCCCGCAGTTTCAGACACCTCCTTCGTCAGCGACGAGCAGCCCGGTCCAGCAGCGTCTGTTCTCTCCGCAGGAGCAGAGGCAGGTTCTGACAGAAACCCTTAATTAGCGCTCCGCTGACGAGAGCCAGAGACGGAGAGGCAAGAGCGCTAACCTGAAACCAGTCGTCAGCTCCAGGCCCGTTTTCAGCGGAGACGAACTGGTTCACCTATGCGAAGTTCACATTGGACCCACTGTGCTCATTACAAATGCTTATCTTTCCCCTTCTTTCCAGAAATCAATTGTGCTCTGACCTCATTAAGTAGACTCCAATTTGTTAATTGAGTTCAAATGAACAGACATTTGTCAAAGGTTACTTCAGTTTAGGATGTCACTGCCATCCCTCACTAAAGTTTTTTTTTTCTTTCCTGGAATGCACGCTGTATACATATGTGACCCTCCAGCACCAAACCAGTTGGAAGTTGCCACGCCGTATTTTTTGATACAGCCGTGTATACTTTGCATGCGGCGAAATTATCTACGCCAGGGGTGTCCAAACTTGTCCATAAAGGGCCGGTGTGGGTGCTGGTTTTTGTTCTAGCCAGCAGTGCTACAGCACCTGAATCCACTAATTAACTAATCAGGCGGTTCAATCAGGACCCTGCTGGGTAGAATCAAGTGTGTTAGTGCTGGGCTCTAACAAAAACCAGCACCCACACCGGCCCTTTCTGGAATAGATTGGACACCCCTGATCTACGCAGTTCAGTCTGGTGCCAATACTTCCGTTATACGGCATGGAGGCAGATATTGCACATCTTCTTAATTTAAACAAACTAGATTCCTCAAATTTATCGGAGTTACTTGCCGAATCTGTCTCAGAGGCTTGGGAATATGACGGATTCTGACGGCGATAAGGCCAGTACTGAGGATGAATTTGATCCAATCGAGACCGTGTTCGAATTGGTAATGAAAAATGATGCTGCTGAGGAATACGTGACGAATGACACCGACCGTATTGAGCAAGCTGAATGGGAAAAGGCCACACAATTCGGGTGAGTTGTTCACAGAAATGTTCTAGACGCATAGCCAGTCAATTTGTTTAGTTTGTCGCAGATGTATTGCTACAGCTTAAAAAGGATTCTGATCGCTGTATAAGCAATGTAAACATCGCATCTCTCTGCTCGGCTGATTCATCAGGCTACTGTAGGCCTAGGACATTTACCTTTGCCTACGGTGTTGTTGAAGTTTAATTTAGGGGCCTATGTTTTATTTCCGTGCTAAAGGCTTATGCTAAAGTATTTTTTCCTCTGTAAAACAAGACAATGAGTTTAATATCAAAAAAGGTAAAAAATTTCAAAGTGAGTGTAAAGTATGTTCAAGATGGAGTCTTGTCATGAAATTTAGTGTAACTGGGTTTACTGTGACAAAAATAAAATTCATGTTGATGGGTTTAATACAAATATATGTTGCTAAGGACTTAAAGGCTAGGTAGGCAGAAACCTAGAAAAAAGGTTCAAATTGAGTCCACACGGTTCTCATCCCATCAGCTCTGACCATAGATATATATAGTACACTAGATTGCTGATAGGGTATGCTCAAGTTAAGCATTTGTTCTCCGAGCCTATACACCCGGAAGTAAAAGTCGCCCATAGACTCCCATTCATTTTCGCCTACTTTAAAATTACATTTTCAAAAACACTTGCGTGCGAGTCTGTGTTATTTTGGTATCGCTGTGCTGAGCTACATATTGTCTCCCAAAATATGTGCTTTTCGGAGGATGGAAAGCGGCATACCTTCTAAAGCGAAGATCGAAATGTGACTCGATGTCAACGTTAAAGTGCTGCAGAGAAGTGACTTTAACGCGATCCAGGCTTTCACCTCTGATAAGATAATTGCTTGGTAGTTATCGCCGTTATAAGAAACGTCGTTTGAATGTCCGTATACGTTATCAAATTACACTCTGGTTTCATCACTTCATTGTACCCTGGTTGACTATTTGACATCAACCGAATTGTTTATTTTGAATCATATGGCTAACTTTGATAAAAGGAAGCGCTAGTGAAGCCTTTCTCCCCTCCTTGTCTTTTGGAGCTCTGTATAAAACAGACAAAGCGACTTGTCCACTGTTTTAAATTTTATGCGGGTGAGAAGTATTGTCGTTGAATGTCAAGTACAAGTAGCTAGCTAGCTTGCTAGCCACCTTTTAAGTTTTTTTACCACCAATTCAATGCAGTCCCCGCGATGCCAAGGAAGCTCGCTGGTGACCGATATCAATCGCTAGCGTTCGCTTTCAGTCAGCGGTCTGTTCAAGTCAGTGGGCCGGCTAATTAGCCAGCTAGGACGAAACGCGATTTTTTTCTATTGAAGTCACAACTTTGCGTTTATACTTTAACTTTCGCATGAAACGTTTTATTACAGCTCTTCAAATAAATATTGCTACAAAAGGCAGTCGCACATTTCAGCATTTTCTCGCTTGTGTCGACTTATTTGAAATTGGCCTCATAGGCAACCATTCATTTTTATGAAGAAGTTGGGTGTATCATTATGGCGGCCGGGTGCATCACTTTGGATAATGTAAATATGACAACGTCACCAATCTAGTGTTCTATATATATATATATATATGGCTCTGACCCAAGCTCCTACGACCAGACACGCATCTGATGCAGGGGCTGACAATGCCTTATCGGTGGCCGCCGTCAGCTGGCTATATTCATGGTAAATCGCACACACACAACCTAACCCCCATCACAGCAACTGTGTTTAGGGAAAAAGAATTTAGCCGTTTACCTGTCCAACAGACGTACAGCGAGCTCCGAGTCCAACTTGAAACCAATGCTATCCCGAACTTATCTCCATCTTCGAAATGCAACGCCGGTATTGACACACGTTTTATTGCGTTTATTTTCAAACTCTCTTTTAGACTCCCTTTTTGTCGAATCCGTGTCCCTCTTCTTGGGTTGTTTTGCACTGAACGCGGGTGTTTCCAAACGTGGAATGGCAACTTTCCCTGTCCGGTCGTCCGCCATTGCTGCAGAGTGGTTTCCGCTTCAGCTGTAGTAGAACAGCCAATCGCTGTTTGGCTCTCTCAAAGCTCTATAAGCTGCTCTGTGATTGGTCAAAATCTACCGTCACGCGTAGATTCTTTGCAGGCTGAAAACAAAGCCTAGGGGAGACGTAGAGGTCTGATCTTTTTTCACATCACTTCCTTTACACTATCCCCAAGGTTATTATGGAAATTTTTGCCTAAAACGGTCAAAAGAAAGCTGCCTACCTAGCCTTTAATTTTGGGAATTTTAAAGCCTTTTTTCTCAAGTTTTTGATTTTTCCAAGGACCTAAATTTGAAAATTTCTTTTGCACATTTCTCGGCCAATTTTAATCCTATGACAACAAATTATATATCATTGGAAAGCTTATTAAATGCCCTTTCAGGTGAGGCTCATGCATTTTCTATTCCTGAAACTGTCTATTATCGATGCCGCTTCTAAATG
Organism: Gymnothorax reevesii; assembly: GCA_029721435.1. Classification (NCBI taxonomy): domain Eukaryota; kingdom Metazoa; phylum Chordata; class Actinopteri; order Anguilliformes; family Muraenidae; genus Gymnothorax; species Gymnothorax reevesii. The sequence goes on from CM056589.1 coordinate 20,931,688, forward strand.
ACATATAATTAATTTCAGATCACACTTAAAATAGTACTTAGCAATATTTATTGAATTGAATTAGCATGGGAATTTGTACTGATGTAAATTTGAATTGAGTCTAGTAGGTGGAGACCAATGTAGGATAACGAGAGGCCCATGGCGACGAGAATCTGTGGGGGTTGCGTTTCTTATTGGAATCATAAAGGCTCTTCAAGTACCCTGGCTTTCCGATAGAGCGCCGGTATTATTGGTTACTAGTACATCTATTGTTCCTTTAACTCGCCACTATGCAGCGGAGTTGACGTATCACCATTATTGTTCCGGGTACGGACATATCATAATTACTGTTCCGGGTACGGATGTGCGAGTTGTTGTTGCTGTCACCTGCTCAAGAGACGACATTGTGTGTTCGTGCTTTCACAGTGTAAATGAGCGGAGTACCGTCAACCTAACTGGCAGAGTGATAGAGTGAGAGATGAATGAAATGGAATGGGAGGGAGGGATGTCGAACAAGACAGACAAGGGTAGTAGAATGAAGGCTGTGTAAATAAGCTGGTTGTTTAGGACATGGATGAATGGAGTGACGTTTTAAGGCGTGGGCTGGTTCACCAAGCTACACTTAGAACTCCCTTTGAAGCAACAAGAACATTCCATTTCACTGATTCACATTTCCTTGAGCCCTGAATTTTATTCCTTTAGTTGCTGTTCTCTGTTTTCTACCCATTTGGCTGGAGTTAAAAACATGAAAAGGTAAGGGGGAAACAGTAGAAAGGCTGTGAAAAATGAGTAACTCAGGTGAGACCCCTGTTTGCTCCTCTCAAATCACCGGATAACCCCATAAAATCATCAATTCTTCTTATTCCTTATATATTTTTGCCCTTAATTTCATTCTGAGCTCCCATTTTCTCTCTCCCCAAATGACCGTTGTTGTTCCATCTGTTGAATTTTCTCTGAATCTATCATTTCTTTGTTTTTCCACCTTTCATTTTGTGGAAAGAATCTCCCATCTTTCATTTTACCGCAAGACTTTAAATCAACCCAGCACAAAGCAAAAGGAATATGTAGTCTACCGTTTGCTGAAAAGGATCACGTGTCCATTTATCTGTTATCTAACCCATACGAATCGGGGGAAAACACGCAAACTAAGATTCAACTGTCTTGCTGTAAGGCAGCAATGGTAAAAACTGAAACAACAGTTCTGACAGAATTGACAAATGCAGATCCCACAAGCACCATGAAAGAAGAATATTCATTGGGTGGTTGGAACGTGGGGGAGCAGCGCTGTATGCTGACGCAGTGGGTGGCGCAGTTGCCTCACAGCAGAACTTGAGTATAACGGAAAAACCTAGAAAGTCTAATTTCCGTCGAAACTGAGTTAGGCCCATTTTTGGAGTTTCTAAGCTTTGCCTCATCGCATATAGTAAGGTACGTAAAAATAATCCCTTATTTCCCATGTTTTGCCATAGCAAAATCAAACAAGTCATCGATATTTAATCGCTTCTGAAGCAAAATCTTAGCAAATCTATCTTCCTGGGTTTTTCCATATTAAACTGGCAAAACTCGACATGTTGAATTCGCCAGTTATAAAGCAACATACCTATTTTATGATCTGCCAGGTCAGTTCCCATGCAAGGCATTGGATATGTATAACATTCATGTGCCGAATTCATAATTGCCTTGATTTTTGTGGTAATAGAGACTGAAAAATGGCTTCAGCAGGGAAGCAGATGGTGGAGTTGACACTGAAAAACTTTCAAACATCACAGCAACTACATAAGGTTTCGTCCATCATATTGATAATTGATATTTTACAGTTTTTGAGGGAAAAACCTTGTCATTATATTGCCATGGAAACTGACAAAAAAGGAAAAGAAACTTCCTTACATATTTCTTATTATGAAATGAACAAATAACTTCCTAGTTAGTTTCCTTGTCGGACTAGAGCTTGAACCTAGAGGGACACAGTTTTCTGTCCTCTTCTCTAAATCTGCTTTTTGGTACTTGCTAGGTTTTTCCATAACACTAAGAAGGCAAGATCGAGGGTTTGATTCCTGCCTGAGCCCTTTCTATGAATTACTTACGGCCGTAAGTGCGTGAGTGAATGGTTTGTGATCCCCATGATGGATTGGCTGGCTGTCCAGAGAGTGTTCCTGCCTCTCACCCATTGCATGCTGGGATTGGCTACTGCCCCCTTGCAAGCCTGCGCTGGAATAGGCGAGTTAGATAATAAATAGATGGATGGATGTTGGGGAGAAGCGGCATTGTCAAAGTCAAAAGAGAAGTAGTTCTATTTTAACTTAGCGTATGAATAATAAACGCTTACAGCACTTCACTGGAGACTAAGGCTTCTGCAGATTAGATGAGAAAAAAAATGGTAGCAGTTAAGAACAACAATATTCCTCAAAAAAATGTCACAAGAAACCTCGGGACTTTGTTTTATTAGTTCTACATCATTCTCCAAGGGCTTGGTGCTTCTCCATGCAGCAGTGCTGTTAACCTGGTCCTCTCGAGCAGAGGGAGCCGGTCGCGATACGCGCACTAGGAGGAGGAACGAAAAGGTCGACAAACCGAGCAATGAAATGCCTCTGCTGCACAATCTGGGTCTCCTAGCCAGGCATGCAGAATCAAATCCGATTATCACGCGCCGATGACTCTCACTCCAACTCTGGGCATTGCCCAGTTACTGGGGATGGTACGGGTATTTCTCGAAGCCTGCAATTAGCTATTTTCCCCTCTCTGTCTGCAAAAGAAATGTAATTCAATTATTTGCTTAGTCAATTAGAGGCAATACTTATTGAAGTAATTTTTCAGTTTAGTGCATGTTGTCATAGAGTCTGTATACAATAGAGACATCATCAGCAAAGCTTTTGAAATTGAGGCATGTATTATTCAGACTCCTGCTGAATCTTTAAATGCCTCTTCATCCACAGGCTGCCAGCTGATTGCACTTTTTTCTTGGCCTTGGATCGTAGTTCCATCTGGAATGTTGTTTCTTTTCAGCTAAGAGCTTTATCAAAATTTAAAACTTCCTGAGAATGTGCTGCAGTATGCGTCTACAGGGCTTCCATTGCTCACGCTTTCCAGAAACATCCTTCTGGCCTTCATGTTACTGGACTGTGAGCCACGGTTGTCCAGGCGTTGCTCTGGCGACCGAAGGGTCCCTTAGCAATTCTTGTTGCGGAGCACCATGAATATAGTATAGGGTGTGAGTGTGTGTGTGTTGGGGGGGCATTAGGTGGAGGTATGCAGGACAACAGGGGTTTAAAAAAGCGTAGTGGTCATTGCTCAGTGTCGTGAAGCAGGATTACTGTAGAAAAACCCAAAGCCCAAACCCAAACATGGAACGTGGATGATGATGTGATGATGTCACAATTACCTACATGTTTCTCTCAGTTTTATTCAGTGCAACTGTCCAGCTAACACAATTGCCCAGTTACATTTTACAGGTCCCTGAATTTCCTACTCATATTGCATCCTTTCATAGTTTGCATTGTTTTAAACCTATATAGCTGTAAGTTGTTATTTATTCATGGATAGTTATGATTGTTTTATATAGACTTTGTGGCCTGTAGTTCATTTTAAATGTCACCCACTGGAGGGTGTACTGTACCTATGTGGATCACAGTTGGCCATGAAATTGAAGTATCCAATTATGACTGCATAGCTCCTCTGTCACCAACTCATAACTGTGTGCACAACACTGTTTTTTCTGCCAACATTTTGTACTGTATAGACAGTACTTAACATAAGAGCTTTAATATATTGAAATTTTTCCTTAACAATTGTGCAGTCAGTCAGCATTTTAAACTTAGAGTTCAATCCTTAATTCTAAGAAGTAAGCTTTGTCTCCTCAAAAATCTTTGGACACTCAGAAGATTCTGTTCCAAACAACACAATGCAATGGCACTTCTGATTGATCAATCTGCATAGCTTCATTGAGATTGTGCAATTAAAAAGGCGAAAGCATTGTTTGTTTATGGTTGAAATGTCAAGCATTTGTACCACATAGTAATGCATGAAAGCACTCATCATATACTAACACACACTCATCACACTGTCAATTATGACTAGTAAACTGAGACTACATTGGCAACTGACGCTGATTGCTGAGCTGAGGTTGAGATGTAAACACTACTGTGAAAATCTAAGATTAATGCCTAGAAGACATTTGATTATTGCTTCTATTTACTGAACATTGTGATAATGTGCAATCTTTTTCTGAGAAGGATTGCTGGCAATGTTGGAATATTAATTGAAGCACCTATTACTAAAACCCCATAAGTCACACTTGACTTGACTTGTGGGGTTTTAGTAATCAGTGCTTCAATTGTGAATACAAAAAACTTTATACCCACCAAGAATTGAATTGAATCTCTACATTTCGTAGACATTTTGGGCTTTTGATGCAGAAATGAACCCTTTATCTGTTTAAAAAATTTATGAGAGTAAATGCATTTTTAAAAATATATCTTCCTGAATAAAGAAAATGTTGCATATCATTCCATTTAAAACTTGGCATTCCTGCTACATAGACTATAAATACAACAATAAAAGGTTATATTTTAGATGGCTGCGTGAATATAAAGGTATACTGATTGCTCTGACATTAAAAATTCATATCTAGGCCAAGTTAATTCATTTGACATAAATGAAACATTCATTAGCATTACCAAGAGATGCGTCATTATCCATTTTCAAAGGGTGTGATAATATGCTGGCTTTTGACAGCCACATGAATATAACATACTTCAAAGAGAAGTATGCAGAGGAAATTGTCCTACTGCGACACTGTAACATTGCTGGAGCCCATCTCTGACATTTTCTGATTGCTTTATTCGGTCCTTTACCAAAACATTTAATATTTTATTCATATCCATTATGTTATGTTAAACTTATACAGTATGCGTTCATCCATTTGTGCGACCTCATTTCAGAAAAAGATGAAACGATGCAAAAAAAGGACAAATTATAAATCACACTCAAATCATACATTAATCTTCAAACAGTACAATGGCGAGATTTTTGATGTTTTCACTTTCGTGCTTTGTTTTTGTTTTGTTTTTTTTTGAGAAACCACTCATTTGGAATTGTATTTCTGGAATTGTAACACTGGGAGAGAGGGGTGAGTTTATCATGTTGTTACATCACCATTACTTTCAGCGGCCATCTGAGTAATCATTTGGGGAACCGAGGATGCCAGTAGTCCCAGTTTGGAAATGTAATCCCATTTTCCTTCACATTTATCTTCAGCAACTCAGATATCTTAGGACTTCTTTGGCATGTTTAGCGTTTTCCCAAAGCATTGCATATTATTTTCAATGATGGGCAGGTCTGGACTGCAAGTAGGCTAGTCTAGTAACCTAAGATACCACGCTGTTGTAATATGTGTGGATTGTGGCTTGCTGATCTCTTGTCAAATTAAGCATGTGTATCCCCAAAAAGATGTAGCTAAGAAGACAGCATATGTTACTCCAGAATGCATATATTCTTTATAGCATCAATGGCATCAACACAGATCTTCAAGTTACCCATATCATGGGCAATAATAAACAAAAATTGGCTTTGAACCTCACGGTAGTTAGAAATAGGGGGGTTATTTTTGCTTAGGCCAGATAAAGACAACACCTATTAATACTAATAACCAATTTGTAAGGTTGACTGGTGCAACAACAGCACCAATGTTTCTAGTGCGCTCATAGAAACCGCATGATTTTTTTTCTGTGGTTTTCTTTGTGCGTAGCCTTCACTTGTGCTTGTGGATGCAATAATGAATGGCATTTATTCAGTTGTGTAAATTATTCGCAGCCTATGTAGTTATATAGATCACCATAGCATGTCTGTTTTAGTGCTGTGTTTTCTGAAGGATTGAAGATTAAGAACAGTCAGTATTTATTTTCAATCTCAGCCATTATTGCTTGGAGATTTCCCAAGATTCCTTGAATATTTTAATAATATTAGGCTGTGTGGAGGATTTTTTTAGGTTTTTTACTGTTGGATTTTTTTAGCCGCACAGTTTTTTGCGAAGTGGTAAGCCTCTACCTCTACCATTGGATGCGTACAAATATGTCTTTTGTGGATGAGCCTTTGATACCCAAGCATGATAGTGTCACATGTTCAACGCCTTTGTACCCTTTTTTTTTAGCATTCCAACAGCTTTCAAGCCTTATATTGCCCCGTCCCTATTTTAAAAAAAAAAAAAACCAACAAATAGTGAAAGCAGTCATACTTCCATAAAGAAACAAACTAATAAATAAAACAAACTTGTACTGTTTATAAAACAAATTAAATGTAAGCGCTTCAGTCATTGCACAATATACTTAAGGTAAAAATGGACCATTCCTGAGCCTGGAGGGTTGTATTTGTGGGATATGGAAAAACAGTAAGATAATATTAAATATATAGGTCGCTATTTAGGAGGATCTTTCCCTCCACAACCCTGACTCCTGGACCATCCGAGCCCTGTCCCTCACCATGAGCGCTGGCTGCTGCTGTCCTGATCCAGTCCTGCACCATCCTTGGCATGCCACTTCCTCCAGCAACTGATAGCACTGTTTAGATGGACTTTTATGGAACTCTATTGTCATTATCTTCTTATTAACTAGCTAGCCCGCGGAGGATGGGCTTCCCCACTATAGCCGGGTTCCTCCTGAGATTTCTTCCCACTGGGGAGTTTTTTCTCACCACTGTTTTAGGATTTTTCTCCCTACCGGGAGTTTTTTGCCTCATTTGCTGTAGTGGGGAATAGGCTGGGCACTGCCCTTTCAGTAACTCATCTCTGACTGTAAAGCGTCTTTGTGACAGTTTATCTGTGAAAAGCGCTATACAAATAAATTGAATTTGAATTTGAATATTTAGGCATCTCAAACTCCATTCTTGGAGGAATGCACTGCACTAGTTTTTTGTGATTTTTTTTCACTCTGCAGCCAAACTCAGATGCCATATGAGTCGGCCCTTTAGCCAATCAATGATATAAATTAAGCATTTACCCTGAGTGCAGCAACACACTGAAAACTGCAGGGACTGAAGACTTCCTGGAAGGATTTAATATTGAGATCTATGATACAGGGAAATAATGTAAGACAAAGCAATTTCCTCAGTAATCTGTGAGTTTGGGAAATTTGGCACTCTTGTTTTCTTGAATTTGAAATAAATTGAAGCATTCAACCTTCAAAAGTTTGATAAAGTGCATGCGGTCACACTTTAGATGAAATATTGGTCATAAAGGCTTTATACAGCATGTATAATGCCTTCATAAATGCGACATAATGTCTTCATAAATTATCCAGAAGCAAATGTTATGCTTTATAAAAGATGAAATAATTCATCCTTATTCAGCATGTGATGCCAGATGTGACAATGACAATGTCTCTTAGCTGACAATGTCATCCTTAATGACATTTAGCCACTAGCTAAGTGACATTACCTGTTATATCACATCTGGCATCAGATGCTGAATAAGGATGTTATTTAACCCACTACAAAGCATGACATTTGCTTATGTATGATTTATGAAGACATTAGACATGCTATATATAGCCTTTATGAGCAACACTTCATCTAAAGTGTGACCGTCCATGCATATAATGTGAGTCCTACAGTAATAGTAACTGAATGTAATTATCCCAGCATGCACTGCACCATGGATAAGGCCTCCACTTTTATTCATATAAAATGGGCAAATATAGCAAATGAGCGCGATGGCAACAGGACTCAAACAACAAATTTTTAATCTGGCATGCAGCGTGCTACATTTTGCTGAAGGTGCAGTCAACGTATGAAAATACAAAGGCGATGTTTTGAGACGTGCAACAAAAAAAATGGGCAGTAGTATCAGTCGCGATAGGCGGGAACAACCAATACGCGCTTCTCCTTCATGCGGGTTTGGTGGTCACCCCCACTCTGTCGTCGCATAGTCAAGCATCAAGAGCCGCGCAAATTTACATGTAAAATTTCTGCATAATTGAACTTGTGGCAACAAAAATGTTGACTGTTTTTTTTCCCCATGAAAGCAATGTTTTTCCTCCCTCTCTGGAAGAATGAATGAAGTGCTATTTTTGACGCTCACTCTTTGTGCATATGTGACCGCATTGTAATAATGGAAGCCATTGCAATGCAAGCGTAGGAGAGGAACAGTAGGCTGGGTGATAGATGAATGTATTAGAGCAGAATCAGATGGACAGAGGTCAGCTGGGGCTCCGCCCTTACAGCCTTATTAGAATATGACTCTCAAGGAACCAAACAGCCTGGCTGACCTCTCCCTCTTCCTTGGTGGAAGTTAACTGAGAAGTGAATAGTGACGGAGTCCTCTGCCCCTCTTTCAGAATGATACAACGCATCATATCTTTCATGGTATAGCCTTATCAATCCAGGGGTTTAATCACCAGCTATGATAGCAATGTCGGTATTTTTTTCAGTTGGCCTGTGTATGTGCTATCTGCATAAACTTCAACAAGACTAGTATGAAACCACTATAAAACAGTTTATTTCTGTATTTTTTACGGGTATTATATATCTGTCTGTCTGTCCATGTTTCTGTTTGAGGACAATTATTGTGAATATGGTAGCATGGCAACCTTTTAAGATGGAGTCCCCAAATATTACAGGTGAGACGTTAGGATAAAAAGGAGGGCTGAGCGTGAAGATGGGTGTGGTCTGAGTACGTACTGAACAGGGGTCTGAGTATGCACTCGCAGAACAGGATGTGATCTGAGTATGCACTCACTGAACAAGATGTGGTCTAAGTATGCTGTCACTGAACAGGGTGTGGTCTGAGTGTGCTCTCACTGAACAGGATGTGGTCTGAGTATGCTCTCACTGAACAGGGTGTGGTCTTAGTACACACTCACTGAACAGTGTGTGGTCTGAGTATGCTCTCACTGAATAGGGTGTGGTCTGAGTATGCTCTCACTAAACAGGATGTGGTCTGAGTATGCTCTCATTGAACAGGGTGTGGTCTTAGTACACACTCACTGAATAGGGTTTGGCCTGAGTATACTCTCACTGAACAGGATGTGGTCTGAGTATGCTCTCACTGAACAGGGTGTGGTCTTAGTACACACTTACTGAATAGGGTGTGGTCTGAGTATGCTCTCATTGAACAGGGTGTGGTCTTAGTACACACTCACTGAATAGGGTTTGGCCTGAGTATGCTCTCACTGAACAGGATGTGTTCTGAGTATGTTCTCACTGAACAGGGTGTGGTCTTAGTACACACTCACTGAATAGGGTGTGGTCTGAGTATGCTCTCACTGAACAGGATGTGGTCTGAGTATGCTCTCACTGAACAGGGTGTGGTCTTAGTACACACTTACTGAATAGGGTGTGGTCTGAGTATGCTCTCACTGAACAGGGTGTGGTCTGAGTATGCTCTCACTGAACAGGGTGTGGTCTAAGTACACACTCACTGAACAGGGTGTGGTCTGAGTATGCTCTCACTGAACAGGGTGTGGTCTGAGTATGCTCTCACTGAACAGGGTGTGGTCTTAGTACACACTCACTGAATAGGGGTTGGCCTGAGTATGCTCTCACTGAACAAGATGTGTTCTGAGTATGCTCTCACTGAACAGGGTGTGGTCTTAGTGCACACTCACTGAATAGGGTGTGGTCTGAGTATGCTCTCACTGAACAGGATGTGGTCTGAGTATGCTCTCACTGAACAGGGTGTGGTCTTAGTACACACTCACTGAATAGGGTTTGGCCTGAGTATGCTCTCACTGAACAGGATGTGTTCTGAGTATGCTCTCACTGAACAGGGTGTGGTCTTAGTACACACTCACTGAATAGGATGCGGTCTGATTAAACACTCACTGAACAGGGTGTGGTGTTAGTACACAGTCACTGAACAGGATGTGGTCTGAGTATGCTCTCACTGAACAGGGTGTGGTATGAGTATGCTCTCACTAAACAGGATGTGGTCTGAGTATGCTCTCACTGAACAGGGTGTGGTCTTAGTACACACTCACTGAATAGGGTTTGGCCTGAGTATGCTCTCACTGAAGAGGATGTGTTCTGAGTATGCTCTCACTGAACAGGGTGTGGTCTTAGTACACACTCACTGAATAGGGTGTGGTCTGAGTATGCTCTCACTGAACAGGATGTGGTCTGAGTATGCTCTCACTGAACAGGGTGTGGTCTTAGTACACACTTACTGAATAGGGTTTGGTCTGAGTATGCTCTCACTGAACAGGGTGTGGTCTGAGTATGCTCTCACTGAACAGGGTGTGGTCTTTGTACACACTCACTGAACAGGGTGTGGTCTGAGTATGCTCTCACTGAACAGGGTGTGGTCTGAGTATGCTCTCACTAAACAGGATGTGGTCTGAGTATGCTCTCACTGAACAGGGTGTGGTCTTAGTACACACTCACTGAATAGGGGTTGGCCTGAGTATGCTCTCACTGAACAGGATGTGTTCTGAGTATGCTCTCACTGAACAGGGTGTGGTCTTGGTACACACTCACTGAATAGGGTGTGGTCTGAGTATGCTCTCACTGAACAGGATGTGGTCTGAGTATGCTCTCACTGAACAGGGTGTGGTCTTAGTACACACTCACTGAATAGGGTTTGGCCTGAGTATGCTCTCACTGAACAGGATGTGTTCTGAGTATGCTCTCACTGAACAGGGTGTGGTCTTAGTACACACTCACTGAATAGGATGCGGTCTGATTAAACACTCACTGAACAGGGCGTGGTGTCAGTACACAGTCACTGAACAGGATGTGGTCTGAGTATGCTCTCACTGAACAGGGTGTGGTCTGAGTATGCTCTCACTAAACAGGATGTGGTCTGAGTATGCTCTCACTGAACAGGGTGTGGTCTTAGTACACACTCACTGAATAGGGTTTGGCCTGAGTATGCTCTCACTGAACAGGATGTGTTCTGAGTATGCTCTCACTGAACAGGGTGTGGTCTTAGTACATACTCACTGAATAGGGTTTGGCCTGAGTATGCTCTCACTGAACAGGATGTGTTCTGAGTATGCTCTCACTGAACAGGGTGTGGTCTTAGTACACACTCACTGAATAGGATGCGGTCTGATTAAACACTCACTGAACAGGGTGTGGTGTTAGTACACAGTCACTGAACAGGATGTGGTCTGAGTATGCTCTCACTGAACAGGGTGTGGTCTGAGTATGCTCTCACTGAACAGGGTGTGGTCTGAGTATGCTCTCACTAAACAGGATGTGGTCTGAGTATGCTCTCACTGAACAGGGTGTGGTCTTAGTACACACTCACTGAATAGGGTTTGGCCTGAGTATGTTCTCACTGATCAGGATGTGTTCTGAGTATGCTCTCACTGAACAGGGTGTGGTCTTAGTACACACTCACTGAATAGGATGCGGTCTGATTAAACACTCACTGAACAGGGTGTGGTCTGAGTATGCTCTCACTAAACAGGATGTGTTCTGAGTATGCTCTCACTGAACAGGGTGTGGTCTTAGTACACACTCACTGAATAGGGTGTGGTCTGAGTATGCTCTCACTGATCAGGATGTGTTCTGAGTATGCTCTCACTGAACAGGGTGTGGTCTTAGTACACACTCACTGAATAGGATGCGGTCTGATTAAACACTCACTGAACAGGGTGTGGTGTTAGTACACAGTCACTGAACAGGATGTGGTTTGAGTATGCTCTCACTGAACAGGGTGTGGTCTTAGTACACACTCACTGAATAGGGTGCGGTCTGATTAAACACTCACTGAACAGGGTGTGGTGTTAGAACACAGTCACTGAACAGGGTGTGGTCTGATTAAACAGTCACTGAACAGGATGTGGTCTGAGCACGCACTCACTGAACAGGATGTGGTCTGAGCACGCACTCACTGAACAGGATGTGGTCTGAGTACACACTCACTGAACAGGATGTGGTCTGAGTACACACTCACTGAATAGGGTGTGGTCTAAGTATGCTCTCACTGAACAGGGTGTGGTCTGAGCACGCACTCACTGAACAGGGTGTGGTCTGATTAAACACTCACTGAACAGGATGTGGTTTGATTAAACATTCACTGAACAGGATGTGGTCTGAGTATGCACTCACTGAATGCATTATATTGAGGACCGCTATGCTGAAAACAATGTCAGCATCACTGTGGCAGCTGGTGTGATGCCAGATGGTTTCTATTTATAGACTGTGCTTTGATCTTTGTTTACATTTACCCTATATGGTCTGGATTCAGTGCTCAGGCGCAAGCTCCGACAATTTCAATTCTGGAATTTCAGAACTGCCCAAAAGTAGTTTGATTGCATTAGTAGTGAAAAGCTGGCTAACGCTGGCATCACAAAAATGTGGCTCAGCTGAAATCAGTCTGAGTTCTACATAAAGTTTAACATAAAGACAATATTGGCAGTAAAAGTTTACCAACATCAACAGTGAATGCAATGCGTCAGAAGTGTGCTCTGCCGTTGCCTACCTGAATGGTTTATGCTGACCAAGCCAACCCATCGACAGTACCGTCCATTAATGGACAGCTTGTCAGGCCGTTCTCATTGGATTTCCTGTGCCGGGCCCATGAGGGACGCCGTTTTTCTGCGGCTCTGTATGGGCGCAACAGCGGTTAGGGATAACCTGAAGCAGAGGCAGGACATGGGGCAGGAAGGGGGAGGATCTGTCGCCGAATAAAGTTGCACAGATACACAGCCTCACTCTGAGCCACTGATTTCTGCGTTTTTCCTCTTATATAATCTCAAAGAAAAAATGTACTTATAACAAAATTGTAATGCAAAGGTGACGGCAGAAGTAAGAGGATCCAGATACAAGGAAATTGTAAATATTTATTGGTGGCTGTCTGATAATATAAACGGACAGCACAGGGAATATCAATTCTAACAAACACAATACTCTCTAAAGAGAGAGATGACTCTAAAGAGAGAGATGGAGTGGCAATAATAGAGAGCCAAGCACTGAGTAATACTGCAGTGAGGCAACAAAAACTTTGCAGGGGAGAACTGGGACAAAAGGGTATATGTAGGGCTTAACTGGGAAATGAGATAATTAGGGACTGGTGCAGGTAATAGGAAGGCTGGGTTCTGGAGAAGGTCAGTATTCAATTCTCAGATGATGAGGAACATTGTGGGTATAGCATGACAAAAATGAGCTGGTCAGTTTTGGAATTTATAATCAATTCGCAAATGTGGGATGCAGTTGATATAATGCCTTTCCTGTGAACTAAACTTGCTCTTTAATCATGATGAGAGTGAATTTTATTCTTTCTAATTTTAGTTTTTTTTTTTTAACTTTACTTCAGTACATCGGATTTGAAAAGCAATACAGGTCGAAGTATCTTTTGCAGTGCTACAGGCTGGTACATGGGGTACATCCATCTCTTTAATGTAACTTTACAGTCACCTATTGGCAAAAAAAAGTCTTTGAAATACATAGAGTATACACTCCCTCACTCCTCAGTGATCCACTGAGTATATTCACTTCTTCAAGGACCATTACATCACTGGTCTTTGAGGATATAATTACTTAGAATTACATCCGTACTAGGTTATTTATGTAAGAATTGCCTGTTTATACATTTTCTCATATTAGCACAATTTCTGGGAAAAATGAATCAGAAATAAAGTTGTCAAGTTTATTAATTTGTTGCAAAATATTAACATTAAATGTCTGTCTGACATCTGTAAACCAAAGACCATCTGCTAATGTGGGTCCATTTGAGTTTACTTCAGTTTGAATCGTGTGCATTCTCTTTCCTTGAAAGACACAGTCACCCTCAGGCCTTAAAGCAATCACTGTCTGTATTATCTGCATTTTTTACTGAGTGAGTCATCACCTTGTAATGAATAGTGCATTCAGATTTGACTGAAATTCAAATAAATGATTTATACCCCTGTTGATTGCTTTTCGCTGAGCATTTCCCTTAAAGGTCAGTACAGCGTGAACTCATGCAACGTGATTCATATTTCACCTCTTGCATTTGCTTTACTTGATGCGAATCTACATACTGTGGGTACATTTTCTTCAAGTGCTTTCGTAACATCATCGAAGAAGACAAGGCTGCTTCCTTTAGAATATATGAGTCGACATAAATGCAAATATAAGATCCTGTTACAGTTATTCTTCTGTGCATTGCACTCGTTCTCTAATCAATAAGGGAGTATATTATGTTGTTATTAATTGTAGAAAAAAATAATGTTCTTTGTAGTTCTTTGTCTTTGAGCAGGATATTTACTTTTTACCTGGCCCCTCCCCTAGGGGGCCAGGTTAAGCAATGATCATGTCTGTGTGTGTGTGTGTGTGTGTGTGTTTCTGTCAGTCTGTCTGTCAGCCCGTGGCTGGGGCCAGGTCTGCTATCTCTGATTGCCTTGTTTATAAAAGCAGTAACATATAAAAATGAATAAATAAAATAAGATTTTTCACTGTGATTTTTGCTGACCCAGAATGCAGTCTTTTAATGTTTACATTTGTGCCAGGTATGATGAACATGTCAATGTATTACTATGGATATGGGTGACAATCCACCCACAAAAACCAGAGGGGTGTTCACTCTCCACAGCTGACACAGGGAGAGGGAAGACATATTGTATTAGGCCTGTCTGTCCGTTCGTCTGTCCGTCCACCCGGATGTAATCCACTTTTGTCCGGAGCATAACTCCGCAATCGTTTGCAGAATCTTCACGCAACTTTGCATACTTACTACCCAGGTCCTGCAGTGACACCTTTTGGTATGCACTGGCCTGCCTGTCCGTCTGTCCGTCCGTCCGGTGGGTTAGGCAGGGAAGGGGGCTGGGGGGAGACATATGTTTTCACGAGTAAAAACACATTCTAGTTTCCAATTTTCTTTGCATTCAATTGCACCTGGGACACTTAGAGGCCAGGGTCACCGTGAAATGGAAGTTAAGAACAAAACAAGCTTCCGCAGTTTGACTGATTTACAAGTCAAAACCAAACTTTCTGCCTAATTTTCCTTGGGCGGGGAGTCGATCTGATTGAAGTTGAAGTCGACACACGTTCAGAGCTGTGATCAATTTGAAAATGAGTCATAGGATGTGGATAGGAGGGGAATGGATGACTGACAGATGTGCTTAAACAAACCCTTCCACTAATACCGTTCAATTACGAGCAAAATAATTTCCTTGCATATGGGAAATGTGGATACAGACATTTAATTTTAGGTTCAAATTATTTTCATAGAATACTTACTTAAAGACTTTTCACACTGAATTTTGATTGCCGGTTGCATTTAATGATTATCCCCATATTGACAGCCTGTTCAAAGGGCGCCCCTTAGTGGCATGGAGGATCAATTGCATTGGGAACCATAGCACAGCTCATGCAGGCCTGAGAGAATTCCTTTTCTGATTGGTCAGTAATCCACCGGCTCCGGAACAATGTGCCGTCCGGCTCACAGCTGCCGCTCAGATGGAGCAGAACTGGGGCAGAAATTCAGGGTCATTTCTTTGTGATAATCAGTCTTCTGTTGATTTTCATGAAGAAGCAAAGGGGAAAAATAAAAAACAGGTTAATCCACCTCACCGAGTCAAGCTGTTATTGCCTAGTTTACCTCCACCCTGTCCGCGCATGAGCTTCTGTGCGTATATAGCTGCGCATGCACTTGCAAGCCTTCAATGATAATTGCTATTCTCCATTTTCACCTTGCCTGCAGTGGTGGAAATGATTAGACAAAATGAAACCTTGTTTTTTTCAGCTCTTCTGAATCAGTTTATGCATTCTCCCTCAGCAAAGTGGAATTACCATATGGAGCCCAAGCAGGAGGTAAAAAGTGATTCCCATAATATGCACTCAAACTGCTGAACTGGGTGTCTTTGATGGTGGTGGTGGGAAGGGGGGGGGGCATGCACATTTCAGTCAGTCTGAGGGTGCTGGATTCATAGAGACGTTTAAATCCGGAGAGAAAAACACGCTCACAACTGTTTAATTCTTCCATTTATTGAACACGATGAGTTGGTCCCCAGTGACTTACACGTGTTACCTCACCTGATAAAGAACGAAGGATTCATATGATGTGGATATATAGCTCAATAAAATGGTTTCCTTTGTAATGAATATAATAGATTTAAAACATTGGCTACAGTATGGTAGCTAATAGTTCAGTTGCTTTGTTGCAGAGATGAGGGTAATTTACTTCTGAATGGAATTACAAGCTCATAATTTCAATTTTTCCCCTGTAGATAGTTCTGTGGGTCTGTTTTATTGCATTATGATTGACTGGCTGCACAATTATTTTTTCTGAGGTAAACTGTTATGCGATGTTTTGAATGAAAAATATCGAATACAATATTCTCAGTGCTTATCTTGCACTCAAGCTCTGATTCTCATTTTGAATGCATTGATTCATGGATCCTGTGTATTTAGTGTGACATCCTGTTATTTGACTGCCCAGCTGGGCTCCAATCTCACAATACTCTGTCCAATCGCACGAAGGGAGAATTGCATAATGACATGTCCAGTGTAGACTGAATCAACTCTGACAGGGTAAATTTGACACCTAGAAATGTAATCACATTTTATCCATGGTGGACTCGTGAATGCACTCAACTTCAAAGCCCAAGCCTGTGGTTTGCCTGCTTTTCACTGTGTTTTTAGATGTGCTTTGCTTGATATGACTCATCACAGTGAAGGGGTTTTATAAGCCCTCAATCATGCAACAGTGTAAGCAGCAATTTAAATGTATTACAGATTTATTTTGTTTGTTTTGTTTTATTTTCTTGTGAATCTATATTTATTAGCACACACAATAGCACTGCTGTTCGGACCTGTCTGTCAGAGCTTGATCAAACATGAGTAAGGAATACAGTATTTTCAGATGTAGATATGTGTTCTTTTGTTATATTCTAAAAAGTTGCTAAAAGTTTAAAAATTGCTCATACCATAATTCGCGTTTTATAGCTCCTTGTGCTGTCAAGCGGGAGATCTTATGTAGCTGCTGTACCTTTTGGTGTGTGTGTGTGTGTGTGTCCTTATATGTGTATGTGTATGTGTGTTTGTGTGTATTAATGCATATTTGAGCATTTACATGTGTGTGAGTGTGTGTGTGTGTGCATGTGTGTGTGTTTGTGTGCGCGCTTATAAGTGCATGTGTATGTGTGTTTGTGTGTATTTATGCATATTTGAGCATTTATAGGTGTGTGTGTGTGTGTGTGTGTGTATGTGCATGCGCGTGTGGGTGTGTGTGTATGTATCAGTGCATTTGCGAGTTTATGTGAAATACAGAAATATATAGTCTGCAAAAGAAGTCTCAAATAAATCTGGTGTATTATGTTTTTAACAAATATCGCAACCAGTAATAGGATGTAAACCCGGGCTACATTGAATGCACAGTGTTCAGAAATTGTCTAATTTCATAATGGGCTGCAAGCCAGAGTTCATTCAAGTTCATCCCTGCCTATGCACTGCAAGTATCACACTCATCCAAAAAATATGGCTTCATCGATACGGTAGAGAGCAATTTTATGTTCGTTGGTGTATGCGAGGGTAAATCTACAGCTGGTTTATTAATTAATTTATTGTTTTCAGGTTCATTTTCAGCCTCATGCACACGGCACAATTCAATACATATAATAAAACTGTCCCCTACTCATATAAGAGCAGCTGGGATTAAAGGAGACATTGAGTGGTGTAATGGTGGGACAGTCAAATAAATCAGGCCAGTTACCAAATCTGTGCAACATGAATAAGCACAGTTTCATATCCTAAAACCAGCGGCAGCTTGCGAATGTGAAACATACAACAGTAAATATATACTGCGGGCATAAAATGGGGTTAGCCTAATTGTTTGTGCAGAGTAAATTAATGAACCATTTATCAATTTGTTATTCATGAGAGAGAGAGAGAGAGAGAGAGAGAAAACGGAATTTTAAAATGCTAAAATCTGACCACCAACAGTACTAGAAATAACAAAGTTGTTCCATATTTAAACATTTCTCTTGCAAACTTTTGAGACTACTTTGAGATAAAGCTAACGTTTGTGAATGTGTGTTTGTGTCTGTTGTGACAAAGAGAAGAATTTTCATTCGAAGAGAGAAAGTTCGGGTATTTTTTGAGTAGTGCTAAATAACTGCATTAACTAAAGCTGCAAACAGCTATTTTAGTTTCAGTCTGCTGTCCAATTTAATGGCGGTTTTGCGTTTTACACACCGCATCTGTTCCGCCAACTCAGTAAACTTGTTTTGTAAAATGGAAACCGAGCCACAAACGTTACGTTACGTGATTTCTCAAGGTGGGAAAGGGTGAACTGACCTAAGTGTCGAAGCGCTTCTGAAAAACACCATCGCCAAGGAGAATTTGGCGGAAGATAAAACACCCAGCGCAGACGGAGGAGAAAAGCGAGCACGCGCGATAAATTTCTCTCGAATATTCCTTTGAAGTGATGCGTCAGCACTGGTCTGCTAAGCACGTCCTAAGACTGCTGACTCGGCTGCCTTCGTTGGGCCGACTCCACTCCTTTTAAAAGGAACAATTACATTATGGCACGCAGTTACAGCAACCTCTCGTGCCCACCATAAACCAACATGACACTTCCAATATGTCCTCTGTCAAACCATTAAAGTTTAAAAAAATACATACTGTACACAAATCACATTTAGGAATGAGCTGGTGATTTCTGTGAAGAAATTTGGAATAGGGTAGCATCTGGAAATAGATTTTGGAAAGTCTGATGGTGCATTGAGATTTGTTTCAATATCCTTGAAAAGAGGGTCATTTTAGATAGATATAGAGCTCCATCTATGTGTTAAGTATGAGGTAATTTGCCTTAGAGAATGGATGTGGCCAATAAGGGAACAAAGCATTGGTGACATGATGTGCCAGGAAGCAGATTTGCCCCGGAATAAGATTTGCCTGAAAACAAACTGAACTCCCTGTAAGGACAGTCAGGAAGTTGAAAAATTTTTTGCCCCCTTGAGACAGTTTGGTCACATGATATACCACACTTTAAGCATGAATTTGCCAGTGTGACCTAGACACAAGACCAATATAAATGTGATTTCTATTTACCTGTGACAAACGCAATTCAAGCTCTTAGCAAAACTGCTCAATTATCCATACTTTCTCTGGACGACTGAAATATTCAAATGTGCATGGGATTAAATTGACACCTTCGGAATATAGAAAATCTTCTTGTTGCTTTGGGACATGACCTATCCTTTTGCATATAGTTGGGAGGTCATTTAAGTTCAGCTTATGAGTAAAGAACAGTAAAAAAAATGTTTTTTCCACCATTTTATAAAAGACTACCACGGAGCAACAATACAGCTGGAACTGCTGTTGAAAGCTGGTCTGATATCTTGTTTTCCACATTCATTAAAAAAACGAAGTCCAACCATTGCAACACGTCCTTCCAAAAAAAAAAAACAGATGCTGCAATTTCAAAATTGATAAACAATTTCCCAAGGAACTCATTAGCATGAAGGCATTTGAGGGAAAAATGAAACTTTCAGAAAGTTGTCTCCAGGGCATTCATTTTACTTATATTTTTCATGCTGAGCAGGCTTGCAAACCTATTTCTGATAAACAAAATGTTAATAGAAAGTGAATGCCAGTTGTGCCAGGCACAACATATTCCACCCGAGTGAGACATTTTAAATGATTATTGGTTTATTTGGTGACCTTGAGCTTGACCTAATGAGGTCCAAATTTTATTCAGGAGACCATCGGACGGTTGCTCACCTTTGCTGAATATTTAGTGTGATTTTACCAAACTTTGTTGTACTAAAGCGCTGACAGACACAAAGAGATAAACAAATCCCATCAAAAAACAACATCCCACCCCTTTCGGTCGGGGTAAATATAATTAAAGTTTTTTTCATGCAAAAGTTTTACTGTGAAATGTTGTTGACAGTGAGATTTGGATGAGAGAGATGAGTACGGAGCTAAAATAAGCCCCCAGTGGCTGAGTTAGGAAACTGCTTGCAGAACGAATGAACAAAAATTAACCTTTTTTTCTCACTTCAGTGTTCCAAAACTAAGACCTCAAGTGAGTCATCAAATACATATGGAAAAATAACCAACAGTATATAGTACTTTCTGTTGATGCATAGCTCTCTTTCACCTTAACATCTGCAACATGCACTTTTTACCTAACTACTACAATCAGAAAACACACATATACGAATGAGAAAAAGTTGGGACGGTATGGTCAAATAAAATTGAAAACGAAAGCAGTAATTTCTAAATTATCCTTGACCTGTATTACATTGAAAATAACAGAACAGCACATTATATGATGTTTCTCCACTTTAGTTTTATAGTTTTAAACAAACAGAAATACACATTCTAATTTTCATTCTTCCAACATACATCCAAAAAAGTTAGAACAGTAATATTATTCTGCATTTTACTGTTGAAGTTCCTTTTTCACTCCACTTAAGATATATTCAAGGACTGAATGCAAAAAGTGGTTGAGTGTTTCGGCTGTAATTTTATTCCATTCTTCCTGAAAAAAGTCTTAAGGTGTGCAACAGTACAGGGTCTTTGTTGGCCCATTTTGCATTTCAAAATGAGCCACATGCTTTCTACTAGAGACAAGTCAGGATTGCAGACCGGCCAATGACAAGCCTTGGTTGTCACTGGGGCAGTACCCTCAAAGGTACTGCTGTTGTACCTTAGAAGTGGGTTTTTATTTGTTTTGTAAAAAAGGTAAAAGTACCTTTTAGACCCTAAAAAGGTTCACACAGGTACCTTGAGGTCCTATAATTAGCCCTAAAGGGTCCAAAAGGGCTGAATGTACCTGGGGGAACAGAAATGGACTCCTGCTGTACCCCCATTTCTGAGAGTGAATGGTTGCCTTCATTTCGGCGAATATTCGGGGATTCAACCCCGACATTGGGAATGTGTCACCAAAAGGTTGCCGACTTTTTGCCGAAGATACACCGAAAGTCCCCTGATTCTTCGGCAAGACATCACCATTGCTTCAGGGATGCCTCAGGGAAAATAATATTTCGCCAAAGCTCTGGGAAAGCATCCTGGAGCTTCTCTGTGGCTCTGGAAAGCTCCGGCGAGGCCTCCCCAGCCTGTTTTCCCGATAAAAGGACAGGAACACATCGGGATGGTCTAAATGGTCCTTTTTTTCTGATGTCCAAAGCAATCACTTTCCATTTTTCAAAAATAGACCTTTTTTGAACATCTGCCCAAGTACTTGTTTTGCCTTGCTCTTAATTCAAAGTTTCTACTTCCGTGGGGCAATTGCAAGTGCCAGTTGGAAAGTAGGTAGTTGTGGTTGACCTTGGCTTGTCCGGTTTCGACTCAAACTCTAGCTCTTGCATTTTGGTCTGGTTACTCAGTGAATTCCCAGTGTTGACTGCCGTTTCCGTAGTCTGACTACCCCTCTCGTATTGCCCCTATTGCACGCTGTTTGGCTTTCTCTGGTTAGTTAGGGTGCTCCCAGCAGGATCTCACAGTCCTTACATCGGGATACTTCTTTGTTATTTTGCTTTGTTATTTAACCTTTGTTATTTTTGAAGGTGATTCTGGGTTGAAACTTGTTTCCATAGGAGGTACACTATTCGTTCTCTCCCTCTTCACCTGCGGACTGAGAGTTCAGGAGTTCGGTGTTTAAAAGCCGCCCTGTGCCCTGCAAACCTTTGAAGATTAGCCGTAGATTTAGTTTAGCTCTGGTTAGGCTGTTAAGGACCAGAGTTACTCATTAGCACGCATTTCGTGCCTATTGTAGTTCTCCTCGTCCGTCCTTCCTTCATTTCTCTACCTGCTGCTGCCTGTCCAAGTGTGGGTTGTAACAACCTGAAATATCCATTCGCTTGACCACAATTTATGTTTCCACTGTGTAATGGTCAATATTCAAACAACACTGGCTAGGATGACACATTCTGCCCCAGGTGTTAAATATACTTACAAATACATATGAGATCAGGGACACACGTGTTTCAGATGTAATGAGCTAAACACTGAAGTGCTGAAGTAACAATCACAGCTCAAAATTGAAAGCAGGGGAGTTTAAGAATGCTGTATTCAATGACTGGGACATTCAAAAATAAACCTATTCCCCGAAGCATCACACCCGGGGGACTGTCCGTAGGGGCCTACAGCAATACTTCACCTGTGCTACCGAGCTGTTGCCTCCTGAGGAGCAAGCTACTTATAAGCTGTCAAGTCACATCTGTTGTTTTTGCCGCATCTCGATTTATCTGGGGGAAATGGCCTGACTGGCGTGTGTGATGACACTAAGTGTGATAAAGTTTTTGACTGTCCTATATAAATTAGGACCCCAAATGGCTGTGGTTCACATTCTGAACTCGTTTTGAAGAGGCTAGCTTTGATGGGGCGTAGCTACTAGGCTCTTGGCCTCTTATTGACTAGTAACTTTGATGAATGGTGATGAGAATCAGAAATGTAATGAGCTGGATTAGGAAGTAAAGGCTTTACCACAGATTCCATCATTTCATGAGCCCAGCCTGCTGTATCATGAATGAACCCTACCTCCATATGAATTCAGGTGGTTGGAAAAAAAGATTGAGAATACTTATTATCTGCACTTGGATTCAAACCCCAAATGGGAGATTTGGAGTGCATAACCATCTCCTTAACGCTCATCACCTACTGACATTTTTTTTTTCAAACAAATTTGGAGGGGGCAGTCATAATAGTTGGCTTGTCCATCTGGATATTACAGAATGCTCTGTTTAGATCAGGTTGCCTGTGGTGCCCTGGTCATTCATCCTCTACCCTGCTCCCAAATGACTTTTTCCTGCTGATTGTAGCTTTCCTGCCAGCCAAGCCTAGTGTAGCTACTGCACCAGGGGAATTTTGTGGCTAAATCTATGGGTGTCCAGATCAGCGTGTGATATGTATAGAGCTGTCCTTCCCTCAAGGTTGGCGCATGATGAGTTTAGAGCGATCTTTCCCTCAAGGCATATCAGGCAACCTGCCCAAGGTCGCAGCTTCTCGATTTCAGGTGAATGCAGATGTGCTAATGTTTTGCAGGGCGTCCCATAATTCTTTGTCTTCTTCTTTTTCTTCAATAATTTGCTTTATTTATATATTTGTTTATTTGCCAAATGTTGGTACAGCATGTAGCACAGTGGCGCAGTGAGTAGCACTGATATCTCACTGCAGGAAGACTGTGGGTTCCAATCTAGCTTGGGGACTTTTTGAGCGGAGTTTGCATGTTTTCCTGGCTTCCACGTGGGTTTCCTTAGGGTACTCTGGTTTCCCTCCACAGTCCAAAGACGTGCTTATCAGGTTAATTGCAAACTCTACATTGCCCGCGGGTGTGAGGGAATGGTGTCTGCGCCCCATGATAGATTGGTGAGCTGTCCAGGGTGTGTCCCTGCTCTTTGCCCACAGTCAGCTGGGATAGGCTCCAGCTCCCCTGCACCGCAGCCGTAATGGGGAAGAGCCGGTATAGATAATGGATGGACAGATCTTGGTACGGCTCTGGGCATGCTGCAGGGTGCTTAATGCATTTTTTGGTATCAAATTCCACAGTCTACACTAGGTTGACGTGAATTACGCAGTGTTTGCCCACTCTCTGAGCCGATTATACGGTTAGCACCCTGCACTGACATCTCCATCATAAATTTAACATAGATTTACCTCTTGTCAAGCTAAATCTATTCCTCTCTGGCTTTCGCATGGTCTTTTCTAATTATGTTATGGATTAGATCAATGGATTTTATCTTTACGGTAACGTTACTTTGGGTTTTGCACTTAAGGTGGAAAAAGTCTATAAAACAGTATATAGGCTCCTCCACGTCGAACAACAATACGAAATGTAAATTTCACATTAAGCATTGAAATGGAGAAATTCATCCTAGCTTAACACTGTTAATTCAAATGCTTATGATGTATCCAACATAATTATCTCTACCTTTGGTGTTTTATCTTTTCGCGTCCATGCGGTGAAGGCTCTATATTAACTCCGAGAGTTTCTATGGAAATCACACCAACCTGAAGACTTTTTCGCAGAACCACCGCTCTGTCCATTGCCATCATTCTAACTTTAATCTTCACTGCATCCTGTAGTTCACGAGCATCTTGCTGAATCCGTTCTTTTTTTTCAGCGCTGTCCCGTTAATGCAACGATTGGCTGTATAAACGCCTGAATCCCTCCCTCGCTTTTCTGCCCAAAGCTCCCCCTCCCTCGTCCGTTCCATCCACGCACCCTCCCTCCGCCCTCGGTCAGCCTCTTCGCTGATTACCGCTTCTATGCGCTCCGTGGCGGTACAGTAGCCGAGCCGTTCAGTAAAGTCGATGAGGAATCAATAAGCAAAAGACAACGTTAAAGCCCAGATATTCTTTTTCTTTTTACCTGACAGCGACGCGCAAGAGTATCAAATATATCCGTTATTCCTTTGTATAAACAGTAGATAGTTCTGAAACAAATTCACACTTCTCTGTTGCGTGTGACCGACTCGGATGCCCTTACCCTTGAGGTAGCGGCGGGAAAAGCACTATCTGTGAGGAATGAAATAAACGCGCCGGCCGATATGGAGACGGGGAGCGTGAAGTTGGCGGTGGCCGCGCTGTGCGCAGCGATCTCGCTGGCATTTGGAACAATTGAAGGTGAGCGTTTTGAGCGGGGATTTCTAGTTTCTTGTGGGTTATCATCCTTCAGTGCACAATACACTTGACGAACTTCAGCATGCAACTACCCTATTTATTTATTTATTTATTTATTTATTTATTTCTTCATTGCGTGGCAAGACTTTCACTTCGGTAACGGTCCTATTCAAACTATTCCCACCTGAATTTATACGCATCTTCCTGCTGGGAAGAAAGATAGGCTACGTTAACGATACAAATGACTGTTAAAATTGTTACAAATGTAAAATTTGTAAGCGATGTCACTAAGCTGTGGATTGAAATACCTTTATACTTTTATTGTCAGCAGATTTTACTCTTTTTTAAGACTTCCGACGTGTTCTTGACCCTGAAATGATTTTGATTTTTAACGCGTTCAATATAAGTATTTAATGTTGGATAATTTATTAATAGCCAAGACATTTAGCGCCCTCACCTGGATTGCTGCTCCTCTCACCCAGTTGTGCCTGTTCATTCTGGTGCGCGATATTGCCTCTGAATTGTAAGGCAGTTCAGGATTAACGCTGCGCTGTTAAACAAGTTCTGTCCGCAGACGCGCTCTGTGCGCATATGGTTGAAGTGTCATTTTGGCCACGGAATTCATGAGTTAAAGATTCAACCTTTCGACGAACTTTTTGAAGGGTTGTCGAATTAATGTTATTACTTATGTCGGGTAATCTTTCTGGAGTTGCAGTCCGCATTTTTTATTGATGACTATCATCATTGATAAGTTTCGAAAATATATATTTTTTATTTTAATTCACGTGTATTTGTCTTAAGACACTGTTAAAAGTCCTAAAGATTGAATTCTAGTATGAACGTGTAATAAAACCATTTATGCTACAATCTGATTCAGACATTTTTCCTCAGCTATAGGGTGGCTCTGAGATAAAGAGAAATGTCATTAACTGTGTTCTCTGTCGTGACTGTGGTATGTGGTCAATGCTGACCGCACCATCCGTCTGCTGAAGAACATTTGACTGAAATGTGCTTTTGCATCTCAATGTGTTAACACATTTTTAATCGACAATATGACTTGCAATGCAATTTTATTGTATTTTTTTTTTCTTTTACTTGCTTTGGGTGTGAAGTCTAATTTAGTAACCTTGGACAAAACCACAGTTGTTCATTCAGGTGCAAAATAAAATCATATTGCACATAGTTTAATGAATAGCTCAGGCATTATGCCGTAAATCTCTTCAGCTGGTTTAAAAATTGCTATGAGCTTAGAAAAATTACAGCTACATTGCAACACCCACAGATGTGATAGGATAAAAGGTGTTCTTTATCACTGAGAGTCTGTCCTTGGCAGTGTCATTCTGCAGTGGCGTTATGCGTCTGAGTTTTCATTTTATGGCCTAACTGAAGTAAGATTTTTATATATTCTGGATGACTGGCATGGTTATTTGTAGGAATGATCATACTGCTACATGTTTTGATGTCAGTTCCTCACCATATTACTCATGGACAAGTATGGAAGTAAAGTGGATGCCGACTGAATTTATAGAGGCTGACTAAGGACGAGTAGAGTTGTTGTGTGAATATTCTAATCTGGTGAATACATTATTCACACTGAAGATACGGGAAATACACCATCATCATCATCATCATCTGACAGTGAGATATGCTGCACTGTAGCATCTTAATACTGCATTTCATAATCAAAGAAATACCTCTGTGATGAGCCGGTGAGGGCTGTTCTGGGATCAGCAGCCTTGCATTGTGAGCCAAGTTCCTAGAATCTTGACTTATCAGGTTTATAGCAGGATTACAGATCATAGTAGGGTTATAGAAGCCTGTTTGTTATGTGGTTCTTGTAACCCTGCTTTCTAATTAATGCCAGAGTCTGCTTGTCACTATGGAGACCATGTTGCCTGGACTCCCTACTGGTGGACTGCTGTCACTCAAGTTGATGATCTAAAGATTTCTGCGTACTGGATTACTTGCTTAAGCATGGCTGGGAATGATTTTTCTCTATACGCCGTTTGAGCCTTTCCCTGACCTCTCCTCGATCCCGCTGGACCACATCCAGGTATTTAATTTACAATCTCTCAACCGTACCTGATAGCGCTCATCATGCCCTGGTATTGTTCATCAGGTCTGCTTGAGGTAGAAAACCTCAAATACTAGTTGAAGTTTACTGCCTCTATATCTTTTTAATGCTGGTTGATGGTAAACAAAGTTACGACTTGAAGGTCAAAATATAAAACGACCATCATAATTTGATGGACAGTGAGGTATGTTTTTTGTTATATGAGTGGCCAAGTCAATCAGGGGATCTGAATGAAACTAAACTTGCATTTTACATGCTGAGGCTGAGACTGAAGGCAAAAAGTCCACATAACAAGCGCAGACTGAAAATGGCTGCAGTGCAGATCTGACACAGCATCACCAGGGAAAATTAAATTCTAGACTTCAAGGAGTCTTTTCTTGCAAAGAATATGCAATCAAATATTAAATATGACTGTACACAGTAAAAAATGGAGTGTCAATATTGCAGTGTAAACCTATTTTCCTCTGGATAGAGTAGTTATAGCACTATGCAGAGTGAAATCGTCTAAATGGAAGTGTCAAAAGTGAGAGTTAATTTCCACTTCCACACAAGGACAAAATCTACTCTGCAGGGTGATGATTCCCTATAGTGTTAAATATTTTTACACACCTCATTGTTAATTTTGACAGAAAATAGAGTAGAATTAACTCTAAAAATCTTACACTGGCTATAGAGTAAATTTTACACTGATTTTTAGTGGGACCAAATGTTATCTGACAGAGAGTTAAATTCAACTCTTAAAGAGTAAAATTGAACTATGATTTTCACTGTGTATTATTCTATATTATGTTACACCAGTATTTTTAGATTCGGCCTAAAAAAGGGGGGGGGGGGGGGGGGTGCGCAAATTAAATAAAGCTGACTTCTGCCCGTCAACCCTATTGTCATTGTATTCTTCTAAACTCAAAGTGGCAGAGCTCAGAACCAATATAATGTGTGGCTATCCGATGACTTATGGTGCTCGCTACTCTTATGCTCTTTGTCGGTTTATCTAAATGATTTAGTTATCTATGGTATTTAATGATCAAAGGATAATGGGAGAGCTTAGTAAAATGGTTTTACATGCAGTGATGTGTTTATTTGTTTGTGGGTGCGTGGCCTAAGGCTTCGATGCAGTGGCCGGTAACCCTGTTATTACTGTTGAAACAAAAAAATATCCAATCAGGATTCATTTTGGTCAAAACTACGCCTGACAGATACTGTATATAGCCATTTCAGCCGCATTTTACAAGGAAACTTGAGCTGGAGAATATTTTGTACCACATACAGTGTTTGGTGAATGAGCAGGTTGAGTTAAACCTTGTTAAAGTGCAGATATTTAAGGGAACTGCCTTTGGAGTTCATTCCAGGATTCCAGTGTTGACGTGAATCCTGAGCATCGCAGCTTTTGATTTTCTCTGGGGAGAAGCAGCCCTGTGTATTTTTACTGAACAGATGGAGTTTGTCCCCCTGAAGCACAGTGTGTGACGCATCTCCTGATGGTCAGTAAGGATTTGGACGTGCTCAGAAAAACACCTACACACTCCCCGCTCCGCTTGTGCCCTTCACTATTTAAACATGTTTTCCATCCTCTTATCAAAAAAAATGTCAGGCCAGGACAACCTCAAATCCTGTATTTTGCTGAGTAAGGGACAATTTTCAGCCAAGTTGACACCTTAAGGCACTGAAATAAGGAAAGGGTGCGACAGCTTTTTTTTAATATGGTGCCCAGGCTACACCTGCTATTTAACTTTGCTGGTTACCATTTTGAATCACACAGACACAGACATACGCACACGCACACGCACACACACACACACAAACTGAGAGAGGACACTCACACAAATACATACATATGTGCATTCATGCAAGCAGTATGTGTGGAGAATCCAGTAAACGGGTGCGTGGATATCTGTGCGTATGTGAGATAGAGTGTTCTTGGTCTCGTAAATGAGCATCAGAAAGAGTGTTTTTTTTCCTACAGAGAGGGACATTCCTAGGAAGTGACAAAATTTTCATGTCTTCACAACTACAAAGGCAAATTGTGACTAATTAGTTAAAGTTAGAATAAGGGATAAGTTGAGGTTAGAGTAAGGGTTTGGGTTTGGCACAAGGTGCATATTGTTAAGATTAGGGAAAGGCTGTAGAGACACACAAATAATGAATGGAAGTCAATATAATGTTCTCAATGGGAGAGAAGTACAAGGGTGTGTGTGTATGTGTGTGTGTGTGCGTGTGTGTGTGTGTGTGTGTGGGCATGTGACTGAATATGTGTGTGTTAGTGCATTTATGCGCGGAAGCTGTGGACAGGGTGGGGAGTGGTGGGGTTAAATCTATTGAAAGTAGATTGTTGTTTTGAAACAGCCGATAGAGGAAGGATGATTAGGTTTGCTATCTGTGTCCTTGTTTGAAATGTGGCGACAGCCACGGGCGGTAAAATCTATAGGGAGTTAATCTGCAGTAGATAAAATACATCCTCTACTCCTGCATCAGAGTGTGCACTTCATCTGTGCTGTGACCTTGCCCTGAAATGCCAGAATTCAAAACCTGATCAAGGCATGGCTACAGTAATAAAAGAAACTTGCAGCAAACTTAGAGCACAGTTTTCTAGAGGCAAAAGACAAAACAAACATGGAAAAAACTAAAAGCAAGACGATATCTGTATTATATTCTCACTTATAATGTAATATACAGTAATATAATATACAAACATTTGTAATATAATAAAATATAATATAATATATCCATGCTCCTGCATTATCTAAACATACAGTATGGTGCAAAAGTCTTGGGCACATTTAAAGCAAATTTGAAGGGTGAATATAATTGCAAAAATAAAGAAATTAAAAGTTTTGAATAACTGAGAAATGTACTATACAGAGCTGTAAACTGTTAAAAACTAAATCAATCCAATATTTAGTACAACAAATGTAGCAAGACACTGGAAAATAAGGTGCAGACCAAGCGTGAGTTAGGAACATAACCCAGCCCACAGGTGGTAATTGTATTTTCAAGATAAACAATGAAAAAGAAGGCGTGTGTAATCTTTGGGCGCATGAAACGTAATGTAAATGTTTTAAAGCAGAGCTTTGGAGGGTTGAGAGGGTTCTCTCCACCATCGGAATCTTGACGGGAAAGAAACAGAAAGACGGTTAGTTTAATGCCTTGCATGCACACTCCTTGCTTGCCTGCCCACAACTGCGCGGCTCTCCCTTTAGAGTTCTATTCGGCTCTGATAATTATGCAGCGCAGCTGTGGAGCCTCATGCGACTCGATCCCAGGCCCGTCTGGCCTTATGACTTGCAGCTGGTATGGCTCTGCAAGTCTTGGGTGTGCAGCGGGGGTGTCGGCTCTCTGCTGAAGTTCTGAAGTTGAATTGAAGGGGAATTGGCCGTTGCAGGCTTGCTGACGTGGTCGAAGGGCGTGGCCATGTCCCGGTTTGCCACACTACACTTTGCCTAAAAATTTGGGACATTGTCCCGTTGTGATGATTGTCTGTTTTCTTGTTTCTTGCAGAGTATCTTGCATTTGTCAACAGACTGACTGTCTAACTCGCACCCATCCCTTCAAGTAGCGGCAGACAGCCATAATGATTTTTACATCGGTGCTCTGTCAAGGCTACTTCATCTGTATCAACTGTTTTTAATGAAATAGAAACATTTATTAATAAAACTTTTTTTTTAATTCGCATTTTTTTATCCTCACCAACTCTAATGTGGAAAACAAAAAGTAAACATTTCACGGATAGATTTTATCTATTTATTTTTTTAAATGCAGAGTGCCTAAGACCTTTGCAGAGTACTGTATATTTCATATATGTTTCCTTTTTTTGGATACTTATTTAATATTGGGAAGTGATATGTGAGGCAGTGTAAAACTACATGATGTTCCAGGTCTGAAGTGAAGCTGATTTTGAGAGGACCTCTGCACTGCACTGTAAGGCCACTGCAGTCTCTTGGCTGTTTCTTTAGAACATCGACAGCCCAAATAAGCCCAAGGCTTGGCCTGCTGCCATCCCCAGCCTGACCTCCTTCTGAATCCCCTGTCCAGCACAGTGATTAATTCGGGGCTCCAGCAGGATGAGCAAAACATATCGTTAGCACTGATTCTCCCTTTGACTTTCACTTGTTTCCTCCTCTGACAACTAGACAAGGTGCTGAGGGTGAATCAAATGCAGAATTTTTTTTAATTAAGCCCTGAAATGAATACTTTACGGGGCTCTTTTATTAAGAGCTTCCCCTCCATGGCCAAGTAATTAGACACTGGAAAACAATAATGAGCATTTTGAATGGACTGAAGTGTAAGAGAAGTCTACATGATTGATTGTTACCCGGATGCAGACTCAGCAGGACTTTACTATGAGTGAGCATGACTAGGACTTGCACTCACGCTAACTGCGTGTTCATCTGGTTTGTCAGCAGGACTGTGACTTATTTTGAGACTTACTGGAACTTAAATCACTTGTGGCTCTGCATTAAGCTGGTTACACTGAATGGTTGGAACTTAGACTAACAGTGTCTCTAAGTCGGGTTGTTTTAGAGGCATGACTGTGACATGGTCTGGCACTGACTTGTTATGATGTTGACTCTGGATTGGGATGGTGTAACGGATTGACTTAAACCTGCCCAGATACTGACTGGGCAGTGGGACTGTTTCCCAGAATCCTTGAGGCTCACCCTGACTCGGACTATGGGTTTGGTTGGCGTGAAATAATGACAAAAACTTGCCCTGATGCTGACAGTACTGAACCGGTGTAGCAGAATGACTAAAATGCACTCTAACAGTATTGGGCTAGTGTAACAGAATGAATCACACTTGCCCTGATGCTAAGTCTGCATTTGGCTTGTTTCCGTCCGTGCCAGTTGAACGAGGGGCCAGTCATCTGGGTGAATTACGGGAAAGCGATGGTGTAAATCTTCTTATGAGGAATTGAATGGGGAGAGCAGGCAGACCTGCAGATAGCAGATATATTACACGAAGGACAGAGCAGCTCTGGCTTCTGTAAGAGTCTTTATGTGATGTCAGTCTGTGGGTTGGAAATAACAACACACCTCTGTATGCCTGCGTGCTCATGCACTTACATGCTCTCTGTCATTAACAGACTTATGTAGCTGAGTTTTTATACCTTTAAACTCTCATGCAACCAAACAAGGCTGTACTTCTTTGCTGAAAAAAATGAAGGAATGATGTTCGTGCACCTCCATTCTCAATAGCATCTTTTATTGAGCAGCTTTTTTCTTGCATGATTCGCGCGCACACACACGCACGCACACACACGCACACACACATCTTCATATGCACACACAGCCTGACTTCTGTACACGAGCACACACAGAGAGACATAAAGACGGACACCAAATGATATAATTGCACACAGGCAAAGTATAGAGCTAATTTGTGTTGTATGCTTGTGTATAAAAGGTCCTTGTGTATAAAGGTCCTACTAATAGTGGGTCTTTTAGAGCTAATCTTTGTTGGTTTTATACAAAAGTGGGTATGTGAAGCGAATCAGTTTTGTATGGTTGTATATAATGGTGGGCAGTGTGAAGATTAGCTGCACTGTAAATTGTTGTATATAACAGCGTATGGTGGAAATAATCTGCATTAAATGGTTATGATTGTGTAACAGTGGGTAGTGTTGAGCTAATCTGTGTTGTGTGGTTTTGTGTGTGTATAACAGTAGGTAGTGTAGAGCTTTTCTGTGTTGTGTGGTTTTGTGTGTATATCACAGTAAGTTGTGTAGAGCAAATCTGTGTTGCGTGGTTTTGTGTGTGTATAACAGAAGGTAGTATTGAGCTAATCTGTGTTGTGTGGTTTTGTGTTATAATATTAGATAATTTAGAGCTAATCAGCAGTGCATGGATCTGTGTGTCTAACAGTAGATAGTCTAGAGTGTATCGCTGCATGCATGCCTGAGGGCACCATGTGGAGTCTCTGGCTGGCTCTGGGAGCGGATGGTCAGGGACATCCCAGTGCTGACACTGCGGGCACTGAGAGCTCACAGCCAGGGCTGGAGTCTGTCCAAACCCCCCCACCTCCCCCCAGCTGTGGAGATGCAGCCCTGGCCTTTCTCTCACACAAGCAGCCGGTGCCCGGTGCCTTTCCGTGACGTTTTCCCAACGTCCTGCCAGCGCTCCGGCGACGTTCCCACAACAGCGCACTCTTCGACGGGGTAAATCGCCGGATTTGTCCCATCTGTGTTCCGCATGGACTGGATTTTCTGAAAACACTTTCACACGCTCGCTGATGCTGTTCCTCCCTGCGAGCGGTTCTAGGGATTAATGTGGAAATGCTTGGAGCATCATGCTGGCTGCAATGCTCTCTCTCCTTCTAATTGTGGTCAAAATGTATTCATTGTGGGCGTCAGGCTTGTTTCTTTGTGAGCATTTCTTTTGGAGGGTTATCTCATTTAATTAACCCCCTATGGAGGATGACTTGATATCATTGTACACAAGCTTTTGGGAGGAGGGGAGAGGTAATGAAACTAGGACAATTTAAAAAACTGATGAAAAAGAACAGAAACTGGAAAAACTTACTGAGAAAAATGGATAACAGAATGGATTTCAGTGACTAGCGGGAGGACTAGCCTCTGTTGTGGGCGTTTTATGTGGTTTGCTTCCCTCACGCAACAACGTCTGCGCACTTGAGCCGAGTTTTGAGTTCAACCAATAAGAAATTGGTTCTGAAATTCTATGTGTGCTCATACTGTCGTGGGAGCCCGGGGAGAAGCGAACCTCATAAGACGTCTGCAATGAGAGCTAATCAACATGAACACGTTGAATATGTTCAAAAGGTGGTATTTCTCCAGGTTTCTTCAGTGTTCAAGTTTTCTCGAACACAAGTTCTTTAGCTGCAGAGCGGCGCATTATGGTCGGCGCTTCGGTAGTTAGACGTGGGACGCGGGGCCAGTCGCTATTATGGTCAAGTCGCTCGTTTTCTTTATGATCTCATGCAGTTGGCTTTTTTCTTCTTGAGAACTTTTTTAATTAATGGTAGCATCCCGTACAGCACCCAACCAGTTTACTTGAGGAGTATACTGCAGTATTTACGGAAAGGACACAAGGCTGCTTATAAGTGAAGGAACATTGAGTTTTTTCATTAAACAGTATTTTCTCTTTCTTCGATCCAATTCTTATTCTAGATACAAGAGAAATTCCCCTTTCAATTAATTTTTTAGGAGCTTCTGTGCCTGCTATTTTTATTGTTAATATTAGACAAGGGAAACATAAAAGGACTATCATATAACAAGCATTCTGATTGGCTTATTTTGCACAATTCCATTACCTCATGGAACACATAACCCGGTTCGAGTGTAGAGATGTTGTGCGAGGAAAGCGAACCACAAAAGACGTCTGCAAGGGAGGCTGGATTCGTGCCCTCATGGATCATTCAATTAGTACGGTGGCTGACAGTGGCAAATGTGTTGCAACGGCCCAAAACATCTCCAATTGGAAAAATGCACTGAAAACTCGAAAAGATGCTAATTCAACAACATGCAAACCAAAAACCAAATGCAAGAGAAAAATGCTGCTTGTCCACATCAACGCAAATGCACTGTAAGGGCCTTAAACATCCCCAATCGGAGAAACGCGCTGCAAAAAAAACAGAAACAATGCAAAGTCAAAAACATGCAAACTGCTAAAGCAAATGCTAGAGAAAACGTTGCATTTCGACATCAATACAACGGAAGTACTCCGAGCCTCTATGGTGAAGTCAGCAAAAAGGCTTTCTAGCTAGCTAACGTTAGTTTGCTTGCTTAGCTAGCTGGCCTAGCTGGCTGAGAATTACATTTGGCATAACATAAATGCTCACAATTCAACTCTTGCTTAGTGAGATAGTTAAATAATGGATAATGTTCATTCATTTATTTTTTATTGACTGCTGTGCACAAAATTGTTGGGTAGATAAGCATGCAAATTCACATTAGCGAGCTAGCAAGTGAGCAGTTATATATGGTATAACATAAATGCTCTCGGTTTAACTCTAGCTAAGAGAGATAATGAAGTAATGGATATTTTTATTAGTTTATTGTCCATTGACTCCCTGCGCCAAACTGTTGGCTAGATATGCTTGCAAACTGGCTCGCTAAGCAACCAAACTAACATTAGCTAGGGAGCTGGCTAGCTTTTTGACGACTTAGCTAGCTAGTCTTGTTCAGGTCAAAAGTAAAAGCAGTTCTAGATGGCACTCCTCACAGCGACTGGGATCACTTTGGTTGTATTGATGTGAATATGCAGCGTTTTTATCTTGCATTTACTTTTTTGGTTTGAGAGTTTTTGAGTTTCTTTTCTGTTTTTGCTGCGCATTTCTTTGATTGGAGATGTTTTGGGCCGTTTCAGCCTGTTTTTGTTGACATCGATATGCAGTATTTTTCTCTTGCATTTGCTGTTGAAGTTTTCATGTTCATGAGTTTGCTTTGTTTCTGTTTTTGCAGCGGATTTTTCCAATTGGAGATGTTTTGGGCCATTGCAGCAGATTTGCTCATGTCGGCCTCCATAAATTTGGATTAAAGAGACTGAAAAGTTCATATTTCCACAAAAAAGTTGCCAAAATTATAGGGTTATTCTCTTGTTTAGTAAGATCAGCATTTCAATATTGCACTTGGTAACATTAAATATTAATATTGCTTATTGCATGTGGTCAGTGTGCTCTGCTCCCCTCTTTCTCACATATTCTAACTCGGCTGTACCAGATGCAGTCTCTTTAAATGCAAAGTTAACGCTCTCACCCCTTTTTATCCGCCTTGCAGTCACTCTGCCACTCCACCTCTCTCCCCTTCCTCTTCTCCCACTCTCCAACCCTCCCTCAAACTCTTGCTCTCCTACATCCACCGTCCCTATCTTCCCAGTCACCTTATTTTCCCTCGCTCTCCTGCTATCTCCCTGTCCCTGGTATCTTATATTGTGCCACTCTGAGGTCTCAGTAGACTTCATTGTCGCTGTCGCTGTCATTGCCTTTGTGGGCTTCTGCAGAACACTGTGCCTCTAGCCAGCTGTCGTCCATAACGGTATCCTCACCCCCCCCCGAGAGACTGCAGCTGATCTTGCAGCCTGAAGCGTTGTCCCAAGATCTGGGGAAGGCATTCAGTACCCTGGCTTACACTACTGTTACAGTATATCGCTAGAACTTCGCTAATCTACATTCCTGATCTACCTGCCTGTACATTTTCCCTCCAATTCTTACAAAGCTCATTCCCCTGCTAAAGATCTCAGTTTTACAGCTAATTAGCAGAGTTAGTTGCCCCAAATCAGGGCTGGAATGAGAATCAACAGCAGGGATCAATAAATTTGGATCTACTTTGTAGAATCTAAACCATCCCTGACTTTCTTTTCTCCAAGGTAATTAACTAATTAACAATAAATGCTTCTCATTGCACAGGCTGCCTTTATCCTTCACACCCAGGTAAATGGAGAAAGGAAGTCCTGCAGTTTCTAGACCTCAAGGACCATGATTTGATGATTCACGACCTACAGGATGGCAGGGCTGGGTGGCAGGACTTGGATCTCCTGATCCCTGACCCTCACACTGATTTGTTACTTGGTTTCAATATAATTATTTAATCCCTATCACAAAAATATGATATATTGTATTAGGTTCTGTTCATAAATTGATCTCCTGTCTGATGTGCATTGCTTCAGGTTCTACACAGACAATTTGTCTCATTCCTCACTTGTCCCAAACCTACTCGCACTATGACCCATGGACTTTTACAGCATACCCCGAGCAATCACTTTATAAGATCTCCGACAACTCCTTTGCCTCACACTAGATGAATCTGAAATGTTAGTGTTTCTGACATCTCTCAGGTACTTTTTTCAATAATGTCACCCCAACGTCCCCCTACCACCATCTCTCTCCTGTCCCTCCAGCTCCTGGGGAGTTTGTGTCCCTTGCAGAGATGGAGGATGCCCTGCTGAGGAATCTGTTTCGGGGATACCAGAAGTGGGTCCGACCAGTTCTGCATGCCAATGACACCATCACCGTCAGGTTTGGCCTCAAGATATCCCAGCTGGTTGATGTGGTGAGTGCGCATGCTAGTCCTATCGTTCAACAAAAGAGAAGGCTGCATATCTCCATAAAAACACACAGACATTATTTTCTGGGGACATAACTAATATTGAAATTAAATAGGGAAGGAAAGTAATATGAACAATAGGCTTTTATTTACGAACAGCTCCACAGGCTGAGATTCAGTCCAATGAAACTACCATTATGCAACAGTGTTCATGTTATAAGGCAGCCTGGTTGAGTCAAAACACAGACGAGGTCATCGACATGAAATTTGTGTTGTGCCAGCTGAATTCATTGAGACAACCACTAATGTACAGTCAATATCCTCTGTGACACAAACAACTTTATTGCAGAGTAAAGAAAAACCAAACTGGGCGAAGTGAATTAATACGCTGTTTGCGACACACAAAATTCTGAATAACGTTACTGTCACGTGTTTTTGTCTGAGAGGACACAAAAATTGCGGCCAGAATGTTTATTTCTATTTCAAGTATAAAATGCTATCTTGTTAGAAAATAAGGGACTATTATGGTGCGCCTTACACGTTTTTCTAAGCTCATTGGTAAATCTTGAAATGCATCCAATTATCTCACTTCATTTGCAGATTGCTTCTGTCTTATTTAGAGAAAAAGGTCATCGAAATGGGATTTGACTGATATAATGTGTGACAATACTGCAGGTTTTCTGTTGCTAGATGGAGAGTTTACCAGGGGCAAAGCAGACCTACAGTATGTTCCAGAACTATTTGAACAATGACTGTACAAACAGTTCTCCTACACAGCTCACACAGTAGATACTCAAAATGAAATCAGGTGGTTTCCACTCTTACCCGTCATTATCTGTTTTCAAATCCAATGGGTTGTGTTTTGTTAAAGAAAAGATGTTTTTTTGCTGTCCAAATACTTATGTAGGGCATTGAATGTGTTTCCCTCTTCAGAATAAAAGGTTCTAAATCCCTTTTAGTGCTTAATGAAACCAACTATCATATGTGTGAAAAGTGTTTAAGAGCTAAGGTTGAACCAGTTTGCCTGCCGAGAATGTGCAACCTGGGCAAAGGTCCTCTGGAGCTGTTTGCGTCGCGAGTGGAAAATTCTGTATCGCAAAACTCTACTTTCCCAAGTTAGACAGACAATCCCCAACTGCATACGGTACTGTTCTGACAGAAAGGCTTTGTGATAGTTGGAAATACAGAAATGCGTGTGGTATGCGCAGAGAGTAGTATGAGTGTTCAGACACCCTGTGTCAGTAGGTATTGGGGAGGGAGATGGGACTGCTGTAGGCCTGGGCGTTCCATAGCAGGAGAGATTAAGCTACATGCAGTTTAGCCTGTCTTCAGGCCTGCCTATGCAGATTTGAGTTTTCCTACCGGGGTGACAAATGAGGATTTGCATGCATTATTTAAGGGCTGAGTTATATTGTCATAGCGCAGGAGCTGTGAAACCCTGATGGGTATTGTGGAAGCCCGGTAGATGAGCTTGGACTCCACTGTACTGTGAAATCGCATGCAAATGCACATAAACATAATCACAGGCACATGCACTCACTCTGTACCTCATGCACTTAAAGAAACACACACACATACAAAGATATTTGTTTATACTAAATATAGTACAGAAACATTGGTTGTCAGTAAAGAGGTCTATGCTTTAAATTATGAAGAGTATGCATGCGTGGGTGTGTGTGTGTGTGTGTGTGTGTGTGTGAGAGTGTGTATGGCCAGGCATGTATGTGTTTGTCTTTGCGCGCGTGTGTGTGTGTGTGTGTGTGTGTGTGTGTGTCTGCCTTCTTGTACTTGCTACAAAGTAAGGACCAATAAATGTTGTCTTTTTTTCCTCACAGTGTGGGGATGTTATTGGAAAGTGAAGCCATTTTCAAATTCCCTCGCAACTACAAAGGCAAATTGTGACTTATTAGTTAAGGTCAAGGGTGAGGTTAGAGTTAGGGATAGATTAAGGTTCGGGTAAGGGTTTCGGTTTGGCATACATTGCTTATTGTAAAGATTAGGGAAAGGCTGTGGAGACGCTGGAAGAATGAATGGGAGTCAGTGTCATGCCCTCACAAAGATAGACGTACAAGGATGCGTGCGTGTGAGCGCGCGTTTGTATGTCCGTGCGTGTGGTGCATCCGATGTGGGTCTAGTTCATTTTGACTTCCAGTGCACTTTAGATGTGTTCTGTCTCATGGCACCTGCTGCATTGATTTCTGGGAATTGACCTCCTCTGGTGAGTCTCTGATTGAAAACAGTGAACACACACTGATTTCAGGCCTGGAGGAATTTACAGCCCAGTGAGCATCACCTTGGAAACACAACCACCATTGTCTATTCAATGAGCTGTGCGTGTTCGTATTTGTGATCCAGTCTTAATGATATTCAATTAAGTTAATTCACTCACAGTTATTGGTTCGCACCGATGGGGTTTTGCTTATAGGATGGAAATTGTGGTCATATTTGAGTAAACAGGATATCGCTCAGTCTTTCCACGTCAACCATATGTGTAATAATAACTATTTGCACATTCGATGACTGAGGTCTGATGGACAGATTCGTGATTTGCACCATCTCGAGGGGCTTTGAGCTCGTGTGCCGCGGTTCTATAATCTTTCCATGTTCTCTATCTTAGGAAATTCACCTGAGAAGTGCAGTTTTTAGGGATGAAATGGATCCATCCCCCCAATCTACCCCACTCCCTTCTCCCTTCCTTCCCATAAGGAATTCTAGACGAGTGACTTTGAAGTGAAATGATAGTGCCGCATTCTCATGGATCTGGGTAGATGGTATAAAAATGCACAGGAAGTCATTGAACTGGATATGAGCTTAGCGGAAAAATCTGATGAGGCCCGTAAGAAGTGTCGATGATGGCAATGGAAGATTGAACTTGCTTTTAAAATTCAAGTGACCTGACTACTCTTCCTCAGATTAAATGAAAGTCCCCATGATTTCCCCAATATAGGTATTGAGCTATCCCTGTCATGATCCAGAGGAGGAGTCAACTGCGGAGCCAGAGTACAATCCAGGGTAGGGTTAATTGAAAGTAATATTGTAAAAGTGAGCTCAGAAGAGAGTAGCTAATTTCACATCAGATGTTATAGGCGAAGCAAAGTAGGCATTGTGAATCTCTGGTCAGGTGCTTTCCGGGAAGACTGCCAGGTGTAGTGAATATTTTTCCAGAGCCGACCTGTCTCAGGGCAGGAAGGAGTAGCTTAGGAGAAACGCAGTAGCACTCCTGACGACTGATAAAAGATCGGGAGCTTGTGCCTAATAAACTGGAGAGAAAAACTGACCGGGAAAGGATTAACAAGAATACAGTCCCAATTCTTAAGACTGAGAGAGAGGCTTGGGAGCTTTTTCCAATTTACTGAATAAAGAAGAAAACTTCTTTATTCAGTAAAGGTACAATAAGTGTTCTACTTTCAAATGATAAGAGTTTTACTTGTAAATACTGATTGCAAATTACAATTTAGCAACTTGCAAATCAAAAGAGGAGGTATAAATATGTACATCACTCATACTAGAGGTGGAGTAACTGTGATAAATAACACAGCCGGGGAGTAGAGAGCGCACGAGATGCAAAAGAAGAAATTACTTCTACTAGACACGAGTT
Organism: Gymnothorax reevesii; assembly: GCA_029721435.1. Lineage (NCBI taxonomy): Eukaryota > Metazoa > Chordata > Actinopteri > Anguilliformes > Muraenidae > Gymnothorax > Gymnothorax reevesii. Next base: position 20,971,819 of record CM056589.1, read on the forward strand.
GCTGAAGAGGGTTGTGACCTTTCCCAGTGCATCTCTTCCCTTTCCATGTTGAATATGGATGACATTATAAGACAGCCATGGTATAAAAACACCATTGTGTTGTTTGCTTTTTTTTTCTTTTAGATTGGTGGTGTCCTGATTCAAACACTTTCATTCGTTGTCTCCAAACTTCACTTTTTGCTGCGAATCATCCTCCATGATCCATATGATCTTATACATGCAACTGCCTTTTTTTCCAATGTTGTAATTCAAGGAGGACTTGCAATACCACAATGCAACATGATTGGGTGTGAGGAAGCCAGTGAGTACGTTCATGTGAGAACAAGGGTGCATCCGAATTCTTCTAAAAGCGAGGAACCATCCTTGATAGCAAACATGAGGGATATGGTTTAGCTGGCAACCAAGATGTGTCTGCATTGGCCACTTCATTAAGGAAAGGCAATTAGCTTCCTTGTTGCTTCCTTCCAGCAAGAAAGTAAAGGACCGACCTTGGATGAAAGGAATAGTCTATTATGGACGACAGTCCTTTGCAGTTGCAGTTAGTGGGTATGTCATTAGCTGTCTTTTTGCTGTTGCATCAGTTGATTCATGATCAATTTACATTGAGTTGATGACTTATTGAAGTAATGGATGATTTTTCTCAATCATGACCCACGGTTCCCTGCAACCTTTCTTTGAACTGTGTGATGTTATCTAATGAGGCCAGGAAAAGTGGGGTGGGAAGACTATTGGACTGCATGCTTTCGACAATTTGGATGCATCCCATAAGTGAAGAAGAAGAGGGATAATTAGAGGCAGTATGAGACAGAACTAAAGACGGAGAATGTGTGAGTTTGTCATCAGGGTCCTGAGAGAATTATGCACTCAACTCGCATTTGGCAAAAGACTAAAAATAGTATTTTGAGGAAAATGACTAATGATGTCCACAGAGGTCATGCTCTTTGGTGTAGAAAGGACATCCTGAAGGCACATCTTGTATAACGAAAACATTTCAGTGCATTATGCCTTAATTGGCAGTAAAACTTGCCTTTTGGGAAAAAAAAATGTTAATAACATTAATGGGTAAAATGCACCTCTGTTGATGTACATCTCTCGGAGCGGGGAATTGAAATTGAGTTTAGACTTGTTGGCCTTGGCTCTCCCCCAATCCAGGTAACAGCAGAGCATCTGCTATTCTCTGACTCACATACACTTAATCTAATCCTGTCTATGAGAAATGGCCCATTAAACGGACAGGGACCAGGGTTCAGCAGCCGTTTCTGTGGATAGCTGGGCCGGTCTGCTCTACCCCTGCTCAATGCACTTTTTCACTCCCTGACGCTAACACAATGTACGGAAACGGCACATAAATAACGCAGCATTTCACTCATAATTTCGTCGAGCCATTTCTGCGATTAGGATAGTAATAAATTAGATTAACAAATAAAATGTGCCTTATTTTTTTTCGGGGCGGGAAAATCAATTTCGCGATGGCGGAGGAAAATGTCAGGCACGGGGAGATGGAGGGAGAGGATTCTCTGCTGGAGAAATGGATGGCGGTTTAAAGAGTGGGTGTGCGCAGAAGTGCTGTAAATCTATCCCACGCTGTCCGCGGATCTGAAATATGCCCGTGAGGTCACTGGGGGAAAGATAGCTTGCTTCCGCTGTCAAGAGCAATATCTACGCCCCTTAATAATACTCCGTGGTGCGATGATGAACATTATTTTTGGGTCGCTTGTGTCATACTGGTGCGGATTTGGGAAGATATAAATCACGTAATGTGAAGTCATGGGAATTTTCTTTAACTGAGTAGTATGATCGAATAAATCAAAGTGCGTTTACTTTACTTTCCGATTTGTGTAAAAAAAAAAAAAAAACCTCCATTTGAAGCGACCTCTTTGCTGACCGTGTTCGTTGCGGAGCTCGGTTGTCAATGGAATGGTTATTGCATGGGGAGCTGTGTTTTCTCACAATTTTTAAAAGCTTGGTGTAGTAAAACACATCGGTGAGGCTTTCTCCGAACCCTCCAGGGGTTTTTATTTTTCACTGCTCTGCAAAACCCGCAAAGGCCGGCTGTGTTATATTCAAGAGTGAACCTTTAGCGAGACAAGCATTTCCCTCGAGAGCATATGCTGGACAAAACCAGCAAGGCCATCTTCTTTTCATGGCAGCAGCCATTTAATGGGATTTTCCCCTTTCTACCTGCTGTAACCCTGTGTAGGGTTAGGGTAGGAGGAATTAGAGTGACTGTGTGTGTGTGTGTGTGTGTGTGTGTGTGTGCGTGCGTGCGTGTGCGTGTGTGTGTGTGTGTGTGTGCCCATGCGCGTGCTTTTATGCATGCGCATGTGGACGCATAAATTGTGTGTGTGTGTGTGGGTTCACAGCTATACTTGGGAAAAACAAGTCAAGAAACCACATATGTGTTAACGGAAATGGGTTTTTAGGCCATTTTTGATTATGGTTTACAGGTTTCATTGCATTTTGGGTTAAGGTGGGGTTAGGGATAATTTGGTATAATTAATGTAGATTCATTCAACGTCCTCACAAATATAGCAAAACAAAGGTATTGTGTGTGTGTGTGTGTGTGTGTGTGTGTGTGTGTGAGTTTGAGTGAAAGCAGAGACTTGGGCTCAAACACTACGAGTGTTTCACAGCAGAAACCTGCCTTAAGCTCCGCTGTAGTGCATTTGGGAAGCAGGTAGAGAGTATAAGTGCACTTTCCAGAGACGGCCGAGACTAATGGCACCGTCTGAATGGAAAGGGACAAAGTGTATTAATAATTTAGCGGCACAGTCAACTCTGCCTTAGAAGCTTCCGGATTTTGCTTTGTGACTCAAGCTTGGTAAAACACTACAGTGGGCTCTCTTGTGGCTTTGGCCAACATCTGCTCCGAATAAGTGGAAAAAAATGAAGAAATCCTTCCGTGTGTCTCAGTAAAATAGATGAGCGCAAAATGGCGGCTGTGCTGTCCTTCTCCTGGTGGTTGCTGCATATCTACTGTCAATCAGGGGCTTCATCCTCCCATCGTTGGCCCTCCTTTGTAGGAACTAGCAACAAAATCTGGGTTGGGGATGTTCAAGGAGAAATATATCTTACATACAGAACACAGAGTGTGTAAGTTTTTCTTGATGGATAGTTTGATAAAAAAAGCTTTCTCATTTGGGCTGGCCATTACAATGGTATGAACGCAATGCGTACCTTAATGCAATTTAATATTGAACAGCATGTCAAGCACTTTGCAGATACAGGGAGTCGCTGTATGGCTATTTACTCCAATTGATTCACTCAAGATCGAAAGTAATGAATGAAACATGTCTGTGCTGACTGCCCTGCGCTTGATTTAGTTGCATATGGGGATCTAGCAAACTTTTATGATACTTATACCGCAAGTACCGTATTTAAATGCAGACAATAGAATTAAGCCTTATAGGAGTTATAGGAATATGTGATCAGAGTGTTCTTTATGGAATATTGAAATGCTGACGGTAACTCAAAGCAATTGAGGTGTGAGAGACTAAGAACTAGTGCTGCGCTCAAAGAGGCAAGTATCTCTGCCAATGTACTCAGTGTTATTTTTGCCAGTATTAGCTAGCAACCTGTGTTTATGCAGTCCTGTAGTCTTTGCGCAAACATGTTTTTAATGTGTTTTTGACCTTTTTGCATGCCCTTGACCTTGACCTTTGACCTTGACTTCCCAAAATCAAATCACCTCTTCCTTGAACAATACTTACCCAGATAGCAAGCATCTCCGCTCCGTATCTGCCCCGGCTCTGTGCCGACTCCAGCTAATTCAGCTCAGAGCCGGGGCAGATCCGGAGCAGAGGAGCTTGCTATCTGGGTAATCATTCCACCAAATTTTAGGAAAATCCATCCATAACTTTTTGCGTAATCCTACTTACAAACAAACCAACAAACCAACCAACAGACAAATGGTAATGATCACATAAACTCCCCCTGTAATGATCACATAAACTCCCCCAACTTTGTTAGGCAGAGGTAATAATGCCATAACATTCCAAAAAACGTACCCACCTACAAGGGCGTAGGAATGAGTTTAACATTGGGTGGGACCAAGGGCGTAGGTTTAATGTGAGAATTGGTATGGACACGTATGTGATGTGAGCGCGCAAAGCCTTGGGCTGGAAAATTTTTGTAAATCTGATTTCAGATACTGCCTTTACTGTATACAGAGATTATCCAAAATGAGCGTATCGTTTTTTAATTAGGCTACGCAAGGTGCCTCCAAAATTTCTATACATTTATGCCACATACATAAACTTGCCACAGCCTTAACTGACACCTGAAAACCATAACAGCGCACTCATGATACCTGCTTAGATCTGGTTACCAGGACATTGATACTAAGTGAGTGGATAGCCCATATAGTAACTACGTTAGCAAGCCAGCTTGCAATCCTCTTTATTATTATCAATATGCGGCAACGCAATAGCAGCCACGATAAATGGACCACCGACTATGAATTGGACATGCCGCAAACCAAGCGATAATCGGACTGGATCATGTTAAATTTATGATTATGTTTTCCTTTCATTTCCCCCACTGTGCCAAAGTTGGTTTGAACATTTTGATTTTCAAAGGTTATTTGATGAACATCATGACACTAACTTTAATGCTTTCCCTATAATTCCACAGAACAAGTCATAATTAGGACCTCATCTGAAGCCCTGATGCACCTGTATCCCCAACAGCTTGCCCTGTTTCTCTAGCTTGCTGCTGTGGTTCCTGCTTATAAAATAATTAATAAATAATGGCACCTTCACGGGATTTCTCCACTGAACTCCACCTCATAATTTGACTCATCCGCCTGGCTTATATTTAGCTACTACTGCTAACAACGCGATTACTTACAAACGTGACAGAAACCAGGTTTAGTTCGCTAGTTGAAACTTGACCCTTATAGTAGGTACTGTGGAAATAATGAAGAGAGTGTCTGTCATCAGACCGCCTGTTGTCTCCCAAACACTCTCCGAGCCGGTGAGGGAGGGTGCAGGCCAGTGACATGAAGCTGGCCAGTGAAAATATTTTTTTCCTCCGCGGTATAATTTTTGGGTGGTACAAATGCGTCTGTCTCCAATATTGGAGGGGACACGTGTCCCCTAACCCTCACCCTAACGCCCATGCTCTTCTAACAGATGGATTTCTGTAACAGTGAACTCTAAAGATAGAACAAAAAATAAATCAATAAAAAATACCTTTCATGGCGTAGAATAGTCTGTGTCGAAGTAAAAAGTCCCCAAAGAAGGGCTATACTGTCCTCTTGTGGTTATAGTGCAGACAAAACGCTCATTGGCAATAATGAAATTCAAGTGGAAGTTGTTTTCAGTGCTTGACTGCACTAATATTTACTTTTGGGGAGAGACGGTCTTGCGGAAAATGTAATTGTATTGTTAAACCATGAAGTTATTTATATTGCCTCTTGTGATTGTCATTAAATTTATAATGTGTTTATTAACAAACTAAATAATGCTCCATTAATCTATTGAATCCCAGAGGTTGTATTGTCATAAGAATTTCAAGCAAAATTTCAAAACATGTCGACTGTTTGATTATTGTACTATGCCTAACTTACTTGACTGATTTGTTTGATCTAAGTTCCTTGATATTATGAAAGACAGAGAAGAGGGAGGTGCATTCTTAACACAATAAAATTCCTTCTACGTTTTCTGTTTTTGCCTTGGTCTTTCCTTATACAATCCCAAACTGTCTTCATGGCTCAATGATTGTTTGACCGGTTTATAAATTGCTTGTAGGCTTTTAGATAATGTTTATTTTTATTTATCTATTTTTTAAAATTTTATCCTTTTTTTTTTCTGGTCTGCCAATAGGATGAAAAGAATCAGCTGATGACAACCAATGTCTGGCTCTGGCAGGTAAGAGGGGTGGGTCTCCCTGGCACCAAGAGCCTTTCTGATTGGATGGCTCAATGCACAGGCACAGTACTGATTATTGTCAGCGTGCATGTATGCCCCATGGGTTTGCCCTCATTTAAGAACTGTACATCTCTCGTGTAAGGAAGCCCAGTAGTTTTGGCGCATAGTTTTACCTTAAAATATCTGCTCCTTCAAGCTTGAAATTAATTAGAGGTTCTCAGTGAAAGGTCTGAGTGTCAGTATATGAGCCTTTGGGAATGCTGCTCACTCTAATATGACTCATAAGGAGTTGAGTACAAGAAAACTGTGTGACCTAAAATGTTTTTTTTGTTCTTGTTTTTTTCATGGAACTTGCCAATAGTGCCCTCTGAACCCTGCGTCACTTAGGAAACTGCTAACTTTGCAGTGCGGAAAATGTATCTAATTGAAAAATGACTGCCAAGTGAGATATATTACTCTGTTAGCATCTCGTAGCCCGCAGTGTAAGATTTTTTAATCAGCTCTAATGGCAAATGTAATATTGTGAACCAGAGCACTTGTCTCAAGGGTACTTTGCAAGGCTAGCTTATGAGCTGTTATGAATGGACAATTTATTGCCACTCAGTGGTGTATAAAGAAAATTTCATGACACTTTCCAAGTCTGACCCTTTGTAAATGGTGTATAACTTTATTTCAGAACACTTGACACTTTTACAAGCGGCATGTCACATTCATATGCATCGCATAAGCATTCATTCACTGAGTCTGCCAGTATTTGGACAGTAATACAATAATACTAATACTAAAACTACTACTACTAATAATTACTGTAATATAATTATTATAATACATTATATATATAATATAATATAATTTTTTATTAATTAATTTATTTTTGGTTACATATTTTGGAAATTGAAATGAAAAGATGATTCTGTGAGAATCATTGAATGAAATTGAATGAATCGACTGATATTATAGCTGTGTTTTGTGACTTCAATTTAAGAGAGTATTCTGGTGTGTTTTTTGATGTAACCTCCACTGTGGCTGCAGGAGTGGACTGACTATAAGCTGCGCTGGAACCCGGACGAGTATGGCGGGATCACATCCATCAGAGTCCCTTCTGAAAATATCTGGCTGCCAGACATTGTGCTGTATGAGAAGTGAGTTCTGCGTGCCCTCTCTGTGAGCTTTTATTGTCTTGGGCTGTATGAGAAGTGAGGTCTGTGTGCCCTCTCTGTGAGCTTTAATTATCTTGTGCTGTATGAGAGGTGAGTTCTGTGTGCTCTCTCTGTGAGCTTTAATTATCTTGTGCTGTATGAGAGGTGAGTTCTCTGTGCTCTCTCTGTGAGCTTTAATTATCTTGTGCTGTATGAGAGGTGAGTTCTGTGTGCTCTCTCTGTGAGCTTTCATTATCTTGTGCTGTATGAGAGGTGAGTTCTGTGTGCTCTCTCTGTGAGTTTTTATTATCTTGTGCTGTATGAGAGGTGAGTTCTGGGAGCTCTCTCTGTGAGCTTTAAATATCTTGTGCTGTATGAAAGGTGAGTTCTCTGTGCTCTCTCTATGAGCTTTAATTATCTTGTGCTGTATGAGAGGTCAGTTCTGTGTGCTCTCTCTGTGAGCTTTAATTATCTTGTGCTATATGAGAGGTGAGTTCTGGGAGCTCTCTCTGTGAGCTTTAAATATCTTGTGCTGTATGAAAGGTGAGTATTGGGAGCTCTCTCTGTGAGCTTTAAATATCTTGTGCTGTGTGAAAGGTGAGTTCTGTGTGCTCTCTCTGTGAGCTTTAATTATCTTGTGCTGTATGAGAGGTGAGTTCTCTGTGCTCTCTCTGTGAGCTTTAATTATCTTGTGCTGTATGAGAGGTGAGTTCTGGGAGCTCTCTCTGTGAGCTTTAATTATCTTGTGCAGTATGAGAGGTGAGTTCTGGGAGCTCTCTCTGTGAGCTTAAATTATCTTGTGCAGTATGAGAGGTGAGTTCTCTGTGCTCTCTCTGTGAGCTTTCATTATCTTGTGCTGTATGAGAGGTGAGTTCTGTGTGCTCTCTCTCTCTGTGAGCTTTAATTATCTTGTGCTATATGAGAGGTGAGTTCTGGGAGCTCTCTCTGTGAGCTTTTATTATCTTGTGCTCTATGAAAGGTGAGTTTTGGGAGCTCTCTGTGAGCTTTAATTATCTTATGCTGTATGAGAGGTCAGTTCTGTGTGCTCTCTCTGTGAGCTTTAATTATCTTACGCTGTATGAGAGGTGAGTTCTGGGAGTTCCCTGTTTAAGGGCTGTTCTTAGTCACGTGTGACCAAAAATGTAACAAATAGCAGGGAAAATCTCCTCTTATTACAAAAGCATTGGAGGTTCATGATTGTGGACCTTATACAGGAGGCCTACTTATCCAAGTCTATCAAGTAAATATTTTACTTGTTACTTAAAATTTAAATACTCAAGGTCAGAGGACAAATACGCCTGGTCATGTGTGTGACTTCAGACGGAAACAAGTTTTTCATAACTCTGTTTGACTTCAAAAACTCTGTGAAGTTGAAAAATCAAGAATGTTCATAGTATTGGGCTATGGAAAATAGCAAGGAATAAATTTGATACCTTACATTCATTTTCAAAGCATTTCTTTATTTGATGACATCTGGTCATGTGAGTGACATTTTGGTTCAACTGTCGAAGAATGACCCTTCAGCTTGTAGAGATGGAGCTTCTCCAGATGAGAGGAGCTGAACTAGAATCAGAATTTCAGAATCAGAACTAGAATCAGAATTTTAGAATCAGAACTAGAATTTATTTTGGGGGGGATTTTTTCCTTTATTGGAAAGTTGTACAGTGGAAAGAGACAGGAAACTTAGGGAGAAGTATGGGGAAAATACGCAGCAAATGACCTGAACCGGAATCGAACCCAGGTCACCACAGGAAGGACACAGCCTTTATGGTGCGCGCGCATAGACCGATGAGCCTCTGGGGCTCCTCTAGAATCAGTTTTAACTCTTAGAGCGTGCCATCTCTTATATATATATATATAATAATCTTGTGCTGTTGAAAATCTGTCATGTGGCAACTTGCTTAAAAGAGCTCTCCAGCGGGAGCCTTTGCAAACAAGTCACCACATGGTGGTTTTCAACAACTTTTTGTTTCTGAAATCTTATGTCGTTGAGTGACAGTAGTTGTATTCAGCACTCTAAGGGTTAATGTTTTGTGGTAGCAGAGAAGGTCCAATGAAAATGCAGGTAAATTGCCTGAGAGTACAGTTACGAGTTAGGGGAGCTAAAGAGAGAACAGAGGTAAAGCCCCTAGAATATTGTTTAGAGATAAGCACTTTGCTATTTTACCCCCTTTTCTTAGGGAAAACCTTAGATGTACATGAGATATTGAACTTTGGCTCAAAATGCACTATAACGCCAGATAGTCAGGTACACTCACTTGTTTCGTGAAAACCAATTACCTCCAAAAAATCATGCAAGCCAACTCACAGCTCTTAAAAACACTGAAAATAACTTTCCAAAAAATGTACTTTACTTTCTTTAGGCATCATCTACACAATGCAATTAAATTGGTTCACACAATTTTTTGAGGTAAGACAGTTCCTCAAAACATTTGAGTTCGCCACACTATCTGGGTTTACAGTGTAGCAACTCTACAGTGACCAGTTGAATCCCCTACTGTTATTGCGCCTCTAAATATTTTAGCTCATTTGAAAAGGATGGGACGCGGACACTAGTAATAATTTATGGTCAGCTCTCCTGCTGTAGATGCTCTGTGAATATGGAGCCCTGGCTCTGGATTTGTGTGGATTGTTTTATTTATGTTTTGTTTGAAATGGATACCCAGGAGATCTAATTGTCCTGCAGGATTTCAGTCTAACCATGAAAAGTACAAACATATATCTGGTACTCCTCATTATCAGCCCGACAGTCACTCTTACATTTTAGTTACTAGGTTTTTTGCCAGTAAGTAGCCCACTCAGTACATCAGATGTGATCACCGTAATGCCTTTCAAAACACAACCTTCTACTTGCACAGCATAGGCGTTGGGATGTCTTCTCCTGCTTCTGAATAACAGCCCAGCCTATAGACCTGACATCCTGCATGCACTATGTACCCTCAAGTACCACACGGTCCATCCCCAGTGGCTAAGGTTGTTGCTAAACCCACTGACGCTGTTAAGGTCATTCAGTGATACCAGTTCAATGTTAATGTCAAAAGTAGCCAGAATACAGGACCTGCAAACCTGCAGTACCACGTGCACCTACCCAGTGGTGTTGACCATCACTGGCCTCACTGGCATTATTAATGCAAGCTTAGTGCCACCAGTTCCGTGACCATTTACTTAGCACTAGCTGCCACCATCATGTGGACCTCCCCAGTGACTAAGACCCTGGCTAACCTCACTGGAACCATTAATGCATGCTCAGAGCCGCCAATTCCACATGGGTGTTCCAGCAGTATATACATTGACAGCTATGTCCTCGAAGCTAACCTGAGAGACTCTATACCACTCATATCCCTCAGCTAGGGGATTAACTACAAAAGTACAGTTTGAACTGGGATTTAAACACAGAGTGAGTGTCTCAGGAGGTGGATTGTTCCATCTGAGGGGGGTCAACAGGAGAAGGCTGTACCGCTGTATCATGAGTCATTTTACTGACTCTCTGATTCTGAATTGTCAGAAGCCTAGAGTTTGTAGAGGGTGTAGCGCTGCAGCAGGGCATTGCACAGACAAGGCAGGAAACAGGAGTTAAGGTTAGATGGGTTTTTATTCAAAAGGTATAGCAACCAGTCCTCCTAGCTAGGCGCAGGGTAGTTCCCAAATTCCCTCTAGGTGGGAGGGCAGGGAGCAGGCAAAGCAGGCTTGGTGCTGGAGGAGAGGGCGCTGGGGTCTTTTGTTGAGCCGCAGGCTCGGTCTTCCTCTGTTTCTGACTCTAGAGCAGAAAGGACGCATTAGTTTTTGTAAACTTACAGGCCTAGGTATGCCAACTCTGCACTTGGCTGGGCCTTTTGTAGGCAGAGAGCCAATCAGGAGGATGAGCTGCAGCTGGTCTCCTATGCTGGGGAAATTGATTGCCCATTTGAGACTCCTGCCTCTATCAAGGCTTGAGTGGGGAGGAGTGGTGCTGAATTGTGTTGGAGTTGTAGCGGCGCTGTCCCTGGTCCTGAAGTCTCCTCCTGTGAGACAAGGGGACAGGCAGAGGCGTGGCCCGTGTGCGGGCAGGGGCGGGATTCCTATCCCTGCATCACAAGGAGTATAAGGGCAAAGGGGTCATTCAATATGAAATCAACCAATTTTTGGACAAGTTCCATGGGCATAGCCATGGATTTTCTTCAAACTTTTATAGAATGTTGCTTTGGGTGGCATGTGAAAAAATGCCACGTTTTATCACTGGTTCAGGGGAGAAATGGTTCAGGGGAACATGTCTCAAATGCTATCTTTATTCTGGCAAGCCCACGTAAAACTTCATACTTTGAATCACGGTTGGTCATCATTGTTTCACAGAGTCTATGTATCTATGCAGCTACAGTATTTCTGGCTCCTGGAATATTACTTTGCTCAAAGCTTCTTAGCACTTTTATACCTGATGATGCACTGTGTCTTTTATTTGGCTGTGGATAATTTGGCGTCTGCCAAATGCCAATGTTGCAATGTAACGTTATGTTTTGGTAACATATCATCTTGTATTTTACCATGCACCCCCACTATAGCTTGTGAAAGCGCACTTCGTCTTCAAGTGATGATGCCGTTTCCTTTGTACCTTCTCTGTGGAAAACTATGCCCTACAGTCAATGAAAGCAAACATAAAAAGTAGTTGGACTGCAGCCTTTAAAAATGCAGAAGAAATGCATAAAAGTTAATTGTCTGCTGCTAGTTGATATAGCTTAATTCTCTTTTACTCTAGTCTGTTTTACTCCAGTTGTTCAGAAGCTGTTTCATAGGGCTATTTGTTAGTCCTATAAGCACTTTAGTTTCCTTGTTATTGCCTCTCAGTGTTTGTGCTGACCATTCGCTTGCGTGTGTTTGGCAGAAGCTCTTATCCAAAGCGATGTACTGTAAGTGTACAATCAGGTCATTGAAACAGCCAAACAAGAGTTCGGACAAGGTAAGATCATCCATCTGCTAAAGGAGAATGCTGAAAAAAAGAGGCAAACAAACTAACAAACTGAGGATTAAAATTTAACCCTCAAGCAACCAAGTATTTTCAGTGACTAAAATGACCAAGTTGGATCATAAATGGACCCGCAATGTATTATGTAAAAATACATATTTTTAATGACTATTTTTCATTCATAACCACACAGCTTCGTATAAGTATGGCTGATATAATTAAATGATCTAATGTTATTGATGAAAAGTTTTCATTTACTTTTTTGTGTGGTAAGAATAATGGAAACTTCTGTGGGGTCATTTATGACCCCAGAAACTACGTATATTTTTCAACCTTATGGGCATAGATATTGTAATGGTCAACTTTTAGTCACTAAATTGGGTCACACTTTATTTGAAGTGTTGCTCATGAAGGCTCTATAAACCATGTATAATGCCTTCATAAATGAGGCATAATGTCTTCATAAATGATTCATAAGCGAATGTCATGCTTTGTAAAGGGTGAAATAACACATCCTTATTTAACATGTGATGCCAGATGTGACAGTGATAATGTCACTTAGCTGACAATGTCACCCTTTATCGCAATTAGCCACTAGCTAAGTGACATTGCCAGTTATATCACATCTGGCATCACATGTTGAATAAGGATGTGTTATTTCACCCTTTACAAAGCATGGCATTTGCTTATGTATGATTTATGAAGACATTATGTCTCATTTATGAAGGCATTATACATGCTCTATAAAGCCTTTATGAGCAACACTTCAAATAAAGTGTGACCCTAAATTGTTATGTTTTGCTGTAAAGCTTGCCTATCAGATCCAGATTAACTTGATTTACAGCTATTTTAACCCCTTCCAAGGGAATTATGTTTGTGTATGTGTCTGTCTGTCTGTTACCAACTTTACCCCAAAGACAAAAAGTGAGATCTGCACCAAAATTTACACAGGGGTAGACATTGGTCCAAGGACCAAATCAATAAAATTTGATCTTAACTAGGCAGCCAAAAATAATTAGGAATTAAAAATTGACATGTAGGCCCAATTAACAGGATTAATGGATTAAGTGATTTATTTTTGTCATTTGATGGATGGTATGTGCCCCTTCTTGGTGCATATTTTCTATCTCTGCTAGGAAATAATAATTATTTGCCTTGGATGAGGTATGCAGCCTCCAATTGCTCTTTTCTCAACTCAAATAACACTCCTATATCTCTGGGGTTATAAATGACCTCACACATCTTTCAGTTATCTTTTCCGCATCAATTGTCCAATTCTTCTAAAAAAAAATATGAGAAGCTGTAAGAGGAATAGCTTGACAAACCTATGGAGGGAAACATTTTTCTTATTGAAAATATCAAGAAGGCACATGAAAATATACTCCTGGGGTTGTAAATTACCCCACTTGGTCACTTTAGGGTTAAAGCAAAAACTACAAGGTAAGAAATGCGTGATTGTTGTAAGTACTGCAGTTTCACAGGGATTGATAATATTTTTTGGGGGGGTGGGGAGTTGAGGTGGAAATCCAGATTTAAAAAGTAAAGACTTCCCTTTTTCTTATTCTAGTCCACTGAATTATCTAATCAGTGTAATTATTCTAAAGAAGATAGTGCTAATGAGCGCACTGAGCTGACTGACCTCATGGGTGGAAGGTGGACCTGACAAGATTTTTCCTTTACAATGCCTGGACTTTAACCCTTTATAGGGCACTAAAAAATACCCTAAGATGCTGACTGAAAAAAGCACGGCGCGTTGGGCAAATATCCATAAATAGTCTAACCATCACTTGCTCTTGGCTTCGGTGAAAAGGGCGCATGATCAAATATAGCCTCACTACCAAATTTTTTGTTTTGCATGCAAAATCTCACTAATTTCTAGAAATCGTACACAAAAAACACCCATCTCAACTTTTAGCAAACCTTTATAACTTTTTAATGCGTGGGTTGTCATCAGTTTTTTTTCGTGAGTAATGATGTTAAGTCCTTGCGTGTGGGACTGTGTAAAAGCACACAACCGCACTGTGAGAGGTCTGGAGAAGAAAATAAGTTTGAGACTGCTGATTGGTCAAACACCCTGATGTCACTGCCTGTGATATTGCTTGATTTTGTCTGATTGGCTGGGAGAAATCGCCGTGGGTCTACTCCCTCACGGAGAGGCATGGGGGTGCCACTTTGGATGCTGACCGAAGTTACCAAATAAGGTTCCTTGCCCGATAAATTAAACCCTTGGGCTTACAACTCTATATCTGTTGCTTTTCAGTGCAGACGGGCGTTTCGAGGGCTCAATAATGACCAAGGCTATCGTCCGCGCCAACGGCACCATCATGTGGACCCCTCCTGCCAGCTACAAGTCAGCCTGCACCATGGACGTCACCTTCTTTCCCTTCGACCGGCAGAACTGCTCCATGAAGTTCGGCTCCTGGACCTACGACGGGAACATGGTGGATCTGGTTCTGTTGGACGATCACGTGGACCGGAAGGACTTCTTCGACAACGGCGAGTGGGAAATCCTGAACGCCACGGGCATGAAGGGGAACCGTCGAGACGGGTTGTACTCGTTCCCGTTCCTCACCTACTCCTTCATTCTCAAACGGCTGCCACTCTTCTACACACTCTTCCTCATCATCCCTTGCTTGGGTTTGTCATTCCTGACGGTGCTGGTGTTCTACCTGCCCTCGGACGAAGGAGAGAAGCTGTCGCTCTCCACATCTGTCCTGGTGTCCCTCACCGTCTTCCTCCTGGTCATCGAAGAGATCATCCCGTCCTCCTCCAAGGTCATCCCGCTAATCGGCGAGTACCTGCTCTTCATCATGATTTTCGTCACCTTCTCCATCATTGTCACCGTCTTCGTCATCAACGTCCACCACCGCTCGTCCACTACCTACCATCCGATGGCGCCGTGGGTGAAGAGCCTGTTCCTGCAGCGGCTGCCCAGGCTTCTGTGCATGCGAGGCCACACCGACCGCTACCACTATCCCGACATCGAGCTGCGCAGCCCGGAGCTCAAGCCGCACGGCCGCAGGCACCAGCAGAGGGCAATGTTGGCTAAGGAGGACGAGAACCACGCCTGGCTGGCCATGCTGGAGAAAGCCACCAACTCGGTGCGCTACATATCGCGACACATCAAGAAGGAGCACTTCATCAGAGAGGTAACCATAGCGACTGCGTTTACAGAGCTCTATACCATTTACAGTTCAGTGAGCTCACAATGTTTATTCTTGAAATTCTGAAGCTAAAAAATAAATTGATAGATTCATGCAGAACGGTTTGAATTTTTTAAAGTATATACGGACTTTTATATTCCATTCTGGCTGATATACATACATAAGCAATGCATATGTTTCCATTTGATGATGATGATCATTACTACTACTACTATTACTTCTACTAATAATAATAGTTATTATTATCATTTATTAATTTATGTATTTATTTTACCAAGGATACAGTGTTGCTTCTGCTTGGAAATAATTTTTGAACTTTCTTATTTTCAATACCAAAATGTTCCAGCGTTCATTAGGTAGTGTTTTGACAGACCGCTGAATGTTTTGCCAGCACACCGTATTTCATGTCTGTAAAGGGCTTTGATCAGACACAATATTTTGTCTGTCAGCAGTGGTGAAAAATCCCGGGGTAAGAAAATATAAATCAATCCATGTCTTATTTCAGCCATTTGTTCATATGTTCTTCCTCCTTGTTGAAGATTTGTGCTCATTTGCGAATCCATTTGATTGGAATAAAACTCTTACTTTGAAAATCAGGATTGCAGTTTGACCTGGTTGTCATTTCTAAATGAACTTCCCTATGTGTCAGGTGGTACAGGACTGGAAGTTTGTGGCCCAGGTGCTGGACCGGATCTTCCTTTGGGCCTTCCTCACGGTGTCCATACTGGGCACCATCCTCATCTTCACTCCCGCGCTTCATATGTACTTAAGTCCTGCTCCCTGAGCCCCGCCCCTTCTGCTGACCTCACCATCCCCGGGACCACCCACACTCAGGAGAGGTGGTGTGAGAGGAACCTGCTCTGGGTTGCACTGTGGATCATCCCTCTGTAATTTGAGCAGGTGTTAAACGGGTTTGTTCTCATTCAAATGCTGCATAGAGGATTAGCACCTTCTCTGTTCTGTGCCAGGCCACTGCACAGGATGCTGGACCTGTTTTATGATACGCTGCAATAAGAAGACAATACCTTTCCCTTTTAAATGTGGCTGTGAAAAATTAGGAACACCTGAGCAAATTCAGTATTTGTAAATATGCTTATTTATTTTTCTATGTTATTTTGGCAGTTTATTATTTATTAAGAGTTTGAAATTGTTTTACACCACTGCATTCTAGTGAAGGGCCAGATCTGCATGTCAGCTGATGGGCAACATTGGCCAATCACAATGAAGAGAGAGAAGAGGGCGGGGACACCCAATGTGATGGACGGCTAATACAAGCAAATACCCTTTAATATAAACACTGGTCCTCCACCCAACTGTCACATCTCCACAGTATCGCTGATGACTGTGCCCCTCTTCTAGGCTTTCTTTTCTGCCTGTTGTAGAAATGATTCTGTAAAAAAATATATATATCAAGCATGGTTTAGTTTAAATAATAAAAGTCTGTTTAACCTCCCCACGAGGCAGCTGTGGAGAGAGGAATAATTCATACCATCAAAATATGAAGAATCGAGTTTCTGGTGAGTAAATTTTTGAAGGAAGCGGTTGAGAAAGTTTGGAGCTTGATGTTCCGATCTGGGTTCAAATTAGTCAAAAGTCATCCTGCGTTTAGTGGTGTGTGCCTGTACAGGAAGTAAAACTGTCACACTGGCTGCCCTATTCAGCGTCTTCAAAACATAAGTGAGCGGAGTCGTATTCTCAGTGTTGGCATCTGAAATGAGTCATCAAGCTTATCACATATATGACCCTCAATGCCTGAGCTCCAATCCCCTTTCTATGTACATTGTACATTGCAATACCATTCCTATCCACTAGATGGAATTACTTCATCATTTACCATATACATGAGCTGTCGCACCATGAGTAGCTGTTTTCTTATGTTAATTTGATTACTACGTGCTAATCACTTGCTTTACTATTAATGGCTTTATCAATCAGAATGGTGTTTTTTTTTCTCTATGATGCTGCAGCTTCTCCATTGAGGTTTGCCACAGCCATGTCATCAAATGCAGATTTTGTTTCTGCAGCGTTGTTTAGTCCAAAGGGCAGCATTCAACTGAACTTTTTTTTTTTGCATGTCCTTCTCAAAAATGCACTGTTGGGAGCGAGTTTTCCATGAAAACGCTATCATATTTCATTATTATTAATACTTGCCAACAAACCTTGATTGAATTCCACCCCTGAACCCACATTTATAAAGCATCTCTTGCGTGGTTCTGTTGATCTAAGAGAAGCCCTCTCATTTACCCACCAGCACATACCTCCATATCAATTATGGGCCACAGTTCAAAGCTAAATCTAGACCAGCACTCCATGAGGCATGTAAATGGAAACAGAATGAATGAATTAATCTGATAACTGCAGCAATTAAAACCTGTAGCCATCCAAAATCAGTTGCCTGGGCTGCAATATGATGATCAGCTCTGGGTTTCTCTCTGTTTATTCATGCATCTATTGAGCGGAGCTTGTGGCTAACCCCAGCATGAGCGAGAGGCAGGAACAAACCCTGGGCAGTTTGTCAACCAATCACAGGCTTCAGATACCATTCACTCATCCCTGTGGGGCAGTCTTGAGTCCCTAGGCCCCACGGGAATGTCATACAGGTCTTTGGTCATTGATGTGCTCTTTGTGTTTAGTTAAAGTATCTGCAGTACTGGCGTGTGTGAAAGTTGCTATAGCTGACACAGTTGTTGTGCTGGGCAGGTTTAGCCAGGTTTCATATTGAGCCGAACTGAGATGTGTGGAGGGTCCGCATTGAAAACAGCAGTGCCAGATCCGAGCATCGGCAATATTACCAACCACCAAGGGCATCATCTGTCTGCAGCTGCCCCAGATTTCTGGTGGGGCTGTAAGAAAGGGGAATATTAACATAAAAATAGATAGATTAAAATGAATTCAATCCATGATAGCCAGCAATGCTGTGTTTGTCAGTGAAGTGGGACGCTTGGGCAGAGACAAATACTGCATTATACACCCATATAGTCTCTTATTAACTTCTATTGCATTGTAATAAAACTAAACATGAACACATGTTGCGGCCATATTGCTTCTCATTAACTTTTATCTTGTTTGAACAACATTAGTTTTGTTGCATATTCAATGAAGGAAAGCTTACAAAGTAATTTGAAAGTGATTTGGAAACCTTTTCAGTGAAATTTACAGCTGAGCAATTTATATTAGATAGAACAATATGAGGGCTAGCAGAACTAAAGAGGTCAGTACCAGCTGTCAGTCAACTGCGGTCAGGGTCTGGTTTGGTGTCGAAGCCAGTGGGTCAGCCAGAGGGGAAGAGGGAACACTGAGTATCGGCTGTTAAGAGAGAGTGAGGCTCAGACTGAAGACGGGTGACACCAACAAAACACAGAACCAGTACAAAGAGCTCAGAAATGGGAAGAAATGGGAAGAAAATTGGAAGAAATGGGAAGAGGGAGTGAACTAAAGTTTTAGAGAGTAATACAAGTTTTACCGAGTAATACAAGTCATGACTAAACAATCTGGCAAAGACACAGCAAATTACGGGAACCAAAATGCTTGGAGCCTATGAGTAACAATGGAAACAGGTGCAGGAGAGGTGTGAGTAATGCACACGGGGGAATTCAGGAGGTAATTAGGCAATAAATGAATGAAATAAATCAATCAGCAAAAACATGACTAATCTAAAACGGACAACTAAAACACAATGAGTTTAATTAACAGAGACAGGGGACACCACAGGACAATACTAAGGTCCAAGACAAGTGGGATATCCTCTAATGAGAGACTACTAAAAATACGGTGCGTCAGTTGAATTTAGAAGTTCTTACCCATTTCTAGACATTATAAAAAGGCTACAAAACCCCATGCCTACCTCTGTGTAATCCGGTAGGAGACTTTAATCAAATTGATACTTCGGCTGTGGGATTAATTGTATCCCCCGAACGAAGGTCGGCGGGTACTATGGATTCGGCCTCGTCAGAGGATTCGCAGAGATTTTCTTGTGAACGCTCTGCAGCCCACACAAGTGCACCGATTCTTTTCAAATTTTGCAGGGACATGTATTATGGTAAGTTTACGACACCTATTGATTTTGGGTACTCTGGGACCATCTGGGCCCAACTGGGGGGCCTTCGGGGGATACATGTGCTCAGTTGCCAAGTGCTCTAGTTCATTTTGGGATGAATAATGTTGACGTTGTTTGTGTGATCTCAGTGAAAAAAATAATTAACAAATCGTGTTGAAGGACAATGTGCATCATTTGTGAAAGGGTTGCTTGTAAATTTCTGACCAGTAGTGCTCAGGTGCAGTGGATGATCATTAGGGAAATGAAGGAAAATCAGAACTGGCGTCTTCACAAAATGTGCCAGCTGTGAATTTAATTCAGGTTATTTGCTGAGACCAAAGGGACTTGACAATTCTTTGCTTTTCAAAAGTTTCAGATGTGTACGCACGTGGTAAAATTATTCATTTTTTGAATTTGAAACTCTGGCTTCTACCCTTTCATAGCATTGCTGATGCATTTTCATCTTCCATTGATTTTCAGTTCAATATTGTCAAACATTCCTTCAACTGTCCTGTTGAAGTCCCTTTTGAAATTATTTTTAATTGATCACATCGTGCTGTGTGATACATACCTCGCCTCACAAATTCAATACCAGATGTAGGTATTATGATGTCAACCTGAAAAATGAATGATTACATAAATTCTAAGGGCATATAATCCGTGAACAAAAATGACTTCCCGCCAAATAGCACCTTTGTCTTTTGCATAATCAGTATTTGTGATGCATTTTCAGTCATGTTACATAATGAAAGATTACTCCATTCGATTAAATGGAGTGTCAATTTAATTATGTCCTCTGAGAACTTGGGGAGTATGAGAACAATTTTTGATATTGCACGAAACACAATTTGGCACAAATCCAAATAATGACAGGAAATTCTTCAGTAAATCTGATAACGTTGGCCAAATGTGTGAGTGGCACCTTGACTCTCCCAGGTTTAGACCAGATTGCCCATCTGTGTCATTACTTCATTTTATGATTGAGTGACACCCCCTGAGACAGAAAACCATGTGATCTTCAGCAATACAGTACTGCGCAAAAGTCTTGGGCAGAATTAAAGCAATTTTGTTTGGAAAATATGCTTGCAAAAATCAAGAAATTAGAAGTTTCTAATAACAGAAATGCGCCAAACAGAGCTGTTAACAGTTAAAAAGCAAATCGCACCAGAATTTTGTATGACTGCGCTTTTTTTTTTCCTTTATTTTTCATTATTACAGGGAAGTCCCATTGAGACAGAGGTCTCTTTTTCAGGGGAGCCCTGAATACAATCAAACAATTACAAAGTCGGTTAACACAGAGCTCAATAAAATTTACACAATTACAAACAACAATTGAAGCACTGATTACTAAAACCCCACAAGTCAAGTCAAGTCAAGTCAAGTGTGACTTATAGGGTTTTAGTAATAGGTGCTTCAATTGCAGAATAAAGGAAAATAAACTTTAAAATAGAATTAGAAATAAAAAGAGAATAATAAAAGAAGTAGAACATACAAATACAAAGGACAGAGAACAAGTCCACAGTTAACCCTTTGAGCGCCACATACATTTTCAAGGAATTAAAAATGTAGTTATCCTGAGCTGTTGAAAACGGGAGCTCTTTTAAACAAGTCGCCACATGATAGGTTTTCAACAGCGTCTGCCTTTGATATCTTACATCAAAGGGTTAAAAGTAAAGGCAAGAACATCTGGTCTCTTCAACTAACATCTCCCACAGTCCACTCTTGAAGGACTCATATGGAATGAGACAATCAAGCTTCAGAGAATCTTGGCATCTATTCTATACACAGGGTGCATACAAGCGAAAAGCAGAACAGCCCAAATTTGTTTAGCCCTGATTGCCTCATACAAAATCCACCCTTGCTATCTGACATTCTGGCTTCTGATTTTGATGAACAAAAGCCTAGGAAGTTTGCCAAGTAATGCTTTATAAAAAAATAAAATACATTGGAACTTCCCTCTAAAATGAAGGGGAAACCACCCTACTGAACTATATAAAACACAGTGATGAGTGCGGAAACTATCACCAGTGGTAAAACACAGAGTGCTGTGATGAATTACGTCCAAAGGTCTTAAAGTGCTATCAGAGGCATGCATGTAAAGGACATCCCCATAGTCAAGTAAGGGTAGTTGGTTGCCTGGACAATCCTCTTTCTACTGTCTAAAGAAAAACAAGACCTGTGTCTGTAAAGAAACCCAATTTTTGCTCTAATTTTCTTAGACAAGTTAGACACGTGTTATAAAAGAAAAGTCATGATCCAGCCAGATACCCTAGTATTTGTAAGAGTGAACTTGTTCAATTTTACCACCAGTCACTGAGAAAATGAGTCATTTGGCATTATTGCATTCCGTGCAGAAAAAACATTACATGAACTTAGTTTTATCAGTATTTAAAACAAGTCTCATATCAGCTAGAGCATGTTGAATATGATTAAAACCCGATTGCAGGTAGATAAGGGCCAGGGCACACGATGGTGCGGAGGAGTACAACACAGTGTGCAGGCTGCATAAAAATGAGCCTTGCAATTTGCAATATTACGAGCAATATTATTTATCTAAATTGTGATTAAAATTGGTCCAAGTATGGATCCTGGGGTACTCCCTTCGTCGCTTTTAAAAATTTAGACTTTGCATACCCAAGCATAATAGCTTGTGTTCTATTAGAGAGGTTGTTTATTATCCACAGCTGATACCAAATCATTTATAACCACTGTGGCTCCTGTAATCGTGCTATGACCAGACCTGAAGCCAGATTTTTGTGAAGTTAGAATGTTGTTGAAAGTTAAAAAGCTGCAAAGTTGTTGCTTAACGAGGGACTCTAAAATCTTAGCCAGGCAAGGCAATTTTGAGGTGGGTCAGTAGCTGTTCACTGAACTGGGATCACCACCCTTAAATAATGGAAAAACATGAGCAGCTTTCCATACACTGGGAATAGTACCCATCGATATTGACGAGTTAAAAATATTAGTTATTGAATGCGCAATCATTCGGGCTGCTAAATGCAAAAGACTCGGAACTAGATGATCCTCTCCAGTGGAATTATTCTCATCAATTCGTTTCAATTCTTGTCAGACCTCATTGACTTGAAATGAAAACAAAACTCCACGTGTTGGAGAATTTGCGAATGAACTAGAGCTGAGGTCAGACATATCTCCTGCAGTGGACTGAATAATAAAAATTTCTAAAAGGTTTCCAGCCGCAACAAAAAGTTGGTTAAAAAGATTGCAAATTTTGTGTTTATCAGTTATTGGACCAGAATCAGTGTGGAAGGAGTGTGGAATAGATGAAGAAAGATTAAAATTCAGGGACTTGACAATTTTCCAAAATTTTGTAGGATTACCCTGACTTTTGGCCGGTGACGAGATAAAATAATCACATTTTTCCTTCTTAAACAGTGAGCAGCATTTATTTCTTAGTTTTCTAAAAACCTGCCAGTCAGAGAGTGTCTGGGTTTCCTTAGCTTCAACCCATGCTTCATCCTTGACGCGTAGTTCAGTGGGCAAGGCATTCGAAAACTAAGGGTTTCTTCTATTCTTAACCCTAAGTCTTTTCACTGAAGCATGCTTATCCACAGCATGATTAAACGCGGTAGTAAAGTGAGCCAATGTTAGGTCAGAGTCTGGAATAAAACCTGCAGACCTTAAATCAATCCAGAAGATATCGTGCAGATAGGCCTGTTCACAGAAATGATTAAAATTTCTTTTAGTAATAAAACATGGAGGAGCCTTTGTAACTTTTATGTCTCAAATACACGCTACTGGGCAGTGATAACTAAAATCCAAGGGAAAGGCGCCACTCAGAGCATACTTGTGCAGTCTATTTGTTAATATCAGATCAATCAAAGTTGACAAGGATAAATCTTTAAAATTTTTTCTCAAAAGTTTGGGACACCGTCCTGTTATGCTTTAGTTCTGTAAGATCATAGGCTTTTTGCTCCTTCTATGCAGAGTGACTAACTAACAAAACACACCACCGTCCTTCTGCAGACTGACTGTCTCACTTGCGTCTGTCCCTCCAAGTAACTGCAGACGACCATGTTGATGTTTACATCGGGGCTCCATCAAGACTATATTATTTTAACCAGCTGTTTTTAATGAAATACAAACATTTAATTATAAACTATTTTTAAATTAGCATTTGGAATATCAAATATACTTTTTATCTTCAGCAACACTAATGTGGAAAGCACAAAGTGAACTTATGAAGCCAGATTAAAATTTTAAAAAATGTAGTACTGTATATGCATATTTAGCTTTAACATGTCAGTCTGAAGATTATGCTCAACAGCCTGTTTTCCTGATTGGATGCGCTATCAGTGATAAACACTAACTGGTCACTTCATTAGCTACACCTGTTCAACTGCTTGTTTACAGAAATATCTAATCAGCCGTCACACGGCAGCACCTCAATGCATTTAGGCATGTAGACATGGTCAAGTCAATCTGCTGAACTTCAAACCGAGCATCAGAGTGGGAAGAAAGATGATTTAAGTGACTTTGAACGTTACATGGCTGTGGTTCCAGGTGGGCTGGTCTGAGTATTTCAGCAACGTCTAATCTACTGGGATTGTCATGCACAACTATCTCTAGGGTTTACGGAGAATGGTCTGAAAAAGAGGAGATATCCAGTGGGCTGCAGTTTTCGCAGCAAAAATGCTTTGTTGATGCCAGAGGAGAATGGTTTGAGCTGCTAGAATGGGTACAAAAGTACATTCATTCTCTATACCTGCTTATTCCTCACTAGGGTCGCGGGGGGAGCTGGAGCCTATCCCAGCTGACTACGGGCAAGGGTAGGCACCCACCCTGGACAGCCTGCCAATCCATCACAGAGCACACACACCATTCTCTCTCACACGCATACCAATGGGCAATTTAGTGTCTCCAATTAACCTAATATGCATGTATTTGGACTGTGGGAGGAAAGCAACGCGAACACAGGAAGAACTTGCAAACTCCACACAGATGGGCCCCAGGCCGGATTCAAACCCACAACCTTCTTACTGTGAGGCAGAAATGCTAACCACTGCACCACCAGCTACAGTAACTCGTTACAACCGAGGTAGCGCATCTCTGAAAGCACAACACGTCGAATCTTGAAGCAGATAACGGCAGCAGAAGACCACACAGGTTGCCGCTCCTGATGGCTAAGGATAGGAAACTGAGGCTACAGTTCGCACAGGCTCAACAAGATTGATTACCTGGTCTGATTAGTCTTGATTTCTGTTCTGCTCTTTGGTGTAAATAACATGAAAGCATAGATATATCTTGCCTTGTATTAACGGTTCATGCTGCTGGTGGTGATGTAATGGAGTGGCGCATTGAGCATCATTTAAATGCCACAGCCTACCAGAGTATCGTTGCTGATCGTGTCCATCCCTTTATGACCACAGCGTACCCATATTTTTATGGCTACTTCCAGCAAGATAACGCGGCATGTCACAAAGCTCAAATCATCTTTAACAGGTTTCTTGAACCTGACAATGAGTTCACTGTATTCAAATGGCCTCCACAGTCACCTGATATCAAACCAATACAGCATCTTTGGGATGTGGTGAATCGGGAGATTCGCATCAAGGATGTGCTATGCAGCCGAAAAAATCTGCGGCAATTGCATGATGCCATCTTGGCAATATGGACCAAAATCTCTGAGAAATGTTTTGATCAGCTTGGGGAATCTATGGCATGAGGAATTTTGGAAATTCTGAAGAAAAAAGTTGTCCAACCCCGGACTAGCGACGTGTACCTAATAAAGCGGCCGGTGATGGTATTTTACAGAATCACGCCTGTCTGGATGGAAAGTGACTTCATTTAGAATGGTTGTCAGTTTTTTTCTGATGACCCTCTTTCAAATTTACGGAGGTATGGCTCGCGTTTGACACAAACATAACTGGAGTTCAATATGAGTATGCAGCTGTATTTTAAGTGTTTTACTTCAATGGGGCTGGAGTTAAGTATGAGTTGGCAGCTGTATTTTGAGTCTTTTACTGTGATAGGACTAAAGTTTAGTATGCGCATGCTGCTGTATTTTGAGTGTTTTATTTTGATGGGTGCTGGAGTTAAGTATGAATGTGCAGCTGTATTTTGAGCGTTTCATTTTGTTGGCGGCTGGAGTTTAGTATAAGTATACAGGTGAATTTTGAGTGTTTTTTTTTTTTTTTTGATGGGGCCTGGAGTTTACTTCAAGTATGCAGCTATATTTTATTTTGATGGGGGCTGGCTTGAGAATTAGTGTGCGGCTGTATTTTGATAGTTTTATTTTGATGGCATATTTGAAATGTACTTCCTGTAAATACCTCTCTGGGTGTTTGTGACAGTGAGAAGCAATAAAACATGAGATGCTTGTATTTTAAATGAGAAAACTCCATCCATCCTCTCAACTGCTTATTCACAGTCAGGGCCTGGTCATATATGGGGGTGGGGGGAGGATTATGCACTAGATGGGATGGCAATTTGTCGGACCACTGATTCACCATTCAATCACGCACAGTTACAGCTCGTGGGCAATTCAGAGTTTCCAAGCAGTCTGTCGTGTATGACTTTATACTGTGTGAGGAAACAGGGGTACCTGGAGAAAAGACACGAACACAAATGCAGCGTACAAATTCCACACAGAAAGGTCTCAGACCGGTTCAGGTTGATATCAGACCAGTTCATTCTTCCTCGCTGTCTCACTCTCTCTCTATCACTCACTTTATTTGTCCCTATTTCTTTCTGATGTGCAATCTCGATATCACCAGCAGAGCGAACTAAAGTCCTTCACAGAATAATGCAGATTGTGGACTTGAGAAATAAAACATATTTACAGAGCTTTTTGGACCGAAACATGTCATTTGCTGCTTGTATCCTTGTTTGGTGAATGAAACGATCATACAAAAAAAGTGCTGTTATCTTTCGAGTGTAGATGATAAGTAACTTTCCCAGGACAGCACAGGCCTTTTTAGTCATCACAAACAGAAAAACAAACAACAATAGAAACAAATAAATAAATACACTGATGTCACACTGATGAAAAAGGGGATTTATTTATTTATGTTGTCATGTTTAAAGAGATGTTCCATCCGCACTTGAAAAATCAGGCTTATCTTGTACCAGCAAGTGTCAAAGCCACACAGTGATAACATTAGAGGAGACAGAGTGAATTGGTTCTCTCAATTCCGGATGTTAGGAAGTTTGTTCGAGCTCTTGCTGTTACTGAATTAGGGTTTTTTATTATTGAATCTCATTTCAAACAAGGGACAGATGTCTTAAGTAGATTGTGGGAAGTGATGTTCGGGCCAATAAAATGTCTTCATTTCTACTGTCAGAGGAACAGTGATAGAAAAGGCAATTATACATTCTACAGACATGTGACTAATAAGAGCTCAGCTCTGCAATAATTCCAGTCAATGTGAGACGAGGTGAAATAGTTTTATTCCATAGCGGTATGTATTGTCAAGCAATCATTGAATGAAATGACTTCATCCACAGCCCTGGAGTTCCAGGAATGCAACAGCAACTTCGTAAATGCTGTATGAGTCACAAATATGTGGCATCTTCGGTAAATGTACAGGAGCCAAATATGTCAAAAAAGTGTGAACATTTTTAAATGTTAAATGTTAAAAACATTATTTTTTACATTTTGGAAATTAAATAATTAAATTAATACACTGCTGAGCTGTCATTGGTGTCCTATAAATATAGTGATGCACAAACAAACAAACAAACACCCTAAAAACAAACAAACAAACAAATAACCCAGCATCCTACTTAAAAATGTAATTTTAATTAATTTAGCAAAATGTAAAGTTGTACATGTAGGTAATAAAAACATTAGATGGGATTACTTCATGGGAGGTTTTAAACTGGAATGTGCTCCACATGAAAAAGATCTGGGAGTGATTGTTGACCAAACCCTCACAGGTTCTAGCCATTGTGCCGTAGCAGTTAAAAAAGCCAATCAGATGCTGGGATACATTGCCAAAAGTATTGAGTTCAAATCATAGGAGGTGATGATTCTTTTGTACAACACGTTCGTTAGACCACAGCTGGAGTATTGTGTTCAGTTCTGGGGACCATACCTTAAGAAAGAAATAGAGGATCTAGAGAAAGTTCAGAGAAGAGCCACCAAGCTTATTCCAGGTATAAAAGATGAAAGCAATGAGAAGAGGCTGGAGATCCTTAATCTCTTAAGTCTTAGAAAAAGGAGACTCAGGGGTGATTTGATTGAGGTCTTTCAATATGTTAAAAGGATTAACAAAGTGAATCGTAGGATTCCTTCGACCAAGTGTTGTGAGTAGAACTCGGGGTCACAAATGGAAGTTGACCAAAGGTAAATTTAGCACTGATATTCAGAAATATTTCTTCAGCCAAATTGTAATTTCAATATAGAATAGCTTACCTGACCATATTGTTGAGGCAGAGACCTTGGGGGTTTTCAAGAGCAGGCTTGACCTAAAGCTAGATACGATTGAGTCATTTAGTATCTGAAGGGATATATTCACAATGGTATAAAGAAACTGGCGAAGCTTAGTTGGGCTGAAAGGCCTGTTCTTGCCATTCATGTTATGTTATGTTATGTTAAAATGTTTTTTCTTTACTTGCAGATTCATGCTGAATGATGGTACAATGATACTATGGTTCTTGTCTGAACAATTTTGATGTAATGGAAACCCACATCACTCTTCTTTTTTTAAGGAAAAGGTACGCAATCTCTCTTTCACACACACACACACACACACACACAAATACTGAATACTTAATTTTCTTTTCACTGCTTCAAACTGTTTTGGCAGATTTATGGGTGAAAAATAGATTTTTCAGCAAAATTTTTTGATACTGACCTTTGAGGCAGAGAATGCTGTTAGCAAGACAAACTAAGAAATTTGATAGCCTGGGGTACGTTTCCCGAAAGCATAGCTGCTAACTAGGTTTGCAACTTACTTTGTACGACCAGAAATTTTTAAAAGGCTGAGCAGTCAGCGGTCCGCTGCCACCATAATGTGCCTCCAGTCGACTGAGAAGGGAATTCTATTAATTCAGCACCAACGAATGGTGGACAGCTACCCGCAGTCGCTACTTACACCGCTTGAGGTCTTAAAAATCCTTATTCCTGGTTACACTCTTCAAAAATTGGCTCCTGCTGTAATTTATTTATTTATGTGTTTTTTTACGAGGGGACCAATAGGAGATCTTATTATAGAAAAGCATGGTGATACGAAGGAGACTTCAGAACCCTTTATTCTGATCATTAGAGAAACAAATATTCCGTCGACCCTCACGGAGTACGACACCAGTGAGATTTATGTTTAGCCTACTCTACTAGGGTTGAGATAACATTAGATGGACATTCCTTTTTCTCCGAGGTAACAGTGCTTGGGAATTCCGTTCGACTGCTCGCTCTTCTTGATTTGATGGAGGGTAAACGTGCGGCGCGGATGCGTCAGCCGCAAGCTCTCTGCGCCTCAAATATCCCGCTGATGCTGAGAGATGTTTGAGATGATTTCTTGAACGTGTTTCCGCCTCTACGGGGTGGGGGGACGCGCTGCTTTTATGATGGGGAATAAAATTTTTCAGCCTCAATGTTTTTCAAGGATGAGCGCTGCTCACAGCGGTCCGTTTGAATTCCACTTTCAGTGAAATAGATGGCATGATTGCTTATAGGGAATCCCAGCGCTACTGTGGGAGAACCACTAGACTTACTTTTTTGCGTTAATTGAACCATAAGAGTATTTGACTGATAATAACTCGCCTAGCCTCTAAAGGGTCACTACGCTGTTGCTTTGGGGGAATCCGGATTCAAAGTCATAAAATACCGGAGGACTGTGCAACAGGACTCGCTTCAGGTGATTTCTACTGTGTCACATGAGTGAAGAAGGAAATCTCTCTCTCTCTCTCTCTCTCTCTCTCTCTCTCCCTGTCTCGCTCTTTCCCCCCTCTCTCTTTCTGTCTGTCTCTCTCAGAGAAAAGACAAAATTAATGTCCGCGCGTCCATCTGCAGCCCATACCACTAAACAAATGTTAAGATCACGGTCCTCTCCTTCAGACTGAAATTTGAAAACGACGACACTACTGCCTTTTTGGCTGAAGGGGGAAAATGCAACGTCGAAAGTTCAGTGGATTTTGCTTTATTGGATTCTATCTGTGGACGTCGTTCTTCTTCACAGGTAAGCTGTGTCTAAACTTTTTTTCCCTCGCATAATCAACCAACTTAAACGTTTAATTGTAGGCTATACTCCATTAACTTCACTCACAACGTTCGTTGGTGGTCGACTTTGCTACCTATAATCATCAATACGATTCTTTGTAAAAAGTTAGAGCACATGTAATCACTTCATCCAGCCCTGCGCATATCATCATCATCATCATCATCATTAAATATCTGCTATGCTTCAAAGGACAGGAAAACATATTAAAATGTCCGTAACATTTTGTGTGATAACATAAACCTGTAACTTTGGCTAAATGGGTTTTTGTTGTTTGGGCAACTGACACTATATAACTCAATGAGATGTAATAGACTGCTGACAACTTCTGCGGGTTTCTATGGCGTATCAAGACTCGCTATCATAATTAAATGAGTTGGGAAATTCACTTTTCACAATTATTGTTTCTTCATTTGGCCAGTATGAAACAAGAACAGGCTGCACAGCGCGAGAGAGAGAGAGAGAGAGAGAGAGAGAGAGAGAGAGAGAGAGAGAGAGAGAGAGAGAGAGAGATTATGGCAATCCTTGGCTGCAGCGTGCATTTCGTGGGATTCTCCTTTCGATGGCCAACACCTGCTCTTGCCATCATGAACGCGGTGATATCGCGTCCAGTATAAGCTATGTTAAAATACAGAGCAACAGCAAACCTATGAAACTATGACGCACGGAGGCAAACGGGCTGAGCTGATCGTGCGTCGTGCGCTGTACATAGTATGTTTGAAGATCGGTGTTGGGCGCTCACCTCTTGATGTGCTATAGGTTCATGTTTATTCGCATTATCGGCATGCAGTTCATTCGCATTCTCCCTGTTTGTATTCCCTTTACGCACCAGACTGCATGTCGCCATATCTCCGTGCGGCTGGAGTGACACACAAACCTCAATATAACGAGAATTAATGAATATGAATAAATGACTAAAATAACTCCGTAACTCCCGTTTTACTTTGATGCTGCTCTGCTGCCATATTATACAGTACAAAGTTTAGCATAAATTGAAGTTTGATGTCTGCCCAAACCCCCCCTCCGAAAAAAAAAATAGTAATGTAAAAATACTGATTTTATTAAAAAATATTATTTCATTAAAATATGTCCCACGTGTTTTGCACTGCATGGAGGACTAGTCAGAATGGCCAGTCAGAAGGTGATAGAAGTATTCATGATGATATTGATTTGCTTTAAATTAACTTTTGGTGTGTCATTCCTTGTTCCAACTAGGGATTGATTCGTCAATTTTATCACAGAAATCACTGAAATCACGGTCTGTCTAGAGCACATGACGACTTCGTTACTTGCGAAAATTCTCATGATTTATGCAATGGTTACGATATTCTATTAAATAGCCTGAGTAATTCATTTAGACAAAGAGATTATGGAACAACAAGCTGGGGACAGAGGTAAGGGAAAAGAAATCTCAACAAGAACTCTGATACTGAATATTGGGGAGTCCACACTCAAGCCAGCACTTTATGAGCAATAAATAAATGAATAAATAAATAATTAATTAGTATTTCAACACATTTCAGTCGGGCTGTCCATCTTCAAATGATCAGTTTCTCAACACTTTGAAAAAGATGCTGAAATCAGACAAGATGAAACTGTATTGCAGTGGTCCAGCAGTGCTAATTAGATGTAGCAAGGACAAGATAATAGATCGATTATAGCGATTTCACTGGATTTGCGGGTTTACAGTGTAATATTGGCATCCGCTTATGTGTTATTGGAAAATATGAGGAGGCTCAGTGTCAGGGAGCCGACTGAAATGAGAAGCAGTATCCTCTCACAGCAGGTATGGGTTTAAATCCCACCCCAGGCCCTTCTGCCTGAAGTGTACATATTTGCATGCCCTCCCTCAGTATGCTGGCTTCTTCGTGCTGTACAAACACAGTACACTAACTGGAGTCTCTACATTGCCTGTAGAAAACTTGGTTCTGCTTCCTGCCTTTCCAGATGCTGAACAGAAAAAAAGGGTTTAGAAAATGGACGAATGTTTTCAAGACAGATGTTTTTCACAAAAAGGGGAAGGGCTCATGACTGTAGACGAGAACTGTGCTCAGTGCTCTTTCCTGATGTCATGTTCTGGCAAAATTCTGAGGCGATCTAATGCGTCGAGAGGGCAATTAGGCTACACTGCTACTGATGCGCTTAAATTCATGTATATATTTTCGATACACAGAGCTGTAGATGTAGATGTATGGATAAAATAAATTTATGAATATAAAACAAACTAGAGTGGCGTGTTACGCAAATCAGCAAGCCCAGCTATTTTTTTTCTTTGCAGTTGAAGATGTGCGCGAGAAGTGCCTTTGTCACAAAATCACACCTATGTGATTTTGGGGGTCAAAATTTTCAAAACACGTTGCGGATCATTTTTTTTTTTCATCTGTGACAGATGATGGGTCCTGGCACTGGAAATGCCTCCTAATAAGTACGCGCCCTGGCTAACTTCCCAATGTCCCTGGCTCTTTGGCGATGCGGTCAGCGTGTGTGACTCTTAGCTGGGAGTTTGGGGTTCAAACCCTTGCCTCGGCTCTCCTTCGGCCTGCCACACAGGGTAGCCTGCTGTACAGGCTGTTGCTCTTTTCCAGGGGCTATAGGGAACTGACAAACCTTTTTTTGGGGGGGGGGAAATACTCATGTATTTTGAAGTAAATAAGAAAAATGGTTTTGGACAGAAGTAACTTTTTCTGCTAAGTACCTGGACTTAATGTTATGACCTTTTCTGTGCACCGAGCAAAGTGCGCTGAAAAATGAAAAACATGGGACTGGATTTGGATGCAAAGATGAAGCTGGTTTTATGATGTCTTTTCTGTATTATAGAAAAAGACAATCGCAGAACAAACTGGAAACAGTGTTCCAAAGTTATATTATAAAAAGGAGCTGTGCTGAAACAATCACTACAGTGCTTAATTAACCCCTTTCTACAGATGTAGACGCCTGCGTCTACAGACCTGCAAATTTAAGCACGCTGTTACTGTACTCGATCACTAGATGGCACCCCCGGATCAGTTATTGAATTTTCACAAGCAAGCAGAAAAAATCGAAAACATGGTATTGATTCTCTCACATTCTACTGTCAATTACAGTTGTCACATACAAAAAAATTCGTTGTTCCCTACCGTGGATTTACGCGTAAATTCCTTCATTGACAAATCCAGCGCTTCCTTATATCCACCCAAGTACTGGCGTTGATAGCCAATCACTCAACCATACACTCAGGGTCTTCTGCATAATTGTAGAGTTACACTTCATGCCCTTGTGAAGTTTCCCTGGTAACAATATATTGATTGGCTCGCTTCTTATCCAATTCCCGAGTGTTTAAACATTTTAGAGCAAGTGAAACACATTGATTGGACAAACACAGAGCATACAAACCTATGCGTATCAGCAGGCTCGGTTGTATCCTGTCTACGTTATGCACATTACGCGGCTAAAATAGACGCGATTTATATAAATCAGGTTTGCAAAACTGGCCTTGAAGTGTTCAGTTACAGGATTTACATGAGATAAGGATATGGTCAGTTGGAATTATTTCGAATGAAACAGGACCGAAGGGTTCTGGCCACTGGATCGGTCTCTGGAGGAGGGATTCGTGAAAAAGGTCAGGCTGCTACTTTTTTTTTTTTTTGTTTCGTTTTGGAATGTATACGTACTCGACAAAGTCGAATGTCGAGGTTTTTTTCCTGGTTAAAACGCGAACTGCCCGTGCATTCTGATGGACCCCCTGGTACGTTCATTGCACGTTTCTTTTGAATCGGGAGAGGCAATGGATTGTTTGATATTCCCTGAAAGTGGAGTGTCTGTTCTGTTAAAATAAGGTATATTTCAGAATTCAGATATCACTGAGTTAGTGAGGTGTACTTGTTCCTTATAAGTGTTGAAATGGGTTTGTGAGCTTAGAAGAGGGGACTGGTAGCTTCCATTACAGGGTGAATGTTCTGACCGTTTAATAAGCAGTTTATTTAATGCATGTTTGTGCTGGCTTTGAAGAAAAATGGCCAAAACTCTAAACTTTATTATGGAGAAATGGCATGTTTTGTGTTTGGAGAGGTTACTGGTGACCACTGATATTCATCTGCACTGATATTGATAAATTCATACTAAACTCAACTAGAAAATCAGTTGTTCATATTAAATTTCATGCCTTAAAATTTTATTTATGTTAAATACATGATTTTTTAATGATTTGACAGTACATGATTTTGAGACTTTGGGGAGACACTTGAGTAGCTGTATGATTTGGCTAATAGCATGTAGGTATATAATGCATCTAGAATGTAATGTTGAAGATGAACTCTACTTGTGCTCAAGGAGTTTATGATACCAGAAATGTAAAGTTTTAAGCCCCAGCAGTTTTTCAATCCTCAGAATTATTTTTTTTGCAATTTCAATGGTGAATTCTCATGAAGATTTTTTATGTTTGCTGCTCATTTTCTCTACCAAAATCATGAAAATAAACTGAAATACAATGTAATTCTAAATGCTGTAAGTGTCTTTTCTGATTTGAGCCACATTTTTCCTCATTATGAAGCTTGAATCTTGAATTATACAGCATTAAAGTGGGTAACCCATAATTAGCCAAATTTGGCTTCTGCAGAAAGGGGTTAATGTAGTTGAGAAATACGGAAATAAACAGTAAAATGTCTAATACAGACTACAGCATAACAACTGGCTTTACGAAACTGAATAAGAGCGAAGCTCTGGCTTATAAAGAGGAATCAATGAAACAATGGTAATGAGTAACACATGCCGATGATCGGATGGAACGTGGAATGTTGGGGGCGTAGTGTTACACTTAAGTACATCTTACCACTAAATAGCTGTACTTGAGCACTTCAGATGATGCCAACTGTCCAGCCTCCATGATCGCCTTTTTCATAGCTAGTCATGTGACGCATAGAAGCATTTTGATTGGATAGTCATAAACTTGGCTTCTTCTTGCTCAAACATTATGGACTTAAGTATTTCCTGCGCTAAAGTTAAGCAAATTCGACAGTGTCAGTACACCAATACACAGCACGTGAGTACTTCTGAGAAATTTTTGGTATCAGATGATGCTCTGGCCATTGTGGCTTTATGCTAATTTTTTGCAAATGTGACTTAAGAACTTCCTGGCCATGGTTCTTCAATAGGACATGTTTTGTTACAATTGAATTTTAGTGCCATCCACTGGATTTTAACCCTTTGGTGTTTAAGGATTTATTCCCCTTTGGTGGCTAAATGTCCTATTTTGGAATATTAATATCAATAAAAAATTATTGGTGCATCTCCGGCTAGATTCAGATCCCATCCAAAATATAACAGGTTCTTCCTTGACCCAACCTACTCCCTTCCACTAAGTTTTCTGAGAATTGGCCTGGTATTTATTTTTCCTTGATCTTGCTATCTGACGGACAAACCAACAAATATGACTAATCACATTACCCCCCCCCCCCCCCCAGGCAGAAGTAAACACACTGGCAGGATAATCCAACATGAATGTCATTGCAAGTCGATCTGTTAAGGAAGTAGCCAGGGGGACACCAGATGCAGGATCCAGAAGTGTTTATTGAACACAACACGATGGAAATGGCAGACAGGCCGGAAACAAAACACCGTGCACATGCACTGAACAGCTGCGAGGACTAAGGTCCACTGCCAAAGGCAGGGGAAACAGAAGTACACACTCCTCGAGTGGCTAGGCTTAAAAAAACTAGGTCTAAACTAAACTGACAGGAGCACTGGGAGACTTAGACAAGGGGCAGACAAGACATGGGGCAGCAACTCAAAGCTGGGGAAAACTCAGGACAACTAAGTCCCGTCTGACGTCTCCTCAGTCTGCCCTGCATAAATACACATGGGAGGATGCGGGAATACGGAAGACAGTCTCCCGTGGAAACAGAAACACTTGGGATTAATGAACAAATTCACCAGGACCGGGTAAACAATAATGACTTGAGACAAGATACTGAAATGATCAATCAAACTAGACAGTTTAGACTGAGGTAATCTAAACGTGACGAGTAAAAAGCACCACGAGAACAGAAAAGGGGAGCACAGCTTTAAACGCAGTTTTCCAGGGAAAGCTTAGGAAGGAATTTACAAAAGCTAGAAACACTCGCACTCACTAATGAGTTAGTTAGGTTAACACTATGTGACAAAATATTTACACACCCTTAAATAAGTGCTGGTTAGTGCGGTTAGTAATGACCCTCAGAGAACGCATTCACTCGGAGTTTTGCGAGACCACAGGTGGAAGCAATGAATGAAATACCAAGGCCGAAACCGGAAGAGGAAACGTGATTGGACAACGAGATTCAGGAATGCCGAGGGCTGTCACAGGACACCACAGGAGTCAGGAGTCAAGAGGGAATCAATGGACAGACCCCGGAAATGGAGCTGAAAGACAAATTAAGAGGCACGGGGGGAAACGTATAAGCACAAATACACACACGAGGCAGAACCATAAAACGATCATGAGTAGCAGGGTCTTTCTTAATTTATGAATACTAGTGAATTACCCGTGGCGAGAATAATTTCTTGTGACGACCTACGTCCACATACCAACTTTCGTGAATACGGTGACCTTTGACCCTCGTGACCTTGACCTTTGACGGAACTGACCTCTCGCGGTCATTTCTTGTGACGACCTACGTCCACGTACCAACTTTCATGAAAATCTGTCAAGGGAGAAGGGGAGATGCGAAAAATTGACCTTTGACCCCAGTAGCCTTAACCTTTCAGAAAACTAACCCCTCAAACACAATTCCAGGGACAACCTACATAGACCCACCAAGTTTGGTGAAGATCCGTCAGAGGACCTCGGAGGAGTAGGGGAACAAACGGACAAACAGACAGACAGACAAACGTTCCTCAAATTATAGTATGATAGCACAAGCGTGACTCCAATCATATCATCACATTTACTACCACACACAACTTAATTAAAGTTCCTGCTTCAGAGGCGGTGATTGCTAGTGTAATTATTATCTGCATACATTCAATATGATTGCGTGTTGACACAGAAATATGTCAACAGTTAGTTCATATCTGTGCAACTATTATGAGGCCAAAGGGGACCCAATGTTTCTCGTAAGAGTTTCTTTAACTCAGTATTATACTGAGCACAATGCAAAAAAATCTGCATTTTTGGAGAATACAATCAGTAAATAGTGGCACTTTTTGTTGTTTATAGTTGTCATGCCTATTTCCTTCACTTCTCTATTTCCTTGAGAAAATTACAATTTTAAAAACTTGTCCAAACACAAAAAGGACAGAATTTCTACAGTTTTTCAAATAACCAACAACAGGTACCCTCATCTACTGCATTTTAAAGGACAAAGGCAAAATAAAATGTGAATGGACCATTCAAAAGTGAATTTATGATTGTCATCATTACACTGCAGTCACTCTAGGGTACATTTCCCAAAAGCTTACGCTCCATCTGCAGTGGGTAACTCCCCCTACCCACTGCAAGCCTTCGTCCTCTTTCATAATAATGGCCACTAGGTGGCAACCGCAAGTCGACGACGATTGAGGACCAATCAGCGCCGAGCTTACAAATGCGTCGCCAGCAGCAGACGGAATGGCGGAAACCACGAGTAAACAGTAAACAATCCGCGATGATCATTGCAGAAAATACTCCCAAATAAAGGGTATATCGTTGTGCCGAAGGGCTTTCATGCTTGTGCGTGGTATGTCAGTGCGATATAAGATTAGGAACCACGTGGGTCGCCCGGAGCCAATGACAAACGATGTGTTAGATTCTCAGATTAAAGCAGGATGAGTGCGCTGATTGGATGGTTGTGATCATGTGACCTAGTGGCCATTATTATGAAAGAGTACGAAGGCTTGCAGTGGGTAGGGGGAGTTACCCACTGCAAATGGAGTGTACCAAAAGCTCAGTAGCGACATAGTTTGAACCAGTGCTCTGGTTCAAACTAAGATGCTAACATAGTTAGCAACTGAGCTTTTGGGAAACATACTCCTGTTTAAGGGACACTTGTTGGCTTGCCAATTTCAATTTATTATAGCAAGCTTCTGTTCAAATGTACTGACCCAGAAATAATATTAAATAATTTATTTATTTGATTTAAGCTCTCTTGTTTATACAAGGTGATTTGAGTTGATACAGACCTTTGGATTGCCTTCAGTCTAACTTTTTGTGCATTTCTTGCACAGTCTCTCTTTCACCTTTTGGTTTTTCTTCAAGGTCAGCATGAACCATGATGTCTCGATATGGAGACACAGCTGTTTGTCGTAAAGCATGAGAAAAGCTCCGAGGCAATTATCTGTAAAGGATAATGTTCTAATAATTCTCTTAGTTAGTCATTAAACAAAAAGAGTGTCCTTGCCATCTTCAAATATTGATTCAACTGAACTTGAAAAGTTTTATGCCCCTAATTAAGTTCAGTGAGCACAATTATAAAGGCATGAGCACAAACTTTTAGTTTGATTGAAAAATCCTAATGCAGTGTTAAGGAGCGGTTAGCCTACCAAGTTCTTCCAAAAGCGCCCAGATGACTCATCCAGGTGGTCATAAAAGAACACAGCTTAACATCTAAAGAACTGCAGGCATCTCTTGTTCAGTGTTTATAACTCCACAATCAGAAAACGATGAGGCAAAGATGGCATCCATAGGAGAGCTGCAAGGCGAAAACCGCTGCTGACCATGAAGAACACAAAGGCGCATCTCATTTTTGCAAAAAAAAAAACAAATTGTGATGACTCCCAAGTCTTCTGAGATAAAATACTGTGGACTGATGAGTCAAAAGTGGAATTTTTGGAAGACATCAGGTGTAAAGCTAACACAGCACAGCATGCCACAGCACTGATTAAACAAACAGTTGTGGTAGTGTGATGGTATGGGGCTGCTTTGCAACTTCTGGACCTGAGCGACTTGCCATAATTGATGGAACCACGAATACCGCTCTCTACCGCTCTCCTGAAAGAAATGTCCAGCCATCAGTTTGTGACCTAAAGCTCAAGCGCAGCAGGACAATAATTCAAACCACACAAGAAAGTCAATCTCTGAATGGCTCAAAAGAAAAAAAAATTAGAATTTTGGAAGGGCCTAGTCAAAGTACTGACTTGAATCCAATTAAGATGCTTTGTCATGACCTTAACCCCTTCGCACAGAATACTAATATTGTCCATTTTTCCTGTTGTGCATGAGCCTATTTAAGGCTTTATGAGTCAGTATTTGTGTCAGAGAGTCTGTGGAAAATTATTCCAGTGAAGCAAGACATTTGGAAATTTAATTACATAATTATTTAGCAATTAAATTTCAGCATTTATAGACGCTAGCGTCCACATCTGCGCAGAGGGGTTAAACAAGCAGTTCATACTCGAAAATCCTCAGATGAAGTTGAAGAAATCAAAACTCATTGCCAGGTATCACACATGTTTGAGGGTGGTAAAACTAGATTTAGGTTGAGGGGCTCAATTGTGTCTTTCATTTGAGTGATATCAGCTTGAAAAACTCCTTACCTGCAATAAATGAAATGATCACTTTTAAAGCCGCATTTTGTTTTAACTCACGTTGTCTTTGTCTTACATCAAATTATTTAAATGATGAGAGAAATTTAAGCATGACAAATAAGAAAAACTCAAAGAAACCGTGAAGGGGCGAATACTTTTTCACAGTACTATCGTAACTTAACATTGGCAGTACCAGAATAATAAGCATGATAATTTGCATTATTTGGTGAGTCATCTTATGACTGGATTAGAGCCAGTTGTTTTGGCAGGACAATATGTCCTTCAGCTTTCATATTGAAATGAAATGAGTCCCATTGGTATAAGATAAGCGTCATTAATATTATGAGTTCTCAGGAGGTATTCATCTTCAGTGATTGAGCTGTCAGATACACTTGTTTGCTTAGTACTTTGTCCCACTTCACAATTTCCTGTCGCACTAATTCATGAAGCAGTTTTTCAGTCACACATAGTTGCTTCTTGGCAAGGACCAAACACCGCATCCATAAAAAACACATCGCAAATCACTGCTTCCTTAACAACTTTTCTCAAATATTGGAACGACTTAAAATGGCATTTCAGAGCTAAATCAAAATCTCAAATCGCATTGTATTTTCAGTGTTGGGGTACTGTAGTCTAATGGTTTGACTCTAGCATATCT
Organism: Gymnothorax reevesii; assembly: GCA_029721435.1. NCBI lineage: Eukaryota > Metazoa > Chordata > Actinopteri > Anguilliformes > Muraenidae > Gymnothorax > Gymnothorax reevesii. The sequence goes on from CM056589.1 coordinate 21,011,256, forward strand.
CTGGCTTAGGAATGAGAATTTTGCAATTCACATTAATCCTTCATGAAATGATACTCAGTGGAGTACCTAGTTTGTAATTGATGTGTTACATATATATCCATGAATCTCAATGATAAGTTTTTAAATTCTGGAGCCATGTACTGATTTTTTCTCTCTCTCTCTCTCTCTTTCTCTCACACGCACACACACACACAAACACTGTCTCTCTCTTCAAAATTAGTTTTAATGGTCTGAAACATTTAAGTATAAGAAAAGAGCCAAATCACAAGAGATCTAGAGATGGCGAACAACTTTTCATAGCATTGAGGATTGAACAGCTCTCCCATATAAAAGGCATCACACAGAGCCGACTCTCCGGCATCCATCTTCCACAGGAGCCGGAACTTTCTCTCTCCCAGTACAGTCATGCAGTGTCAGTCAGACTGACATCCATTAAACAGAACAGCATGTAATCTGCAGGCATTAGCGAAGAGAGACAGGGATTAGGGCTCCCTTTGACTTGTGGACAGATGGAGGCCATTAAATGCTGCTGAATTTCTACAGTCAGAAAGTTCTAGCAATGATACAGAACAACAAAAAGACAGCAGAAAGCAAGATGTTACACCAATTTCTCAGAATCTCATTTCCTGGCTCCCATGGGCTCAATGTCCTCAGGTTGTAAATAGGGACAGAAATCCTATTCTGGAGGGCAAAGTAATGTGTTTAGTGATACTATGTCTTCTAATACAGTTTTGTTAGTTTTGTTTCTGGTATTTTTGGGTTATATTGTGACGCAGAGGCCAAGCTTTTTTTGTGATTTCAGGGCTATGAGAAACACACAATAGATACCAAATCGTTGTCTTTAAAAGCTGCAACGCTTTGGAAAATGTGTTAATGTCAAGAATTGTGTGTGTGTACGTGTGTGCGTGTGTGTGCATGCCTGTGTGTGTATATGTATGCGTGTGTGTGTGTGTTTGTCGATGTGGGTTTGTGTGCATGGGTGTGTATGTATGTCTGTGTGCGTTCATGTGGGTGAATATGTGTGTGTGCGTGCCTGGGCATCTGTGTGTGTATGCGTGTGCGTGCGTGCCTGTGTGTGTGTGTGTGTGTGTGTATGTCGATGTGGTTTTGTGTGCATGGGTGTGTATGTATGTCTGTGTGCGTTCATGTGGGTGAATATGTGTGTGTGCATGCCTGGGCATCTGTGTGTGTGTGCGTGTGTGTGTGCATGTGCAGGCACGTGTGTGTGTTTCTTCGCAAACGTAATATTCTGTGTGTTTATGACAGAAGTGTGCTCCATTGTGTATGTACATAATTCTTTATGACACCGTTAGTGTCCGAGCATGTGTGTGGCTTTGTTATTTATGGGGATAGCAGAAGTATCTATGTGAATACTCTTCTGGCAGAGGGCAGGTCTTCATTATCTCTCCTGTCCACCTGTTTCATTTTTCCTCCCATATTCTATAGATTCTGTTTTCATTTTTCATAACCAGCTTTCTCTCTCTCTGGCCCTCCGCCCCCCCCCCCCCCCATCTCTTTCTCTTTCTTCTTGATTGCATTGTAAATTCAGCTCATGAGCCCACAGTCTGGCCCGTCCATATTGGTCTGCATGCCACGAAGCGCAGCTAAAATTACTTGCGGTCTGGGCATTGTGAGCTCAAAAGCACCTTACGGTATTGCAATGTTCAGAAAAAAAAAAACACTAATGAAAAACCGCATTTTCTTGGTTGAAGGCTGAAGCTAAATGTGCTGAATTTCAAAGTTGTGTTTGAATGAACAACGCAGCAAGCCACAGACCCACTGGAAGTAACACAGGTCATTAGTCATTTCTTCAACCTGAGATGTTGTTTACGCCTTAGAGTGCTGAAATAATTTAAAAAATACATATATACATTTAATTATCTTGTACTGTTGAAAACCTATCATGTGGCGACTTGTTGAAAAGAGCTCCCCTGCGGGAGCTCTTTTCAAGAAGTCGCCACATGATAGGTTTTTAACAGCTTTGATTTTGATATCTTACATCATTGAGCAACAATAGCCGCATCAAGCACTCTAAGGGTTAACACAACATAACATATAAATATTCATCATTGAACCCTGTAGTGTTCTCGCCTTTGCATTTAACATGACCCTGTTGCTCCAGTGGAGGAGATTGGGTTGACTACTGGCCCATAGATCCCCTTCACTGCCAAGAGCGACATTGCACAGTTTTAGTGCATTCGAATCAAACCGCGAGTGGCACGGTGGTTAGCACTGTTGCCTCGCAATAGTGTGGTTCTGGGTAAGAGCCAGCCAGGTTCTCTTGATGTAGAGTTCACATGTTCTACCTTATTCACATGTGGGTTCTCTAAGGGTACTCAGCATACTCTAACCCCCACCCCAAAAAAATATGCTTCATAAGAACTCTCCTGGTCATGCTCCGGACCACAACTCTGATTTTAAAACTTGAGTTGGTCCCCAGGCGCTGTACTGCAACTGCCCGCTTTTCCTAAGTAACTTGGATGTGTCAAATGCTAGAGAACTAGAGGTGCGCTCAGAGAGCGCAAGTACCTCCGTCAATCTACTCAATGTTATTTCTGCCAGTATTAGCCAGCAATCCCTGTGTTTATGCAGTCCTGTAGTCTTTGCGCAAATATTTTTTTAATGTATTTTTGACTTTTTGCAAGCCCTTGACCTTTGACCTTGACCTCCCAACAATACTTCATCATTCCACCAAATAGGAGGAAATCCATCCATAACTTTTTGCGTAATCCTACTTACAAACAAACCAACAAACCAGCCAACAGACAAACAGTAATGATGACATATCCTCCTCCAACTTCGTTGGACAATAAATTGTAAGTTATCTTATCTTAACTGAGCATAATTTATGGAACTGCGCTAGAAGCAATACTACATCTCAGAAAGGCAAATAAAGATGCGAAAAGTTTAATTAATAAATTTTTTACTTGTAGAGAAGCACTCACTTTCACAAAAAGGATAGAATGATTATGAACTGTGAATTTATCTTTTTGGGAGTTAACCAAGAAATGTAAAATTTTGGCGCAGAATTGTACAAATTCTCCCAGACAGTGCACATCATTGGCACTGCAACATTGTAAAGTTGCCAAAATGTTTGACTGCTGGGAACAAGCAACATTATAAAGTTGTCTTTTCCTCATAATCCGATCAGTGACTGGGCTAGAAAGACAAACTGTCATGGTTTGGTCCCGCTGGCAGAAGGCAATAGGCCGGCGAGCACTGGGACCATGTACCCCAGGGGTGTCCAATCTTATCCAGAAAGGGCCGGTGTGGGTGCTGGTTTTTGTCAGAGCCCAACACTAACACACCTGATTCTACCCAGTAAGGCCCTGATTGAAACCCCTGATTTGTTAATTAGTGGAATCAGGTGCAGTAGCACTGCTGGCTAGGACAAAAACCTGCACCCACACCGACCCTTTACTGATAAGATTGGACATCCCTGATGTACCCAAACCAAACAAAAGGGAGCCAAATGCACTGGCTGAGTAAAAATAAAAATAAAGATTTAACTTAAAACAAAAACAGAGAGGAGAGCAGCGGCTACAAACAGGGCTCCATTAGACACAGAGTAAAAACAGAATGCAGCTGCACTGCCGGGCCCTTATATACTCTTAACAGCACCTCCACCTCAATGAGCAACAGATGTGGCTCGTTGAGGTGGAGGTGCAGACAGAAGGAGGGAGGAGGGCCTGCACGGCATGACCATCACACAAACACCTGGGCCTTGAAAGCTATGAACCACACAAAGACATAGATAAAGAAGTGAAGACTGCCTCTGTTGGCAGGTCTCATAGATTATCACGAGATCTGCCCAGTCACGCGAGACGCTAATTTATGGGGGCCACCATGATCGATGATGGCGCTCCATAGCACCGGAGCATGTGCGCTGGGTACTCAAACAGAAAGAGATAAACACAAATTTAAATGTAACCAAAATCCTCCTCTGTGCAAGTCCCAAAAAAAAGGGTCCTTGATCAAGAATCAGTTCAGCCCACAGATATTATTGAAGTAAGAAGTACAGTACTTAAGTATATAAGTAGAATAATTCTGCCATAGTAAAGCTTTAGTTTGGGTAAATTTGCCTTTTGCACTTGAGGCTTAATAAGCTGTGAAACCTTTGCTAAACACTGCAGTTTGTTGAAGTCTGGGGGAATGACACCGTTTGAGACCCTGGCAATACAGCATCTGTGGTAAATTGGGCCTGGATCAGTAATCAAGTCAGCAAAAGCCTTTAAAAACAAGACCTGTTATGAGAAGCCATGAAGTGGATGCAGATGAGAAGTCAGCTGATGTCGGTACAAGCCTCAGAAAACAAAAGCCGTAATGAGAAAACGCGTTGCGGACGAAGATAAGATGTCAGCTGGAGCAACAGCAAGACAAGGGCGCGCGTGATGTGTGTCATTGAGACTCGCGCCGCATTTCACATTTTTATCCCGTCTCGAATGTTTATTCGTGACAGCCACTCGTTCATTTCAATCGGCAGGCGGCTGAGCAATGATTCGCTCCCATTTGTGCCCTTTATGAGCCCGGAGGCCCTACTTCTCGGCGACTTTGATTTCGCCGTTTTGTGAAAAACGAGTCTGCGAGCGCGACTGGTGTTTCTCCGTTCAGTCTGCGCGATGTCGTCTTCCGCGGCGCCTCAATGGATCCCGCCATCTGCTCCTGTCAGTCTGCTACAGTTTCAGCGAGGGAGATGTTTTTATGTTGTGGTTTTAATGGTTCCCCCCCTTCTATCCCCGTATCCTTCTCTGAGCGCGTGCAGAGAAGTTTACCGAATAACATTGCGGTATCTAAATGCGTCAGCATGTTTTTCATTCTAATCTTCGGCCACGGGCAATTCCTGCTGGTTTTGAGGTTTCTCTATAGAGGAGCTGAATGTATTTCTGAGCAGGAGTCTGTCACGTGAAACGGGTTGAGAGCATAGAACTAAAGTTGCATTAACTTTGACCTAAACTCTGACCTAATCCCAGCATTAACATGAAAATCGCTACCTGTTATTGACTTGCACGAATAACAGATTGCCCTTCTCGGGTTTGCTCGATCACACTTCCCACATACGCAAACAAATGTACAGGAACATGTAATTTAAGGATGCTATTTGTGTGCACGCTAATGCTATCTTGTTTGCGCATGTGTCTTGCTTGACATAGGTTTAAGGCCTTCTCAGGATTTTGTGACAACAATTACATGTCAGAAAATGATAATCCTTTTCAGGGTGACATACAGATCATACCATTAAAAGCAGACTAAACCATGCTGGGAGACACAGATTATGTAATGACCTTGTAGTGTGTGTCATAGGGTACGTGTCCTGATGGCTTTTTCAACTGCATAAAGCATAATCCTTGCAGATAGCAGGTGAATCTGTGCTGGACCTGGGCAGATTTTGGCTCACTGACAGTTAGATAGATAGTGACTCCTGACTTCTAACTGTCATTGGGCCAAAATCTACCCATATAGCTGGGTCCAGGCTCCCTAGCTATCTGGGCTGTTTCTGTGTTGTTTTTTTCCTTTTGTGTTTTGTTTATCAGTGTTGCAGTGTGGCAGCTGTTCTTGGCACAAGCGACGTAAAAGGCGGAAGAATCGGGATTTCAACCACAAAGCCAGAGATTTCCAGGGTTAATTCAAATGCGCATAATCTAATGCACTCCATAGAGCCGCTCAGAAGGATATCACTCCATGACTACAGCGTGCATGCGATGGTCGGCATGGCAGGGTGTGCGTGAGAGCCATAACATTACACGCTATGAAAACCAATGATCCCTCCCCCTCACTCGGAGGCTGCCATTAGACTGCAACAAATTTCACATTTTTACTCTCAAGTATGACAGGTTTCATGTTTGAAGAGCAATGTAACAAGCAAAAGATCACGTGAGGTCACATATTTCAAGTTCAGATTTCTTCAGAGAAATTATACGGACACGAATTGCCTTGTCATGTATTACACCAACCAGTCAATCTTTGATATCGCCGTGTGAGTGTTGTTCCGGGATCAAAAAAATAAGGCTTGTCCATGAACAACATTATTTTCTACCCATCAATCGCAGCTCTGCTGTGATGAAGCCACTAAGGCTTTAAAACAGTAAATTACACGCGGCTAGCGAGGACATTCAGCTGGCAGTTGGAACTGGCAAAATCCCTGAAGGTGAGCAATTTAAGAGTGACAGTGATGTGTGAATTCTATACAAATTAACAAAGCAAAAATATTTGGGGTTTTTACGATAGCTTGCATCTTGGCACGTCTCTGCACATCTGCATTAAACGCTTGCTACCGTCAGCTAGCAACTAAAATGCATTTCATTTGTATGCGCAGCATGGAGTTATCAGAGTTGCTATTCATCGGTGGACTATAATGTGGCTCTTAAACGAGCGTTATTTTGTTGTTCCCTAAACAACGCTTACGCAGCAGTATCAGATTCTGCTACAAGATCACGTGTAATTTTTACTGGCTGTGGGCTTCTGTTGCTCCAGTACGGAAAACCATGTTGCCCATACAGCTTAATTCTCAAAAGTTTTCCCCTCTGGTTTTGCGCCAGTCATGGAGAGAATCCATGAACCCAGAGAGTTCTGTTGTTACCTTTACATTTGGTACCCTTGCAGTGAATGTATCTTTTCAATAAATTGGATCAGAATGATGAAAATGCGGAAAATTTATTGGAAACTTGTGATGATCCTGCCCTGCAGTCCTTCCCCCCCTCCAGCCCTCTGCACCTCCACCTCAACGAGCCACATCTGTTGCTCATTGAGGTGGAGGTGCTGTGAAGAGTATATGAGAGCGGCAGTGCAGGTGCATTCTGTGTGTTGGAGCCCAAGTTGGTTTGCTGCTGTTCCTCTCTGTTTTTAATCTTTAAATTAAATATGTATTTATATTTTTACTCAGCCTATGTGTTTGGGTCCCTTTCCTTGGTGTTGGGTACATGGTCCCAGTGCCTGCCGGTTCATGTCTTCAGCCGGCGGGGGCAAAACCATGACTAAACTACTTTTCGGTACAATTCCACACAGGGGTATTTCGCTAATTAGATAAACTGTTGTTAAATTGACAACGTGATAGCAGTGTATTACAATAGTTAGTTAGGTAGTCAGTTTTGTGCTGGTGGCAAATCATTGTATTATTAATTCTATCATGCATGGTATCATATTAAACCAATAAATATTTCCAGGCTACCAAAATCTGGTGCATAATAGGCCCAAGCCCAGGAAGAGATTTGAAATATATTTTATCGAACCCCGTGGGGAAATTTGTCCTCTGCATTTGACCCATCCTATATTTAGGAGCAGTTGGCAGCCACAGAGCAGCGCCCGGGGACCACCTCCAGTTCTAAAGCCAGTTCCTTGGACGGGAGTATCAGCATGCGTGTTCCTATTATGCATGTTTTTGTGGGTGGGGGAAACGGGAGTACCCGGAGGAAACCATCGTGAACACAGGGAGAACATGCAAACTCCACAAAGGAAGGCCCCAGGCCGGATTCAAGCCAACAATTTTCTCGCTGCGAGACAGCAATGCTAACCAATGCACCACCGTGCCGCCCAAGAGATGCTGTCAGATACCAGAGTGATGTTCACTGCCTTTATCAAATCCAGCAGTGCAAACAAAACATAGAAAAACAAAATTATTTTGCCTATTGTTTAGGGCAGAGAAATAAAGAAAACAAACACCACAAGAAATAATTGAAATACACTACAATCAGTCCAAAAAAGCCAAGACAATTAACAATTCTAACGGAGTAACTCCTACACAATGAGTAAAGGCTTCAAATTTCAATTATACGATTAGCTACAGAACTTGGTTTGACTGTGCCAAAGTTTGAAAGCCAAGTGTTGAGAATAAGAGCACTGTAGGGTCTTTTTCCACAAAACTTTCTGATTTCTGGCAGGGTTGGCAATCTTATCTCACATCCTTTGCAGAGTCTTCTGTCAAAGCCAACTGACTGCTATTCATCACGCAGCATTCTGGCAAACGACTTGTTTTCTCTGCAAGGCTTGACTGATTCCGTGTCAGAACAGACTGAAACTCACCCAGACTTCCACGCAGCTGCCATGCAAAGAATTGTGGCAATACCAGTCTGTCTGACTTTGCCTCACTGATTTACGAAGCAAGACATTTTTACTCTGGCTAGATCCAGTTTAGGTCCACTGTTTCATCTATCTATCTATCTATCATGTTGAAAATTGGTAATTACCCAGAAGTGTTTGGATATTGTGTCATGTGAAAGAGGCTATGTACGAGGTGAAATCATGTGACTGAGTTGACTGACTGAGTTCTGTTCTGGAGTTCTCTATCTAGGTCAACGGAAGCATGGGTGTACGCCCACTGGGCGTCCAGTTAATCAAACTGTTAAGCTTCACATTCACACGAGGAAGATAGAGCTAGAGACACACAAACAGGCAGAGCTCATTCTAGTGAGACTTAGTCTGGGTTAATGAAACCAGCGTGTCTGCCAGCATTTCATCGTGTCTATCCGTGCAGAATGCGGCTCGGAGCAGCGGGTTTTGAATCCGTTAGATCGCAGATGGGACTTTGTCACTTCCTCCTGCGAGAAGCTTGCCCTGAAAGACTCCAGCTGAGATACGATCGTATTAACAGCACACAATGGAAGTCATCTCATAACCCCAGATAAGGACAGCCACTGCACAAACACACAGCAATGCGGCTTCTTGCTGGGAGTTCCCAAAATACCCTCTCGGTGAATGTAAGCTTCGCTTGACTGTCGGTTTTGTAGACTTTTGATTCTGGCCAGGTCTTTGGATTCTGTGAGTGTTATCACAGCATGGGAAGCCCCTTGCAAATTTTGCACTGTCATGCTTTCAACCCATTAAAGAGTGAAAAGATTTTTAAAAAACATTTTCCTTAAATAAGTGCATTAGAATTATTTTGCTTTAAATTACACATTATGAAGGTTGTATCAGCATCTGAATGTTCAGTTATGAGTATTATAAACATATCTTACCCTTCAAAAGGCAAAAATACCTTTGAATGCAAAGCCAATCATGTTAACACATTGTGCAGTTGAACACCGAGTAAAACTATTGTTTTTCTATCTTGTGTATAATAAAGTATAATTCAGATCTGTTTTGGCATTCCTGGCAGTATTCTGTCCTTATAATGGCATTACATGGGCCACTCCAGGAGAATTTGTCTAGAATAAAAAAATACACACCTAGTAACTCCAAAACTACTTGTCTCCATTGAGTGAACAAATAATAGGTACATATATGGTGCAATAAATAAGTTCAGAGGTCACAGATTTTCATTTTCTTAAATGAGCGTAGCAATGCAGATGTCATAAGCGCTATTTGGACGTTTGAAATCGAGGTCTCTCTACAATGGCTGTTGAAGAAAAAGATTCCAAAAAACCTGGTTTGGAAACGGTTAAAAATTAAGAAACTACCACAGGTTATTTAAAGCACCAAGTACACGTCAGATGACTTGTTCGCACTCCACGACGGATCAATTGAAATTAAAATTGCTCGTTAATTCAAGTTTGTCTTACACACTCATGCTGAATATAAATGAATCTAAGGACCATGTTTCATAGATCTGCACACATTTTAATACTTGCAGATGAAGAGAGGGCACATTAATTCTTATTATAACCATAAAATTAGGTTAACTTCCTGGATAAAATCTATTTCAATTTATGCTCTGAGGAATCAGAAGGACGGGATAAAAAATATCATGGTGTGAACGTTTTTTTATCACCAAGGACAAAAAAAAAGCTCTTTTGCTTGCTACAGCAGGTTCCTGGATGTGTCGTCGACCTAACGCTTAGCATCACATCCTGCCAGACATTTTACGGCTCTGATTGTCAGCCAGAATCGGACGTCTCTTTAATTCAGGCTTATCGCACGCCAGCTAATTTAAATTTAAAGGCAGGCTCTTTTTCTGTCTTAAGTCACGCAGCTTAATTTTGTCCCCCTCTCGTTTCAGAAAGGTTCACGTGAGCCCATTAAACAGCGGATAACAGCCCGGCTGTGGAGTGGGGCTGTAGGGCCTATCTGTGCATAGCTGCGGATAACACTTGTTAAAAACTATATTAAGGTCATTCCCACTTCCTCCCCCGCCACTTTGTCCTCGTCTGCGCTTACCACTAATGGAGCACGAGAAAAGAACTTCATTACCAAATGAAGAAAGGGTACATGACCTTCTTTTAACAAAGAATTGAATTTCATATCAATTTAATTTCCCCCTCATCTAATTTTGAGTTAATTTGAGTGATCTTACATAAAGTATTATCAAGAACCCCCCCACACACACACACACACATTAACAGTGTCAATCCCATCTTTAATATATGGGCAATAGTATGTCTATATGGACAGAACAGAGTGAAGAAAGCCCATTAAAACAATATCACTGTGCTAATACTTAAGAATTTTTGAGTATGCAGGAGTGAGGGATTGAAAATCTGTGACTATGGCGGAAACTTACATGTTTAGAGGTCCAATGGCAGCCACTGAGGCACAGCACTGAGGCGAAGGAAGCTGAACTCAGTCACCAGTGCCCTGACCTCTGTCAGCGTTTAATAGCCCTGAACCCCGTGCTCAGGAATTGTGACGTATTTCAGTGTTACTGCCACCAGTGGCATCAACCCCTCAGTCACACTTGTCAGCATCCAAACCCCTCCCCCTTCCCTTCCCTTCACCTTACTGCTGGGGTACAAACTTCACCTGTTTCCCCTTTTTATTTCTGGGAAATTGGCCAAATCTAACCGGCCCCGTAGAGTAATTTTATTGATCAAATAACTACTCCAGTCTCGGCTGCCAAAGGTGTGAAAACTTGTCAATTTTTGCCAAATGGACAGGACGGATTCCAAAATGTCCTGCCGTAGCCTTTCTAAGTTTAACCTTGAAGTGTCAGTCACAGATTTGTGAAGGATCTTTGCTCTTGCGGCATTCACTGCCGAGGAAAAATCTCTTTCAAAAAAGAGACAAAGGCCTCTATTCATGAACGTTGTGAGAGATGATTGAAGATCAGTTTTGCATTTTCTACTCGCAGTGGGTGTGGTGAAGAGATTAAACTGCTAAAATGTCAGTGCACCTGCTTTAAAGGGTTAAATGTATTCTGGCAAAAGGCAATGAACAGTTTTCTCAAGGTGCATTTCTTATGATACAAACAAACGGCACTGTAGGTAAAGCCTAATTTACTTTTTACGCTCCTCGCAAGACCAAATCATTTTATTTTTCCAATTCTTCTTCTCATTGGCACTCCAGCCAACTTGAATAATTATAACAGACTTGTTTTACTGACATCCAATTACCTTTTACTTTGCCAGCCAGTGAGGAATGGGCTCCTCCACTGTGGCTGAGTTCTTCCCCAGATTTCTTGCATTTGGGCAGTTTTTTTTTTCTCTGTTTGAGGGTTTTGGTCTTTGCTTTCCTCATTCACCTCCGCCAAGGGAGTTGCATTGCCGGCATTGGTTGGTGTTTGCCTGTCTTTTAGCAGGATATCTCAAAAACGGCCGCACAGATTTGAACCAAACATAGCAGGATGTTAGAGTAGTACAAGAGGAACAAGTGATTAAATGTTGGTATATCTAGGCCAAATTACAGCTGGGATATAGGCGTGCTTTTTGGGTTTTGCTGCCGCCCGGCGGTGTAATGCAACAATATCCTACATCAGCCAACGAAAATAACTAATGCACAGAGTTGCCTTGGTGAGTCGGAGGTGCTGCGCTCTCTAAGTGCTCTTGTTTAATATTTCGGTTACACTTTATAATAAGGGGATATGAAACATGAAGTTATCATGCATGATTGTATGATTCATGCATGATTCGCTAATGAGTTCCTCATGATTTTTTCATGAATTCATACATGAATTCATCATGACTAAATGAGTTAAAATGAGTCATGTTCACTCATGTCTGAATTCATGCAATGACATCATATCAACTAAGGCATTACTCACTGTAATGAATTCAACAAAAAGTGAAAGTAATGCCTTCGTTGATATGATATCATTCCATGAATTCATACATGAGTAAGCATAAATAAATGTAAACTCAGGATTACAGCATAATAATTACATGATTCATGTCCCCTTATTATAAAGTGTTACCAATATTTGAATATTTTCATTCACCAGGCATCTGTCCTTTGGCTCTTCCATAGAGCATCTTTGTGGCAATCTCTTTGCTAAAAGTGCTATACAAATACAATTTTATTGAACTTAATTGTATTAATGGTTAAGTTTATATAAATTCACCAGTTTTTTTTTTTTTTGGGAAAATAGCCAGAAAATCAGCCTTCAGTGCTTATTGAGGAAGATCATTGTAGTCTATTAAGAAGGCGGCTTGTGATAAGATATTCTTTGAGTGTGATAGTACATGGATGGAGAAGAGAGGTTCACATCTCTGATGTTATTCCTAAATTACAAGAAAGAACTCCATCGCATCTTGCGGCTGCACCATGATGCAAATTATTCAATGACATAGTGCATCTCCTCTCCACGGTATGGGGCTCAGACTGAGGACATTTAATGATGCAATAGGTTTTCTGCTGATGGTTATCCTCTGTGCACTAAAAGAAATGTCTCCAAAAATGAAGACGTGGAGAGCTTTACAGCTGTCCCTGTGCTATTCTTACATCTTTGGTGTTTTTGACCGCTATTTTTTCCTGAAAATTCGCAAATTTATTTTTGTTTATTTTTGAGTTGGTGTGGGCACATTAAAGGGCTCCCAACTCTTCTGCATTCGGCGAGAGATTTAGTGGTATATTCACGTTCCCATGCCGTAGTCAGTCATTATTCAATCAACGCAAATCGTGTGTTTCACGATCGTTCAAATTTTTTAGATGAAATAAGACCATTTGAAATGTTTTTATGCAATTGCATTGCTTCCAACCCCTGAGTGAAGAAATGTGTGAAAAGTCTTGAGTCGTAATTTATTTATATGTTATATGTTACTAGTGGTGAAATCCACCGTGATGCATGTGAAACTGATAAAACTCCATACACAAGGATTTCAATTCTGCCTGAGAATCTCTTACAAACGCGCTGATTGAATAATTGCTGACATACGGCATGGGAACGCGAATATGCCACTAAATCTCACGCTGAATGCGGGAGAGTTGGGAGCCCTGACATTATCGTTCTCTCTCTCTCTCTCTCTCTCTGTGGCGACAAGAGTGGACACCTAGAATTGCTGCCTCATCCTCCCAGAGGGTGTCAGAGATGGAGCTGAAATCCGGGGGCAGGAGAGTCTCAGAGGATGGAAATCTGTCTGCCAGTGTGGAGGGCGAAGCAGTAGGCAAAAATCAAGTTACCAAATTTAAGCTCTCCGCAGCCCGCGACATCAAGCTTAACAACAGCAGAGAATGCAGAAGCTAGTGGCATCGCTCATCATGGATTGAGCTGTCATGATGGAACGACTGAAGCAGCAAACATCTGGTCCCACTTCAAAACCCCTCTCAGGCCAGAGTCAGGTCTCAAATGTTGGGGATTAGGACTACCAACAGACTTTTGCAGGGCTGTTTGAGATTACCGGAGCCGCTTGCAGTTAGCCAGAGGTCACATTGAACCTCCCTTCCATTACCATCAGGAGAGGTGCAGTTAGCCAACTGCAATTTGCTGGTGTCACGTGATGCTGAAGTAGAGACGTTGAAGACTTTCCATGAAAGTCAGTGATCTTAGTTCACAATGTCACACTGAAAGACAGCGGTAACAAACCCTGTAGGTTCAGACGCTCCCTCTCTCTCATTTTCTCTTTCATAGTCTCCCTCTCTCGCCCTCTCTTGTGTGAGTTTATGACTGTTACCTGTAAGCGTCCAATTTGCGGACAATCATTCCCTAGACTCACTTCCCTCAGATTGCTAACATTGTGACGCATAAATTAATGACATATAAGCCATCTCCAGTGACATTTGAAGGAAAACATGGCCGCTGGGTGACAATGACGCAGACCAGACAACAGATAATGAACAGGCCTTATTAAAACGAACAAGAGTTGCATCGACGGCTAGATATCGCAGTTAGTGAATATCAAACAGTTTTTTTTAAATTGGAATGATGTTCCCTGGAGTCAATAGCACTTGAGCGCTGTGCAAGTGTCTCATCGCTTGAAAAACATATGTAAGTATAAAAGGAGTCATCGGAACCCATTCATCCTAGTCATAATTTTCATAGTGACATTATAAAATGACTGTAATTACATGCTGGAATATCTCTGTCTGCACAGAGTTATCCACTGAGAGATAATTATGCCTGCCCTCCAGAGAGAGATATCCGAGAATAGGCTAGGGCATTTTATGACCAATGGGGAAACACTGGTGACTCATTAGAACTAATACTGCATCAATTCAGGATCCAATAATTCCAGCACTAGGGCTATGAATGCCCTCAATCAGTGAAGCTGTTCCCGAGATGTATTTTCGGTTGGTCCCATGAATTTAATAATGCTGTAGGGGTGATCATAAAATATAAGTACATGGATTGTAGACTTTAATTATTCTGCTTCTCCTGGATGGCAAATAATTGCAGCTAATTAAATATATTAAATATTCATAAATGGAATAATACTTTAGACTGGAGGGGAAAAAATATGTGAAGACCACCATGGAAAAATGATCAGAGTCGCATTTTCACCTTGTAGAGAAATGATGAATTAAAAATTCAAAACGATCTAAGAAACAAAGAACTGAAAAAATATGCAAAAAATAGAAAATATTATAATAATATATAAAATGTACAAAATTCAAAATTTGGACTCTGATCGATTTTCCTTTGTGGTCTTCATACGGAATGATTCATTAATTACTTCAAGATGGAGGTTTGTAAATAATGTGCACATTATTATTATTATTATTATTACGAATGATTTTTGGATCAGTTTGGAGTTGACAACTGGATGCTTTTTTCAGGTCTCTCTAAAAAATAAGTTCTGGTCAAGTTTATCTCAGGTATTCCTGGTTAAATAAATGCAACATTAAATTTTATAATACGCCAGGTTGAAATGTTAAATTTTGGCGTCAACCTTTGGATTAGAACACATTTTTAAACACTTAAACCCTTTCCACTCAACAGATCCACTGTCAGGTGCTGAACAGTATTACGTAGCAACTTGACAATAAAAGCCTGTATACATGGTTGCACAATTTTGTTGTTTCTTTTTCCTCAAGGGTATGGCTTGAGGCTTCTAAAACAATCATTTCTGACAACTGAAACCCCAAGAAATGATGCAGTAACCCCTACAGCGCTTAATAAATTTTCAAGAAATTAAAAATGTAAAATCCTCCCTGCGGGAGCTCTTTTAAACAAGTTCCCACATGATAAATTTTCAACAGCATCTGATTTTGATGTCTTACATCATTGGGTGACAGTGCTGACAGGGTTAAAGAAAGACAAATTTGAAGACAAAAGATCTGCTTCACTGAACATTGGATATCACCAGAAACAACAGACTGCACTCATTCCAAAAAGGACCGTAGAGAAACCAGTAAGTGCATCACAGCTACTGTGAGCCTCAGCTCACTTCACTGATCAAATGAGAACCTTTCCACTGAAGTAGTATTTTTGGTATATTACATTTCATTACATGTCAATCCAGGTTTCAGCAACACAACTTGTATCGTTACTTCATCCTGTCATAGTCAAGCTCCAAATTACCTCAGGCTAACAGAATAAAGCTTGATTAATAAGAAAAATAAAGCAATTAGTAGATCTGAAGCAAAAAAAAAATTGAAATGAAAAATTGAAGTGATTAACTTAACACCAAAAACACTGTTCGCCCAAATGTCTGTTGATCTTTGATGCGGAAAAGTACGAAGTTCCTTTTATTCTGAAACTGCCATCAAAGGCTGGTGATGCTTTTCTGATGCAGCATTACTTGACCCTCACAGTTCATAAGCTCCTCAGGTAGTAAAATTACCTCTGAATTCATGCACATGATGGTCAAGATGCCTGTTGACTTACTGCTTGGTGTAAATGTGCAGGCGTCCTGTCCTCTCTCCATTGACAAGCTTTATTTAGTAGCCTTGTACCTCTTTGTGATGTGCGCATTACTCTTTCTTCGTTCAAGATGCCTGTTGATCATCATTGCTGACTTAATCAACAAAATGGAGAGTTGATTTTAAAAGTAGCTGAGTTCCCTGCTGGAAATTTAAGTCCTGGTGGTTTGAGATTTTGCCGAGAACAACAATTTCATCATCTCACCACTCTTTCTTTTGTTTGTTTCCAGAGAGATAGTGAGGGAAATGCTCAGTATGTGTCACATGCTGCAGTCACAGAATGCATGACCCTTGACCCTCGGCGCACCGTCTCTTCCAAATGCATCTCATAGAGCTCCTTCAAAGAAAACTCGAATACGCCCTCTGTATGCGTAATGCTTCTCAGATGATGGTTCAGCTTAGGGCAAAAAACTACAAAGCCCTTCAGAACTTATGTCTGCACTCGTAAGGCTCTGCTGTGGGTGCAGAGTAGGTCTTTGTATGGGCCATATGATGATACTGGTGTAACATTAAATGAAATACATTCAAAATATATATATACTGTATATATATGAATACATGATCCTGAGCTGTTAAAAACCTACAGTGCGGCAATAAGTTTAAAAGAGTTAGATTTTCAACAGCTTTGATTTTGCTATTTTACAGCCTTAGCACTCTGAGGGTTAACATGTTTCGCTGCCAGTTTATGTTTATCATATTTCAGGTTCAAATGCAGACCCCACATCACATCTACCTCTGTTATGAGCTTTTCCTTATAGTCCCATAAATCAAATATAATTAAGCAGAATCAGTTCACTTATATCTAACTCAGCTTTTCAAGTTCCAAAGACATTTCATTACAATAAGAATTTAATATTTTGGATAGATAACTTGTTGTAACTGTATTAACTGCAATGCAATGATAAAGGGTGACACTTCTGTCCATCCACGCACAGAAAAAAAATTTCCGGTGAGGGGAAGAATTACGTGCCATTCTTCCTTTGTTGTTTACATGCTTAAGTGCCCATGTGGCTTGTGCTATGTTGGTAGGATCAGTCGGGAGCTTAGATTACGAATTACAGACCACAAAAGCAATATCCACAGACATGATGAAAAGTCTCCTGTAGCACGGCATTTCAGTAGCACTGGTCATGATATTTTTACCTTAAAATTCCAAGGTATTGTGTTAATTCACCAACCTAGGAGGGGAGGAAGGGAACTCCGTTTGGATTCATGCCCTCCAATCTGTACACCCTAGTGGCCTGAATTGAGGCCACAAAATTGGTTTTGAGTCGTTTCCTATGAGTAATGTTTTATTCAGTATTTTTATAATCTGTAATTATTGTTATTTTCACTTTCTTTTTGTTTCTTTTTGTCATATCAGTTTATTTGGATATATTTTTTAAATTTTCTTTACTTATGTGGTTGTTAGCTGATATCACACTTTATCTGAGAGTTTAAGTTACAGTTTCCCGCGTATCCTGACGCTGAAGATGGCTTAGACCCAAACGCGTATGTCTTGCGACTGCTTCCAATAAACCACAGAAGACACAGAAATGTGTCTCTTATATTCTTAAAGTTAAAAAGTTTTTTCGCTCAGAAGGAATATAATATAATATAATAAAATAATAAGGGAGAGTGATACTTTAGATACATAGTGTCAGTGAGAGAAAGATAAAACAGTTGAAAGTATTTTAATATCTGTTATTCAAATGTTCATAATTTTAAGAGTTCGAGTTGGGGGAGGTGAATATCTTTTAAGAAGACACTGGGAGCGCAATAATAATGCATCACTTGTGGACTGTTAAGTCATGGCATGTTGAAGGTGATTTGACAGCTTGTGGAGGCCCAACTCCTGGATTTTTCTATTAATTTCTCACCCGTCTGTAAATGTCAGAGAAATAACGGCTTCTGTAAGATTTAAGATCAGTGCTGGGGTGGAACTGACATGAGGAGAAAGCCAAACAATCCAGAAAATGCCCTTCATCAGGGCTGCAAATGGGAATTTCATTTTAATGGTTTTCACTTTGGTGTTTTATATCGCTTTGGTGTTCAGATAATTACTTAAGCCTTCTTATTTATAGCACGGTAAATATAGAAATGTGTACAAGCATCTACAAGCAAAGAGAAAGACTGATATTACTAAAAGGTTGTGTGCCAAGAGCAATTTTTCCCATACGAACCAGCACAGATAAACATGTTGTTGTTTTGCTCTGGGGTAAAATATAATGCAGCTTTTAGTCCCCGCTGCTATTCAGTTATGTATGTGACCCTGCACGCTTGGGGACAACTGGAAAATGCCAGAAATATCTGGAAATATTGCTTTCACATACATAACTAGGGAGAATATTGTATAGACCATCAGACCATTCAATTGTTTATACAATCGTGGGCCAAGATGCAAGCATACATCCGTGCCTGTGTGAGTGCCTGCGTGAGTGTGTGTGCATCTTGTCTACCCATTTGCCTACCCAAATGTCTTCATAAGGTTAGGTTTAGGGTTAGTTATGTACTGTTGAAGGTTAAGGTCAGGGAAAGGGGTTAAGGAATGAATGGAAGTCTATGGAATGTGTGTGTGTGTGTGTGTGTGTGTGCGTGCACGTGCGTGTGTGTGTGTGCGTGCGTGTGTGTATAAAACAAAGATTATAAGTGACAATGATCATTTTAAATGTGCGTTACACCTGCACAGTTTGCTTGATAGGAGTGCTAATATGCTGACATTTTTGCTTATGCTACAGATATGGTCACACTGTCCAAATAGAAATGGGTTGAAATGCCCGATTGTTTCACACGTTCATATCTTCAGCTATCCTGTATCTGAAACAGGCAATCTGACACATCAGTTTCATCTGCCAAAAAAAACAATAGTATTCCGTGTGGTCTGATTATCCGTGTAGCACTCACTGAGATGAAGTTCAGTACTTAATTAACAGGTTGACACAGGGCTGTCAGCATTTTATTATAGCATGAAAATCAGAGTCAGATCCAAACCATGACTCACTCACAGAAGAACGCGATGGTGTCTAATCCATTGGGCAGTCAAGTACACATAAAAACATGTCACAGTTATTTGTTCCAGCTGGTTCAGCAAGGCAATACAACCCCGTTGGCTTTGGCAATAATGCAAATGCATCGCTTCCTTGGTGTGATTTTTAACAGCGCTACATATACTGAGGGGAGTTAATTTCTTTACACCTGCAGGAAAGAATGAATTCCCTCTGCGAAGACTAACCTCTATTTAGGCACAATTTTGCTGTATCAAAGCACTACTCTTGGACAAAATGAAATGAATTCTGCAAAAGCTTTATGGTGTTTATGGGGGTAACCAATAGTGTAGTTGCCAGAATATCAGGCTGCTACTTAGAGGGTTGATGGCTGAAGCTCTAGTGTGGTCATATAAGATCAGTGTGACTGTTGGGCATTCACCTTATATTTCTCTAAGGGCAGGGGTGTCAAACTGGTTTGTTAAAGGGCCGAGCTGCAGCAGGTTTTCATTCCAACTGAGCAGATCCACACCTGATACAACCAATCAACTATGCTGGCTGAGATCAGTTGTAATTTAGTTGTATCAGATGTGGTTCTGCTTGGTTAGATTGAAAACCTGCAGCCCCTCAGCCCTTTTTAAGGATCAGTTTGACTAATTTTGTCCACCGGGATTGGCTCCTGCTTAGTCCCATTGATTTTAAGTTGTTCTGGATAAAATTTTCTGCAAAATGACTGCAATTGGATGACTCATAGCTCATCTTTCATTGTCAGACAATGAAGAAATGTTGAAAAGTGGCAGGATTACTTTGATGCTCCAGACACAAAGTCCTACGTGGAGATTATACATCTGGTTAACTTGCCGTTGGAAAATACTGTTATGGTCTATAAAGGCACGGATAGAATGTGCACTCAGAATTCGCACATTTGACTGAATGTTAATGCCCCTTAACTTTTTCAGCGTGGATCATCACTTCTGCCTAATGGTTGGGAGGCAAGTGCTCGTTTTAGGCTGTCAAAGTTCTCTGATTTGTAGGGGCTAGGCTAGGGGTGTCCAATCTTATCCATAAAGGGCCTGTGTGGGTGCTGGTTTTTGTGACAACCCAATACTAACACACCTGATTCTACTCACCAAGATCTTGATTGAACCCCCTGATTAATTAATTGATGTAATCAGGTGTTGGGGCTTCGGGCTGAAACAAAAACCTGCACCCACACTGGCCCTTTATGGAGAAGATTGGACACCTCTGGGCTAGGCTAACTACACTGGGAGTGTAGTGTACTACACTCAAAGCGTAGGCCGCATCTTTCGAAGGCTGCATTTTTTGGGGTCGTCACTTAATTCCATCCACCAAACCGATGCAATGTCACTTCATCTTCGTTAAACAGTTTTGGGATAATCGAGTTGCCACTGGTTTCCCGAACCTTAACCTTAACTTTAACCCCTGACCCTAAACCCAATCTTGCGCCGTACCTAAATGTCAGTTTGGCGGATGGAAGTGAGTGAAAACCCCTAAAAATGCAGCCTTCGAAGGATGCAGCCTATGCTTTGAGATGCACCCACTAGGTATTAGAATGGATAGCGTAGCGGTGATTATTTATGGTATGAGATGATAAACAGGAGATAGGAAGCTCAAACTGAACATTCTGCTTCTGATGCCATGATGACTACCAGCTGACTGAAAGTAATGGTGCTCTAGAAGACGGACTCCAAATAAGATCCATCAAAAAATCAACTCTTCAAATTATCAAAGGCCGGGTGGCTGCAGCCTATCAAATTGTAGCATTAGAAGACTCCCAAAAACCACTACTAGACAGTCAAGCTAGTAGTTCAAGCTGCTCTTCAGTGTTTATCAGTGCTTAATTGAGTAGCACATTTAATTACTCGGTTAATGCCCTGCTTGAAGGCCTAAATTGTTTTCGGATTTTCATGTGAAAGCAGAAGCCAGTGGACTTGTTAGCCCTACAGGTGCTGCGGTTTGGCTAAAAGGATTGTATTGAAAGATAAACTCTTGTGCTCCCTGGTCCTTCTGCAGGACTACTCCAGGGCTGATGCATTGCGATGCTCTCCTGTTGAAAGTGCGTCTGTGTCCTTCATTGTCTGTGACAGGAACTCTTCAGGGGGAGTACCAGAGAAAACTGTACAACGACCTGCTGCAAAACTACAACCGCCTGGAACGGCCCGTCCAGAACGACTCCGCACCCCTGCTGGTAGAGCTGGGTCTGACTCTGCTGCAGATCATCGATGTGGTGGGTACAGCACCTGGGGGTCAATCCCCTTGGTATCGACGCTTATGGTTGGAACGGAGTAGTTTGCTTGTGTAGTGGCTAGCTTGGTTCCCTTACGGTACAGAGTATATGGGTTTGAATCCGGCCTGGGGGCTTTCTTTGTAGAGTTTCTTTGTAGGGTTCTCCCCATGTTTGCATAGACGTCTTCCTGCTTGTCCAGTTTCCTTCCACAGACATACATGACTGTTTGGCTAATTGGAGACTCAGAATTGCCGATAGGTGCGAAAATGGGATTCTGGCGATCTTTTATTCTGTCAATTTTGGAATTCCTGATTATGTGTTTCTGCGCTCATAGTGACAACTGGCAACGTTCACAGTCTATGGGGAGAAAAAGTAGTGGAGCACATATTCTCCCTGAAAACAAGTGATTTCTCTTACAATCATGCCACATTTCACAAGGTAATCACACAGACACAGATTAGATGATGACATGTGGCGTGCAGCTTAACAAGCTGGCTGAGATTCAACGGTTCACAGCATTATTATTGTCCTCCCGTCCCCAGGTGATGCTGGAGCTAATTAGATGTCACATGGTGGGGCCGAGAGTGACAATTAGCGTCAAAATGAGCTCCGTAAACATAGTGCTTCTCTCCAAGAAAAGGGTTGGGCAGCACTCATACAGTATGTGACGAAACACAGGTATGAGTCTGCTGTTTTGAGACTTTAAGGTTGGGTGTAACCCTAAAATTCACCAAAATTTGAAAAGATGTCGTTTTTCATTTTTTTCTCAATATTACTTCTCAGAATACATTCCTGGTGCCTTTAAAAGGCATAATAACTGAACATTGACAGTATCTGGAGGGTAAATGAATTATACCTGGTCAAAAAAACTTAATCTAACTTTGAGACGGACTTTCTCTGTAAGGGAATTTCCGCCACATAAATCCAGATATCTTGAGTTCGAATGAAGATATCTGCACGGAATTTTGTGTAAGTAGATCTCACTCTGATCTAGGTTTTGAGCCAAAGAAAAGAGTAATATCCATGTTGGAGTGTCTTTGACACATCAGAATAGGCCCTTAGGCCTGACCGCATTTTGAGGTCCCCTTCTAGACCCCCTAAAATTTTTATTCTCTCCCAAACCTTTGGCTCAAAACCTTCAATATGATGTCCATAAACTTTGCACAAAAATTCAAATCAATTCATTGAATGGTTTTTTGAGAAAAAAGGAATTATGTATTTCTACATATCGGGTGTCGGCTTTCTTGGATCATGTGACCTAATTAGCATAATTGCGTAACTTTTATAGAAAGTGCTTTCTTTCATCATAGCCATCAACAGTGAAACTTTAAATCCAGTATTTATTCAAAATTAAGGAAATTTTCATTTTGAGTTTCACCTAACCTTAATATTGCGAAATTCCCTTGCGTATCGGGGTCACCTTCTATACAATATCGTACAATCCTCCTGAGGGAATCTGGGTCGCCTGATTTTACCACTCCTTTAAAGTGGTGTCCTGGCCAACCCTGGTCCAGCTGCTGAGGTCCCAGGTCAGTGATGTACATAACTACTGAGGATTATGGCTTTAAAACACGTGACAGCCGCCCGTCCTGTAATTAATCCCTCTCAAGGAAAGATGCACATCATGCGCTTGGGTGGGGGAGAAGCAAACATTGTAATTCAGTAATATTGTCATAATGCAGGCTGCCATTTTGGGCTGGAGTTGTTGTATTCTGTTTATGTGCATGATAGTCAGTGAAGGTTACCCAGAATTCCCTTTCATATCATACAGGAGTTGTTTTCTGCTGTTGTATTTGTTGATGTTATTGGTGAAAGACAAACAGTTTAAGAAAAAGGGTTAGTCTTCCTCATTCAATTCAACAGGCAGCAACACATTACCCTTTTTTACTTTTTTTTTCTCTGAATTTCTACACCAATTTTCAAATTTCAGTTTAATGAAAATTTTGTGCAGGGAGTGGAGCAGGGCTGCCTAAACGTGGCTCCACAAAACACAGCCACCTGCCACAGTCACAGGGACATTTTTTTTTAAATCCATAAATGACTAATTGTCACTATGAAACACCGCCAATTTTTATTTGAGAAGTAATTATTCATCACATATCTGTTTACTCAGCCAAATATTGGAAATGCTCTCAAAAACTGAATATCTAGTAATAAAGTACCCCCCCATTTGCCTTCAAAATAGTTTAAGTCTTTCTAGAAATGAGTAGTAGGCTAATGGTCTGTTCTTCAGTTCTTGAAGTGGGACAGTATTACAGTTCTTTGAAGGATGCTGAAATTGAAAGTCAAGCTTGCATTCTGCACACCTTGCCTTCCCATGAATGTTCGATTATAACTACAGTATATTGCAGTTATGGCCATGGATGACATTTGACTTCATAGCTCTTAAAAACATTCTTTTATGTTTTTAGCAGTGAGTTCTGGGATGTTATCATGTTTAGGATGACATGAGAGAATGGTTTCTGCACCACAGGGTCCACCTGGTTTTGTTTCAATTGTCTCATGTTGTTTGCCCGTTAAACACCCATTGAGATAACGTGCCATCAGAGGGAGAGAGAGATGAGCAGGTTTTCCAATGTGGTTCGTCAGAGACACTGGAGTGCCGCATGTCAGGTTCACAAGACTATGTGTGATGGACGAGTTAAACAAAAGACTGGTGTCAGCGCAGGTACAGGGGTAATCAAGCAATCACTCAGTTTTGGCAGTTTGGAAACATAATGTCACCTAACTTTAATGGGTTTTATCAGGTCATCATTCATTGTTTCAATGCAACCAGTTCTGGGAAGAGCAGAATTACTATTTTTTAAATTAGTCACTTTTTCATTTATTTTTTCCTCTAATGATCCTAATATGACCTATAAATTGCATGATTAAATCTGTCGGTGTATGTTCTCTATTCTGGATTAAACCAGAGGGTGCTTGACAATCCTCCATGTATTTTACAGTCATGGTGTGAATTTCTTTTTGTTAGAACTGTTTCTCTCACTGCATTCTGGAAAACGGCTCCTTTCAGTGCCTCTGGACACAGCTATACTAGTCATTTATTTATCAGGAGCTTTCAGTCTTGTCCAATTCATACCAGGTAGCCCGCCTTATGTCCTTCATCATCTCAGGAGCCAGTCCCCCCCCCCACTTTATTCTGCCTCTCCTCCCTCATTCTTTCATCTCAGCGACAGCTTCCACCCCTCACCGTCACCATCTCTCACTCTCTCTCTCTCTCAGTCTCTCCCTGTCTTTCGCGCAGTTCATTAGCATTTAAAAGAAAATGCATTCTAGCTCAAACAGCGAGGTCCGTGAGTATGTGAAAAGTGCCCAAAGTTTTATTAATTAATTTTTTTTTCAATTTATTGTTTTATTTGACTCTGTTCTTCAGCTCGTTGAATTTGAAAACAATGAATACAAGGCTAAGGTTAAGAGATGATCATTTTCTCAGGGTGTCTACACCCATACTGTGGGGCCTGTATCGGTATTCAAGCTCTTTTCATGCAGTTACAGTCCAGATACTTGCGGACTGTACTGAATCTTGCAGACAGGATTCGTCCTCTGCTCCTCCATAGCAGAATGTTCTGATGTCTCACCTCAGTCTCAGCTGTCACATCAAAAGAAGTTGATGATAAGCTTAACCATAGTCCCGTTCCATTTCCGCCACCATGGAAGTGCTCAGACTTCACTGTTGTACACAAGTAAAAGCATGCCAGAGGTAAAGCATCCTGTACACTACAAAGTATCTTCATCCACATATGAGCAGTCAAGGCAGTGGCATGCATTCATTTATTAACTTATAGTGGGGGGCTGAACTGCAGTTTAACATAATAGCATAGCGTAACATAGCGTTGTGTTACTTAACGTAACGTAGCGTAACGTAACATTACATAACATGAGCGGTGATATCAGGACATTCAGTCCAACTATGCTTACTATTTGCCTTTCACTAAAGTGAACCTAACATCGTAGATTTTTAAGGGCAAGATGATATCAAATACTGTTCCAAGCCTGGTCTTGAAAACTCCCAGAGTTCTTGCATCTACAGTATAATGTGGCCAAGCTTGCTATTTCACACTGCAATCACTCTGCGTGAAAAAATATTACCTGGTAAAATTTACCCTTGGCCAACTTTTGTTTTCTGACCCCAAATTCTGCAAACAGAGTTTAGCCTAAATAATCCTGCATAGTTGACTTCGTTAATCCACTTTGCATGTTTAAAGACTAATTAGATCACCCCAAAGTCTCCCTTTACTAAGACTGAGAGGACTGAAATTCTTCAGTCTCTTGTCATAGCTTTTATCATCTAGTCCAGGAATTAATCTTGTGACTTTTCTTAGAACCTTTTCTAAAGCTTCTATATATTTCTTGTAGTGGTCCCCAGAACTGTGCACAATATTCTAAGTGTGGTCTGACGAAGATATTGTACAAAAGAAGTCCAGCCCCCTTAGATCTGTTCTCAAATTGGCAATATATCCTAGCATTTTGTTGGAGTTTTTAACTGCTATAGCTCAGTGACTAGAACCTGTGACGGTTTGGTCTTCAAATAGAGTACATTCCAGTTTCAGATTTCCTATAAAGTAATCATGTCTAATTTTTTTTTATTTCTGACATGTAGAACTGTACTTAAGCTGTGTTGAATTTCATTTGCCACGTTTTTGCCCACTACTGAATTCCATCTATATTATTGTAAGTCACCGTTGTAGACTCTAAACTGTTCTATTAACCTCCTAATGTAATCTCATATGCAAATCTGACTAATTTGCTTGGAATTTTCCTGTCAAGGCCATTAATGTAGCTGAAGAAGAGCAGGGGTCCCCACACCGATCCCTGTGGGACTCCACTTCCCACAGAACCAAGCTCACATGAGATCCCACAGAGCTACTTCTTGAGTTCTATTTCATAACTAGTTCCAGATCCATTCCAAAGAGTAGTTTGTTATATGGTACCTTATCAAATGCTTTCTGAAAATCAAAGTATGTGTTGTCATCGACCCTGATCTGGTCATAAGTTTTAAGCAGCCTCTTCAGAGAATTCCAAGAGGTTTGTCTAGCACGACCTTCCCTTTCGAAAACCATCTTGGCTATCCTTCAGAATGTTAGGGCTATTACTCTCAATAAATAATTCCAGCCTGCATTGTAGAAATTTACCACTGGACAGTAGCTTGAGCCTTTCACTGCTTAGGGAAATGTCCTACACTGCGAAATGGTTCCAGATGGTTGAGGTCAGCCTCTCATCCCCAGATTTGCAGCTCTTGAAAACACATTTTTGAAGGTAGCTGACAACCAGACCCAGGTGTTATTTAAAAACTAATTCTGACAAGTGCGTAGAATTTATTGACACCAGCTTCACAGATTGGCTCATTTATTTCCTTGTCCATTTTCTCAGACGTGATTATATCACAATGAATGATACTAATAGAATAAGAGTCACACTATTTCCGTCCAGAATTACTGTCGAGTTTCAGACCAGATTAAACTGCAATCTGATTTAAAGTTGGAAGAAAAGTTGAAGGACTGCACGTTAGATTCACAGGCCTGCTGTCAACCTCTTGTCCATCTGAGTAATCAAATGAGAGCTGATGATATAATTCTGACATCCTTTAGGTGATGCTAGAGTAAGCTGTGCATTGACATGCTGGTCCAACAGGTACCACATACCAGAAGAATCCGGTGGTATTTTCTGGATTCTCATTCCTGTATGAAAAGAGAAAGGCAATGCAGTCATTAAGTGATGGTCTGAAAATTCTTTCACATTATTTAAATGGCTAACTATGCACTATGCAGCAGGGAATCACAATTTTACAAATGACCCCTCATCGTGTCCAGAGTTCTATTCTGCCCAGTGGATGAAAAAAAAATATCTGGTGTTAAAGAGAATGCTTATTAGCTGGTGTATCACAGATGCCTGAGTTTTTTCTTTTATTTATTTTTTTCACCTGTCATGGTCCTACTTTGTTAGTACGGAAGTTGGTAGGGGGGGAATGGCATATCGCCCACTGTCCCTCCGGGATTTTGGCTCAGGCTTCAAAAAGCCTTGAAATGCTTATTAAAGCGCTGCTCAGCGTAGCATATGTCAGCGTTAATTTGTCACCTGAGCTGTGAGGCAGGCGGAATAGAAATGCGCTGCTTAGCAGAGATTTGTTTCACCCCGAGGACTCTTTGCCTTGCGGGTGTTGTTTTAAAATTCAGCTGCAGCGACGGGTACCTCTTTGGCTCTGCTCACAGCCCAGTGACTATCACTCACGGAGGTTACACAGACGTTAATAACCTGGCCTCTGTGAAAACACTCACTCTAATAAGCTGAGGATGGAGAAGGTCAAACCTGACGCGAGTTTGGGACTAAGGGGCTATTGCCGGGACCACTTTGCACAACAGAGCCTTCAGTACAAGGCCTGACAAATTTGTAGCTATTTGCATTTTCCTCTGAGCTTCAATGTGGCAATGTGGATCAATTGTGATCGCTATTTATATGCCACTGATTTTTTTACATCCAGACCCCGAAAGCTATCCATAGGCAAGCAGCTTTTTGATGAATAATCGTGCCGTAGAGGACAACCTGCAGTGGATGGTTATTTTTAAACTCCCCTCACCTTGCGCTATTTGTAGATTAAACCAAATAAAAATAAAGCCTTAGTGAAGAGTTCGGAATTTCGACAACGTCGTTGACCACATTTTCACCAGACTCACCTTGAATGTGTATAACATATAGAATAAATTGTATACAAGTGTCGTCAACATATGCTTTAAATTAGCTACTTGGGCACCTAACCAGCTAACTCTGGGCAAATATTGGCAAACTCCACATAGTGAGCCTAATTAAACTGGGCAGACTGCGGAGGCAAGCCTCACAGAGACGGACATCGGCATAAATAGCTTGGTAACTGCATGTTGCGGAGACAGTGCTATGAATTCATCAGTGTCAGTTTGTCTGGTAAAATATACTTGTGGCATGAAAGGAAATGACAGATGTGCACTGGCTTCAGAGGACAGGGATGAGCAATTGTGTGTAGCAGTCAGTGCACTGCCAAACCCATGCAATACACATCATGAAGGATGGGGAGGGAAGACAGCAAGAATTGACATGATGGCTTCCCCAGCCCTGAGGCTAATCTCGTTCGTTGGTAACACGGATGGGAGATTGCGAGGCGCTGAAACCAACACAGCGTACATTCATATGCGTTCCACGGCTCACTGGACGGGATCTGACCGCGTGTCCCGAATCGTGAAGCGTGACCGCCAATGAGCCATGTGTTTAGCGCGAGCGCTGTTTAAAGAGCGCATGGCTGACATCGTGGCCCACTGTGGAACAGTGCCTCATTTTCCACTCACGCTGCAGGGAAAGGTAACTTTTTTTACTGGATAATTTTGCCACAGGCTGTGCTTACACGTCAGCATTATTAAAGTTGACCAGCCATAACCTTTCTGGAAGGAGCCCATTTTCATTACTGCACTGCTTCTCACAAATATTGCATTTCTGTATCAATGAAAACGCACTTAAAAGTACAAACAATTCAGTCTGGAAATTTAACTCTCAAGAGAGCATGAACAAAAATACCCACAGAATTATTATTATTATTATTATTATTGTTATTATTATTATTATTATTATTATTATTATTATTATTATTATTATTATTATTATTATTATTAGTATTATATTCTTGAATATCACAATATCTTTGAAAATAAACTATTGTTTACATACCTCAAAGCTATCCATTGCAAATTGCACAGCTGAGACTCTGCCTGCTGCTGTTAATTACTGCGTGAGCTGAACACAGTGATTACAGTAATGATATGAAGAATGGGAGAGTAATTATAAAATGCAGATGTTACGCATGACAGCCCTCCACAGATGTTCAAGTCTGGGACAATTACTCCCTCACATTGTTCGAATAATGCCTGAAACAGTTAATTTCCCCAAATATAATTGCAGCGGAAGATGGAGGGAATTTACACCTGAAATATTCACAACGCCTCCTTGGACAGAGCTAAGACGGCATAGAATATGCTCAAAAACACAGGTAGCAGTGTTTTGTGAATTTACCTTGACTTGAATTTCACTGCAGATGGTAGGACGACAAGATATTTAATGATTTGTGTGGTCAGCTTCATTTTATCTGTAAATTTGCATCCGTTCATTTAGACCCACAATGCATTTTTTTTTAAAAGTTGGGATGGGGGCAATATAGGACCAGTAATGAGGTAAAACTGAAAAAAGAAAAAAAAGAGGAAGAGGAAGAAAAAGATAAGAAAAAAAGAAAAATGATATATGACCTGTCATGCAAAACGGGTATTATCCAAACAAAACAGTCCATCCTTTAATGTACATAGTAGACACTAGCAATCAGTGGTACTGAAGTGCAGAAGAGAGGTAATTACACCAACAGTTGCTTCTTTCAATCTGAAATGAATATGAATCTGATCTTTGAACTTTGCATTTCTATATAAGCGAATATCTCAAAAACTACTTACTGGAGGATAGTATTCTTGTTGCGTGACAGGTCACATATGATCTGAAATAGCAGATGTCAGCAGGTGACTGTAATTATGATTTCATAATGAAGCATTATCCAGGAAAGCACCACCAATTTGCCCACTGCGCATGAAAAAAAAAAAAATCATTGAAAGGTTGAAAACAATGTTCCTCAAAAAAAGATTGGGATAGATTTGAATATTTCGCACTCTATGGTATGTAACATATTTAAAGAGCCAAGGAATCTGGAGGAATTTCCGTGCAAAAAGGGAAAGTGTGCTGAATACCTGTGATTACTCAGCACTGCATCAAGAGCCAGCATTTATCTAAAAGTGATAAAACCAAATGGGCTCAGGATTACTCTGGCAAACCTTTGTCGAGTACTGCAGCATGTAATCAAATCCACAAATAGCAGTTAAAACTTTACCATGCAAAAAGGACGTCTCAGGTTAACAGCATCAAGAAGCTTTCTCAACTTGGGAGCATCTGCGATGGGCCATCAAACAGTCAAAACGCACTGTGGTCAGAAGAATCACTACTTTGGGTCTTTTTTTTTTTTCGTTTGCTTTTTGAGGAAATGGACTGAAGAATAGAAAGACCATTCAGACTTTTACCTGCAACAAGTCCAAAAGCCATGCTCTGTCATGGTATGGGGCTATGTCCGTGCCCCAGTCACGGGTAACTTGCGTTTTTGTGAAGGCAGCATCAATGCTGAAAGGTACACTAAGAATAGGAGCAATATGCTGCTTTCAAGGTGACATTGTTTCCAGGGACAGCCATGTTGCATATTTCAACAAAACAACACAAAGCTACAGTCTGTAATATATGACATAGATTTGCCTGTATAAGGAGGGGTTGTAGATTCTGAACTAGCCAGCCTGTAGTCCAGACCTGTCCCCAATAAAGAACGTGTTGTGCATTTTGAAATGCAAAATATGACAAGTTTTGTTCACTTTGCAGGGAAAATGGGACAAAATTATACTTGCCAACAATAAAAAAAATTGAAATACGGCTCAAAATTTAAATTGGAATGAGTGCTTATTTTGAAAAATCAATATTAATTCATGCGGTGAAACATCAAATAATAAGCTGTTGTATTGCTTTCAACATAATACTGGTAAAATATGATTTGCAAATAACTGCCTACAGTTATTGTTTTAATTCAACATACAGCCCCAACCTTTTGTGATTTTGGGCTGTGTTTTCCCACTTCATTTTGAGTGAAGAATACTGAGCCACTAGGAACATTCTCTAGATATACTGGCTCAATAAAGTATCCTTATCTCTATTCCCAACTATGTATGTATGTGTAGATGTAGCAGTTGCCTAGCTATTTCTGTCTTTAGCAGCGATAAGGTGTTCGGATTCCTTGGCTCATCCTGGGATAGTCCTCCATTTTGGTTCCAGATGGAAGGGGAGCCTGATGGCCACGGCTGGGAAGCTGTGAAAATACGAACAGTTGCCTCCCTCCTTATCTGTAATGAGTGCAGACAGCTGCTCCAGCCCAGATGTTAGCGAGTACAGGGAATGGAGTGGCGTGTAGGGGGAGAGATAAACAGAGATGTTGGGAAAAAAGAAACCAGAGGGAAGATTGATTTAAAATGGCTGCCTTGAGAACTGCTTTATTGCATCATAACCATACAAGACTTTAATACGAGAGAGGGTGCATCCTGCGATTAGCAGCATCCATGCTGTTGGTACGCAACCCCATTTATATCATAGTGTCTACTCCCAATTCAAAAGGCATGTTACACTGCATTTTCACTGCCCAATCTCCATACAGAGCTATACTTAAGTAATTGTTTAAAACATTGGGTAATCATTGTTAGATCATATTTTGCAATGGTATTCAGTATGCTGGTTTTTCGTCTTTTTTTTTTCAAAAATATGTTTTGGATTTGCTTAGCACATTTAAATAAACAATGAAAACAAAATTCTGAATTGCGCCCAAATTCTTGCCTCATTTTAGGCATTTAAAAATAAAATGGAATGATCTCACTGAAGTCACAGTCAGAGGTAATGCATGCCAAGTGAACCAGTGTCATTGTAAGTGGGAAATTATCGTGTTGATAGTTTTGGCACTCAGGTTGAAAGATGCACTTGAGACAAATATTTTTACAGTAAGTATTTCAATGCAATTAAGGCATATGGTTGGTAATCATGCCACATTAAGTGATTCACCAAGTGAATAATGCCACATTCAGTGATATCACATTACGAGCAATGAAGTCAGTCATTTTTCATCCAGCGCTTGCTATAATGTAATGAGTACCGTCGACTCTGAATTACATTACAAAAACTGGTCTCGAAAGGCTTTGTAATTTCTGAATGCGTGAGAAGATTCTTGAGTTTCTGTACTTGAGGACCAATGACTCTGACGATTCCCCATCTTTATAAGATCTGTTGTTATGGAGCGTGGGTGGGAATTATGAAAGGCTTACTTTAAGTGAGAACCGTTCATAAGGTATTTTTCTTACCTACTTTTGATCCTTATGTTTTAATTTAGAACTTGGGCCTTGCTGCTCCCGCTCATAGATACTGTTACCAGGTGGCATTAAGAATAACCAAGATTTGCTCCCTGAGTTCTCCTCTCACTTTTCATGTTGTTATTTTATGGTCCAGGCCCATTCTTTTCTAATGAAAGATGAGATTGGGAATATAGAACTATGGCGAGTCTTAAACCTCATAAAACCTACGGACCCATATATGAGTCCATCAAATGCAGCTGTTTTAAATTCTAATGGAGATCCAAAGGTTTAAAATGATCTCAAATATGCCCAGCTGAATTACAGGAAAATGTGTATAAAATTGTGTCCAAGATCTTGATTTTTACTATTTGATGTAATGCTGCGGCCATAAAAACATTGCACCCTGATTTTGATCCTGATTTCTCTCCAAGCGCGCCACTAGCAATTTGGGGCCCTATGACTGGAAATCAATTTGGTTGGTTGATCAGATTCAAAGTCTGATATCACAAAATTTGCTCTCCAATCTACAGTATTAGTCACTGAAGCCAAGGCCTAATTAGTAGATTACTGGACTTCTGCACCAGACCAGCTAGCGTACTTGTAATTTCATGTATTGTGGAGCACTTACATCGTTATTTTCAGACGAGCATTTACAAATTTGCCACGTGCACAACTGAGCTGACAAGTCAATTGCGTTGCCATTCTCATCAATGCATGAGTACTGCTGAGCTGTGATTGGCTGATGGCACGTACAATGGTACCACAGCCAATCTGTGATTGGCTGATATACGTAATGGTACCAACTGACCTGCAGGAAAAAAAAAATTGCATGCAGCCAATTCAGGAAGGAGCTTAACTGGGGCCGTACAAAATGATGAATTGATGAATAGTAAGAGGGGGGCCCATGTGCTGAGATTATTCTTAACCCCATAAGGCCCAGACACAGATATCATTATAGGAAAAATATGACCCAGAAATATTTTTGAATTATTGAAGAGTATTATTAAGATCCACTGTTCGTCATTATGTTTTGTGACAGCAAAATATACATTGCTGACTAGAACTTCGTCTAATTCCAGGAGTATCGTATCTGATGCAGCCAAAAATCAGCACCGCTCCAGAACTCAACACTCGAAATTTCAAATTATTTAGATGCTCTCTACTATCTATAGCTATCCCTTAGCATGTATAAGAATTAGTTTTTGTGCAATATTTACCTTGGAATGCCGAACTTCACTGCCAAAGTCCAAGGAAATTCATGAATTCCCATTCACATGGGAGCTACTACCTTGAAGTGAGTGATTAGGGGTGAGACTACTCCTGTAATCTCACTTCTTCCCTCCAGGTGGCAGCACTGTGTATCAGATATGATATAGTGAGCAGTCGTGGTTGTGTTGCATCTTACCAGGTTGACAGTCCTTCAAATTTGGTGTATTATGTATGATACAGAGGGCATTATAGGGTTAAAAAGTAGAAAATTGAGAAAGAAACAACAAATTCATTTTAAATTGATCAAGTAATGACAAAAATTAAAATATAAAATTAAAGTGGCCATATATTTTATAACAGTACATCCCCCCCCCCCCCCCCCCGCCCCCCACCCATGGCACAGCTGTTTCTCACAATATAACTGTATTGTAGCTTCGCTGAAGTGCTGCAACCAACTGAAACAGAATGTAACAATGCTGTGCAATATGAAAAAAGAATGCTTTGTCTGACTTTGAACCTACTGAAGGGAAAACTTAAGTGAAAAGTTACAGTTTAAGTTAAAGTTCTCCTTTCAGGATCAGCCACTTGTGACTGGTGATAAAGTATTGAGGTGAACTGGACTCATGAAACAACGCAATGAGATATTAAACAGGCCATTAGTTCTGTATGTAGTGAAAGCAATTCAACTGTGAAGCATCTTGAAGGCGCCTACAATTGCTGTTTCTAAGAGAATGAAGCAAAAGTCAGTACTAAACGATAAAACTACCGATAGCTTGTAACATTTCCTTATTATTGCTGGCCTTTCAAATGACAAGCTAACAGCAATCACGCAAATCCTTGTCAGGATTTTGCTTGCTTCGATCCTCAGGAATGTAACAGCACACTAAGGCCACACTGAGCCAACCAAGACAAGTCAGGTAAATAATAAATCTTCTGACACAAAGCTACCAAGGACAAGTTATTGGCATTGAAGTTTAACGGCAACAGTTTGACCACCAGGGGAAAGAAAATGTCCTTAGTTTACCTTAAACTGTTCTGTTTGGCCCAAAAGCTATTACTCTTTATTTCTCATCCATCCATCCATGGCCTGACCCAATTACTCCCTCTTAGGAACATGTCCCAGCATGCTTTGGGGCAAGAGCTAGGAATATACCCTGGACAGGCTGGCATTCAACTGTAGGGTATATTGGCTATTATTCAGATCCTTATTGCAGTTTTCCTCACGGCAAAAAGGCTGCTGGTTCAAATCTGGCCTTGGGCAATTCTGCATTGCATTTACATATTCTCTCTTTGTTCACGTTTGTCTCCTGAAGGTACTCCGGTTTCCTCTAAAACTAATGACACGGGTTTCAGGGTATTCGTAAAGTCTGCATGACCCATAGGTTTCAGTGTGCGAGTGAATGGAATGCGATCCAAGCCACATATTGGAAAACTGCCCAGGGTAAATTCGTACCTTTCACTTCCTGTTTGGTGTGATTGGCTCAAATCCTCCAAGAATAGTAGATAATGGATGGATATTGCAGTTTTAAGTTTGCAAGAGCCAGTGAGGTATGTGACAGGTTTCAGGTGAGGGAAGAGACAGGTTACTAACAGACGGCTTATCTCAATGAGGAAGAGACCGGCTCGCTCGACAGGCCATGAAATGGTTCAGTTTATGTGCTCTCACTATGCTGGGCACTTTGATGGAACAGGCCGTTCCCAACAGCCTGATTTAAATTCTGCAAGATTTGGGCAGTTTTTCAACGCAGGCTGCCATCATGGACCTTCCTCAGTGCACAGCAGTTATTGTGAGTCAGCCATTTTGAACCAAGGCAACAGCTGAGGAGAGAGGGAGGTTTGTGTATCATGTTTAAAATTAGGCCCACCAGCCAGAATGGGAGCAAAACTTCACAGCAGCCTTTGTAGCTGATTCTTACAAGATGTTTGCGGTGCCATTGAAAGTTTAAACATAAAAAATGCATTTTTTCAAAGTAGTAAAATTAATATTTCAACGACACCCATGTTTTCTGCCATACTCATCGATTTAATTGGATTATATGTCAAATGCAACTGTTAAATTGGATTATATATCAATTAAAAAAAAATTTCTTTCTTAGTTATTTAACAATTTCGGTCGCAGTACTAATGCCAGCTACGTGTTAATTGATGTAGCTGCGCTTAGACTACTCCCATTATTTCCGCTGAATTTTAGGTCGAGTGAAACTAAACAATGAATTTTCTCTGAAACTGTTTGAAGATGTGCAGTGAAAGGTTATAAAATACATTCTCCCATATGAAGGTATGGTGGTTACCATTGTTCAGTGTCAGAATAAGAGATCTATGATGAATTAAAATAGTGCCAATGAACCCAACAGTTCAAAAAGCTGTTTTTGTTAATTTGGTTTGGTAAGAGCTTAGTAAATTCTTAGATGCACTCCTTTAATGGTGATTGTCTTCAGATAAATTATTATCAATTTAAAATGATAAATTGTTAATAATTTGATAATGGGCTATGCATCATGCTGAAATGAGTCACTGCAAAGTTTCTGGAATATCGTAATTCGAACATATAGCCTCTGGTGGGGGTTTTTTTTGTCTGACTTAGTCTGAAAATGCAAATGCATTTATTATTTAACATACGGATTAGTGCTTTCTTGAGTTTGGGGAGTTTTCAAATAGGCAGCTGGGCATATTGGACTTTTCTGTTGTAGATGCCAAAAATTATGTTAATTTTAAAACTTTTTTAAAGACTTTTTGGGAATATAGTTTCGTGCCGAGGCTAAGCTCTAGAGAAGAGCATTTCCATTTGCTCAATCAAACATAAAGAAACATGATGTACCATGAGATACAAAACAAATTCCGTTCACAGGCAAAATGCAAAAATATGCATACTTTCTGAAACAGAATTTCCATTTGGTCTAGACAGGCATTCCTAGATTCACTGATCTCGGGTCAGTTTTCCCCTCTTCATACCCCAAATACATTCAATGAGACCAAAAAATAGAAAATTTATTCTTGATCGTCAGTCTGGCTCTTTCTGAACACCAGCCAAAAAGGCATTGGAGGCATTTTCAAAAAAAAAAAAGTTCTTATTAACCTCCCAATGTGATTACAGTGGCTTATTTGTCATATTTAAATGTTTCAGACTATCCAAATAGTTTTAATATGAGACAAAGGCAATGTGAGTAAGCACAAAGTGCAACTTTTAAATTATCTTTTTTTGCGTCTATTTAAGTTAAGGAATTATTCAAAACCTGTATCACCGATATGACAAAAGCTCATCTAAACCATTATAACTGGTTGCGCTACCCTGCAAAATAATGTGTGCAATAACCGGTAATGAGTTTTATACATCCCTGTGGGGGGATTTTGGACTTGCAGAATTGTTTTCATTCAGCCACATTGGAGGATTTTTGCGCATCCACTGCCTGTTTAAGGTCATGCTACAGCATCTAAGTTGGACTGGAGTCAATACTTTGACTAGACCGTTCTTAAACCTTCATTTTGTTTCTTTTGAGCCATTCAGAGGGGGGTCTTAATTGTGTGCTTTAGATCATTGTTCTGCTATATAACCCAACTGCGCCTCAGCTTTAGGTCACAAGCAGATGGCCAGACATACTCCTCCAAGATTTTCTGGTAGAGAGCAGAATTTACATTTTTCATCAATTATGAGAAGTCATCTAGCTCTTGAAGCAGCAAAGCACAGCCCCTGACCATAACACTACCACCACCGTGTTTGACTGTTGGTATGATGTCCTTATTGTGGAATGCTGTGTTAGCTTCACAGCAGATGTAACAGGACCAGTGTTTTCCAAAAGGTTCCACTTTTGATTCATCAGTCCTCAGAATATCATCCCAAAAGTTTTGTGGGTCATCAAGATGTTTTTATAGCTAATTTCAGACTAGCCTTTTTGTTATTTTTCATTACCAATGGTTTTCACTTCATAACTCTTACATAGATGCCGTGTCTCATTCTTATTGCGGAATAGTGAACACTGACATCAACTGATGCAAGCGTGACCTGCAGTTCTCAAGACATTTGTCTGGGTTCTTTTGTGGCCTCCTGGATGAGCCACAGTTGATATACTCTTTGAGGAATTATGGTAGGCCGGCCACTCCTGGGTAGGTTCACCACTGTTCCTAGTTTTCTTCATTTGTTGATGATGGCTCTCACCATGGTTATTTAATGTCACAAAGCCATATAACCATGTCATGTAAGCCATGTAACTCATTGCAAGCTGACAAATGTCAAGGACTTTGTTTCTCATTTGTTCCTGAGTATTTTTAACTTTTGACTTCATAAGCTGCTGTATGCCTTCTTCATATTGCCAGACAGGTTTTATTTCAGAGATGTTTCCGGAGGCTCAACAGGCTGGCAATAATCATATCTGGGTGTGTCTCATGAAATTGAACCCAGTTATCAATCCAGTCTGTTTAATTGGTTGATTTAGTTGTGAAGGAAGTAATTTTTTTTTTTTCACATAGGGCCAGGTAGGGTTGGGGAGTTTTTTTTTTTTCTTCAAAATAAAGGAAATCATAATTTAGAACCTGTATTTTGTGTTTATTCTGGTTAGCTTTGTCTATTAATATATATTATTATTATAATTTTATTTGAATGATATTAGTTGTTGCGTGAAGTACTTAAGTGTGTTAAATGTACAAAAGTAGAAGAAATCGGCAATACTTTTACATACCACTGTATATGTTGCCAACTCAGTTCCCTGGATTAATTTGTTGATAATTTGGTATATTCCCAGTGGCAGGCATGCGATTTTTCCATCTATAGTCGGAATTCCAACTTTTTCATCCTCATTGTGGAAAAAAATGTTTTTTTCCAGCTTTATTTTCTAACTTCTGTGGCTTCAAGAGCCATTCAACAAGAGATTGACATTCAATGTGGAGTTGAAAGAAACTTGGCACATGGGTAGAAATGGGTATGTCACTGAAAAAGCCAAATTTTTAGGTCCGTATCTCACTTTGCCTGTCGATGGAGCCTCTTGGAAGCCATTAAAGTGGCTCAGTTTTGCTGTCAACACCACATTTAACATCAACTATCATGACAGTCCTTTTGGGGTACATTACAGAATTAATAAAATCTCAATGTTGGTATTTTAGATAATATTCTATGTTGGTAGATAATATTCAACATCAAAAGTCAGAAAATGTCACCCCCAGGGGGTGCTGTAGGCCAGATCCCCAGCAATGTACCAAAGACATTTTGTTTTTTGAATTGTGATACACACAGCTGCTTTTCTCAGAAAATGAAGAGTTTGGATTGGTACTATGCTGGGTCGATAGCTTTCTGACTAAAGGTGGTGCTCTAAAGAGTTAATGTTCTACCGACTTAATATTACATATTCCCAGACATATACCAAAGTTCTGTCTTTTGAAATATATGAAGTATAGGTACAGTTATACATAAAAATCTGTCATCCCTTTGGTATAAAGCTTGGTTGGTAAATATGATAGATGGCTGGATAGTAAATTCAGATATGGAATGCTAGCTTATGGCCATTGTGTACGTGACGTTACTTTTTAATTAATGCAGTTGCTGCGATTTGAGTTTTCTGTGGCATTCTGACTGGGGTGGCCAATGAAAGCCCTTCAGTAACCTTAGCCAACTCGACGCTTATGGGAGCAGCACTCCCGAAAAGCGAAAAAGCAGTTTTCCATCAAGGCACTGCTTATCAACAAAATGAATCTAACAAAGTTGGAGAAGGTCTGACTTTAAACCTAAAATATAAACGATTTTTATTGCTTCCTATTTAATAATATGTTATTGATTTAATACAGGCTACATTTCTCTGCACAAATGAAAAGCAAAAAAAAAAGTTTTACAACCATTAATGTACTGAAAATGTCAATCAAAAGTTTATATTTTTCATATGTGATGTGTTTGTTTATTGTCAATTAACATAGGTGGGAAATACTGAAAGAGAAGGCCCATGAAGGAAATCTAACGGCGCTGGGTTTTTCACATCTATTTTACATGGATGTATCATAAAACTGACTCTGTAAATGTTGAAGCTCATGAACATATAACTATGAGTGACATATTTTGACTATTGAAGTCATAATAGTGACAGAAGTTAGTGGTACAGTTTTGACAGGAGTCTGCTATGTTGTCAGGTTGGTAAAATGATAAGAATTGCCTATGTTTATCACTAAAATGATGTTCATGCAAGTAACAATCTTTTGTACTTTTTAAAAGGAAAAATTATGAAAACCCAGGAGCTTTGTGGGTCTCCCCCTTGTCCCCCCATCAGGGTTCCACCTTGGACCCAGCTTAGACCCCCTTGAATACTTTACCACAGAATGTTTCATTTCATGACATGTACAACTTAAAAAAGCTCAGCCAGCAAATCAAAGAAAATTAGTGACTCAAATTTTAAGGAACTCCATATCATATCATTTTCTATCAATAATCAGAGTGTCACAGTGGTACAAGCACCATGAGCTGGCATTGATTGGGCCTTTGATATTTGAGCTTATCCAAAAGCATGTAATTCTAATACCTTCCAGAATCTTCCTCTCATTTTTGCTATTCTGGCTGTGTTTGGCTTGCAAGTAAATTATAAAATGAGCAATATTCCAGTTGCCAAAAAACTGCACTGTCGTAGACTTTTGAAGTTCACTACTCTCTGTAGTACAAGTGAGCTGATCTCCTCAATCAAAATAAATTGCTAATTTTTATAAAAATAAATCAATAATATAGTTGAGCTCTCATAAGACATTTAAGTACTCCTGCTGATGAAAATTTTGTCATTCTTACACACAGAAAAAAGGCAGATTATTTATTGCTGGGTATGTCCAAACCTCTTTATCCTTTCCCCTATTGTCACAGGCACGTTTGTCAGCAGGCAGATGGTATAGCAGGCTGTTGCTGGAGAGCGATCGCTATTTCTCTCGGCTAAATGACTCTCTGAGGGTGCATTATCAACTCAGAAATAAGCTTGCTCCTCTCACCTCTCTCGACATCTCCCTTTCAGCTCCGGAAAGACGTGATGCATGAGTGGCCTCGATTTGCACATAATGGCAGGGTATCAGTGCGTACGTATCTCAGCAATGTTTACCGGCCGCCGAAGGCAGAAAATGTACTAAAATAGAGGAAAATTCCTTTTCCTTGTAATGGGGCTCAGATATGGACTGTTAGCATGCCCTTATGCTACCATAAATTGAAGTGCACAGATTGTTCTATTGGTTGTTCCACAGTTTGCCTGCTGCAGGTCATTTTGGTATGAAAGTTTTCAGGCTGAAGTGTTCAGAATCTGTTTCTGTTCATTAAAACCAGATGTTATTGATTTTCCTTAGTTGCTATCTGACTGGAAATGGATCCCTGTACATGTTTCAGTACTGTTAGGCGGGGCGAAGGATAGCTCTGTGATAGTTCCATTCGAATTATTTGCTCAGGGTGATTCTGAAGCTTTTTCGGCCGTGTTTTCTTTTGTGTTATTGTTGGTCATGCAACTTTGCCTTCTTAGATGTATACTTTAAGTGCAGGTATGATTTAATAAAGTCAAATATTTGCAGTGCACCTTGGGATTGCCGGTGGAACTGTTTCTATTCCATTGTATGCCCACTGCTGCAGTCAAAATTGATGACAGATTGCAGTAGATTTGACTTTGTTTATCTGTGAGCCCTGCGGTTGGATGTTCGAATCCCAGCCACACCATTACTGACTACGGCTGGGGGTCCGCATGGGCGACGCAACAATTGGTAGTCTTGTCAGGGATAATCGGGGTTAAGCCGGTCATTTTTTTTTTTCGTTCATTGCTCTGTAACGATCTCATCATTTTGACCAGGCACCTGTAGCTACTAGCTGTATCAACTAAATTACCCACTGACTACGTGATCCTCCAACGGCATAGACTGCAATTGGTGGTGCGACTACGTAGTGTACAGAAGAGAGGGCTAGTTACCACATGAGTCAGAGGAACCATGTGCCACGCCATCTTCCTCCTGAGTTGAAGGGAGCAGGTTGCTTGGCGATGGGTTTAACAGTTCAGCTATAGTCCGGGTGGGGAAAAAGAAAGAAAAAAAACAATAATAATAAATAAATAAGAATGAAAATATGGGCATTTGAGTAGATAAATTGTAATATGCATTGCTTTTTTGAATGCATTTTTTAAATGAAATTCTGAGTGATGCTGAGGGTATTTTTATGTTTTTTGGTCTAATTCTGGGTCCAGTTTTACCTCACAGATTCCTAATGGGAGTAAAGCAAGTTTATTGCGGCAATTGCACGTCACCTTGGGGTTGTACACACAGGGATTTGACTCAAAGCATGTGAATAAAATGTCATAATTATTCTTTGTAGGAAATATGTTAATTTGAAATCCAATGGTAGAATGAAATGCCTTTTTTTGCGAATTTTTGTGAATCTTAAGCCTCTGTTCAGTCAACAGTATCCTAAAGTCAGGTTAACAGTAAAAGATGTGCATATGTGGTGCACGGTGCCCGAATCCTGTATCATACACGATTTATCTGTGGCAAAATACACAATGCTTTTTGTCTACATGCCTTCTTTACGTATCAATTATTGCTTTCCATCCATGTATTGCTGTGACTGTTTGCTTTAAAATATGTTTCATTTTATGTTGTGTGAATTTATGTTCAAGCATGAGTGTGCAAATTAGTCCTCATTGTATCCTTGGCTGAGCCTCTATTGCACTCCCCGAACGAAAAATGTTCCAGAAGGTTCCTGGTAAATCCTTTGTAATTCGATGAGGCAGCCCTCTTTAATTCACTGGTTCTAAATCAGGCTAACTGGGAGCACTCACATTCTTAACACCTAGGCTATTGGTCGAGGATTCCATAAAAAAATTAAAAGATCAGGGCTACCCTGTGAAGACAGGCTTTAGGTTTTTTTATTCTTTCTTTTTTTTGATAGTGTGTAGTTGTGCTGTAGGCTGCACGAAGCAAATATCCCAGAAATCTTTGCAAAATGGGCCAAGACGCACTGGCACAAATCAGGCTCTAGGGTTTATCTTGCTGCCAAGGACTTCTGATCCCCAGCTTACCTGTGCACAAGCCCTCAGAAAAATCCTACCATGATCAAAGTCTAGAAGACGCCTCATGGTTAAATATAAAACTTTAAAAACACTGTCTTACCACAGTTTAATGGAGTAATTCTGTGTTAGACCAAACTTCATGTCCTAAACTCTCCATTCATCCATCCATCCTTTACCTACATCACTTCTTCCTCTTTAGGTTCACAGGAGAGCTGGGGTTTATCCAGATGGTTATAGGTG
Source organism: Gymnothorax reevesii (assembly GCA_029721435.1). Classification (NCBI taxonomy): domain Eukaryota; kingdom Metazoa; phylum Chordata; class Actinopteri; order Anguilliformes; family Muraenidae; genus Gymnothorax; species Gymnothorax reevesii. The sequence continues at coordinate 21,053,773 of CM056589.1, forward strand.
AAACAACACACCCTGGACAGCCCTCTAATACACAGCAAGACTTACACACCATTCGCTTACACACTCATATAGATGGACAAATTTGAGTCTCCATTATGGCTAAACTATGCTGTATTAAAAGAGAAAAGCACTGGACCAATACATTTATAATTACAAATATAGCTCCTCTGGGTCCTTTGATCTGTGTTTTATGAACTAATTTGTGCTGCAGGCTTTGATTTCAGAAGCCCGTCTCACCTCTGTCCTGTAATGTTGAGTTGCACCATTTTAACCAAGTTTTCTTTAACAATGTAACCGTAGAGGCGGCAAAAAACAAAACGAACAAACAAAACTTCAGAAACTCCGACAGACCTAGAAGAAAGTGTCAAATTTTTGTGTACACCAAAAACAATTAATGAATAAGATGCAGAGCAGTGTGATCCCCAAAAGTTATTACACACCTTTTTGTGCCACTTATTTCTAAAATGAGGACAATCAGTTTGAATGAATGAATGAATGAATGAATGAATGAATGGACAAGTTGGTCGTAATTGGTCATGATCAGTTTCTCTAAGCAGGAAACAAATTAATGACCAGGACTTTTTCTTTAAGAAAAATAAATAAATAAATAAATGTCATACTACTGACATCAAAAAAAGGAAGAGACTGAAGCTGTAGATTTTTGTGCCAAACATAATTGATACAATAGACATTCCTAATTTTTCTTCAAAATAGAAAATAGTACAAAGATGAAAATCAGCCAATATATTAACAGTAAAACAAGACATAAATATTTAAACAAAAAAGCAAGCAAGAAAACAAACAAACAAATAAATAAATTCACGGCAGATTTTTGTTATTGATCAGTATTTTTATTCGTAAGAATTTCTTCAGAAATCTACTGAGATTTTGATATCAGTTAATAATTACTCTCCTTCCATAATTTCACCCCAAATCTATTTACATTTTACATTTGAAGGGCTTATTATGTTCCCTGCAAAAGCAGATGAAATACTGTTTTACCATCCATCCGTAATTCCGTGACACCGTAAGTTACAATTATAAACATCTTTATGGTTAAACATCATGTTCCCTATTGCTAACCCTTGACCAGCAGAGAGGCCCAATAACAAAACCTCACTCAGGTTCAGATCACCGAGGCCGTTCCTCCCAGCCTCTCAACTCTAAGTTTCTCAGTCATTACAGTGATTAGCACCGCTGCCTCACAGCAAGAAGGTCGTGGGTTCGAATCTGGCCTGGGGCCTTTCTGTGTGGAGTTTGCATGTTCTCCCTGTGTTCCCGTGGGTTTTCTCCGGGTACTCCGGTTTCCCCCACCCACAAAACATGCAGTATAGGAACACTCCTGTATAGCTGTGTGCGAATGTTTGGTGGTGGTCGGAGGGGCCGTAGGCGCGTGCTGGCAGCCACGCTTCCGTCAGTCTGCCCCAGGGCAGCTGTGGCTACAAAAACATAGTTTACCGCCATCAGAGAGTGAATGTGTGAGTGAATGAATAATGTGAAGCGTCTTTGAGTGCCCAGAAAAGCGCTATATAAAACTGATGCATTATTATTACCTCGCGTTAAGAAGGTTGTAGGATGAGGCCTTTTTGTGTGGAGTTTGCATGTTCTCCCCATGTTCTGGTAGGTTCCTTCTGGGTGATTGGCCTTCCTGCCATGGACATGCAAGCGAGGCTATTTGGAGCCGCTAAGTTACTCATAGATATCAGTTTGTATGGTTGAAGAGTGTGAGATTCTTACCCTTGTTTAGGGAAGACTGTGAAGAGTGACTCAATGTAGCCTTAAGGAAGGTCTGAAGTTTGAATAAACGAGATTGAATAAACAAGAACTATAAATAAGAACATTAGCAGCCCTTTCCAGGTCTCTGCCCAGGGACTGTGAGAAGTCTGGATACTCCAGACTGCTGTTCAGAGTATAAGTAAAGGCGACAGTCAGAGCTTTCTGCAGTGTGAATAACCTCACTGAACGCAAGATATGTCACAATTTACCTCAGTTTGGTGTGTTATTATTTGTCTTTTAAGTTGTGATGACTTCACTATGTGTTGTGATTGATGTGTTCACAGGGAATTATCTATATGATTAAATAGTAGCTTAGTGGAATGATGCGCTTTCCATAATGCATTTTACAACCATGACTCAGTCATACATTTTATTCTAAAAGGCTAAGATGCACATTTATCAACTGTGAAAACTAACATAGCCTCCAGCCATGAGTGCAGCCGAAAACTAAAACTTTTTTCCTTCTTTTTTTTTTTTTATGATTTGAATTTATTATTTTGAACTTTTTTTCATAGGATGAAAAGAACCAGGTCTTGATGACAAATGCTTGGCTTCAATTGGTAAGTTGGAGTGGGTTTATCTTATTGAATGTTTATGCCTCAGGAAAAATTATAACTGTGATTTAATTTTTTTTTTACATTTATTTTTGAAAACAATAAATATTTCTTTTTTTATTTATTTTTGGTGCTGACTGGTAAATGAGAACAAACTAAAGTTCTGTGGTCTCTTGTAGAATGTCTGTATTATGCTGATTTTAATTGCCTTCTGTAGTACAGCTCAACAGGGAAATTACCACCAAGATTACTTTAAATCAGTAGCAGAAAATGGAATTTCAATGCTGGCACATCATCTCCCACTACAGTTCTTTTTGAGTAAAATATTCACAAATTTATGAAAATAGTGAATCTAAGCAAGAACATGCTTCCTAATTATTTGAAAGGTGACACAAAGGTATCCACCTTATTCCCACGTCCCATGATCCCTTGTGCGAATATTGGGCATAACTTCCGCTGCATCCTGTCACTGAGCTGTTTACTATGGTAGCGGCTCACTCGAATCCTCTTTTTTCAAGTGATTGGAAAATAATATATGTGGGAACATCACCTTTAAGCCCTCAGACGGGATAAAGTTAAGGTACCACAGCCTTCTACTATCGAAGAATGGGAGAACGACCTGAAATAGTGGCCACACAGTGGCATTTGGTTACATTAGCAACTCCGTTGCAACAGACTGCGAAGCTATGAACAATCTACAAAGCTCTGAAGCGTATGTAGTACTTCCACAGCAACAAGGTCAGTTGCGTTTTGTTATTAAAGGAGGTAGTATACGGCTTTATGTACCTTAAAACAGATGTACAAGTACTTTCTGAGAATATTTATGAAGGAAACACTATATTTCAGCAGTAAATATTTCTCTACTTATGAAAAGTAATGGATTGTTATACAGAGTAAATTTAGCCATCCGACAGTATGAGTATGATGATACGCTCAGGAACCAGATGCGAGAACAAAGCACTGCAGTAGATGAGATTTTATTAAGCGAGGGGGTAAACCCCCGCAGGGCAGAAGGCAAAGGTACAAAGTCTACATCCAAAAATCACAATCCAGTTGGGCGAGACAGAATCGAAAACCAGGGCAGCAATCACAGTACTCGTGGTTGGGCAGAAACAGGTTCGGTACACAGGCACAGGTATGTCAGAGAAGCAGACGCCAAAATCCAGTGGGCGTAATCAAAACCATTAACAGGGCAGCAAACACAAAATTTGTAGTTGGGCAGAAAAGGGTTCAAAAACACCGATGCAACAATAATCCGAAACAGAGCCAAAAATCGTAAACAGGGACGGTCCAGTCCGAATAGAATCACTGAGAGTACAAGGAGAGGAAAAGCATGGCACAAGCAAACTGAGAGAAACGTTCTTACAAGGAAATGCTGTAAGAAGACTCCTAATATACACATACGGGAAGTCACATGCTTAACAGAACACAGGTGCAGGAAGTCAGACTAATTACAAAGGAGCAAACATGAGGGTGAACCTACTAGGCAAAAGCCAAAACAGAGACAGGGATCATGAGACAACCTATAGACAGATATACGGCTCCGGTTAGGGAGTTCTAATGAGCTTAGATAATGAGAGAAAGGACAGCGTGAGCAGGTGTGGAAGATCCACTGAAACGCAGCAGAAAAGATTAGGTAAAGACAAGAGGCGGAGACTTGAACAGGGCGAGTGCTGAGAGCTTGTTAATCAATTAGTAAAGTGCAGCTATACAATCCCTAGTGCTCGTTAGTAAATTAGTATTATATACAATGTTAGTTAAGGTTAGTAACTTTATCAAAAACAACAAACTGGCAAGGCAAAGATCAAAATTCAAACAAGACAGAATGGCAGAAAGATCAGAATCACAACGAGTCAATTAGCTCTACCCCAGCCTTCTACATTATACGGTATGAAGTTGCTAGCTAATCCAATAGTATAACATGTAAAAGACAGTGAATCCATTTTTCCCATACTTTTAATTTTAGTGAAATATGGTTTGGAGTGCAAGACTATTGTTTGGAACAACGTAGGCTATTTTGTAATTGTAGTAGACTATCTTAAACTGTACAGGATGAAACGTTAGTTACACTACTGGCATTACTGGACGAATACAACAATTTTCTGTCCTGTCTACACGTGAAATCATACCTTGTGCTCTCCTGGTACTGTTAAAATGCTTCAGGACCCAGCATCTCATCTGCAGCGGTCTGTCTGAGCCTTGCCATAAAGTAGGAATCGTTGTTTGTCGACATAATGAAATGATCACCTAATGTTTTCGGGGGCCTTTTCAAGTTTAGGTTTTCAGTCAAATTCTGGGTTCCTCTTCTGTAGGTAGGCAATGGAATCCATTTCGCTGAACACAAGGACAATCCCCTATGTTCTGGGTGCCTGTTGAAAACAGTGTTGATCAAACCATAAATTTAGCTACCTCTGGTTGTTAGTTCAGCCTCGAACAGCACAATAGGTGCCAAAGCTCCTAACCAACATTTTAAGAAAAGCAAGTTAGTTTGTGAAAAAAAAATCTGTTATCACAAAGTGAACTGAAAGAAACACCGCTGTTCCTGTTTCCTAGCAGAAACATTTTTAATCCAAGATTAAACTTAATGGGTGACAGTGAAATTGGCCCTGAATGTCAGTGTAATACATCACCCACCAAATATGTATTTAACTGGCCAACATTCAGTTTGCATCTTTACTTTACCTTCCAGGTTGGCAAATAAAGCAATATTTTTTTTAAAACAAACTAAAACAGAGGTTTATGAAATTTTTATCTGCATGTTTATGTGTTCTGCCGCGTCTCTCTAAAGCACTGGGTGCATTGCTTGTGGGGGTATTTTTTTTTTTACTGAAACATGAAAATACTCACCTTAAAATCAAATTTTTGACAGAGTAAATGACCACATTTGCTTATTGGTGTTAAGCATTTCCACGCACTGAAGGATGTTTTTCATATTTATGCACGCAATATGATTATATATCAATTTGAAAATTTGGATATTTACCAATGAAAGCCAATGTGTTTTGCTAAAGGCTTGTTTTACGGCAGTCCCTGCCCATGCAGAAGGTTACGGTGTCATTGTTTTGCATGCATTAATCACGCTGGTGATCAAACAGGACTTAATGCGAGTCTAACATTATTAAAATTAGCACTGGTTAGTTTTGATAAATTTGTAATGTAAACGCCACTTACTGAATGGACGCCGCTGTGATTAATTGCCAACTGCCACAGCGAAGCAGCATAATTGGAAAACTAATCGTATGAGCATGTGACTATAACTCAATCAGACTGAGGTCCAGACATGATTAACTAAGGGGATTGATTGCATTTTTACTCCTCGTAATAAAACTTGACTCTGCCCTCTCGTGCTGTCTGGTATTAATTATGGTTTTGCTCCAGCTAATGACTGAGCCAGTCTCCACACAATCACTGTGGGAGATTGTGGGTGTCGGTGCCGTTACTGATGCCCTTCTAACCTTCTCTCTCACTGACAGCACTGGACTGATGTATATCTCAACTGGAACCCCGACAACTATCCAGGAGTCCAAAACTTGCGGTTTCCCTCCAACCAGATCTGGGTGCCCGACATTCTCCTCTACAACAGGTAAGAGAATATTGCACTTGATTCTGGTCACAGTTATACTTATGCCGCCACAAGTACTGTTACATTCATTGTGTATGAAAATGGCTATTCTTGTATTGAGTGTATTCACATTAGTTGATATTGGTGTGAATGCCTAGAAATTAAAGCATTGACATTTGCATTTCAACCTCCTGTTATTTGCAATGAGTACAAAGCCAAAATTTGCTCTCCCAAAAATGTGCTGGTGTCCAAATGGTGCCATTAAGTTTCTCCCCTGATACTATTTCAGCTTCCTCTGTGCTTTCTAGAGAGAGGAGTTGTAGACATTGAGTTTTATTATGACATTGAAGATTGATCACAGAAGATGCTGAAGTTTCTGGTTTTATCCTTGCGCCTCACACTTCTTGCAAGTATGAAAAAGATGTGAAGCTGTGCACCATGCCATTGACTTCCGGCAGATTCCATGCTGAGATAAGAGTGTATATCAATATGCCAACCACCCCTTCCCCCAAAAAAGCATAAAATATCAAAGGACTGCCAGACCCCAGGATGTTTTTCGCTCTTGAATATTTGTGCTATTTGCAAAATCACAGGATTGGTTTACTACCTGCCGGGAGGATTAGAGCCCTTTAGTCGAAGGCTGTTCTGGGTTGTGCTGAGTTAAGTGTATTTTAATAGCGTGCCTCAGCTTATGTAGTACCATAACATGTTTGCATTCCCCCCAAGGACAATCAGGCAAAGATTATTTATTATTATTACTACGTCTAATGCTACAACTGTGAAAGCTACTACTGTTATAGTTTTACAACTTAAATGACTACTTCTACAAGTCCTTAATCGCCCACTGCTGCGATGTGCGGTGCTACTGCAACCAGGGACATAACTTTGGTTTGAACATTGAGAGATTCAAGCCCATTAATCACAGTTGATTTGCATTTCGAGCAAGCATTCTATCATTTCGAGCAATGCTATTCATCATTGATAGCGATCAAAATGTAATATTTTATTTGCTTTTATTTAAACTAAAATATCATTGAGGGCTGGCCCTTGTTTACAGTAGTGTAAAGGGATGTGATATTATTGTCCTGCTTTTAATTTCTGATCTCAATCATAGGTTATGTCTCATAGATGATCTCATACATCATTTTTTAGCTGTCCATGACAAGCACAGTAAGTTTATTTTTATTGTTTTCAGTTGGAGAAATTCAACTGTTCCCGTTTTGTCTTTCAAATAGACTCACCTTCACGATGTACTCCGACACCACAAAAAATCAAAACATCAAATCCCATGAGTCCCTGAGACAGAGTTGGGCATCCTGGGGAAGAATATAAACTTTTTTTTTCATTTCCTTGGTGAACTTTTGCTTGCATCCTTAAGTACCTTTTCTTAAAATGAGATGATCAGAAAAGTACACAGCAAGGTTACTGCTGCAAAAGGTGTGCATTCCCAATGGTTTTAAGAGTTGACAGAGACATAATGCTATGCTCTCTGCGGAGCTTTGATTTATGTACTGAGAGAATGGCAAATGCATTCTAATGCTTGCTTAAATATTTTGCTTAAATGTGTTACTTAAATGTTATGCAAGCTTTGCATAAATGTTCCACTGCGTGCTGTTAATGCTGGAGCAGTATAATTCACAATGAAGTGACAGCCCTTTGCGCTGCTCTGAACAAAACATGATTAAAAGCTTCACAATAATCGATTTGTGAAGGGGGCTGGTTTCACCTTGAAGGTGATTTAGAAATCAGAACAGGAGTGATGTACTAGGCCAGAAAGGTTTTTTATTCAGCTATTTCGTTTTGGAAAATTACGGCATCTGAAAGGCTGTCTCAGTCTAATGGAAAGAGACACAGCACTGAGCAGTTTCTCATCAGAACGAGAAAATGTAATATTCTAGTCTAGTCAGCGTAGAACAAAAATTCTATAAACGGTATATCTTATCATGCATGTGGAAGCATTTATTTTTTAATTTATTAAATCATTTGGCTAAGTTCCCTGAGATTGAATTGGATGGAAACACAATGGTGAATTTTCCCCTGAAGGAATGTGTTGCTTTTACATAAAAAAGACAAATTCTAATTATTTTGGGTATGTAAATTCTGAAATGGTTTAATCGTTTCTTATTTTGCTCCTGATAGTGAATGTATTCTTGATGATGAGGAAAATTAATAACCTGTATTGTCGTAATGGTATATAATTTTAGCTGAATATATCTCCACTGCTGGCAATTTATGAGGCTTCTCATATGTACTACATGGTTGGGTGTGATTTTGGTCGTCAGAACTGCATGCTTGTCTTTACTCTCTAGAGGGAGTAAAGGATAGTTTATTGATATTCCTTACCTAAAAATAATTGAGGGGAATGTGCCCAGTGCTAATTCAATGAACAGAGAAAATTAGAAAAATTGAGTGCCTGCTGTGAGAGATGATTTAACATTAAATAGTTCACTCTGCATTCTAAACAGGTAGACCATTTTAAAACGTCAGCTAAAAATCATTTTACTCCATCAATGAAATCGTTTGAAAAATGGTTTGCTTCAATGTCCAAAGGAATAACTCTGGAAAAGTGGAGTTCGGAGTTAATCCTGAAAAATAGGCAGTAAAAGCACAGGATCATCAAGTTGAGGAACAGAATTACATGTAACTTCTGTTTGCATTTCCAGCATAAGTTTGTTCTGCGGGCCTTCTTCCTGTGGTAGCATCAGATTGATTATTATTATATTTTGTTACCGAAAGGCGACAAATTTTTGTCTGCTCTAATTTTGTGAATTGAGAGAGTGCCTGCACTTGTAAACAGACTGTCTTGCTATGGCCTTAGGCAGCCATTGATTTATTAGATGCCCTATTTGGCAAAGCACACATTAGACAATGGCTTCACATTAGGCAGAAATAAAGGAACGCATGGGTCATTTATTCTGTTTTTGGCAGACTTTGAAAGGCCATAGAGGCCAAAGCCACCATTACAGTGGCTGGCATTGGGGGGGGTTGAATAACAACAACAACAAAAATGACGCCGTCTTCACATATCAAATGAACAGTGTATTTTGGTTGGGTTGCCCTTGAGTTGTTTAGTCACATTAAAGTATAAGCAAATGATGAGCTCTATGAGAATTGCTAACTGCAATCCTCCTTGTCTTTAGTATTCATTGGATATGCTTGTTATATAATACAATTATATATTCTATATAATAATATATAACAATAAGAACCTCAACAGCAACAATCTCAACCACCATCATCATCATCATCATTGCCATCATCATCATCAGCATCATGATCACAATCCTCAGTATTGACATGATAGTCAAAAATCGAGGTGCACTGAAAATCGCACGTCTACGAAGCACCGGCAGCCACCATTTGTTGCCTCTACCCATAGCATAGATGCGAACTATGTTTGCAACTTTCATAGTTTTGATCATAAGCAGTCAATAGTTCCAACTTCATAAGTTAGCATGTGTGCTTTTGGGAAACGCACCCCTGTTTTGTTATGGCAGAGCTGGATGGGAGTAGCAGCGTATCAGGGACCCGCAGCCATGTGTAGCGGGGCGTCCAGGGATATTTGTGGAGCTGATATATGCCAATTGAAGTTAATGGAGGCTGCTCTTCCCTGCTCTGCCTGCTGTAGCTGGGCTGCTCAGCCGTGAAGCGTCCTGAAAGCTTCCTATTTATGTGTCTCCGTCTTTGGTGGCGCTGCCTGTCTAAAGCTGCACCTCAGCCTCACTCTGGGAACCAGCTGCTCCCACGATTTGAGGGTTGATTTACCACCCAGGGGTTGCTCATAGCACCCTGTGCCCCCACTGCTGACTGTGTGGGGGCTTACGTTTTTGGAAAGGAGAGTGCAGGCGGGTGTTGTTTTGAGGTGTCAGAATGAAAGTATATTTTGCTGAAGCTTCAGTCTGAATGCATTAAGATCACCTGAGGATCTGCTCTGTGTGCTCCCGACAGCAAAGGACAATGACCGTTTCAAGCCTCAGTGTAGCCGTTTGGCCTGTGCACTGGACCTGCAACCCTTTACTAGTCAATGTCTTGTCCACGTGACTGAAAATCACTTTCAATAAAATTGCCGGCTAAATAACTGTAACGTAATGAGTGTTGTCCCCCATTGTGGTCGCAGATGACATCGCCGCACTCTCATTACTGTATTAAATATGCAGTGTGCCATGATCCAGTCAGATAAAAATAACAATGATGTAATGCATTATTTCGCTGTGTTGTTTTGGTTATATGCATGTTCTCTCAGGGAGATATATCCTGTACATGTTAGGTGGGCACTGGCAGAGACCGCTGTCGCATTTTCTAAGCCAGCCATTTTCTTAAAGTGTGTTCGTGTCACTTCACATTTAGCTTCTGTGACATGCTGGGGGTTTTGTGGAGAACGTTCTGCAGGTTTTAAAGGAAAGCTTGGGTTGATGCCACGTAGAGAATGAAAACCTTTATGGTATTTAGGTTATATAAGGCGTTCATTCAGGGGAGAACTGTGCATTCATCCATTACACACTGCAGAGTAACAACACCTGGGTTCCATTTTTTTTTTTTCAAAATTTCATCTTGTATACTTGTATGCATTAAAAATGCAACAAACAGAGATTACAAATTTTCGTATAAAAATAAGTAAAGTCAAGGATATGTAAAGTAAAGTATTAGCTCACAAATGGGTAAAACCAACAAACTGTCTAATACATAAGCCACCCCCCAAATGATCCACAAAATGAGAGTGAGCAAAGAAATGTTGTACACATTGCTCAACGTTAACCCTGGCTATGAAATTCCAGGCTTAAAAACTTCACTTTTGTGAAAAGTTATGATGGCACGATGGACGCTTCAAAACAGGGATCAGGTGATCAGAATGCTGAAGGCCAGAATGAGTGCAGTCGGATGTACGGCACATTTTGGAGTGCATTGTGTTACTGTTTTACATCTGCAGACAGGCAGCACCCGAGATCAAACACGGTCCAAGCAGCCGCATGTGACCACACATGCAGAGAACGATCAAATCTGTGTGATGCATCTGAGGGACCGCTTTCATCCAGCAATGTTGATCGCTGTAGAGGTTTCTGGAAGACAAAGTAATCATATCAGCTTCTGTACGGTGCAAAGATGGCTCCGGAATGAAGGCGTCTCTTCATTCAGAGCGAATGTTCGCATGGTCCTGATGGATTGCAAATGTATTCCTTGTCCGTAAGCTGATCCGTGTGTCGTGCAAGTGGATCAATTCGTTGGCGGTAGAGTGATGATGTGGGCAGCCATGGGGTACAGTTGTAGGTCTCCACTGGTATTTGTCGTTGGAACACTGACAGCATAACGCTACATGGATGAGATTTTGGAACCACATATTGTGCCACACGTCCATCAAAACTGTTACATCACTTAAAGCATGACAACGCTTGTCTTCACAGAGCAAAGATTACGTGGTACTCCTTGGACACTAACAATGTAAGGATGTTAGATAGGCTCTCTGATTCGCCAGACATAAACCCTAGGGAACATCTTTGGGACATTCTGGATCAGGGAGTTCATCATGCAGATCACCTTCCCACTGCTCACAATAAACTTTGTGCTGGTTTTTTGGCAGAGTGGGATCAGATCCCACAGAGACAGATTGATAATTTGGTGACCTCTATGCCATGTAGGATTCAGGTACTGTTTGCAGCAAATAGTGGACACACACAGTATTAGTGCCATTTTCCATGCGATCTAGGAAGATGTCTTTTTTGTAAAATCGTGAAGCATATGTTTAGAAACGTGTCAATAAATCTGTAAAAATTTGTTACCTATTTGTTTTTTAAGATTCCTTTACACTATTCAAAAGTTGAAGGTTTACATTGTGTCCTAGAATATTATCATGAGCATGAGGAATGGTTGGGATTTGGTATAGCAAAATGGTAAGAGAAAAGGCCGAGGCATAATTTGCTATATAAACCAAATTCTTCACTTTAGGGATTTGATGATACATGTATGTATTTTTGTTTATCATTGCGTTTCCAGCATTTTGTTATTGAACTACATTAATGCTAGGAAGGTTGAATTCGAAAGATTGACGAATCAGGAATCGTAAGGTAAATAATTTGATTACTTTCAGTAAATGGTCGCTCAGACTGACTTTATAGATGTGTAGACTTCAGATGCCCTCCCGTCCCCCCATGGCCCTGTGTGTGTAATGTCATTCCACTAAACCCTGCAGGGACTAATGAAAGAGCAAACAGAAATTTCATGCTCCAATGTAAGCATTCCGGTTCAAAAGAGGCCCCGTCTTTCACCTCATGACGGTCCATATCGACCAGTATGTTAAGCAAATCGTATTTGCATCACTGAGCTTGATGCTAGACTGTAACCTTTTTACATTTTGACCCTTCATCACTTTATGGCCCCATCACAGTGAGAGCACACACAGAAAGCTTCCTTCTCATGTTCCCACGGTGAGCGGTGAAAATGGGTCCTAAGGACGAACAGTCTTGCAGCAGTGAACTTCATATGTATACTTTTCAGATTGAGGATGTTTGAAATGTAAATTCTGACGAGCGCAGTCACCTAATTTAGTCTTTTCATCTTTTTCTCAGAATCCATTACTGTTGTAAAATATTGTTTGAAGACTAGTGTTTTTGGAATGCCTTGCCAATATTCTAAGTTGGTGTTCTCGAAATCAATTTCTTTTGTGTTACCTGCAGCGATTGTTGCATCAACATTTGAACGGGCCTTTATGAGCATTTAATCACATAGTTGTGATCGTTTTCCTAAAAGGCTCATGGAAAGTCCACCTACTTAATTAGGTGTGTTGGGTTCAGATACGACTTCAAATTGCTATGAGATGCAATTAACACTGACTGAGTGCCATAGAAGTCAATCAACTGAAATGATTCTGTTACAACAAGCCATTAGAGTGGGAAGCCAAGTTATAGCAGGTGTCAGAATGTGGTTTTTCATTCACCACAGGTGTCATAACTTTTTTTTCAATTATTGGCAAAGGTTCTCGGCTGCACCTCAATGCATCGAAGTGTGTGTGTGTGTGTGTATATTTGTATATATATATATATATATATATACCATGGTCTTGGTGAATACTTTTTTCTGATTGGCTGGCAGGTATGCATTAAAACCGTGCAACCGCACAGGTAGTTCGGCTATGGTAGTTTCACCATTCGAAATTCATCCACTAGCCAACCTGTAACTATTGCAACGTTAGAGCTGGTATTTAGCTGGGTATAACAGAAACCAAGATACTCATTTATCTCCAGTAAATTTGGCGGCGTCATATAAGTTGCGACCTGGAGGGCGGTTAACAATAGGTACTCAAGCGATAATGACCGTAAATATTATAGCAGCAAAGTAATCAGGCTTTATTCATTCAACGATTGTAATTGGTTACGGTTACAAAGGAAGCTAACGTGTCCACTTCATGTATAAGCAACTGCTGACAGTTCGTTAGCTACATGCTATGCAAACAGACTGATTTCAGCTCGCTGGCTCTACGGAAACCGTCGTAAGTTAATTGTAATTGTGGGTAGCAAGTTAGGTACAGTCTGCATAATCGCACATAATGTTGTGTTATTCATAATCTCTGTTTCAGCTGGAATCCGTTACCAAATCATCAGCTGGTAAACGGATGGTAGCCTGTGCAAAAAATTCTTTCTCCATGAACTAAGATAGCTGGTTCAATTTAGCTTGGCCTTTAGTATTGGGTATAAGGTGGCGCTGCGCCTGTTTAGGCCTAATGATCACCGGCTCGTTTTTTTTGTGCAAAACTGTCACCAAAAATGTCTGAATGCAGCGATATTGCTGGCAAATGATTATGGTATAAGCGTGATAATCAAAGAGTAGGTGCGCATTACGCGGTTTTCAGGCACTTCGCGGAGGCAACCTCCCTCCACTTCACGTCGGGAGGTTATTCGCCTCTGCGTCGTGCCTTAACACTGTGTAATGCGCACCTACTCATTGATTATTCCTAATATATATAAAGCTGTGCATTAATGAAAGAGCATTTGGGTATGTATTAGATAACAGTAGCTGGCCCAAAGTACTGTAGGAGTGAAAAGCCCACTGAGATGAGTGTTGTTTTGGCCTGGAGAATCTACTGGAGAGACATCCATGATGTCTAATGTGAAAAGATTTCAGTATCTATACTCAGCAAATCCCACTCCTTTTATTATACACCCCTGTTGTCCGTAAAAAAAAAAATGCTGGAGCTACCTTTCTATCCCTCCCTCTCTGCTGCCTAACGTGCTGTCTTTCTCTACTTTTCCATCTCCTCTCTTTCAGTATACAGTCTTTTTCTTTATTTCTTTCTCTTTATTGCTTTCTTTTTAATTCAAGTCGTTATTGATTAGCTTAAGTTTTATAGATGGTGTTTTTATTAAAAAAAAAAACGAAGATACAAAGATGGTGATGGTCATCCATCGTTTTTGTCAGCTGTCCAATTAAACCCGTAACCTCTAGTGGTCACAGATATTGACCAATTTGGCAGAACTTGCCAAACAACAATTTTACCGCATTTATTACTTTTAGATTTCATTTCCGCCTTCCATCCCCAATTCTGATTGGACACTTTTTCAAAGAGAATATTTATTAAAAACATACAAGCATACATTGAGTTTGGCGGTATGGCTCTGTTCGAGAGATCCCTGCCCGTCCAGCGTGGAACCGAAGGCTGGGAGCTGCTATTAACTCCTCTTTCATAAAACAGAGCCAACAGCAACAATGACCTCAAACAGAAGAGACATTATTATTGAACGACAGTTTAGACATGAAAGAACAGGATTACAGAATGCTAAAAATGACGGGAGGAGCTGGGGAGGAGGAGGGATGTTAAGCGCACATGCTGCAGAGCCTCTGCTCAGAATGCGAGCTTAAGTAAACTAGCATATCAACCAAGCAATCATGTGACGGTAAATCAGCTGACATCCATGAGCACTCAGGTGATTCAAGCTCAAGAAGCGGCTCCTATAGTTAGCAAGCTTGAATCCATGCCTATTAGAATTGGAGACAAGCTCCATAAATGAGTGAGGCAGGGTGGTCACATTGAAAAAGTGTGGTCTATTTCACACGTTTCTAAAATAGATGAAGAGCCGAAACTTGGTATGGAAGTAGCATACAACACATCTCGCCCTATAAATGACAAATTTTAACTTTTTTTTTTTTAATAGCCGCTGGTGACCTTAGACATTCCTTCACCCATAGTCACCTATTTGAACCGCCTTTATCCTCTAGCAGTCACAAATATTGTTCAAATTTGATGAAACATTGCATGCAATATATATAGAACATAAATGTATTTAATATACTTATAATCCCAGCCTTGTACCGCATTTCCAAATGACCGTGGCAGGGTGGGAGACAGGTGCTAAGAGTTTCTTTCTTTCTTTCTTTCTTTCTTTCTTTCTTTCTTTCTTTCTTTCTTTCTTTCTTTCTTTCTTTAACTCCTCTGAAAGTCAAAGCTCCCAGATAATATCACCAGTGCACAGCCAATTAGCTGTTTTTGACATCACATGAGGAAGTGACTGCCCAGAGGCAACAAGGATTGATGAGCCTCTACCTTCCAGTTAATCAGTTCCTTCATTATTCTGGATGATCCCTGTCCCCGCTTGTGATTTGTCTGGAAAGATACATTTTGAAATCGAATGTGATGGCTAATCTATGTAGCTATGCACCAAGTGGCATAACTGTTGACTTTAAAAGAATGTGTACAAAACATTGACACTTAATTTTTCAGGACGCTCAAAGTGGTTTAAACCAAAGTTCGCAATTAAACTGCCATAGCCATTGTTTGCTATCATGTTAAGAGTTTCAGGGGCAGAGGCCTTGACATTACCTTGGTCTTTCCAATCATCAGGTCAGCTTGCTTGGTTTTTAAAATGCCACCAGACAGAGTCCATTAAAAAAAAGAAAAACAATCATGGTCTTGCACTTTCCTTGAGACCATAATGTCAGAGTGATTCAGCGTTTTCATTATTTAGCTGGCTGATCAGCATGGTCCATTCCATTAAAATACAAAGCGAAAAAAAAAAAAAAGAATAAAGTATTGCTTTTTTTTTGGTAATTGATCTTACGTTGACCATTATTAGGGGCATAATATGGACGTTATAATCTGAGTCAGGGCAGCATGATAAGCGGTAATGGGCCTATGTCTGACCTCCTGCCACAGCAACATTTTGGCAGTGAACTCGATCTGTTGTGCTCTATATTTCCTAACAAAGTGTTACTCATAAAGTCTTTATACAACATGTACACCATGTGATACCAGATGTGATCTCACTGACGTCACTAGGCTAGTGGCTAAATGCTATAAAGGGTGAAATTTTCAGCTAAGCGACAGTGTCATTGTCACATCGGGCATCACATACTGAATAAGGATGTGTTATTTCACGCTTTACAAAGCATGACATTTGCTTATGTATGATTTATGAAGGCATTATACATGCTGTATAAAGCCTTTATGAGCAATACTTCATCTAAAGTGTTACCAAATAAATAAATGCAACAATACGGCAAACTATCATAGAATCAATTTCTCTCTCATTTTTTTTTTTTTTTTTGCGCTTAAACCTGTTGGCCTGGTTCTGCCCATATGTGCTGTATTTGGGACAGTGACTTCTTGCGCTGGACTGAATATCCTGCCGTTATTTGTTCAAAAGTCAATGGTTTCACTCTTCAGATGCTTTTGTTGAAGCATATTATTGATAATACGAATTCTGAATGGCTTATAACTGTACTTCTGCAAAGCTATTAAAACAATACAACTTGATATTGTTTTTCTCCCGTCTAATTGTGATCATCGTCAAAACTCTAATGTGTCTCTACGGCTTCAGCAGAGAACAAGAACTGTGGATACAGGTGGTGGGCGGGAGTTAAAAGTATACTTTTTCTGCCTAAATTTCTGAGAACATGAAAACATTTTTTGGGCTTTGTCATGTCTAAATATCATGTAAAGCCCTCAATCCTTTGCTTGCCAAGTGCTGGATATGATATAGAGATGTTCTTTAAAGTTTATGAGCAACTTCCTCACTCATGTTTTCTCACATAAGGCTAGGTGGATTGAAGACATAGGAATGGTCTCCAAAAAAAAAAGACATACATTTAAAAAAAACACAAAAAGACAGTTGAATGACTGCATTGCAGTCATACATATTTTTACATATTTATGTATTGAAGCAAAATACATGACATCTGTTGACGGTCAATTTCAAGGAAAAGATAATTTCATATTTTGGCAATTTTTTGTCCAACATGAAAAATGTTATTGGTCTGTCTATTGACTCAGAGTATGCCAACACTTGTCCATGATTATGTTGACAGTCTTCCATAATCCACACTCATTTGCAGGCGGTTTTTTTGTTGTTGTTCTGATGAAGGGCTGCTTCCCCATTGGTTGCAGCTTCAGAAATGCTGCTCTGCCAAGTATAAAAATCAGTTGAGCTAAGCCTGATATCAGTTCATCACTGTTGTGTGAGGCAGACTTTAACTATCTGTCCATGCTCTTGTTACCCAGAGTGTGATGGAGTATTTTTTTTTTAAATGAAGGACAAACCTCTCTTTAACTCTGCTCAATGTGTAGAAAGACAAGGCCTG
This sequence comes from Gymnothorax reevesii, assembly GCA_029721435.1. Taxonomy (NCBI): domain Eukaryota; kingdom Metazoa; phylum Chordata; class Actinopteri; order Anguilliformes; family Muraenidae; genus Gymnothorax; species Gymnothorax reevesii. The sequence continues at coordinate 21,071,227 of CM056589.1, forward strand.
AGATCCCTGACAATGACATTCACTGGCTGTTTGTGTTTAAGACACTGTATCATTTGCAAGAAGAAATAAAAGGGATGACAAGATCTTTGCATGAAATAAGTAGATGCTGCAATTAATAAAGGCTTGAAAGCTTCAAGAAAAAAGCAGCACAAATCAAATAAATAATTCAAAAATCATAAGGATGTGAAGTGCAGCACCTCTCCTCATTACACAGGGTGTGTTTTGCAGACAGTGTTTCACCCAGGCGTAATTGCAAACATTGCTGTAATTGCCAAGCTACACGAACGGAACTGACATGAGCGGAGGGCTATAGTCAAGGTATTCGCAATGTGGAACATTCAGGAAGCCAGTATTCGGTTCCCTAATGGAACATAATTAAAAGCCATCTGGGGGTTTCCTGTGCATTCAGGCATTGACATTAACCCGTTCAGAAGTGTGTTTATGAAAGTGTGATTATAATGTTCTTTAGCACAGCCACAGCTGTGAATGGACCCAGGTGCGGAGAGTACAGAAATGGCAAAAATGGATTTTAATACAAAAATCAGGGTGAGACAGTCCAGGTCAGCAACAAATGGAAGGATTGCTGCAAAAAAAGAAAAGGGAGCAATTGTTGTTGAAATGCCGGCCAAAATCCATAAACCAGAAGGCTGTGAGATGCAAGGGCAATCAAATACTCGTAAACTGGGAGCAAATCATGCACGGGAGGACGATACAGGAATAGGCTTGTAAAAAAACGCAGAATACACAGACAGTTTGACTTGCGAGAAACCTAAAGTAAGAGGGACCTAACAGAGTAAAAAAAAAATGACTGGAGTAAACTCAAAACAGGCGCGGGAAGATCAAGGAACAATGAACACAACTAGTAAGCAAACAAAATGGGGAGGGCTGGTGGGGGAGCCTGCCCTCCAACAAAATACGCTCGGAGAGGTCATTTGTCAAGCAGCTTATTATGACCTAAAGTGACGTTTAGGACTTAAACAACCTCTAGCGGTCATTTAAATAACTACAATCTGGTTTCCATAGTCAGCGTCGCCGTCAGTAAATCCATAACCTAAACCTAATCCTAATACTAACCCTAACCCCAGCCCTAATTCTTGCCCCCAATCATTATTTTAAGCGTAAATATAAGTGAAACTGTATCTGGAACTGAAACTATAACTCTAACAGTACCTCCCTGCTGCCAGTGGGGGCGCGATTTTAGGAAATGCTGCTATGGGTCGTAAATCAGAGAAAATGAGAATAATCGACCTTTTTGAGCGTATGGCTGGAGGACAGGTTGGAAATGAGACACAAAACTCGAAATAAAAATAAACAGATTATGGAACACTGACATGAACAATAAGGGGACACAGGGCTGGTCCGGAGGCGCAAAGTCGACAGGGAGCTAATCGTGGACACATAAAACAAGACGCCGGAAAACAGAGTGCAAGTGGGAAAACAGGCACCAATGAGGAAAACAAAGTGGAGTGGGGGAAAAGAGGAAAAATAGAAACACTTGTTCTATTGAATTCACTGCTGATTGACTGGAGAGGTAGTTACTGTTTATCGGTGGCTTGTCTATTAATCCAGCAGGTTGATATACAATTTTGACGTGAGTTTCACTTTTGTAAATTGTTTCGTACAGAAAAAACATGCACCCATTTCCTAGCTGTAATCAAAATGTCTGGGAGCTGTGCTGTGCCATTTTTAACCCAAGCAAAGACTTACGAACTCCGTATGTGTTTGTGTGTGTGTGTGCACATCCATGCATGCATGGGCGCATGTTTTCTGGCATGAGTCTATGTGCGCATATGTGTGTGTGTGTGTGTATTTGCACCATTTCAGCCATCACCACACTTTCTTAAAAGATAAGTCACACTCACCACTCATTCTGTCTGACTCCATGTTTCCTTGTTTTACCTCATAAAAACTAGCACTTTACTATTGCTGCTTCAAGCATAAAGGAGACCCACGGCGTCAGCAAACAAAACTTTGTCTCAAACTTTTTCAAGTGTTTGCTTGACTGATCCAAAATCCAATGAATATAGAGCAGTGTATGGCAGCCTTCAGTGTAGAACAAAAAAAAAGCCGCTATACCCAATCTTACGGTTTGAAATAGGGGTTCAGCAGTGCATTGTGGGAAGGCTTTTCTGTCCTTTAAATAGCAGGTATTTGGAAAAGGGAGTTGAAAATCACAGTCTGATGATGAATCTTCCTTCAATTTTTTACCCTCTAGTGCAGATGAAAGATTTGATGCTACCTTCCACACCAATGTACTAGTGAACTCATCAGGGGCATGTCAGTATATACCACCAGGTGAGTGTGTGTCTTTGCACATATATTTGAGAGAGAGAGAGAGAGAGAGAGAGAGATGACTGTATGAGAGAGGGGTACATACAGTATGCACAGGATGAGAGATGAGTGAAAGAGACGTTGAAAGAGACCTCAGTCCTTCTCACAGTCCATAAATGATCCAGAATGATTTTTGACTGACTGTAAATCTGGCAACCTTACCTCTCCTTATCAAAGGTATCCTGAAGAGTACATGCTACATCGACGTGCGTTGGTTCCCTTTCGACGTCCAGAAGTGCAATCTGAAGTTCGGCTCATGGACGTATAGCGGCTGGCTATTGGATCTGCAGATGCTACACGTGGACATCTCCACGTACATCCCTAATGGGGAATGGGACCTTGTGGGTAAGCCCGGTGCATTAGCAGACCAGAAGCTCATTCTGGCTCTGAGTGACAGGGTTTTGGTGGCCAATAAGGTCTTGTTAAAGACATCACATGATAACTCTACCTTGGCCCAGCTAAGACCAGCTGGGATTATTGGATGGTTTAAGCTGTTTTCAGCACCTTTTGCGGGTCATAACTGGTCAACGGCAGGTCAGACCTGGTCTTTTGCTGGACACTGCTGGTTAAAGTGAGTTTAGCTGGTTAAGTTGGACAAGTATTTTGGTTGTCCTGCTGGTGGACTTGTTAACTATTCAGGGTGGTCAGCCTGTGAACACTTGTTGGCTACTTAAAAGAGTCAAAACCACAGCTTAAACCAGCTAGTCCTGCTAAGACTAGCTATGATAGAATAATTCATTTGAGGAATATGCAAATTTTTAAATAACGTACAATACCAAGTTATGCAATATGCCTCTTTGGTATTTTTCTATTTGGTAAAGAAAGAAAGTCACTTATTTTTTTGAAACACCATTAGCTTTGATTATGGCATCATAGTATTGTTTTGACAGCCTTTTGCTATCCTGCAACATTTTTTCTCAGTCCAGAGTTGCATTTATTTTTGGCTGAGGTCTTATATCGACAACTGGGAGACAAACCACTCTGTAAAGTCTTTTGCAGCACATTCCAAGACTTTCAATGGTGTTAACAATGCATTGGAAGATACTTAAATCAATTTTAGTGATTTCAGCAGTCACCTTTGTTGTTTTCTTTGCTTGATACAGGTCAGTAATTTGCCCCTTCTGAAACAAACTCACTTCTTTTCATCAGCCAAGGGATATGTCTCCTGACATGGTTGTTTAAATGAGGAGCGACGCACTGCATGTTTCAGGGTCAACCTCTTAGCCTCTGATTTTCATTTTAGTTTCTCATGAAGTAGGTTCAGAGTTTTAAAAAAAAGCATTTTATTCAATACTGTAGAACAGTGTCTGGGGTAAAGTGCAGAGAGCGGGTGAAGATTATTTGGGCTCAAGCAGTACAAAAATGGAAAGTCTAAGCAGAAAGGGCCAAAATCAGGAAGGGCAAAATGCAGTACCCCATTACAATCCCAAGGCACAGTCAAAAAACAAACGGAGTTAGAAAGACCACAGAGAGCAGAATGTGGCATCAAAACACAATTCTAACTCATACTGACAAACAGAAAATGGGACGATGTCAGGCAGGCTCAGTCATTAGAAAAAGACATAATACTCAAACTTTAAATGGGGATAGACAAGGCAAAAAGAGGCACGCAGACGAGAGAAGGCTTGTAGTGACATACAGTAAAAGCCAATGAGAGAAACTCACTCAGAACAATGCAGACTAACTTAAAAGAACATGAGATACAGGTGAGGAAAGGGTGTGAGGAGTGAGGGAAGGTGAGGGAACAAGACAATGAACCAATTTACAATGAACAGGGCAACACGGGACATGGAAGACCAAATCCACAGAAGCACGCGGACAAGGACAGCGGTAATGGAAATGAAAACAAATGACACTTGAGAAAAAACAAGCAAAAAAAAAAAAAAACTAAATATGAACAACAGAAACTGTCAACTAACCTGGAATACTGACGGATAATTTCACAGACATATTGAGTATCTGCTGGTCCAGGCACTTTGAAGTTACATCACACTTCTGTTGAGTGAATATTTTTAGCGAGGACACCATGTTTTTATGGCTGTAGCATTACAGCAAGTGGAAAATATATAAACGTTGTTCATTGTACATCATGTTTTAAACACATTTCCCAGCAATTCAACCGGACATATTTGGGATCTTTGGAGACCTTGGGATCTTCACTAGAACTTAAATAGTTCCACAAGTTTGACTAAATCAGCTGTATTTGACAAATTCATATTTGGTATTGCAGAGTTAAAGAGCTTTGAAAAGAATTGTTCCCAAATGAAATATTTTAATCGCTACAAGAATGATCCATTCATTGGCTGTTAAGAGTTTGCCTATCAAAATCCAAAAGGTGAATTTTTTTAGGCATGGAGTTTAGATCACCAATGCGATTCTGTATCTCATTTCATCAATGCTAATTTACCATAGCTTGAAAGCCAATTACATTGCTTACAGAGGAGAAAATCAGAGAAAGAAAAGGTTGGCGAGCTAAAACTTTAACTATGGAAACCACCCTGACATCATCTGTCCAATGAGAATAACACTGCTGGAATGGCAAAAACCCTTTTTCCGGACAGTAAGGTCACTCAGAGCTGATCGTTTGGAGACCATTACTTTGGTCATACTCCCATGGTCATACTCCATTTCATATAGGAGCTCTCATCATGGTTCACTTTTGGATTTATACAAAAAAATATATATGAACAAAGGACTCTGATCTGAGAACAGTTCTGAGTCACTGATCCTGTATGAATTTTGGCCTGTGCTTTGTCTATTAGCCTGGAATCCATCTATATCAGGCTTTGGTGGCTCCCAACTGTCACTTGCTTGTATGTCTGGCCTCAATCGGTAGACCAGGGTTTGACTTTCAAATATTTGCAGAAAATCAATGCGAGACCTGTGGCTCACAGTCACAAGGGTGCCCCGGCCCATTAGACAGACTTAAAAGTAAATAGTCGCGCAACTTCGGCAAGATTTTCGCATAATTTTTCGGGAATCTCTTGCTGCAGGCTTACTTGCAGATGCACTCGAACGCACCCAAACTACCACAGTTCTGCATTCAATGGAAGTCTCACCTCCTGGCTCGTGTTTATACGAGTATTCATCTGAGTGGCAGCAGAGTCTCTGGGCAACGAACGAGCCGGGAGGCGGGAATTCGTTGAATGTGCCAGCTTACTTGAAGCATAACTGTGGTACTGGACACTGTGAAAGTTGTCCACTGAAAACTGTGGAGTTTTCCCATTGCTACTGAGTGACCCTATTTGCTTCCAGCAAAAAAGGAATCTGGATAATTTTTCAAAACTCTCCAGTGGTCATAAAGTCACGCCAGGTGAAGAACAACTTTGTCCGTTCAAGACATCTAATGGTGAGTAATTGATATACAAATTATAGTTTTTTGGTAGAGTATCACTTTAATCTAGCTGATGCAACCATGCCCTTTGAGCTAGAGCTAATGCCAATTACAATGAAATACATTTTGTAATTTGAGTATTATTTAATTTAGCCTTTATTAAACCAGGGAATCCCATTGAAATAAACAAAATGCAGGTATGGCCAAACATTATCCTGTTCAAAACCTTACCAACACTCGCAAATGCAAGTAAGCCTCAATCTAATATTTAAGCTCATGTCAAACAACATTCACAAATGCCGTTGCTGGCCAGCTAACTCATATTCGATCGGTGGTTCTTGCCAAAAGGTCGCCCAATCAGCCAAGAGCAGAAAACATGAATATTCATATTTTCACTTCATTAGTGACGTAAGGGCTAAACGCTGGATATACGACTGAGGCCAGACTGATCAGTCAGTAACCGTTGGGAGTGACCAGCACTTGATAAGTATGGATTCCAGGCTATTGTCTATCCCTTTGACAGCCAGGTGCTGGAGTCAAAGACTGTGTTCGGTTTCAGTATGTTTAACAGGATTGGTGAGATAAGAATCATGGAGGATATTTATGGAAGTTCTTCTCAGAACAAGCCTCAAGGGCGCTTCAAAAAGTCACTTTAGTGCAGATGCTACACTGATATTAGAGAATTTTTATGTTGACGTGGCAAGTTATGCGGAAAGTTGGCAGAGGGGGTTGAAAACTGAAATCCTTCAGTGCCACAAACTTTAAATCCACTGAAGCCTACATGATATTTGTAAGGCTGTCCACAGTAGGAATAGCGTAGCCTTAAGGAAGACTACCTTTCACCTCTGGGTGATTGGGAGTAAACTTGCTTGAATGTTGCAATAATGCACATTGATTGAGTGGTATTTGATCTGTAAACAACTCCACTCCATAAACTGCACAGCTATTATTTTGTCTGGTAAAATAGTATACTGCAATAAAACATTTTAGGGTATCTGCACTGTAGCCATGTATCCCTCCATGCCACTCTCATTTTGACAAATGGAAACTCTCTCTATGATAGATTAATCTCTGCAGGGGAAATCAATAGTAAATGAGTTTCAAAAAGTTTCCACTTTATTCACTGTAGCACCTCTGCTGGTCTTAAATCAAGTCAGGGATATATTCTAGATATTGAAGAGCTGCTGTCTTGTTATTGACCACGCACCATCCTCGTTTCTTGGCAGCTTAATGACCAGTCTTTTGCAATAACCAGAGTGTTTTGACGTCAAAACAACAGTATTTTATCAGCTGAACATTTCCAGCATGATAACGGCATTACATTCTTATCACGAGCCTAAAATGGAGATGTCACTGTTATTGAAAGACCCATGCAGTTTCACACAATTTTCGACATTTTCTAGCAATAAAAAAAAACACTCTCTTTGGATTATTGAGATCAGATTCCAAGCTACAACACAGATAAAAAGTTCATGAAATCCAGCTGCTTGATAAACATTGAATACAATATGACTGAAACTATTGCGGAAATTCATATTGCCTTTTATAGGCACTCCCTCTTCCAACCTTACTTAGTTGCTGGCAGTGTGGTTTCTGTCACGGCAGGTTCACTATGCTCTAACGCACTGCTGGGATGACATCATTATAGCGCTTAGCATTGGGATGCTAAACAGCTGACTGGAAACAGAGACACGAGGGCAGACAGGGACAGATGTCAGGCAGGGATCCTCTTCTGGGACACTGACCTCCCTGGGTGTCACCACTGGGGGCAGATGCCATGGAGGGACTGAGCCACGGATGGGTGAATTGAGGGCATGTGGCCAGCGCTTTTGGTACAGCTGGATCCAGCACTTACACAAAACTCCTCAGGGGAGAGTGAAAAACGTATGGAGGAGCCATGATTGCTGAAGCACAGGGGGCATTGAGTACTTGTGTTGTTTGTGTTTTAATAGACATGGAAAAGCACCTTTGACTGAAGGGATCTGCATTACTCTTACTAGAGCCATTGATGATTACTGAGTTTGGACACAATTAGTGAGAAAACCCAGTCAGACATCTTTACCATCAGAAGGACGCTTTCTTTTTGAAAGTCATATACAACATATTTAAAAACCCCAATTCCAATGAAGTTTGGATGTTATATAAAACGTAAATAAAAGCTGAATACAATGATTTGCAAATCCTTTTTGAGTTATATTCAATTGAGTACACAACAAAGACAAGATATTCAATGTTCAAACTGATATTATTGTTTTTTGAAAGATTCACTGAATTTAATACCTGCAACACGTTCCAGAAAAGCTGGGACAGGGACATTTATACCAGTTTTACATCACCTTTCCTTTTAACAACACTCAATACGCATTTGGGAACTGAGGATACCAATTGTAGAAGCTTTGTAGGTTGAATTCTTTCCCATTCTTGCTCGATGTAGGACTTAAGTTGCTCAACAGTCCAGGGTTGCCATTGTCATATTTTGTGCTTCATAATGTCTCACACATTTTCAATGGGAGACAGGTCTGGATTGCCGCCAGGCCAGTCTATTACCCACACTCTTACTACGAAGCCACACTCTTCTAACACATGCAAAATGTGGCTTGGCATTGACTTGCTGAAATAAGCAGGGATATCCCTGAGAAAGATGTCGCTTGGATGGCAGCACATGTTGCTCCAAAACCTGTATGTACTTCTCAGCATTAATGGTGCCTTCACAAATGTGCAAGTTACCATGCCATGGGCACTAACACATCCCCACACCATCACAGATGCTGGTTTTTGAACTTTGCACTGAAAACAATCTGGATGGTCCTTTTCCTCTTTAGCCTGGAGGACAGGATGTCCATGATTTCCAAAAACAATTTGAAATGTGAACTCGTCAGACCACAGCACACTTTTCCACTTTGCGTCAGTCCATCTCAGATGAGCTCAGGCTCAGAGAAGCCGGCGGCGTTTCTGGGTGTTGTTGATATATGGCTTTTGCTTTGCATGGCAGAGTTTTAACTTCCACTTGTAGATGTAGCGATGAACTGCGTTAACTGACAATGGTTTTCCGAAGTGTTTTTGAGCCCACATGGTACTATCCTTTTCAGAATCATGTCAGTTTTTAATGCAGTGCCGCCTGAGGGACTGCATTTTTGACTGTGTTTTTTGAGCATTCCTCAACTTCCCAGTCTTTTGTTCCCCTGTCCCAGCTTTTTTGGAATGTGTTGCAGGCTTCAAATTCAAAACGAGTCAATATTTTAAAAAAAAACAAAGTTTAAAACTTTGAATATAAAATATCTTGTCTTTGTGCAATTGAGGAGTCAACTTGCAAAACCTGCTATGTCAAAGTCATTTCTTTAAAAAAATTATGAATTGCCTCAAGGCTAATGGTTTCAGTATAATGAAAATTGATATCTATGGAAGATCATATATGCCTACCAAAAAAAAAAAAAAAAATCTGATTTTTCTAATGGACCAACTTGACTTAGAAGGCTTTGCAAGTGGACTCCTCAAATACTAGTTAAGCACAAAATGAGAAGAGCATAGTCACCAGGTCAGTGTCAAATGTGTGTACCAAAATGAAAATTTCCAACAGGTTGAGTCCGCTGAAATGTTCCATTCTACGTAATCATTTTGACTGCCAGGTATACGTATGTGGTTTTTTAACAATTGGTTCTCTCCAACGCAACTGAATCGGGCATGTACATCTTTGGCAACATTGCCTGAAATCACAAAACACCGTGGATCTCATTTTCACACAATATTCACAGAAAGTAAAAAGTGGACTTCTGGTTTATTACCACAGAGCTGTCTTGCTCTGTCAGATGTTCAGTGTTAAATCAACTTTTACATTGTTTATTTTCAGGCAAACACAGAAATAGCAATTTTGAGGTCTCTAATACATAGTCAACAGTCCAGATAGGGGTCACAGGCACTGGAGAAACTGTTGCAAAGGCAAGGACTGGCACGACACAGGCATAAGTAAATCTAGCAGAAAGCATGGAATTCACTGATGAAACATGGCCTCATGAAGCAAAACGCAAGAAATGAGAAACACTTGAGGCGAATAGGAAGACAACAAGCACTCAGTAAAATAAGCAACTTAAAGCAACCACAGACAAAAAAAATTATTTAATATGCAACCAAACCAAAATAAATAAATAAATAAATCACAGGATGGTACTTGTGCTGGGCGATGATGAATGTGACAGTTCAATCGGTCCCAGTAAGACTGAAACTGTATGTGAGCAGTTACTCTGTGCCCAGTAGAACACTGCAACTCTGATATGGGGTTAACTTGATATCAAGCTGTTCAGGCCCACAGTATGCTGTGTTAAAAAAAACACACATACAATGGACAGTTGTAAGACCAGTTATTCTGATCAAAGGTGGCATCACTATCTCCATTTACGTTTTACATTTCCTGGAAATATATCAAGATTCTTGCTCTGCTGCTGAAAACTCCAGTAAAATACTCGTTATGATAGCATCACCAACACCTTTAATTTACTGTTTTCGCTAAGCACATATCCACATCCTTGCTGTGCTGTAGACCTCCCAGTAAAAACCCATCTTAAAGATTGTTGCAGCATCCAAATTTGTACCTTCCTCTGCCAAGTGTAAATATCCAGAGTTTTGTTGTGATGGTGCAATTACAGGAGACCCCCACTTAGAGATTACCTCTCCATTCCAATGCGTACCTTTTATTACCTGCAAATTAATCACCCAATTCTAACCGTGACGCAGTTGCAGAGTCACTCCCAGCTGTCTCGCTCCACGTCTGCTGTACATCAGCAGGAGCCTGCGTGCAGTTTGATTGGACAGAATCGGAGGGAATGATAAATGATGAATGTGCCTGATGGCAGTCATTTCCTGACCATAGATGACTGAATAATGTTGAGCACTTCTCCTCCGTGAGGAGGAATCACATGTTTACAGTCGCTCTCCTCTTTTCTTTGATCCTCTCACTTCATTAGTTTCATTCATTTGGTGAGCGAAGTCGGTCTTCAAGAATAGCAATTAAATGACCCAGATTCGGGAATATGAAAGAATATGGTCATTTTTAAAGTCTTAGAAGTTCTTTCAAGTACTTTCTTGTTCTTGCTACTTTCTTCAGCAAGAAAATTCAGAATATTTATGTTATATAATTTCATGTTGACAGCTTGCTAATTTTGGCAGCACTTTGATCATTATGTTGTCCCTGTAAAGACCACTGCAGGTTGTTTACAATAAAACGTAATTTTGCGTAGCAATTTGATTGCACGACAACAAAGTAAAAGAGATGAAATGCTGTAAGGTTAAGGATAAACAATGTGCACGCAAAAGCCAATAGATAAATAGTGCGCTTCAGTTTTCATGATTAATGGGAAAATGATAAACTAATCTGCTGAAAATACAGAGTATGCATGTGTGTTTGTGTGTGTGTGTGCGTGTGTGTGTGTGTGTGTGTGTGTGTGTGTGTCTCCTAGGTGTCCCGGGTAAAAGGAACGAGCTGTACTACGAGTGCTGTAAGGAGCCGTACCCGGACGTGACGTTCACGGTCACCATGCGCAGGCGTACGCTGTATTACGGCCTGAATCTGCTCATCCCCTGTGTGCTCATCTCCGGTCTGGCGCTGCTGGTGTTCCTGCTGCCGGCCGACTCCGGGGAGAAGATCTCACTGGGTGAGAGGCTGGGAGGGGCCCCCGGGGAGGGGTCCGGGCCCCTGGCATGCATAGTCTCTAGGGGCCTCCGCTGGGTTGTGGGCCCCCTGCCCCAGGGTCCTGGATAGTCACATTGTAAACACTGGTTGTGCTTTTTTATTTTGCATTTTTTTTTTGTTGACAGTTCAATATGAGTCAAGTCAGATCTCAGTTTTAGTCAAATCTCAAATCGTATACTTTATTGACAAAATTACGGCCTAAAGTTGAATTGAAAACAGTTGAAAAGACACCATCTTTCCTTACAGTGCAGTTCAGTTTTTCCCTCCACAGTCAGACTGTAGCCATGAAACATTTCCATTCTCTCCTCATTTAGCAGGCATGACCCCAGTCCAATCCCAGTAGGAATAGAATGGGTGCAGATTTCTCAAGATGCCTGGGTCAGTCAAATACACCCGATTCTACTCATTCAGGTCTTTATTGAAGGCTAAGATTAATTAATTAGTTAAATCAAGGTAATAGAACTGGACTAAACAAAAAAATCAGCACCCGCAATTAACTCTTTTTAATAAAATTGCAGACAGTGATTTGGCCTTTGGTGTATTAATATGAAAGCTGTACTACCAATGGTTGTAATGATACTGCGGTGCCAGTAATCGGATTTGTGGCTGCAGAAATGTACATGCTTTTCAGGATCACACAAGTCAAAAAGCACTCAAGAGAGTTTATCTCTGCCAGATTGCAGTTCTTTGCAACTTTTTGATAAGGTCTCATTCAGCAGCAACAGGGTAGAAGTTAAATAGCTATTCATATGCGAAAGGTATGCTGTGCAATAAAGATGGCATTTCTACCACTTAGGCCATTATAGTGCTGTAAATTTTGGTTCCATGGGTATATAATATTCAATCTGTGTTGGCAGTGGCCAAATTTACCATAGATTGGGTACTATTCAATGAGGGTCCCTGGATGTGGTTAGCAAATTTGGCACAGAATAGAGCCAGATTGGCCCGCCTTTATTCTCTGTCATTAAGCATTTAAAGAGAGAAAGCTTAAACTCCTGGCAGACACACCACCACCAGTGAAGTATTTCCAACAGTAAAAAATCGAAGCAGTTTCAGAGCACCGCATTTATTTTATAAAGCCATATTCTTGATCTGCATTAACTCTTAGAACGCTAAATGCAACTATTGTCGTTCAATGATATAAGATATTAAAATCAAAGCTGCTGAAAACCTCCCACAGGGGAGCTCTTTTAAACAAACGGCCAAATGATAGGTTTTCAACAGCACAAGAAAATTTATATATGTATAAATATAGAAATATATATAAAAATAAATCATTTGTACATTACCTGGCATTCCTAGTGATTGTTTTAATATTTCATTTGTGCCTTTTTTGCTCTCAAGGAAAATGTATCCATTCCAAAAGAACAGTAGTATAGCTTTCATATTTTTTAGGACATGTATTTGAACTACAAGAGCGTTCACAGCATCCTTTAACTGCATTGTTCTTCGCAATCATTACCTTAGGCAACCCTCTTCATTTTCATAAGAGAGATAAATAGCAGGTAGTAAATAATTCATCAGCTGAGGATGCTCTTGAGCACAGTAAATTTTAATTTTTCCTTGCAGACTACTCAGTCATATGAAGCCAAAATATGATGATATGCCAGTTATTATACGAAAATAATTGCTCACCTAAATGGTATAATGTGTTAGTGGTATCACTAGACATAGCGCATGCAGAAAACTTGTGCCTAAAATGTCAAAAGATTAACATGTTTGAAACTAATTCATAGGTGTGTAGTTATAAGAAAATAATGCGCGCCCTTTGAATGTCCTTCAACCAATCACAACTGGGGATTCAACAGACCCTTAGTGTAGTCTCTACTCTTCACCTGTGCCTAGATTTGTGTGAGCGTTGAATGTTGTTATTTCGCTTCTACCTTGAACTTATTGATTTCTTGAAACTGAAAAGCATTTTCCTAACCTTGGTTTTCCTGATGACTTAATCTGTCAGTCGAGTCTAACGAGCCATCTTCCCATTGAGACAGTGCGAGCGCTGAGCTGACCTCAACCTCTTTGAAAATCAATGGGAAGTCGATACTATCTTACTACTAACCTGCAGTAAATCGATGGTCGGAGATACGTGAGGCGGTTCGAAGCTTTGCATTGACAGATGGGCTCTATATTCTCTGCTCTCAGGCATCACTGTGCTCCTGTCTCTCACGGTCTTCATGCTCCTGGTCGCTGAGATCATGCCGGCAACTTCCGACTCTGTGCCCCTGATCGGTATGTAACATATGAATGAAAAGCTTTGAAAATCAGCACATCCCTTAAGGTGTCAGCTAGTGTAGGACTGAGCACGAATCACAGTAAAGGATAAAGTCTACGCACTGCTCAATGCTCACTAATATAAAAAGGGTTAGTTTAGCCGCTTGGCACTGAAAAATACAAAACATTTTGATCCCCCAGAGATATTCATTCAGGCATGTGGCCTGAGGGGTCATTGCTTATGTAGCGTGCAGTGTGCTGACGTCATCCTTAATAGGTTACATGCTAACACCACTCGAAGCTGTAATCATCATATCATACTTTCTGTGGTGAAATGCAAGGTGGTTCCTGTGCCATGAAAATTGGAAAAAAGGTGTTGTCAGAGGAAATCAGTGTACACATTTACCAAGAGATTTTTACTGCATACGTATATTTAAAACAAACAAATTGTGTGTGCACATGAAATATGTTTGTAGAGCTTTTTTTGTGGAGAGTCATCTCTATAAAATCCCACAGTACATCTGCAAATCCTTTTGTGTGCATTCAGTCGTTATGAGACTCATCGGATCCTGTAGTTACCTTCCATGAGCAAGATATAAAAGGCTATAAAGAGTGCAAAGTATCATTAGCAGAGCCAGAGGTGCCAGCTAAGTTGTAAAGAGTCTGACTTTATCTTAAAGCCATCTCAGTCTATGGGAGACAGGTGGTAAATATAGCTGTAGGAGGCTACTTTTATGTGTTGCACCTGTAAATTCTGAGGAGAGAGAGAAAGAGGGAGGGAGGGAGCGAGAGAGATAGAGAGAGAGAGAATCTGTGACTTTCACAGAAAGTCCTTGAAGTCTGCTGCGGCAGTGATGCGGCATTAGCAACAGCATCAGGTTCACGTCGGGAAAAACCCCAGTCATCTGCTTTGATGAACGGATCAGAGAAAAGATTAAAAAATATTGTAAGGGCTTTTGGGTAGCTCGTTCGGTTAAAGAACCAGACTGTGCAGAGAGAGAGAGTGAGACGAGGCGGAGAGATATTTACTAGTGCAATTCCTATGAAAAAGTGTTTTGCTGTTTAAGCGAATTTGAGAGTTTGAAAATGCAATAAATAGGACATAGTCTTTGTCACATCATGAACAGAATGTGTGTGCCCACAAAAAAAAAGATAAATGTTAGATTTACTTCTTAAACCCCACAAAAAGTTTCTTTTTGATATTCCCGACTGATAAGTTTAGAACCGACGAAATGAATGACCGAAATTGATGTATAGGACCTCATCTGAGAGTCAAAATCTTCAAGTTTCATCAAATGTAAGCAGAAAAACACAAGTTGCCCCACATCAGGTCAAACATTAACATTTTTTTAAAGTATTTGCCTGGCAAGCCAGCATTTGGTGGGTTGCATCAGGTTTTGTTAATTATTTGTGGTTATTATTATACGATAATTTTGAGTAACTTTCAATAAGCGTTTAAAATTTGGGCAATCTGGTGAATTAAATTAACTGCTAGTTACTGAACTTATTCATATGGAAATTGTTGACAAAACGTCCGTGATTAAATATCACAGTTGGCTGTTATTTTAAGTATGGGCCAAATTACGAGATTATGGCAGTGCTAATAAATTGGCTTTGATTTTTAAAGAGATTCTTTGTCTTTTTGTTCTAAAGTGAGAGAAAAATTGCCCCACAACCTAATAAATCTGCGCCTCACAGACAGGCGTCAAATCAGGCGAACAAAGTTAGGTGATTCTAGCAGCATTTTTTTAATGTGTGCTGGCTATTTTCTGCTCAGAGAGAGAAAAGATGTACTGGAGATATTGATCAAACATAATTACCTTGCAATGTCTGTTTTATATGCTTTCCATCACCCCACCCCATCGTTGCACAGTGACAGCGCTAGGACTAAAACATGTGGATTTGGTTTTAATAAATTGACTTGGATCAGATCTTGCTATGTATAGCTTTTGCAATCAGAACTTTTCTCTTAAGGCCCAGTTCCACTAGCTGATGGACACAAAACGTATGCAAAAAGGACACAGCGGACGAGCAAAATTTTGGGGTCGGCTCCATCCGTTTTCATCCACTCCAGAAATGGACAAAATTGGCGAAAATTTACGAAAACAGAACGGAAAAGAACGGACGTGGGTCGTATATAGCGGAGATATTAAAGGTATGTTCAAAGGAAGCCTAGCGGATGAAAGCGGGTGGAAGTGGATGACAGCTTCGAAGGGGTTACTGGGTATATCTGCGAAGCGGACGCATAGCGGAAAGAGCGGATGCATAGCGGATGAAACGCTTTGTCTGTTTGAATGCTGTATATACGAGATGCATACGCTTACATCCTTTCTATTTCCGTGCTACCAACGATGTATAGCCGTTCGATGTACCTTATCTTTCCTCCCTCTTCCCGTTTTCTGCTGCAGCGGAGGTGAGTCGCGAGGATGCAGAGAGGATACAGCCGACGTTTAACGTATGATAACGGACATAGAACATTTGTTGCTCGTATATGTCGCAGATTTACATCGTACACGGCGGAAAGTTCATCCTTTCTAAAAGTTTTTTGCAGCTCAAAACTTATAGCGCGGATGAAATCACAGTGGACGGATGCTCGATGGATAGAGTGTATGAAACACGTATGCATAGCGTTTTCCAACGGATGGCAAGATTTTTTTAGGTTTTACATCCTCTTTGCATCCGTAAGTGCTGTGGGACCGGGCCATTAAAAGGAATAATTTAGTGCAGTGGTAACCAACCATGATCCAAGTGATCTACCATTCTGTAGGTTTTTGCTCCAAAGCTAATTTAGCCCAGCAGATTCTGCTAATTAGCAGCATAATAAGAGCTCTATCTGTTGAGAGAGGTTTGCTTTTTCAGGGTTGGAGATGAAACCCACAGGATATAGGTCTTCAGCAACAGGTTTGATCACCGTTGATTTGGAGGGAAATTACATGAAATACAGACAAGAAGCATCAGTTGGTCCACTTTGTTTATGAGCCTATGAGAGTTTATGTAGCACTTAACATGGAATATTAATTTACTAATGTTTAATAAACAGATAATCAGTTTACATGTGCAAACATATTAATTGCTCTTGTATATTACATGTGTTATAAGGAGACAGACACCCTCCTCCAGAATGACCCCCTTGAGAAAGTAAACAAAGTTGAAGTCTTAACAGCGCTGCTTGTCACCATGCCTGTACTATATTCTGAGATTTGGAAACCCTTGTTTACTCTTTCATACGTCTTTCATCAAGTATCACTCAATACTGGGATGAAAGCAATAATAAAGAAACTTGATGCAGTCATTATTGTTTTTTTTTTTTCCACAAGAAATAGTAACAACATCCAGCATTGCCATTAGGAGTTTTTGTTTTTGAATGTATGTTTTGTTCCCAGTAAGGTCCATAACTATTCGGACAGCGGCACTCAAAGGTTTAGATGTATGCACCCTCGAATTAAAGCTGACAGTAACATGCTAATTGTGGCACACTCTAATCCGTATGGGAACAGTGAGCTGGTAGAGTTTTGCCGCTACACAAATACTAATAGACCTCAGTGTATTGACTGACTTGATGATAATCAGATATAAAGGCGTCCCTTCTCTCTGTGGATATAATACTGACTAACGGTCCAAGCATGTACAAAACGTAGTTGTTTTATCGTGCTGACTCATGTGTGTTTGTGGCGTATGTCCCTCTATGATTTTAGCCCAGTACTTCGCGAGCACCATGATGATCGTGGGCCTCTCGGTCGTGGTCACCGTTCTGGTTCTGCAGTTCCATCACCACGACCCCCATGGGGGGAAGATGCCGAAGTGGGTAAGCGGCTCACTGAAGCGTAGAGGGGCTTCCCCCGGTGGTTTCTGCAGTGTGAGGGAAGGGCCACCGCTGGGCAGAGGAAAAATAGATCGAATGAGCATCTCTACCACAGTTAAGAATGCAAGAAGAGGTTTCCCATTTTAACCCTTCGAAGAATACTTGGTCTGAGATTAAACACAAGCTAAACCAGAAACATTTTTCAACTATTCATTAATTGTTAGGAACCATCAATATTGATCGGTAGAAATTTAATTCTAATTAACAAAAAAGAAAGAAAGAAAGAAAAAAAACTATCAGCACGTTCAGCCACGACCCACAAGATTGAAAAGATGACAGAAAAGTGCAAAGCAAACTCATGCTAAGATACCCTGTATATATATTTCATTCTAGCAAATGTCACAATCAAAAATTTGTGATTAAGACAATCAAAAGCTTTTCATCTTGCCATTTGGGGTTGGCCTTTTCTCCCCTAGGAATGTACCTTAGCTGTGTGAGTCTCATACTGAGTGAGCCTGAGCTAGACTCAGATATACGGTTGAGCACTGCACTCAAATGTAGAAGAGTGGACCAACATGCAGGGCAGTGCACTGAAATGGAGAACAGGACTAACAAACAGAAAAGTGCACTCAAATACAGTATATGATAGTGGACTAACACACTAAACGGTGCATTAATGTTAGATAGTGTACTAAAAGGTTGATCGGTGCCTTCAAATGTAAAAAAAAAAAGTTTACTAACATGCAGAACAGTGCATTGAAAAGTACAGTAGTGCACTAAAACGCGGTATGCCCTCACTACATTCAGATGTAGAATAGTGCACTAACACCCAGAACAGTGCATTCAAATGTAGAATAGCTATAGTGTAACATACAGAGCAGTTAATTCAAATGTAGAATACTATACTAACTCAGAGAACAGTCCCGTCAAAAGTAGAAAAAGATACTACCAGGTAGAATACTTGACCCGTGCAGGGAAATGTGTTCTTGTGAAAAACAGTATAGCTACATGCAGGGCAGTGTATTCACCTACAGCAGTATAGCACCTGGGAGACAGTGTGAGGATAGCAAGAACTGGTCTATAATTAGGGGCTGTGTTGCCGCACTTTGATATCATGAAATTCTTCACTCAGGCCAAGCGCAGTGCGCTAACACCATCAAAGGCATTCCAAAGGCAAAGTGAATGGGTACTATTACCATAGATACTCCCCGCCCCTTTTCTCAGCTGCATTTCACGATAGATAAATCACTGGTAATGAATCAAGCGCTGGCCAGGGATACTATTATGCACTGAAAATGTAATGCCTTCTCATAGAATATGCGGTTATATGCGATCTTAATCTCCATCACCCTCTCTGAATATATCAGTCACCGCACAAAAAGGTTATTCCAGTCCACGTTCTTCCAAACAGTAATGTCTGCAGTAGTTGGACAGTGATTTGCTTTTCTAATGACTTTAATTCATGCAAAGCTCACTTGAAATGGCTGTAAATAATTGCAAATAAATTATAGACCGACATTCTTAATTTGAGGGTATTTGGTGAATATTCATAACAAGTGAACACTTGATGAATGATTCCAGTTTTCAAATTTGTGTGGAGAGTAAATATTCTGTTGCAATGAAATAGTGTGTCAAAATTTTATTGTATCATTATACAGATTAGCATATTTATGGTGCTAAAATGTTCAGGATGCGTTGGCAATAAACTGCTCAAAGTTGAATCAAGACATATTGGACACATACAAATTGTTGCAAATCTTACCAAGCAGGGCAACTCCACTGTGCATAATAGGTTATTGACTTTTTTGGTTGTTTTTTTTTTTTTACTTCATAAAAAAAAGGTTGTTAGTGTTATGTGTTATGTATTTTCCTGTGGGAGCGGTGTTTGGGCCAGCCTGACAGTGACACGTTCCGTCTCACTTCTCATTCGGAAAATGACCTTGGGCACTCAGATTATGTCTTCTCGAGGTTGATTGCTTCATTCTATTCTGCTTGAATTTGAAGTTTTCTGCATTTTGCCCAGTCTCCAAAAGCAGAAGTGTTCTGATTCCTCCCATTACTGCCACAAGACCCATATCGCCTGCGAAAGGACACAATGTGGCATCTCTGACAAATTGTTTGGAAAACAGAAGAGTCGAAGATCAAGACTGTTCAGTTTCAATATTGTACCTCCTCACATTGTTTTTAAGGGTTTTACTGATATTAACTCATGTTTGAAAGCTCAAACCATAGGAAGGGTAAGATGATTTTCCAGAAAAACCATTGTTGCCTTTGGAGAAGAAAGGAGATTTCTCACCATTGTTTCCTCCTCAGCAGGTCTAATAGAATATAGCTGGGTTGGTTAGATAGATAGCATAGATAGGGTAGTTGGGTCATGTTAAAGCAGTGGAGCGGGGGGGGGGGTTCATCCTTTCAGGAACAAAACAAACAAATAGATACGTTGCTAAATACATAAGTTGAAATAACAGAAATACACATAAAAATATATTCTCAAGGGCTTTGTTCTCCTCTAGTCATTGTAATGCAGCTAGTCAATATCAAGTAGCTGATCACATTGTTTCCAGGTTGTATTAATGAAAGAATAATGTCAGCTGGACTGGTCAAACAGTTTTTCCTCTTCTCCATTTTCTCTTGGTTTCATTAACATTAGCAGTTTGTAGCTAAGCTAGCCACCATTATTGAACGTTTTGCTCTGGAATCTAAAGCTTTGATGAAATGGTTTGTGACTCGATCATTAGGTAATGCCACTTTGCTATGATTTAGTCTGTATTAATCAGATTTTGGACAAAACTGCGGTTATATTTCATATAGAGACTAGAACATACTTTCACGCCCTGGCACCCACAGAGATTAAATGGACGCCCGGGCAAGGAGTGGAACTGGAGGACCCGAGTGCAGGGACAGGTTTTTTTTTAATTAAATAATAAAGGTGAATATAAAAAAACCAATACAAAACTTCAGGATGAAGAAAAGGGAGCGCACAAAACAAAAAGGGGAACTGAACTGTGGCCACCAGCCCATGAAGGTGGAAACTAAGCTTTAAATAGAGAAGGGATCCTAATAAAATAAACAGAAACAGGTGACCACAATTGACTGACAGGGACTGAGGATAATTGATAAATTGGGTAAGGGCAGGTGGCCTGGCATAGGAAATGCCAAAGGGGAGGAGCATTGCACATATGTCGCACTGGCACCTTATATAAAAGGCAAGTTGGCTGTTTGTCAGCAACATATTGAATTTGGACCTATTAGTCAAAGGACTGGCATTAGTAGGACCTAATCAGCTAAGCCCCTGTTGAGAGTTTTTTTTAACTTCACAGTTTCTGCCTGAAATGCAACTCAAAGTTACTCAAGTTTATAAATTGCAGCTTTTGTGCTTCAGTTTCAGCAGAAGTAATTTTTGTTATTTGGGGAGAAATAGAGCTACAGGTAGGGGTTAAAACATGTGGTTAAATCTCTGTGATGGGTACAGGATGATTGTACTGCAGGAAATTAATTTTCATTTGTCACTAGCGCAAGCACACTGTGCACCTAAAGATCAAGATTCTTGTGGGCCAATTGGCTGTACAAGATCGTTCACAGTTGGTCAAGTATCTCATTTAATGATGTCATTCTGGACACTATACCTCCAAAAAATCCTGCTTCTTTAGATTGTAGGTGAGTGAGGGTCATTGGAATCATTCAGAACTGCCTGGCTATAGTGTCAGAAATAAAACAACTCTGGGGGTGCCCATCCAATCTGCACAGTTGCTGCAAAATTCGTAGTGCAACACTAACACACCTGAGTCACCCAGGGTTAATTAGCTGAATCTGATGTTGTAGCTCTGGACTAATGTAGAAACCTGCTCCCACACTGGCTCTTCGCTGGTAATACTGGATATCCTTACCTTACATCCACAGGTACGGGTGGTCCTGCTCAACTGGTGCGCCTGGTTTCTGCGGATGAAGAAGCCCGGCGAGGACCGCAGGCTGAACGGCTACAAGTACTGCCACGCACCCCAACACCACTCCAGCGGGAGCTCCATCCAGCTGAACGCTGTGTCGAGCCAGCCGGCTAACACCAACGGCAGCATGAACGTGTACTTTGGCTACCACGCCATGGACAACCCCTGCTGTCCCTCCAGCAACGACTCAGGCGTTATGTGCGGACGCCCCATCGGGTCCCCGCTGGACGACAGGGAGCACTCCAGAACTTCGCTTGCAGGACAAATCCCCGAAATCACCAAGATCCTGGAGGAGGTGCAGTACATCGCCCGGCGATTCCGGGAGCAGGACGAAGCTGAGGTCGTCTGTAGCGAGTGGAAGTTTGCGGCGGCCGTCGTGGACCGACTTTGCCTGGTGGCCTTCTCGCTGTTCTCCATCATCTGCACCTTCACCATCCTCATGTCGGCGCCAAACTTCATCGAGGCCGTCTCCAAGGACTACACATAAATATGTTTAGCTGTCATCGCAAGTAGTCAATTATTAACTTAAAAAAACAAACTTAAGCAAAGACAGTGACAACAAACGTTTATATAAAATGGAAACCTGCTTCAGTTTTGTACATAGAGAGAAAAAAATATATGAAAATACATACTGTAATAACCTGAAAAAATATATATATTTTGACTCTGGCCCCATTTTCCCATGTGGCTCATTGATATGTAGTTAACTGTGGCTATTGTCTTGTGTGTGGTGCCTGGGCAAATTTGGCTTGGTCCCTCTCTCAGTTGACGCTGCTTTTGGGTAGTCCTATAAACAGGTTGAGATTCTGCTTCCGTCCACTGAGCCCTTGAGTGACATAACCCTCCTGTTCTGAACTTGCCCGCAGGAGGTCATTTGCCATCAGTAAGGAGACGTTTCACTGTGAATCTGAAGCTTTTCATCTTGGATCAGACTTCGCTCATCACACTTACCAACTGATAATATTTCTCGCATTCTTTTAAAACCCACTGCACTCAAATGGGCTATCTTTACAGTTTTATCTTGCAAGATTTTGTGAGTTCTCATGATAGATGAAAGAATGTTGCTCTGTTGCATTTGAACTGAAGATACTGTAATGTAGTCGACTCAATGGAATCCATGTGACTCAATATCTTTGGGACACTTCCATGGGATTTTCTGCGTTTGAAGGGAGATGGTATCACACATCACTGGGACTGATCCTATGCCGACGGAATTAATTGTTCTCAAAATCTAGGTCATGCTTGATCATTTTCACAAAGAAGTGAGGCCTGTTTCTCAGGAAGAAAAAATAATACCGGAGGAGACAGAAAAAAAAAAAGGCCTGAACTTCAAAAATACGAAAAAAGTTAATTATTCAAGTTGGACCAATGTGAAGGTCTCCTCAACGGCTGATGAATAGAAACATTGATTTTTTGAGGTTGGGGGTTTCATAATCTGTGGAACTATGACTGGATTGAGAGGTAAATTTTTGCATGGATTTACTTCAGCTGTAAATATTGAGTATGCTGTGGTCCAGTGGAGTGTACAAATTGCCAGAGAAAGTGCCAGGTTGCATTGATGTATTGATGAGTGGGTACTTGACTAAACGAATGAAACATTGCCTTTGGCTGTGGGGCTGGCGTGGAGAAAAACAGTAATTCCTGTATGGGAATTCCAACCTCATCTGTCAAGTGACCATTTTCAAGTCAATAGGTGTAATT
This sequence comes from Gymnothorax reevesii, assembly GCA_029721435.1. Lineage (NCBI taxonomy): Eukaryota > Metazoa > Chordata > Actinopteri > Anguilliformes > Muraenidae > Gymnothorax > Gymnothorax reevesii. The sequence goes on from CM056589.1 coordinate 21,094,233, forward strand.
TAGCAGAAGAAATGCAGCATATGCTACAGTTGTCCCTAAATTCCATATGAAACTGCTTAGAAATTTTACCTTGTGGCAAGAATACGCTGAATTGACAATGTGAGACATGTGGTTGTTGATCATATTTGGGTCTAATTCAGTCGACATATCTATGGTACATCCCTGAATGCATATAGTTTACCGCTTGTATTTTCGTTTATTTATTTATTTATTTATTTAATAAATTAGACTCTATAATTATCTTTATCTTTGAGATAAGCACTGTGAGATAACTTGCTTTAAAAAATTTGATACGGTTTGACATTCTACTGCTGCATATCTGGTTGTTACACTTCCCTTTGAGGTTTTTTTTTTTTCACAAATAAATCACTACTTTTCCTCTACTGAGAGGTTAGGGGAGCATCTATTTCATACCTTTTTTCTCTAGTTTATTTTGGATCCGGTATATGGCATTAATCACCTAAAATGTGTCTTCATTCTGTACAACAAAATTCATTTAATATCAGAATATCAGACATTTTAAATACCTGGGAAATTAAACTTTTATTTTATTTTGGCTTATGCCTGTATCCAAAGCAAATTCCATCTGACTTAAATGCAGCGGTCAGTCCATTTCCCCATCCCCCCCCCGCCCCCCCCCCCGGGGCTTAGCGGTCTCGCACATGGGCTCAACAGTTGCATTTGAAACACTAATCCTCTGAGTCCCAGCCAGACAGCCGAGCCGCTATGCTACAGGCTACCCTATATTGGATGCTCATTCAATCACGCTGGTTCATGAGTTATGAGAGTCGCTGGAGGAGCCACAAGAGGACAGAATTTGTGACCCAGGATTTGGGGTCATTTCCCAAAAGTATAGTTCCAAACTTAGTCTGGCTGGAACTATTTCCTGCATATGGTTCAAACTATGGAAGTTGCTGCTGTAGCAGCTAAGCTTTTGGGAAACCTACATAGAGTTTAGTTGGGGATGAAAACTGAATGAGCTGAAATCCGGACTGCATCTGTGCCACTGAGTGTTGGATGTCACTGACTGGTCAAGATCTGGGGTTTTCAGCACTGAGCCTGTAGCACCTCCAGCTCTATTGGTTTTCCTTGATGAATTGAACCGTATCAACTACAAATGGCAATAGGTCTGCATCCACAACAAGAATTTCAGTTTTACTCCAGCTGTGACAGAAGGAATTTTGGACAAAGTTGTCTTCTACAGATGCAACAATACGCTCTCCTGGCTCGGCTTGTAGGCACATTATTCACTTTTATTTTCAAATGTTATGAAAATTCTTCTCAAAGGATAGGCCTATGTTGTTTTCGTGTTATGTTGAAGGTGTGTACATCATTGAGTCACGAAGAGGACCTGCTACCCTTGATCCCTGACTTCGGTGTATCAGTATTTGTTGGATTTCTCTTGGACGCATACGCACAGTCTCACTGAAACCATCTGTTCCGGCATTAGGTGTTGGCAGAATTTAGACAAAGTGGAAAGTAAAATAATTACCTTCAGGAGAATTCCACCCTGCAGGACCCGTATAGCTGTTCATTACAGTAGGCTATATAAAAGAAAAAATGGGGGAAAAAAAGAAGTGAGTAACTTTAAATTGGCATAGCTCCACAGAAATTTAGATAAATGAAAATGTTCCAGCTGTAATTACTACAGAGAAGTTGTTTCACCTCAGAAAACCTTTGCAGCAGAGAGTTTGTAGTTTCAAAATGCAAGAAACGTCCTCAAGGACTTTAAACATTGAATGGGTGTGCTAGTACCTGCATTTCTGAGCAGTGCGTGGCGAATAAGGGGCTATATATAACTTGCCAAATTAATCACAATTAAAGCATGGCAGTCATGACAAATGGATATTTGCTGAGTTTTTCATTATGATGTGAAAAACCATTTATTTTTCTCTTCAAAAGAAGGTAGTTGCTGCTTTTTAACACACAAACACACACACACATTACTTTGCTATCCATGTCTTCTGAAGTATGGCTGAATTGGCCTCAAGGGGTTTACTCCGGTTCAAATGGGTATGTTGTAGGTTATTTAATGTGAGTAACATCTGATAAGTGTGTGCAGGGGGCTAATTATTATTATTTTAAATCATAAACATGAAGTTTTTGAAATCAAACCTGCACTAAGACTTATGAGGTTTACAGAAATTAATACACATTTTGTCTAATGATAAAATTCTATGTATTTCTGTCACGTGACCTGGTTGATCATGTAAACAACATTGATATATAGGATATCTTCATAACATGACACCATTATAAGCCAGGCAGAATGGCTAAATGATAATGCAAGTCTTTAAATTCTTCAATAGTGCCACCACAAATGACCACTCCCACCCGGCCCGAGAAAAAAAGTAAGTAAATAAATTACTGAATAAATGTTGTTAACGGCTTTGTTTTTAATCTGATCACTGATGCATTTTCTCATTCAACTGAGACATACAGGCCTTGATGAAAGCCAATGGAGTAGTTACGGACTATAAGTTATAATAGCTGTTGGTGCTGATTTAATTTGTGTATTACAAGTCGCCGTGGGAACAATATGAATTTTCAGTTCAAAGTTCATAACTGAATTTTTATGGGCTCCTAAAATATACCCAGCCCAGTTTTTTTTTTTTTTCCTTCTAAAGTTGTATTACCATACATTTGCAATAATGATACAGTGACCAGGTACTTTGTATTATAAGATATTCTGTTCTGGAAAACATGATGACAAATGTGACTAGTAGTTAAATTTTGGACTTTGCGAGTGATGTAGTGATGCAAATTAAGCAAACTATTTTGAGGGAGGCAAAAATTTGATTTATGTCAAAGGAATTGTTTCATTTCCACAGCCTTTAACACTGAGAGAGTGTTTGATAGGAGCTGCATTGACGCACACTGCATCTGTATATGTTCCTGTTAAAATGAATATATACTCAAGAGCAAAATGTAATCCGATGTCTCTCAGTTGTGTCTCTGTAACTTTGCATTTTTTTCATTGAAAAACATAAAATAAGGTTCAGCTGTGGTGTGATTTGTGGATTTTTTTATTATTGTTATAATTATTATTTTTTTTTTTTTTTTAAATTGTCATAATTTTGTTAGAATGTTACATTGGTTGCATAGTATAATGATTATTATTTACGTAATATAATTCATTGTGATGCTGTTGCCACATTATGATTACTGACATGTTCCAGTTGTAAATGAGATTTTCCGTCGATACATTTTATGAATATTTTCTACATTAATTTTATTGTGAAGTATCTTTATTTTGGTGACTTGTACCTATTATACAAATGAGTTTTCTGTCTCCTATGTGTAGTAGACTGAAAGCAGCCATTTTTTTTGGTAAGAACATCCAATAAAAACATGAGTACATGAAAGCACAATGCCTTGTTTTTAATGGAGATCTTGTTGCCATCGTAGGTAAAGGCAAATTTTTATACAGGTGTTGCACTAATTTCTAGAGTGAGTTTTGTCAGTTGTTTCACATAAAACAGCATTAATTCTCTAAAGAGATAAGCAACAATATTTCATGAAAAAAAATAAAGTACATTATGTCCCAATCTCTCCTAGGCTATACTAATCAATATGTCACATGATTTCAAAAAACAAAAGTTCTTGTGCAGTAACAGAGTGCAAGGAATGTACAAATGGCCACCACTGTGTTTTTTCTTTTTAACACAAGCGAGGAAAAAAAAGACTTGTGAGTTATCCATCTATTCATCCATCCATTCCTTCATCCTTCCATTATTTAGCCAGTACAGGGGTGTAGTGAAAGCAGGGCAAGCCCAGCTGAGCAGCCCAGACATCTTTCAACCCAGCACTTTCAACCTGCTCATTCCAGGTGATCTCAGGCTTGCTGGGAGATGTAGTCCCTCCAACATATGCTGGGTCTGTGCCAAGGTCTCCTCGTCGATGCTGAGGCCTGGGGCACATCTGTGGGGCACCCTTACTGAGTACCCTGTCCAACCCAACTGACCCCTCTCAATCTGGAGGAGCAGCTGCTCTGCTGTGAGGTTGTCTCAAATTATGGAGTTTCTCAACCACTCAAGGAGATTACGTCCCGACACCTTGTAAAAGAACCTCCACTTGTATAATTGAGCCACCGTTTCTCGTTTGGTCACCACCTATAGCATGAGGCCATGAGCGAAGGAAAAGACAAAGACCGACTGTTGGGCTATGTAAAACTCCATTAATTTTTTTTTTCCATTAAAAAGTCTGCTTCAATTCGAGTGATATATGATATATATGAGCAACGGATTTGCTATATGTTTGTGTAAAATCGTACTTCTAGGTTCTATTGTTTCGTAAAACACTGAACTTATTTTAAGGTCAGTGGATCAATGGTTTTTTGGTGATTTGTAGGTTGCTCAAACCTGCAAAATCGCACCTTGTATTTTAACGACAACATGCAGCATCCAACATGGACACACATACCATTTTGCTGTGAGGTGTGTACACTTAAAAAGTTGAAATGCCAGATTCAGTAGGGGTGGGAAGCCAGCCAAGTAGTTGATTGATTGAGGGCTAAATGGAGAGTTGGTGGGTCTTAGGATTCTGACTTGATCTGGAGAGATGAGGCTTGGAAGAACTGCCGGGCTCTTGAGAGAGGCCCTTAACCCAAAACTGCTCCAGGGGCTTTACCCTTGTTTCTCTCTATCCGTCCACATTTACAACTGTGTGGCTCAAAGCAGTAACGGCTTATGCCACTGTAGGAACTTTTCAAGACATTTGACTTTTTCAAATTTTGTGAACCTTTCATATAATGTGCAAACTATCAGTTTTTATGCGTATGCATTTTAATGATATAACATTCAGCCATATTTCCGCAAATATGAAATACTTTTTTTTAGAGGCAGTAATCAATGATCAGAATGGCGAAAAAGCACTAAACTCTGAGAATGATTTAACAGCAACGGAAATATCACATAAATAGTAAGACGTTTTCTTGCCTTCGACTTCTCCATTTCAATCATAGGTTCAATTTTGTTTACTACCTTGCACTGTGGACTAAGGAGTGATCTGATTGGTCAAAAAGTTTAAATGCCAACCGTGGCTTGTGGGATAATTGAAGAAGAATTGTGGCTATCATTGCCCGGAGTCAGTAACAAAGACTCATTGACAGTGTTTACAACATACGATATAGAGGCTTTGGCGTAAGCCACATAGCTTGGGTATTTCATGGTATGATTGCAGCAAAAAACAATGTTATCTATAAAATTGTGGCATACGCCGTTATTGGTCTAAGCCACACAACTGTTCTATCAGACATTCATTCCATGGTGCACTTGAAAATGACAAACACTCTCGTTGGAATTTTTCTCTGGTTAAATAAAGGGTTAAAAAAACATTTAAAATTGTGTATCAACTGGCACTGCTCTACTGTTTTTAAACAACTTCGAAGTAGATTCTCAGACTAGGCTAGCTGTTCAGGGTATGTTGCTGCCTTTCACCCATACTGCTTCAGCTCCTCCACAATCCTGATGAGGAAGAAGTGGTTTAAATAATTGATTTATGGATGGATAGGTGAATGGATTGATGAATATTAGGCTAAGCAAATTAATCAAATTATTTCGGAGTTTCTTGATTCAGTTAAGTTGAGCCAGCAGACATTCTAGGTTAACTTAACACTTTACTATTTTGAGGTTATATTTGCTTGAAATATAAGGGACTGTCAAGCTAGATAGCTGTGAGAATTTTTACGTCAGACCCCTGTTATTTATTACCAGGTGTCAATAGTTGCTTCACTGCTGCGTGCTAACTACATTACAAAACAGGAGTTCACCGTCAGAGGAAGTTCAGCAGATATTGGTTGAGTGGCCATATATTTTGACTGGATGGCAAGAAAAATATATATCACATTGGTGAATGAATTTTCTATTTTCAAATCTCATTAGCTTTGTCAGACCTGATCATGTTTGTTAGAATAACAAACATTGTGCCTGTTACTTAATGTGCCATGGAAAAGCTGTCAACATGCTGAAGTGCGAGGCTGAATATGGGAAAAAAAATTACCAAGTATGGAGTCAATATCCACTGGTGCCAAATTAAGGTGACAAAGTATAATGCAAGTTGTTCGACGGGAAGATATCCCACCCACGCCACATCACGACCTGTCAAGTAAGATTCATGCTTCGCCGTTAACTCAAAATATATTCCGCCAACTTGTAATTATCTGTGTCATTTTTGTTGAACTTGAAAGCGAAAACAAAAACAAAAAGTATTACATTTTTAGTCTGGTTTCCCTAGAGATGCCTCAGTCCTGAAAATACTCATTGAAATGCATGAATTAAATAACTTTTGATTTATCAGTTGGTGAGCAAAGACCAACCTTATGACCATTGAATTTTAAAAATGATAATAAAATTTGGGAGAAGATGAAAATAAACTACATGGGAAGTTGAAGTGGCTGAGAGATCAAAAAGGTGCGGAGACATTTCTCTAAATATCAGGGAAGTTACAGCAGAAAAGAAACAAGCCTGTTTTCGCAGTGAGTTTGTTGTCTGCAGTAGCAATGGTTTTCTCAACTTGGATCTAAGGTTATATTTTTCTGAACTTGCTGACCTAGGGCTGCTGAAACTCATTTATTTTTGCTTATTTTCCATTCTCAATTTTCTGCAGAAACTGCCTGTTGTTCTGCGATGTGAAGGGCCTTTCTGTTTATTTTAAGACAAATTGATGCAAGCTTTGTTTAATCGTGGCATCAGTTCAAGAGCAGGAAGATAATCTGGAAGCCATTTTGTATTTCGGCAAATGTGATTTGATTATTCATGAGCGTCAGCATGCTGAAAAGATTGAAAAAAGAGGAGAGAAATAAGCCTGAAAGACCGTTTCATGCCTGGGCCTGCTAAAATTGTCGCTCTTAGTTCATGAGGTCCTGATAACACTCTCAGCACCATTGCAGGAGGGAAACAACCAGTTCACAAGATAATGCTTGTGACACAGAGTGTGTCTGCACAGTTTAGCTTCTGTCCCCTGTCGGACTGACAGAACATGTCATGGTCATGCTTCCAATTAAGCTGCAAAAATAGGAAGAAAAAGAAAAAAAAAGCAGAATTAAAGAGGGTTGTTAGGTTGGCTGCCTTGGGAAAGGCGCCACTTGCGGAGATGGACTGACCACCTTGGCTTCAAATCCAATCCAATATCAACTGTGGCCAGCAGCGATAGGAGAACAGAGTATAACTGCATTCGTGCTGCTGAGGCATATGGCAGGGATACAGTTGACTTTTGTTAGCATTGTTCATTGCTCAGGCCCTTCCAAATGCTCCCTCAGGCACCCTTTGTTTGCTTTTTGATTGATTATATGTTTGGCCTTCCTCAGACCACATGCTGAATCTGTACATGCTACACTGAAAAAAAATGAGACTTCAGATCAAAGTAAAAAAAATTGCGTCAACTTTTTAGAGCTAATTTTTTTTTGTTTTTCTCAATTTAAAAAATTGCCTTTGTAAAGTTTTTTTCAATTGAGAAAAGCGAAAAAAATTAGCTGTAACAAGTTGACGCAATTTTTTTATTTACTTTGATCCAAAGTCTCAATTTTTGCCATGTAGGCCTGTGACAACCAATGAAAGGACCGGTGGCTGACAGGTACGTGTTTTGGTGAATTTCAAACTGCTCACGCTCTCCCAAAATGGCGTACCCTGATTGAACACTTGAGATTTGGGAGGGATTCAATACGTCAAAACGTATTACTAAAAAAACAGTAAGCATCCAATAAGGGTGTTCAAATAAGAGAGAGATGTCAGAAAGTTTTTAAAAGTCTCTATTTGAGGGAAAAAAGCACCGTGTGAGGCATGCCTCAACTGAGCTGATAGAAAATCCCTTATCCTCAGAAAAATCGCCATGACAGCTCAGAGAAACTCAAAGACCTCTGGGATATCTTTTGTCACCGGTTTGATCTGCCCGAAGCCCGTCAAGATGCCAACACTTGACAGGTCATTTGAAAATGATCTAAAAGAGATCGGTCTTCCAAATTCTTACCCAGCTCTTGCGCTGATACCTGAGCACTGCCTCGGGTCCATTTTTTACAGACATATTTAAACCTATTTTTCATCAGGGAAGAAAAAAAAAGAACAAAAAACAAAGCCAGAAAAACTAAGAAATTATTCCCTGACTGATTATTCCCTGACTCTGATTCCCTGAGTTATAAAAGCTCCCTTGCAGTGGTCGGTGTATTTTGAAGTTGTGATTCTGTGTACCAATGACCGTGATCAAATTAACCCATAGAGCGCTTTAGGCAACTATAGTTGCCCAATGATGTTAGATATCAAAATTCGATGTTGTTATAAACATATCATGTAGCAACTTGTTTAAAAAAGCTCCCACAGGGGAGCTCGTTTAAAAAAGTTGCCACATGTTAGATTGGCAACAGCTCAGGATAATAACATTTCTAATTCCTTGAAAATTTATTCAGCACTCTAAGGGTTAAGATTGATGTGACAATGAGAAGGTGAGATGTATACAATGATTTGGCTGCAATTGCTTTAACCCTTTCTGCGCCAATGATGTAAGATAACAAAATCAGATGCTGTTGAAAACCTATCACGTGGCAGCTTGTTAAAAAGAGCTCCCACAGGGGTGAGCTCTTTTAAACGAGTTGCCACATGATAGGTTTTCAACATCTCAGGACAACTATATATTTAATCCCTTGAAAATGTGTTCGGCGCTCAAAGGGTTAAAGAGCAACAATTATAACAATTATGACATTCGCAAGCTGTATCATAGCTGTGCACTATGTTGCCAAATGGACGACGTCCTTTTCTCCGACCATATTTGTTCACTATGCTCAACCCTGTCCAGCTGATGGATGGCATTGAAGAAGCATTTGTGCTGAAGACATAAAAATTCCTCTCAATTATGTTTCGTGTTGGTGCCAAAATAATGAGTGGAGATATATGTTTGCTGTGAAGGTGTGTAAATCGGCTGAGCATCACGTGAAACCCACTTAAAATTATCCACATCCGAGCACTTGACAAGGAAACTCATTATCACATTCATAGCACTTGCCCCTCTGTTTTGCGTATTTTTGTTTAACAGAGGTGGTACTCCCAGGTGTTCTTTTTTTTAAGAGAGCTTTGCTGTAGTAGCATCAGTAAGCGGTAAGATACGAGTATCATGCTATATGTATTTAAAAAAGAAAACTGGCATAAGTTATTTTCAAAATCCCCATTTATTTCAGATTCTCCATGATTTCATGTATAAGCTGACTTGTTTACTGTATGAGAAATGTATGAGGCTCTTCTTTTGAAATATTCATGACTGTTTAAAATCTGGGTCAGGTGTCTGAGAAACTGCAGTCAGCCAAAGATTCACCTGGTACTTCAGTCTGTGATGGAGTGGAAATGTTGCCCCAATATAATCTTATTCATCAGTGACACATATGTATGTCCCCTCATGCAAAAGAAAAACAAGGGACCTTACGGCAATATCTCGCAGTCTTCTCCCTCTGTCAGTGGCGTAGCCAGCGGGGGTGCTAAATTATGTCCTTTTTTGAGTGCAATTAGTAGTTCTCAATCATCTTCCTTTAATAAGGCATTTTCCAATTATCGCAATTGGCAACGGAAGACACGGTTTCTCTCTATATGCGATCTAACAGCAATGAAATCATGGGCTAAATTCAGTACAGTTGCGGAACAAGAACAGAGAATTGAGAAACTTCCATTTTAAACAGTTATTAGTCCTGACCTGTTCTCGGTCATTTTCATTATTAACGGAAGGTTCACTCCGAGAGAGAGAATGGAGAGAAACCATGTCTTCGGTTGCCAATTATGCTAATTGCAAAACGCGTCAATAAAGGAAAATGATTGAGAATTACTAATTGCACTCAAAAAGGGACGTGTCTCAGCACCCTCGCTGGCTACGCCACTGCCCTCTGTCTACAAGTTCATAATTTTGTCAGTTTAACAAGACAGGCTCACATGTGATGTAAGTCCAGCTAACAAAGGAAACTGATATCCAGCCTATTCTGACGCTCACAAAAGGTTTCTTCCCATCAGCAGTCTGGGAATTCTCTCGCCGCTGTCATCTTCGGCTTGCTCCTCAGAGGGATGATATTAGGTTTCTCAGTGAAATACCCTGTGACAATGCTTTGAGAAATGTCCTATTTAAAAACGACAGGATACACTTTGGCTTAGACCACAAGTACATGCCTATTTTTAAAAGCTGGGATTTTTCTCCTTTGTTCTCTAAAACACTCTCTCTCCACACAAAGACACAAAAACACAATCAATGCGCTGTTAAGAGCATTCCAAACCAACAGGCCGCAAAAATACGATCAAATGTAAGACCATGTAGGTCAATCACAAGCCTTAAAAACTCACTATAAGGTGCGCACACTGATATCGCGGGACAAAAACTTTGTTTTCCCTGTCGATATGTGAACAGTGAGTTTGCAGAAATCTTTGCCCAGGAAGGCATTTTCTAAAGATGTCCGTTTTAGTGACCGAATACTCAGTGTCCATGTGGACGAAAGGCTGAAACTCATAAAAAAAGAGTAATGTTTTCAAAAATACCCATATATTTTGGAAGTTTATGTATTAATCCTCTCATACATGAATTATGATAAACTCAGTCAGGATTTTTTTGGTTTTATACATCCTTAGGGATGTAAAACAAGGTTTGAAAGAAATTGTTTTAATCTTTATTTTATAAATGACTATTTTTTCCCATTGCAATGACCTGCCAATGGGATTTTTTTGTATGGGATAATAGCTTCCATGAGAGTGGGCTGTATGCAGCAGCGCCCAAAATTGCAGGCATAACTTTTAAACAGCTGTACACTGTAGTGACCTCCATGCATGAAAGGGATAATAACTGGAGGTTTTACACAAAAAAGCATACTAATACACTGCCAAAAAGCTACAAAAAAAAAACTAAATTAACTGTCAAAGTTTACCCTTTGTCAGACAAGGATGCAGGTGTAAAATGTGATGTCACAAAGTTGGTTTGGCAGTCTTTCTAATGGTAATGACACTGATGAAACTGAAATAAAGGAACTGCAAAGTTAGAAAAACTTCAACGGCCGTGATTTTTGTATTGTTCTGGGGTGTTGTTATGAATTTGTTCCTGAGTGAAAACCAAGGGAATTATAGGACATTTCCCTATTTTTTTTTTTTTTTTTGACACTAAGGCAGCAATCAGTTCTCACTTGTCTGTGTCTGGGGATAATTCTTATGAACACGACAGCATGTAAACCTTTTAAAATGCGGTCAGGAAACAAAACAGATGAGTCACTGGGATTAAAAGGACAGCTGTGCCTCAAGACAAAGAAGTGATCTGAAAATGCACTCATGGAACGCGCTATAATGAGGACTGCTATCCTGAAAACAGTAGCTATATCACTGCCGCAGCTGTTGCGATCAAAGATGGTCTGTATTTTTCAATGAGTCCAGTTTAAACATAAAAAACAATTAAACAAGTGAGCTACAAAGTCAACATCGCTGCATTGTGAACGAGCTGTATCATATTTCATCATGTTCTCAATATTTACCTCCGCCAAGGAGGTTATGCGATCGAGTCGGTTTATTTATTTGTCCGTCTGTTTGTTTGTCTGTGGACAGGATTTCTCGGAAACTACTGGACGGATCTTCATGAAATTTTCACCAGAGGTAGACCTTGGTCTATGGACGACTCCATTAAATCTTTATGATGATCCAGATCTGGATCCGGATTTTGGATCTGGATCATTTTTTTACAAACTAAGTGACATTTCTCCAAACCTAATGAACGGATTTTGATGAAATTTACTCTGAATGTAGATCTTGGGCAATTGTTTATATAAGTATGAAGATCATATGGCTCAAGATTTTGAATCTGGATCCAGATCTGGATCAATATTTTATGACTTCCAATTAGGCAATTCTCCATAACAGCTGCAGCATTTCTACCAAATATTGACCAGAAATATTGACATGGTAACGAAAGATTCTTAAAAGATCAGTAGTGACTTCCATTCTCATGGGTCCCGATCCAGATCCAGATCAACAAATTGGACTCTGAGGTAAAATTTTGAAGTTGCGGAAACTTAAATTATATTATCGAGTAATACAACATGTGAAAGCCAGTCATAAATGCTAACGAGATCTGACAAAAATTGTGATCTTATGACTCCACTGGGACACGTTCGGATGAATATTGTATTTTCACAAATGCCCATCCAATCTTCTGGATGTTCCATCTTCAAAATTTCAGAGACGCAGATAGTATTAGTGTTGTCTTTGTATGGACATCATTCTGCAGAAACTACTGGAGAAATCTTCATGAAAATTTCAGCAGTGATAATTCTCAGCCCATCATCAACTTTTGACGCAACGTCATCCCTCGGCGGAGGTCAGAAATCTCGGATTGCTCTTGTTGTCATTAATTTCCTGTCACAAATCAAGTTTGTTTACGTTTTATGCAATACATGTGGAAGCTACTGCATATTGTAGGATGCTTACTGCAGATTTTACCTTCTTATCTTGGTGTGCAAAACTCTCAGATTTTATATGTGCATTGCCTCAAAATTCTTCCTAATTCCATCAACTTCCATAGCTTGTTGGTGCGGTGGTACTTATCGAACCAATCAATCAGCCATGCTGGTGATGGGACTTATGACCGAAGAACTAAACGGAGGCATTCCACTGCAGTAGTATTCTGTAAGCACTTGAATGAATCTCTCCTAATTTTATGTAAAATCACTTTCCTCATTAAAAACTCAGATGCATTTATGAAGACTTTATTCTGCATGAAATGAGTCAGAACTGGGTTGTTTCATGTCCCTTTGAAATTAAATTTGATTTGATTCCATTACTATACTCAGCAGGAGCTCTAATAGTCATATTGCAGGTGTCTCAAAATTGTACAAGATTCTTTTTTTTTTTTCGGACCCCATTTTCAGACACATAATGTACAGCGGCACAGATGCTGTACTGTGGTTTAACTCAAGTCTTTCACGCTCTGAGTCCATGTTCGGTGTAACTCTGAAATTCACTAAGGTGGCAGCTGTTCCAGTTATAATTCAGTTAGCCTGGGGATTGACTCCAGCTTAGTTGCAGATGCCCAGAAAAGACTGAGAAAAAGCTTGACTCGTCATAGATTTGAAAAAAAAAAAAATGGTGGAGACACTTCTCTCATGTCGTTCAATAACTCTTAGCGCAACCTGGGAGATACATTTTTAGGCTATCTCCCCAATGCAGGGCAGATTCAGAGCCACAGAGGATTGAGAGCAGTAGAATTATACCTTTCAAACTCAAGCTGCTTGAAGTGTTGAGCCACTGCGAAAACACAGCTGAATATTCCAGTTCCAGCCTCATTCCTGGCAACTGTGGCAGCATGCAGATCCGGAATCCTCCAACACTCGCCAGTGATCTTTCGTCCAACATTTACAAACTCCTTATTGGCTTTCTGTGTTATGTATGATAATTTTGTACAGCATTATATTCCATTTGTAAATGAAGTTTGTTACATGCTGTTTTGCTGCCCTGCTGGTCAGCTATATTTATTTTGTTCATTGGCACCATCTGGTGGCGTACTTGTAAAATCATTAAGAAAAGTCTAGTAATTTCTCGAAGCTTCTGGCACTTTCCTGCTTGGAGGGGGCGGGATTTCCCTAGAATCCTGTGGATCTTTCTAGAAGGCTGCTAGACTATAAGAAGGCTGTGATTTTAAGCACAGCAGAGACAGACAACAAAGAGAGCAGACAGCAGAAGAGAGCAGACCAGAGTTTTGTTTTGGCAACAGTTAAATAGTGGCAGAGAGTTATTAGAGAATTTACATAGTGGATATTTTTTGTTCAACTTTTTTTGTAAAGAATAAATTTGTTTTAGTTGTACTTTCCCGTTTTCTTTGTTGTGATTTTTCCAAGTCATAACAAATTGGAGGTTCCACCGAGATTGGATTCACCGAAGATTATTATTTTAAATCTTTTGACTAGTTAAAAAACCAGCAATCATGACATTTGATGTGGAAAGTTTTTTGAAAACTCCAACCCAGGAATTAATTTTGTTGGCAAAGAAGAAGGACTTGCTACAAATAGCCTCAACCCTTGGATTATCTGATGTGAGGTCATCAATGAAGAAACAAGAAATATTCAACATTTTGGTGCAACACTTCATCGATGAAGATATCTTTGGGGAAGAAGCAGCAGAATTAATTAAAGCTGTGGAAGTGCCTGCAATGGAGCTGCAAAGACTTGAATTTCAGCTACGCCTGAAAGAGCTGGAAGAGAGAAGGTTGGAGAAGGAAAGAGAACTGGAGGAGAGAAGGCTGGAGAGGGAGAAGGAAAGAGAACTGGAGGAGAGAAGGCTGGAGATGGAAGAAAGAAGGATGGAGAAAGAGAAAGAACTAGAAGAAAAAAGGATGCAGTTCGAATTGGAAATGAAGAAAATAGAAGCAGGTACTGTTCCAAAATCATTTGGACTTTCTGATCATTTTGATGTGGTTAAACATATCAGACTTGTTCCTCCTTTCTTAGAAAATGATGTTGACCAATACTTTACCCATTTTGAAAAAATTGCTGAAAATTTGAAATGGCCAAAAGAGCATTGGACAATGATGTTACAAAGTGTTCTTACTGGTAAAGCTAGAAAAATCTATAACCAGTTATCTGTCCAACAGTGTGCTGATTATGATTTTGTCAAATCTGCCATTCTGAAGGGTTATGAATTAGTCCCTGAGGCTTACAGGCAAAAATTTAGGAATTCTTGCAAGGAAGCCAGTCAAACTCATGTTGAATTTGGCAGGTTAAAGGAACAGTTGTTTGATCAGTGGTGTAATTCCATGAATGTTGAAAAAGATTTTGATAGAATGAGGCAACTTATTCTGGTTGAGGAATTCAAAAGGTGTGTCCAGCCTGATATTAAGACTTTCCTTGAAGAAAAACAAGCCATTACTTTGCAAGATGTTTCTACGCTAGCTGATAGTTATGCATTGACTCACAAGACTTCTTTTGTCCAAAAATCTACTTTTTCTAAATTTCAAAGCAAGTTTCAGTCCAAGACTACTTCTAATAACACTTCTAATGATTCTAAGGCCACTTCTGAGAGGAAACCTTCCGGTGAGAAGCAATCCTCTGATTCTTTACCCTCTGTGTCTTGCCATTACTGCAAAAAGCAAGGTCACCTTATTTCTGAGTGTTATGCTCTCAAGAAAAAACAACAACGAGAAGAAACCAAGCCAACTGCTTTGACAAAGAGAGAATCTCTTGTATCAATGGTCAGTTCACCTGATCTTCTACCTTCTGTGTCTGATCCGGTTATGGAGGGTTTTGAGCCATTCATCACTGATGGTTCTGTCTCACTTTCACATGATTTTTCCTCATCTGCTCCTGTTCGAATTCTAAGGGATACTGGGTCTTCCCAATCTCTTATTCTTGCAGATATTCTGCCTTTCTCGGACAAATCGTCTACTCAGGCTAATGTCCTTATTCAAGGAGTAGAATGTGGTTTTACAAGTGTACCTCTCCATAATGTTCATCTCAAATCAGACTTGGTCTCTGGACCTGTTACTGTTGGTGTTAGGTCTTCTCTTCCTTTCAAAGGCATTCATTTGCTTCTTGGTAATGATCTTGCTGGGGATAAGGTTGTACCCTACCCTATTGTAACTGACACTCCTTTGATTTATCAAGAATCTGACTCTATAGAGGAGGAAATTCCAGACCTCTATCCTTCATGTGCAGTTACTCGTTCTATGGCCAAAAAGCCTATTCAGGATGTTGCTGACCTGGACTTTAACCTGGCTGACACCTTCATTGGGCAGTCTTTTCATCAGGAACCTTCCAGTCCTGAGATGTCTGGGAAATCTTCAGACTTGTCCTTGTCAGGTCATTCTTATGACATTTTGTCTCGTAAACAACTTATTCATGAGCAACAACAAGCTCGTGATCTGGCGCATCTTCTACCTCAGGCTGCAAGTGAACAAGAGGCTACTCAAGTTCCTGTCTGTTTTTACTACAAAAATGGTGTGCTTATGAGAAAGTGGCGTCCACCCGATGTTCCTGCAGATGAAGAGTGGATGATCACCCATCAAATTGTTCTTCCAAAGCCGTACCGTCAAGAAACTCTTAGTCTGGCCCATGACAATCCTATGTCAGGTCATTTGGGTATCAAGAAGACCCTTCAACGTGTCAGAAACCACTTCTTCTGGCCTTCTATGAGGTCTGATGTACAGGAGTACTGCAAATCCTGTCATACTTGTCAAATGGTTGGGAAGCCGAACCAGAATATTCCAAAGGCTCGACTTAAGCCCATTCCCGCTTTTGAAGAACCTTTCAGTCGGATCATCATTGACTGTGTTGGACCATTGCCGAAGACTAGATCTGGTTGTGAGTACTTACTGACTATCATGTGTGCTTCCACCCGGTTTCCTGAGGCAATTCCACTTCGTAATATCAAGGCGAAGACTATCATCAAGGCTCTAACCAAGTTTTTCTGCTTTGTCGGTCTTCCTAAGTCTATTCAGTCTGATCAAGGATCAAATTTCATGTCAGGCATATTTCAACAAGTTATGCATGAGCTTGGTATAAAACAATACAGGTCATCAGCTTTCCATCCTGAGAGTCAAGGTGCTTTGGAGAGGTTCCATCAAACCCTGAAGAACATGATAAGGACCTACTGCCTTGACACAGAGAAAGATTGGGATGAAGGTGTTCATCTTCTTCTGTTTGCTGCCCGTGAAGCTGTTCAGGAGTCTCTTGGGTTCAGTCCTTTTGAGCTCGTTTTTGGGCATACAGTCCGTGGACCTCTGAAGCTACGGAAGGAAAAGTTGCTCGCTGAAGATGATGTCCCAATGAACTTGCTTCGGTATGTCTCTGACTTCCGTAATCGTCTCTCTAAAGCCTGTGACTTTGCTAAGTCTAATCTCAAAGAAGCTCAGGGCAAAATGAAAGCCAGATATGACCTTCATTCAAAAGATAGAAGTTTTAAAACTGGTGACAAAGTTCTTGCACTTTTGCCAGTTCCTGGAAACCCTCTAAGAGCCCGATATTTCGGCCCTTACACTGTCCTCAAAAAGGTCAGTGATCTAAATTACATAATTTCAACTCCTGGAAGGAGGAAACAAAAACAAATGTGTCACATCAACATGCTGAAAGAATACATTGATAGAGACACACAGCAAAAGCCAGTCAATGTGGTAAATACAGTTGAACTGGAAAATTCCGAAGATTGTGACTGCCCCTTAGAAAATGAACCTGGTCCAGTCAAACTTGAAAATTCAGACATTCTTGAAAATATTGACAGCAAGTTGTCCCACCTGGACCCTTTTCAACAACAGCAGCTAAAGCAGCTCATATTTGAATATAGTCACATTTTCCCTGACGTTCCATCAAGGACTGATTTGGTTTACCATGATGTCATCCTACAAGACGATGCCAAGCCTGTAAAACAGCATCCCTACAGAATGAATCCAGAGAAGCAGGAATACCTTAAACAAGAAGTCAAATATCTGCTTGAAAATGACTTTGTTGAACCAAGTTACAGTGACTGGAGTTCTCCATGCATCCTAGTTCCCAAACCCAATGGAACATATAGAATGGTGACAGACTACAGAAAAGCGAATGCTTTATCAAAAACGGACTCATATCCTATTCCCAGGATTGATGACTGCATTGACAAAGTTGGACAGTCAAAGTATGTCACAAAATTTGATCTCCTCAAGGGCTTCTGGCAGATCCCTCTAACAGAGAGAGCAAAGGAGATCTCTGCCTTCGTCACGCCAGATGGATTATACCAATACAAGGTCATGCCATTTGGAATGAAAAATTCTCCAGCCACCTTCCAACGTCTGGTAAACAGAGTGATTGCTGGACTGCCAGGATGTGAGGCCTATATCGATGATATTATCATCACCAGTGACAGCTTCCAAGAGCACCTCACCTACATCAGAAACTTCTTTCAGAGAGTGAGTGATGCCAAGCTGACTATCAACCTTGTGAAAAGTGACTTTTGTAAAGCTTCAGTTGTTTACTTAGGTCATGTTGTAGGACAGGGTCAAGTCAAACCAGTTGATGCAAAAGTCAAAGTTATCACTGAATTTCCTGAGCCAACAACTAAAAGACAGCTCATGAGATTTCTAGGGATGGCTGGCTACTACAGAAAATTCTGTAAAAATTTCTCTATCATCTCTGAACCTTTGACAAATTTACTGAAGAAAAATGCAAAATTTGTTTGGGATGAAAAATGTCAAAATTCGTTTCACCAGCTGAAAGCGATTCTCAAAAATGCACCAGTTCTCTTATCTCCCAATTTCAAAAAGGAGTTCAAGTTAGCAGTTGATGCCAGTGACATTGGTGCAGGTGCAGTTTTACTGCAAGAAGACACTGATGGAGTAGATCATCCTGTTTGTTACTTTTCCAAAAAGTTTGATAAACATCAGAAAAACTACTCAACAATTGAAAAAGAATGTTTGGCACTTGTTTTGGCTTTACAACATTTTGAAGTCTATTTGACTTGTTCAGCTACTTCCATCAAGGTCTTCAGTGATCACAATCCCCTCACATTCTTGCACAAGATCAAAAACAAGAATCAAAGATTACTGAGATGGAGTTTACTTTTGCAAGAGTATGATTTGGACATTTCTCACATCAGGGGAAAAGATAATGTAATCCCAGATACACTTTCACGCATGTAATTTTATTTCTTTTCGTGATTGTGAAAAACGTAATTTTACTTTTCTATTTGATTGTGAGACTTACACTGTTTGTTATGTATATGATTGTTATCATGATCAATAATACGTTTGTGTAAAGTTCAAGATTGTTCTGATTATAAAACTGTGTTAATTTTAACAAAAGAAAGCTTTTAGCAAACCTTTCTTTTCTTAAAGAGGGGAGGTGTTATGTATGATAATTTTGTACAGCATTATATTCCATTTGTAAATGAAGTTTGTTACATGCTGTTTTGCTGCCCTGCTGGTCAGCTATATTTATTTTGTTCATTGGCACCATCTGGTTGCGTACTTGTAAAATCATTAAGAAAAGTCTAGTAATTTCTCGAAGCTTCTGGCACTTTCCTGCTTGGAGGGGGCGGGATTTCCCTAGAATCCTGTGGATCTTTCTAGAAGGCTGCTAGACTATAAGAAGGCTGTGATTTTAAGCACAGCAGAGACAGACAACAAAGAGAGCAGACAGCAGAAGAGAGCAGACCAGAGTTTTGTTTTGGCAACAGTTAAATAGTGGCAGAGAGTTATTAGAGAATTTACATAGTGGATATTTTTTGTTCAACTTTTTTTGTAAAGAATAAATTTGTTTTAGTTGTACTTTCCCGTTTTCTTTGTTGTGATTTTTCCAAGTCATAACATCTGTGTCTCCATATTTGCTTATTTTGGGAAAGCAGGGTGACACATTTTTCTGGGGGGAAATTCTCTTACAAACATGTTCTCTTTTACACGGTAAAACAATAAAAAGTTGACAAATTTAAAATGAGTAAGGCAGCCAGCTGCAAAGCATTTTTGACTTTGCTCAGTGACAAGTACCAATAGTTGCACAGACTGATTATTTAAAGAACTTGGAACTTGAAGTTGCGCCAACTCAAAAATGCTTTATAGCTGGTTGCCTTACTTCTTTGAGTCAATTTAATTATTCATTTATTTGTTTGTTTGTTTTATTTTATTTTATTTCTCAGAGTTCCTTTGCAGTTGTGGCTATTTATTATTGTTTGAAGGAACAACAACTTTTGTATAAAGGGCACCTCTAATCATTATTTTTGCTTTTATTTTTATTTATTACACCATGCTCTTGGATCTATGTTCTCTAAACTGATCCCTGTTGATAGTTTTTGTTGTTATTGTCACATTTACTGCTTATGCGTCGATTCATTTTGCAGTCCCTCTATGCATTCCTCCATTTATCTTACGTTCAGCTTCATTGCCTTTTGACTTCCTGGGAATCCTTTCTGTTGTCTTCCCGACACTGGATTGGTTGAGTCCCCCCCATGTTGTTTATTCTTGTTGAATGGGTCCACTGTGAAATGCTATGTGTCAACCTGCTTGGAAACACAGTCAAGTAAAATAAAAATTGAGCACATTGATGAAAAAAGGGCTGCAGGATTTTAGAGATGTTCTGAACAGGGAGGGATTGAGTCATGCAATGCTGAAGGCTTTCATGGCTATTTGTGACGGTGTGTTTAGGAACCCCACGCAAGAGAGGGAAATCCAAAAACCAAAACCATGACACTATTCAAATCACTTTCAACCAGTCCAGGAGAGGTCAGCAAGACTTCCATATACAGTATATGTGTAATGTGGGTTTGCTGACAGTTAAAGGGCATATAAAGTCGATTCCCATTGTTTTTGTTTATCGGTCAATCAGAGAGCCGGCCCTGCGCAAACAAACCGAAATAGAAGGATTATCTATGCGTGTACACAAAACAGTAGTTGATGAATGAGAGTGGTCATGTGACAATGCAAGATGTCAACAAAAGCAAGTGATTTGTTTGTAAACAATGGACGTTCAACATCCCATCTGAGAATCGACTTTAGATGCCCCTTAAAGCAGACATTGGCCATTATTAGATGGAAGAACAATAACCCATTGCCTTCCATCAGCATAATTACGCCAGTTCAGAGATGGAAGGTAACATTCGCTAATGAAGACCTCAGGCTATCCATGACAAATACATCACAGATAGAATGAAAAACTGCTCACATCAGTTAATGAGATTCCCTTTCAATGAGTTGCACAGTACTGCCCATCAGCCATCTGACTATTAAAGCATGAAGGCAGAAATAATATAGATGGATGTAGCTCTTGGGTGGCCGATACCCCAGAGTAAGTTTCACTTTATCTCTTCTTATTATGGTGATGATGCCCATCATCCAGGTTCAAATCCTGACCGTCTCCGTGGAGACTGAGGTCCAGACTCCCACGCAGTGGGTTGTTATTGCATGATGCAAGACACAAAGTTAGAACACATATACTTACAGCTGAGGCCATTGTGTAGAAACAGCCAAAATTCAGAGTATGGTGTGCATGACTGTGTGTGTGTGTGTATGTGTGTGTGCGTGCGCACGCGTGTGTGTGCGTGTGAGCGTGTGTGAATTTTTGTGTGTTTAAGTGCATCTGCATTTCTGGGCATGTTTTTGTGTGAAATGTGAGTGTGTACGTGTGAGCATGCATGTGTGCGTGCACATGTGTGTGTGTTTGTGTTTGTGTGTGTGAAGTGTGTGGGATGTAATCAGAAAAGACCTAAAGGTTATTGGTGTATCTGAAGATAAGTGGTACGATGAGTCCTCAGCCTCTAGGTCAGAGGTGGGCAGTGAGGGCCGTATCTGTCCCTGGTTTTCACACCAACTTCTGGCCTTTAATTCGTTGATTACCTAAATTAGCCAAACCATTTATGAAATCTGACGTTTCAGGCTCATTTCTTTAAATTATCATAAATGACCACCAAAGACTGCCCCTGTCTCCCTTCATAAAACATTTTCCTTTGATTGAATCATTGCAAAAATCTATATTTGTGCATGCAATCAATTAACTCAATTAGTCAGGGTAATTGATAGAAATAAAACCCACCCACACACCGGCCCTCCAGGACCGGGATTGCCCACCCCTGATCTAGGTCAAGGTGGAGAGCAGCCTATGAGAACTGCTGGCTGCCGCCAAGAAGCCCAAGAACATCCAAGCAACCAGATAAAGTGTGAAGAATATAATAGATCCTCTTGAAGATAGAGTGACAGAAAACGTCACAAGTGTATCTCGGAACGACAGAAGCCTGTGAACGAACAGCATGCAGCAGTGCAATGTACAGTATGCCATCGATGGTTCAGGAGTCGTGGAGGGCTACCTGTACACAATTGTAGACCTGACCAAGCAAATGAATATTAACTTTGCTCTCCCCCACCTTGAGGGGTCACGTGACCGTATAACGGCAGCAAAAAGGAGGGAAGAAGAAGGAAGGTGTGTGTATGTGCATACGTGCGTGTGTGTTTGTGTGTGAGCGCGCGCGTGTGTATGAGTGCGAGGTTGTGAGTGTGAGTTTATGTGTGTGTGTAAGTGCATCTGCATTTGTGCACGTGTGATCACGCATGTGTGCGTGCGCATGCTTGCGTGTGTGTGTCTGTGTTTGCGTGTGTCTGTGTACGTTCGTGTGACCACATCAGTCTGCAAATGGCTGAGCTTCCATCTAAAGCAGTTTCCTATCCCAGGCCACCCAACGGGCAGCTCAGTGCCATCACTGCAAAGGGTAGTCCTGAAAGCCTATGCTGCACCTGTACCCCCCCCCCCACACACACACACACACACACACACACACACACACAAACAAACACACAGCCATACAAGGTTTACATAACCCATGGCTCACCTCAGTGGGTATGGGCCGCATGTGTGCCTTTGATGTGTTTTCGATGGGGTGCACATCAGTTTCGATCCCCATCACAGCTCATCTACACCCTGAGGCAAACCTCCATTTCCCTGTCCTGAACTGCAGCTGGGCTCCAGTCCCAACATGCAACACTCCAGCAGTCACTTCCAGAACCACAACGGAATGTACTCCCAAAAAGTTTTGATAGCCTTGTAAGAAAACGTACCATTTTTCCCCCACAAGCAGAGAGTATCTCCTTGCTTTCACTCACAGCTTGTTTGACATACTGTATCAATTGCAATCATTGTCACGTAATTTCTCAATGGTAAATCTTGAAATGATTTTAAATATCAGACCGTCTTTATTTTTGTATTACATTAACTTGCTATGACCCAGTGCGGAGGCAGAGTACAATCCAATAGTGGGGATTATTGTTAGTTATGTGGCAGCAGAGGAAGTCCATAAGGGAATCGCAGAGTTCAGGTCAGATGTAATGGGCAGAACTGTGAGGGCAGTGTCAATCTCTGGCCAGTAACTTTCTGGGATGGCTGCCAAGTAAAGTACATGCTTTGTCAGAGCTGAACTCTCAGGAGGCAGGATGGAGTAGCTCAGGAGGAACATGGTTCAAATCATGATGACCGTAGAAGGATTGGGAGCTTGTTCCTAATAAAGTAGACAGCTGAAAAAAACTGGTAAAGAATTAACACGTGGTTCCAATCCTGCAGACCATGAGAAAAGCCTGGGAGTTTTTTCCTATTGACTGAATAGGGACGGAAGCTTCCGTAAATCACGATCTTTAAAGGTTACGTTCTACTTTCTAAAGACAAAGTATTTTACAAGCAAATATTGACTGGTTCTAAGCACACATACTAAATTACAATCCAGCAACTTGCAACTCAAAGAAAGGGTGAAGTATATACATCACAGACACAGGAGGAAAGGTAATAGTGAAGCAAGACACAGCCGGGATGAGGGAGCACGCGTGACACAAACCGATCAAAGGTGACATCACTTCTAATACTACACAAGACTACTCATAGTTTCATGTCCCGATATTTTACTTCTCATAGCCTGGATAGACTGACTGCAAACTTCTCGAAAACTTACCAGCGAAACCCCCTGTGAAACTTCCCACTCCAATTTGAGAAGTTTCTCAGTTCCCACGAAACTTCTCAAAGTATTTTGTAGTCTGGCCAGTCCGTCTTGAAGCGGAAACTGCCCATTGGTCCGACAACCCATTGGTCCGACCACCCGTTCCTCCGACAAAGTGACCCATTGGTCCCACCTCCCATTGGTCCAACCTCCCGTTACAACGACAAAATCGACCACTAAGAGAGAGAGAGAGAGCGAGCTCTCAGAAACGCACATCACACACACACACACACACGGGGTGGGGGGGGCAGGGCATGTGTGTTTATTCATCGCGCAAGGGAACTAATGGGAGGTCGGACCAATGGGAGGTCGGACCAGTGCCATGGACCCCTTGAAGCTGCATGTAGTTTGTCATGTGCTTAATACCATCTCCTGCCATGGCGTCAGGAATTGCTAAGGAGTTTGTGGCGCGTAGATGCTTTATTTAAAGAAACTACTCGCGTTACAACAAGAAGCAAAACTGCGAACTGTGTTATCGCAAAGCTGATGGAAGAGTCGGGATTTTTGAGGACCCCAAAACAAATTAAAAATAAAACGAAACTGTCGAAAGCAGCTTACAATTGATTTGCTGTATTATTTCCATGACAGCCGCGGATTGGCGCAGTTTGTGCCATTGCTGAGCATGTGCAGTAGTGGCTCAAACTTCAAGAAATTTGTTGGTAGTGTGATTGAGCACTTGAAACTTCGGGAAGTGATCGAGAAGTAAACTTAGTGTGGTTTTGCGCAGTCTGACCTGGGCTATAGACTCTTAAGTTCTGAAAGTGAAGAGACAGAAAGCATTCACATGAGAGTTGTGACATAACTAAATTGCTATTTTTTCTAAATCAAAATTTAACACAAAACATTTTGCAGTGTTAGACACATTTACATTTTTTTTCTTCTTATTTTGCGCTTTTTCAGGAAGCTCACAAATAAACACTCAGGGCAATTTGTTCATGGGGTGTAATTTTTATCACAGCATCTATTGGAAAAACCTCTTCTATTTCATGTTTCCCATCATAAAGTATGGTTAACATCCATGGGAGAATATAGATATCAATCAAATAAAATGAGGCGAGACCTTTATCTGCATGGAAAATGTTTGTGACTGGATGAGTCACTGCCTATTGGCTTAACTGTTCCAATTATTTTCAGAAACTCATGCTGTAATTTGGCATAAAAGGCAAGGCACTCAAATGTGTTTGCATAATTAAATTTGCAGCTGTTTCATTTTGTCAGATATGCTCAAAGCACATAAGGAAAATAGGTAATAAAACTGTTATCTGACTGGCAGGAGACAGAGTTAGGAGGCTGGCCTATGAGTTGAATAGCTTGACTGGCAGTTTTGGAGTTTTGGGGACCCACAGTGGGACGAGAGATCCTTCCAACAGCTGGAAATAAGAAATTGGAAATGACTCTGCCCTTGGGCAAGGTCCTTAACCCCAAAACCATTTCCCTTCAATACTCTCTTCTTGCAACTGTTCTATTTGGAACCCCACCTAGTGCGTTCTGGGAAGAGTGCGTTTCTTTGCAGTGAAACTTCCCAGGTACTGTATATTAAAAAAGGAAAAGTTGTTCAACTTGGCACAAATGGGGTGGAGATACGTAAAATTAAGGGTCTGAAAATATGTGTCCTCTCAATCATTTTATTCCAATGAAAAAGATTTGCTAATTAGCGCACTTACACCACCAAAAGGGAGAATCGTTCAGTTAGCTGGTGGAGTTTGGGGACGGACTTTTCTTTACCCCCAGGACTTTACACATGTGGTGATTACAGGTACTCTGTTTAGCCGTGGGTAATCAAAACTGATGAATATCAATGGGAAAACAAGGGAATTTTTGCATCTACCTTACGGAGGCACAGGGTTGATGCAAGATTTCATCATGAAGAGGATAAGATAAGATTTATCACTTGAGACTTCAGTACCATACACTGCTAAAAATGAGTTCAAATGAAGTTTGTTCGGTTGGACTGGGGTGCTGGTTAAAGGCCTTACTCAGCCTTCACTGCAGAATGGAAAACGCAGAATGAAAAAAAACCGCCACCAAAATTCACCACAGAAGTGATTGACCTGCCCTTCTTCCGTGGAGCTGCAAAATATCGAATGAAAATGCAATAAGAAATAAAAATCCTCCAAGGATAAATGTAATCCAGTGAAAAAATATCAGTCTAATCCGTGTCAACAGCAAGTGAGGGATGATTGGTCTTTTTCCCCTTACCATAAAGTTAAAAAAGCTCTTGGTAAAACATTTCACTGCATCAGCGAAGGCTGAACAGCTTTGCCTGAAATGAGCCAGACAATACCTTTATATTTCCCCTGAAAGCCCATGATACACTTGTCTCATTTTGTGGCACGTCTTCCAAGTTTACCATATAGGGTTAAAGTATCGCCACCTCTGTACCATTTTCTTCTATGTCCATTTTTTTTTTTTACATTTTCAGTGATATTTATACAATTGGAACAAGATAATTAGCCTTTATTTTGGAATCATGTCTGGCAGGATTATGATCCCTGTTCTGCCAAATTTTCAGGCTCATCTTGGTTTTATCTCCAGATATTTTTTAAAGAAAGTGATTCCTATTCCAGTCTAACTTCATTCTCGAAAAGGTTTATCTTCAGTGGGCCTGCGAGTTTCAGTCCTGAATTACGGACTCCCCTGCTTGCCTGACGGATCAGCTCCTCCCATGAATGAGGTAATGAGCTCAAACTATTCTGCTGCTGCATGGATTTGCTCTTAGACTTTAAATGAGACGTCTGGCAGGCCTGCTGTGAAAGGTAATAATTAGGATTTTACCTGATTTTACTGAATTTAGCCCGCAATTTCATTGCTGTCCCATCGCATATGGAGAGAAATCGTGTCTTCAGTTGCCAATTACGATAATTGGAAAACGCATCGGTGAAGGAAAATGATTGAGAACGAGTCAGGACTAATAGTCATAAAGCGACGCGTCGGACGCCCCCCATTCCCTGTTTGTTCTAGAACCGCCACTGAACGCCATATATTTTTAAAAACCGGGTTTTAGGACAAGGCTCGAACGGTCCCAGGAAGTCAGACAGTCCAACCGGGTCAGAGGACGACGGACCATTTATTGAAACACCCAGAAAAAGACGGACAGTCCAATCCGATTGGAGTTGGTCCGTCGCTGGGTCGGACGGTCTGTCGTGTTTATTGAAGCAGCCCCCTACAGAACAATATTGACGAGTCGCACAACTTTGTCAGTTTGCAGTCTGAGGTTCGAATACTGTGACATCAATAAAAACAAATAATTTCATTGGCAAGTTGACATGTATCGTGTAGCTGTTAGTGGTGCTAGAGTGAGCATAGACTTAGTGCTGTGTCAGTTTGTAAGTACCTAGTAAGTTCCACTGAGTGACTGACACTGTTACCATTTTTTGAGTATTTATTTTCCAACAGTTGAATTGACATCATCAGTCATGCCTGGCCATGACTGCAGGTACAAGATTCAAGTCTATGGAATAAAGAAGTTATATGGTTGTAACAAACGATGTGATTTGTTCTCCATTCCCAAGAGCAACTTAAAATACTACACAATTCTTTTCCACCTATTAATATATAACTCAGTTGGATTATGCTTTTTCTTTTATAATCTAATACCTTATTTTATAATTCTAATACCTTATTCCAGGTTGTTAACATTGATTAATAGGAGTTATACCTGATATGGCCAAGAGTTTTATTGGCGCTCCCAACTTTTTATAGTGTCAGTTGCATATATGTATGTTTTTTGTTGGACCCTCTTGAAAACGAGATGGTTCATCTCAAGGGGCTATCCATTAATAAACTTTAAACTTTATAGTGGTGCGCCTAAATTTTTGCTGGTGCGCCCAAATTTTTTGGGTTGGGATTACCAGTGCCCCTAAGTGAAAAAGTTAGTCTGCAGCCCTGTTTATCAAAACCGGAAATATGAACGTATAAATAAAAATAGCACTGAGGTTGCAGTATGTAGCCCTAGCAATGTTTCTGCAGGTTTTTTTTTACAAAATTCTTCAGTGTATAAGGGAGATAGACTCACAGCAGACAAATATGAATGTGGAAGAGATATAAATCTAAGGCTAGTTATACTCATATCATTGCTCACGGCCAATTTACAGGCCTCACACATCACTTGGTCGCATGTGCTGTACTGTGATTCTGCGGCTCCTCTGCTGCGTGGATGGGTTCATGATCCTTGTGGCTCAGTAAAGTCTACATTAATCATATCTGAATGCTGCAGGGATTTTGAAAGGTAGCCCTTTGATCAGAGAGACAATTACTGTGTGAAAAGGAGTCCGGGCTGAGGTTTTGTGCGCAAACTATTTATAAAATTAATCTGTTATAATCCTTAATGCTCTGGGTTCATTTTATGGAAGGGTGACAGTTTCATTATACAAAGTATGTGAGATTTTTATTTATTTTTTAACACAGCTTAGAGAGGGACGAGGACTTAAATACACTGGAGAGATTAGCACTGCCTGTCTATGAGCGTGATTAGGATCCGTGCCGACCCATCAGATTCAGAGTACCTGTCTTGTTCGGAAAGGATGTGAGCTAATGAGGACTCTTAATTCTGTAGCATACCCGCTAGAGGATATAGATAATGTCACATAATCCGCTGATATCAAAATGTCACTGTTTCAACCAAGTGGAACACTAATGACAGCTACTTTTACAGAGAATCTGTCTTTTTTAAACACTGCCGTACATTCTGTTGGAAATGGAGGCAGATGTTCTGAATTTCTGGATGGGTAAGTGTTTCCGTATCACTGAACATGTGATAGACTGTTCATGCCTGATAGCATAAGTATGCTACTTACTTTTCTGTCCTTAGGGTGCAGGTATGGCCCCAGGGCAATGGCACAGTAAAATACAGCTACACTGCTAAATATCAATATTGCAAAAAAAAGAAAACATACAATAAATAAATCTTGTGTAGTCCTGCTGTGTGTACATCTTGTGTGCCCTCTGTGCATATCTCTGTGTGTGTGTATGTGCGCGCGCGCGTTGGCATGTGCACCCATGTGTGTTTGTGTTAGTGTGTGTGCATGTGAAATCTACTTTTTCAAGTTTGCGCAACACATTTGACGTATTACTTTAGATCATTTCTTAAGGTACTATGTACTTAAGGTACTAACTATACCCAAGTGAAAAAGTATTACACTTAATTATATTAAAAGTATATTTGTTGCATACAAAAGTTATTACAAATATACTTTTGCAAATTAAGCACAAAAAGTAATATATTTAATATATACTTTTAGAAAGTGTACACTTTAAGTGTACTGAAGTAATACACAAGTAGTATTCAATGACTACTTGAGCACACTTAATTACACATAAAGGGGGCGAAAAAAACATACACCATACTTAATACAGTCTGTAAAAGTGTAATTCAAGTATAGTATTTTTTCACCTGGGTATGCATGTCAAGTGTTAAATCAACTCCCAGGATAACTGGGAGTTGATTTAACACTGGAAATTATATTGTTCATAACCCTGCTTCAGGTCTCCAATCCCGTACTTCAGCCAGATTTTCATTCCAACCTTAGTTTGCTGTACCTGACAGAACTGAATACCAGATCAACAAGGTCTCTAACTGCGGAGTGCTTCGCTTACACTGAAATAGCAGCCAGCAGTGGGATAGATCTCCTGGAGTTCGCTAGATTGCTACAGGTTTGGAACAATATGATAATATAATTATCTGAAGCAGCCTCCTCCTGCTTTGCATGTCGAAATGCATCGGTACTTCTGACCCAGTTCTGGTCCTCACCCCTGCAACGTTATTTTTAAACACGGCACTAGCGCTTCCCCTGTCTACGCCCGTCAGCTTGAATGTTCTCCACACCCTTCTCCAGTCAGTCACTGGAGCTCCCAGCTGGACAGGCTGTCCCACACAGCTACGCTGGCTTCCTGCGTCCCCTTCTTTTGGCAGGGAGAGGCGTGACTCTGCCATTTTCAATTCCCCGAGAGCGCATGATCACAGCAGAGAAAAAAAACAGGGAATTATGAGACAGCCTGTTGTTCAATGAGGGGCAAGTCAAGTGATGCGCACATTAACGCGAGGTGAGACGAGTTATTCCCGGGTCCGAATGCAAAGTTCTTGGATCGAGACTCCTCATTTGCACACGGACCACCACAACATCAGCCTCAATTTTAACTGCTTTGTGTTCACATATTGCAGCGTGCTGGTGAGAGTTAACCCCCCCCCAGTGAATGGGCTAAACATCAAACCTGAGCTTGCAATCTATTCAAGGCTTCTTCTCACCAATGGGGTCCATATAAGCATAAGTAAAAAAAAAAAAAACAACTCAATTTAAAACAAAAGAGGTTGACTGGACATTGTGGGTTCTGCATCCCAACTCTACATATCCTCTCACTGTCATGAAGCCTGTCGTTCTGAAAAGGTGTTATCCTACTGTATCTCCTAACTTTGTCAATGGCGCACAGCTATGAGTTTGTGGGGACCGTGGTCAATACAGCAGCTCGTGGTGCTTGATTGCGGAGTCAGCCCAAGGGCCATTCTTCGAGAAGTGAACCAAAATGTTGCACACGTGACCAGATGTCATCGCGTAAAGAAATATTTAAAAAATGAATGTAAGGTATCAAATTTATTCCTTGCCATTTTCCGTACCCCAAAACTGTGAACATTCCAGATTTTTCAGTTTCGCATAGCTTTTGAAATCAAATATATAGGTTATAAAAAACCTGCTTCCGTGTGAAGTGACACACGTGACCAGTCGTATTTGACCTCTGACCTTAAGTAGTTAAAGTTCATGTAAAACATGAAATTTTTACTTGATAGACTTGGATAAGTAGTCCTCATATATAAGGTCCACAATCATGAACCTCCAAAGCTTTTTTAATTGGAGGAGATTTTGTTCTATTATTTGTAACATTTATCGTCACACACGTGACTAAAAATGGCCCCCATGTATTATCTTCTTTTTGTGTAAATTATTTACATACTTGAGAGTCATTCAGAAATATTTTGTTGACAAATCTGGAACAAGGCACTGCATGTAAGATTCAAATGATATGTTGCTATGGGCATATTGTACCAACCCTGGCTTCAATTAGGATAAAAATGCACTTTTATGAGTTAGATTCCTTCTTACTAAGCTCAAGAAAAGTTCACGGGCCAAGCCGCAGTGAAATGATCAGTGGTGTTTAGTGAATATTAGTGGAAATGAAACTGTTGCTACTGGTAACTGGAGGGAATGGAGGTATACACTGAGATGGTTATTAGATGGTTATTAGAGGTGGGTATTATGGGTAATAATGTTACAAAAAAAAGCCCATTAAAAGCTGGTGGAAAATTGAGGTAAATTGGAGACTGTAAAGGGCACAATCCTGAAAGTAAAAATTATGAATATTTTACCACCTTTTTTTTTAATTCTTCTTGAGGCAAAAAAATCAGATTGTGTGCTCCAGTATGTGCAAAATTATTAGGCACGGCATCAAACATTTATTCACAAAATCGACTATTTTGACGCTTTCTTTTCACCTTCAGTGAACGAAAATTTTGTAGAACAGAGGGCCATGACAAGTGATTTCAGTGTTTTGTTAGCACCTCCGAATACGCAGACATCAATGAACAGTCACCCACATTCTGCTGATTATTGTTAACTTTGCCTCAGTGTAGGTCTGGGTCAGTCTCATTTACCTTGTCTTTAATTTCAGCATTAACTAACAAATTGCCGTACAGTATTTCGTTAGCCTAATAGCATAGTTGCCTAAGTCATATTTGGACGTTTTCGGAAAACAAGAAAAAAAAACAATTTTTAGTAAGCACAATGTTTTTTTTTTTTTTTTTTTTTTTTATATTGCAACAGCAAGCCATAAAATGACTTAGGAAATTATGCTATGAGGCTAACGATTTAGTGAATGTGTTCACTTTTCATTTGAATCCAAATGGTTATTTGACTTCAAAAGTAACTATTTTCCTCCTTTTTATGCTATATTTAAAAATAAAGCAAAAAAAAAAAAAGCAAGAACAAACATTTGCACAATATGAGTATGGAACTGGTCAGAGCATGCATGGCTACTCCTGACATTATGTTGATAAAAAGAGTAAAGTATCCTTATGAATATGGATAGTGAAATTAAGAAAAATTAATACCTTGCGAGACTTCTGTAAGTGCAATGATAGTTGGAGCAAAAAATGTGGCTGATGTGAAGAACTACTGATCTCGGTCACTGACGAATAACATTCCAGAAAGTTCTCTGCTGCAGTCGGCACTGCTCTGTGACTGACAGAGCTAAATTAAAGTGCACCGGGCAGATTGGGTCCCAGACCGATCTTCGCTCTGGAAGCTGTGGGTAGCTGTTCCTGGCCCCTGCTGCCTCCCGCAGGCCGTAGGTTAAGAGCGACCCATCCTCTCTGCATGTGGACTTCTGCAGACCATCTGTAAAAGTTTCTGCAGAGAATACTTTCCCACTTTGATGCACGACAGGTTCATTCCATGCTTCAGTAATAAAAAAAAGAGGAAACTCTCCCCACTGTAACTGCTGTAAGACAGACATTATTCATCAAACTTATTCATTCATGCACCTTAAAATATTTGCTCGCTCCATTTCCTGTACGCATGCCTCCAGATGAGGATGTGGGGCTCTTCCAGAGATCATCAGCATCACTACATCTATTCTAGACGCACTTTAGTTACCATGAAGTATTCTTTAGATCCTCCTCCCTGTCTCCAAAATAATGTGATTATCAGTTTAGATCATCAATAATCTGGAGAGCAAGCCAGACCAGACTCCCCTTGTAAAAGCTTAGCTCTTGTACCAATAAATCTGTTATTTAGTGCTGCCTTCAGTCATAGTCAATATAAGAATAAATAAATAAATAAATAAAAACTGTTCTACCCAGATTGTACTTTGAATGCAAAGTCTAGCATTAAAAAAGGACATAATGCTGAGAGCTTGTAAACAAAGTTGTGTGTGTGTGCATATGTGTATGTGAGGAGTGTGTGTGCGGGTGTATGTGTGCAGTATGTGTGTGTATGCATGTTTGTATGTGAGCTGTTTGTGTGCGTGTGTGTATGTGAAGTGTGTATGTGAGTGTGTGTGCTTCTGTATGTGTGTGTGTGTGTGTGTGTGCATGTGTCTGTGTTTGAGGGGTGTGTGTGTGCGTGTGTGGTGTGTGCATGCATGCCGTGCGTGTATGTGGTGTGTGTGTGTGTGTGTGTGCGCGCATGTGCATGTGTGTGAGTGTGTGCATGTGTGTGTGTGCACAAGTGAGTGTGCGTGTGTATGTGCACGTGTATGTAGGTGTGAGGTGTGTACTTGTGTGCGAGAGTGCATGTTTGTTTGCACGTAGTTTGAAAAAGTTGAGCTTGTGTCTCCATGGTGTTGACCTTCATCTGTCCGGTTTGGTTCACACCTGTCAGACAGGAAAGGTGTAATGTACTAACCTTTAATAACAGCAGCACCAACCCTGTTCAGAGACAGTGTGCGCTCAAATTATTACTTCTTCACTGGATTTATCTGAGCGTGGATCTAAGACAACTCCGTCCATCAATCAAAGAGCGCCTTGTTTTCTTATTCATTGCCACCTCCCAGAGTGACAGAGTGACAGCTTCTCTAGGTTACGTCTTAATTCTGTCCAGGCGTCCAACCCCCATATACTTTCTTTCTTTTTTTTTTCTTTTATTAATTTGGCATCTCCAATCCCACCCAAATCTGGAATGCCCAATTGGTGAACTATGTACAGCTTGTATGCGACCCCTTGCTGCTAATTCAGGAGAGTATAGGCGGTTTGTGGCTCTCCTCCGAAGCACGTGCCTGTCAGCCACCGGTTCTTATTCATTCATTGGTTGAATCTTTGCAAGTTCAGAGCCAGGGCGGAGGATACCCGGACATGAGCAGACTTAGAATCTTCCTGACGAGCACCCGTCTGGCCACAGGAGGCGTTAGAGCAACGAACAAAGCAACTTTTATTTTCCCTTCCCGGCAGTCCCTTCCCAATTTGAAACCCTATTGCTCAGTAGCCAATTATGCGCTACTCTGAAGAAGCTGCCAACCACTGCCGGCTGGTACGAGGCGGGGATTGAACCTGCGACGTGATAATCACTTCTGCTTCACAACGTGATGCTTAACAGAGTGAGCAACCCAGCAGCTCTATATCCTTTCTTTTTTGTCTTCCAATTTCTATTTACATATTATAGGTAACATATTGTATGTAATATTATACACCATTTGTTAATGTGCTGATGTTAATTGTAAGATGTTAAATCTGTGATTGCAAATGGGCCAGCATGCCAAGCAGGATTATATCCTTTGAGGTAAGGCTCACGGCCACTCAAAGTACTGAATATCTCTCTGGATAAGAGTGTCGACCAAATGAATTTCCATTTCCTATCATGCACTATGACACCGTGAGTGCACACTTACGCCCAAGGGACAACAAAATACATAATAAATTCGCACAATAATTAACACACAGTCCTGATCCACTTTTGCATTACTATGGGCTGTTTTTAGAGGAATTTGAGTGTTCAACTTCTGAAAAGAAAAAAAACTCAAATTGCATAGAGTGAGAAGTAAATCCTCATAATTAAGGAAAAAAGCCTAAAAAATCCCCATAATTTACATAGCAGGAAAGTATTTAACAGTTTGAAATTAATTAGTAAAAACTCATAATTGAGTGAACTCAATTAGGAAATTAATAATGCAATTTATAATGCAATATGCAATATAATATGCAATATAATAATGCAATAAAATTTCTATAGTACAAAAGTTCAAAATATTCATTGGAAGGAGCCTGATCATGGTTTGTTTAGAGAAGCTTTACAAGTAAGTTTTTAGTGTATATGGGTTAGCGGGAAGCAAGTTAAGAGTGCAGCACACTCAAATGCAATTCCAAATGTTTATTAGATTGATGCTAGTGCAATAAACACATTTTTTGAAAATTTAAATGTTTCTGAATACTTTTTTCTATCTCTGATACCATAAAAATGAAAGTGTATCCACACTTTTTAATGGTGATGCATGCTGTGATAGGGCACATTCACACTGTTTTGTCACGGGTATGATTGTGTGGTCCGACGTGCTGTAATATTTATTATTACAGGGGTAATCCACCTCCGATTTGAAAAAAATTTTGATAAAATTTCTATAGTACAAAAGTTCAAAATATTCATTGGAAGGAGCCTGATCATGGTTTGTTTAGAGAAGCTTTACAAGTAAGTTTTTAGTGTATATGGGTTAGCGGGAAGCAAGTTAAGAGTGCAGCACACTCAAATGCAATTCCAAATGTTTATTAGATTGATGCTAGTGCAATAAACACATTTTTTGAAAATTTAAATGTTTCTGAATACTTTTTTCTATCTCTGATACCATGAAAATGAAAGTGTATCCACACTTTTTAATGGTGATGCATGCTGTGATAGGGCACATTCACACTGTTTTGTCACGGGTATGATTGTGTGGTCCGACGTGCTGTAATGTTTGGCATGAGTTTAGTCGCAAGGAGGCAATGAAGGAGAAGAACTGCGTTGGCTGTGAACATTTGCCAGACTTGACGGGAAGTGGGTTAGCAGAACTAGCGCCTGGACAGCAATACTGTTTTGGTACGACTGCCCAAAGAAGCACATGGCTATAAAGTTGAGTAGAGGAGTTTTTGTTAGAAATACAAATTCACCTGGTTGTCTGGGAATTAGGTTGGCCAGTAAAAATGCACATTTAGTAAATTCCTTGGCATGAATTGCATCCATAAATATTCAGTTGAGCAAATGGGGGAGGCATTTGAAATGTGCTTCACATAGAGGAATGTCTGTTGAACTATTAGCAATGTTCCTCCCACAGGGCTCCCTAACTCCCATTGTTTTTTTTTTAACCTCCATTTCTGTCTCAGTCAGACGAGCGAAGCTAACATTTTCATAGTCTGATGACCGCTCTTCCACATGGATTCATCACTGTCATTACGGCATTCCCCCTCCATCATGTGAAACATCATCCCCCCTGTCCCCTCATCCGTCTCCCTATTCCCTTCGGGCGATGAGATGCCAAAGAGCATATCTAAATGACAACCCAGCGAAAGAGCTGTGGCTACATTTCTCAACTGTAATTTATGTTTATGGATTATTAATAGGAGTGATTCCAATCGTGCTCCATGTTGCCATTTTTTTTTTTGCCTCAAACTCTGAGCATTAATGAAAGGCTTTCTCTTGCGCGCTTGCAGTTACGATTTGCCATTAATTATACTTTATATTTAATCTGAAAAATTTGACCTGTGTGCTTTCGAGAAAGAGTTTTCAGTGTCGGAATGAGCAAAATAAACATCTGCAATTGAAAGCAGAAATCATATTGTTTTAGACTCAGCTAGGTCTGAGAAATCACATAGAAGACACCCTCTGATCATTGATAATTTCAAAATAAACCATGCTAATGAATGTATATGCCAATTACTTGCCTACTCAGCTTTTCAGCAAATGACTGTAAAAAGTGCCATTGCCCTGGATTGTAATGGGATAATTAACACTTTAACATTAATCCCACTGACTGGAGTACCACCAGACTCAGAGGTACGCTTTTTTTTGTGATATCCCACTGGAACTTCATTCTACCATTTCTATTATTCAGCAAATTTGTTTCAAATGACTTCATATCCTCGATTTCTCTTTCTGTATCAATCAGAGCTTTTTAAAAATCTCAATGTACAGTATTTGCATCCTATAGGGGCCCCGTGAAAACCACCCAATTCTGCTTATGCAGTTTTAATAAACTGAACTATTTTCTGAGTTCATGTGTCCCATGCGTCCTAATTTAAAGTATCACACACTATTGAGGACAACACTCAGTCATTTTGGAGCAGACAGACCCAGAACTCGTCTTGTGCTCTCTCTACAACCCTGAATATTCCTATGGTTTTACAAAATGCGTATATTAATAGTAATTTTTCTGAAATGTCATTAAAATTCACTACATTCTGATTCAATAAGTCATGTTTTGTTGTGATGGTTGTTTTTACTATAGTTAATTCTTGGAGTTGCCAAGGACTTGAGTCAGTAGTCCTTGAATGTTAAGTATGTTGATAGGAAAAGGGTTAGATCAGTCTATTTATAATGTGGTATAGCCATCAATGTGCATTAGTGTGTTTGTTTGTGTGTGTCTATGTCTGAGTGGAGGGAGGGGTGTGTGTGTGTGAGAGAGAGAGAGAGAGAGAGAGAGACAGAGAAAGAGAGAATAGTACGCCAGTAAGCCACAACATTATTAGCACTGCTTATATTTTATAATATCCTCAGTCTTGTGTCAATTCATAATTGCTTTATCTTTGTCTAAACTCTGGTAGAGCCATCATAACACTTGAGAGAATCAAGTCGAAATTGAAATTTGTGGCCAGTGTAATTAGTCTTTTCGGCCAATCAGTCTGGTAGCTGCAAGCTAAGAATCTGGATATCAGTGGCACTCGATGGCAAAATCCACGGCAGTCTATCAAGAGCAAGACTATCAAGGACTATCAATAAATGGACTGAATTTAACAGTTAAATTAACGCATTGTCTCGTTGTTATTTTATCTGTGAGTCTTGCGCGCATTAACCATGGTTTACAGTTAACATACACAGAACCTCTGTTATAAACTGATTGTAAAATTACATTCAAAATAACTGGCAAAAAAAGTGGAAGTTTATGAGAGAGTACTTGTATACAGATATGTATACCTGAAAATAATTTGTGTAACCATTGTCAAGTTTGAAAGGCTACATACAGTACATACTGTATTATTTCTGGTTGTCATTTACAGAATAAATACTTAAACATACATGCAGAAGTTAATTACACGGTGAGTTCCTGGCTTTTGCCGAATATATGCATGACATGACATCTCTCATTAGGTTGTAAGTCATTACTCAATCTCTTTTATGGTTACATAATCTAGTAATGGGATGTTGCTCGCAGGGCCAGTCATATGGTATACTGGACAGGGTTTAGAAGAAGTGACCCAAATTCTGCTGCATCGCCCCACTGCAAGCCAGCAACCAGGGTCATGTGATCCAAACCTCCGCCACATTTGTATAATCAGCCGTGTAACAGAGCCATGAGCTCTATGGGAGCAGCCATGTGTGAGGAATATTCCCCTTGAGACAGATCCAGATGGAAAGTGAGGAGTGCTTGTGTCTGAAATGCCATTGCTCCAGGGATTCATAACCTCTCACACTAGTGTGTGATATCTGCCCACAGCAACCAACATGGGGCCCAAACTGGAGAGAAACAGGGGCTGGACATTCTGTTATGCAACATCAGATTTTGCTCAAATGCATGATAGATTGGTCAGCTGACTGTTCCCACCACATGATCTCATATAAAACTGGATTCAGTCCAAAGTCTGGGAAGTTTGTGAAATTGTTGTACTCATCTGTTATTACCTTTGTGTTTGCAAAGGATTAATCTAAACTTCATGTATAATCACGAGTTTTATCGTTTAAAATAGGCCCGAACAGATATGAGAAGCATGTGTGTGTTTGTCCGCTTTCTTTCTTTTTTGTTGTTGTTTACAATAAATAAACTGACTGCAAGGCGAATTTGCTACCGCCAGGAAAATGTGGTCTGGTTTCAATGCACTGCCAATGCACTGCCTGTCCAGAATTAATAGCAAATCTTACAGAGCTATTTACACTGTATTGTACTGTTTTGTGATTATCACTGCTTTGCACTGTTTTTGCTGTTAGCTGTTAACTGCTGTTGTTGTGGTTTTGTGATGTGCAATGATGTTCCTCTGTAATGTACTGTCGGTGAAGATGAAATTTCACCTCCGGGAACCAATAAATCTATAAATCTAAATCTAAATCTAATTTTAACCAACACAGGTTTACGCCTCAAAGTTCCTGCATTAAATGCAGTTCTCTTTGGAGAGAGTGATTTTATGAGTGATATTAAAATCCACCTCTGAACCCAGCAACAGATTCTTATGCCCTTTTGATCAGGATACAAATTCAAGGGCCAGATTTATCAGTGTCATTGTTTGTCTTCACTTGGATAAATGTTACTCCTATGTGAAAAAGCTGGAAGTATAATATTTATTCATAAGTGATTTTCCTTTTATTGAGCCAGCAATCACAACGATGAGAGTTTCCAATTAAAACTATCAAAATCCCTCCGCTTACAAAAAGAGATTTTATATTTAATTTCATATCCTCATAAAATATGCACATAATAGGTCGCTGTAAACACAGATGTTCAAAGCTCAAAAACAAATTGCATGCTTTCACGCATTAAGTTTGATGTCGCTCACGTTTCTATAAATATCCACTCTGAAGAACAATTTGACTAATAACATGCAATGAATAGGTCAATAATTGGACATATTTTCAGAGCCACAGAGGCCTCAATATGTCAATAAACCCATCAATTTGTTGATGAATATTGTTTTAATTGGCAAGAGGGCTGCAATCTGAAGTACCTAATTGATATTCTGTGTAATTAGCCACCACATTCATACATTGCAGCTTAGTTTACTGCAGAAATTATGTCTCTTAGTCTGAACTCATCATACAAATCAATCTGTGTTGTAACTAAGAGCTAAGGCTCACAAAAAAAAACAATAAAAAAGACAAGACGCTAGTTGTAAATCCTCTGCAATCGAACGCCCTGTGGTGCAGAGTTGAATTATAGATCATTTACAAAGTTTTCTTTGAATCAAAGGTGACAGAGTTAAGAATGTATTAATTTCATGCATTTATTTATTGGGAGCCGAATGTTTCTTTAGTATGTGCGCATACAGCAAAAGATTATTAATATGGTGCAAAGGAATGCAGATCACAGAGGATGGTGAGGCTGTGGAGGTAATTTTCATTTTTAAATCTTTAAAAATGAGGCTTTTCTCAGTTACGCTCCAGTCAGAGTCCTCACTGTCTGGTCTTTATCAGCCTGAATCCATGTCCTGAAAACCCTCACCCAACTAGAACATATACCTGAGTGCGAAGTTACTTCAGTCACAATAATTTTCTTCCACTGGCAGTACAATCAAAGGGGGGGAATGAGTTGGGAAACATGAGTGCCAACAGCAGATAGGCCCTCTGATGTTTTGCTCATTGTAGAGGGCCAATACCCAACCTTGTCTGGCCCCAATGCTTCTTGTATATAATTCCTTGATCATTTCCTTCGTGTGTTAACCCCATCACCCCTCAGCCCTGTGTGTTAACCTCATCACCCCTCAGCCCACACCCCAATTTCCCCTCACCTTGTTTATCTCTCCCCCCACCCCCATCACACTAGGCAAATTACCATTTCTTCCTTTGCATCCTTTGAACTTTCAGCTATAAGTGTTCACATTTTCCCTCAGTTGTTGGTTCTTGTTCATCTGTACTTGGGGAACAGACCCACTAGATCCTCTACTCTATTAAACTATCCACTTTGCAACTAAGACATGCCAGCATTTATTTTTCTACTTACAAAAGTACGGAGGAGTACAGCAAACTCTGATAAAAGCCCACAGAATTCAGGGTCTGATTTCAATAGAAATTAAAAAGAAGACCGAGACAAGTGAAGATGGCGAGCTCACACCATCAAATTTCAAAACCAAACCAGGCCGTAGACAGCACTCAAAGAAAATCAGCTCACTTTACTTTGAGAATTGGTACTTAACATACTTTCACAGGCTTCAATTAGAGCCAAATAGGAAAGGGAAAAAAAAGACAAAAACGTAACATTGGACAGTGCTATTTGTTCAGAAATATGGGGAACAGGCTCTGATCACTGTTATTACTGGTCACTAGTCTTCATAAAATTAACTTTGTTGAATTGAGATTTGGAGCACATTTTACAACTGTCAATAATAATCGTCAGAAATTATTTTATTTTTTAATGAGCATGGAATACAGTGAAACTCTTTGTGGTCTTATCAATAGTAACAGGCTCCCAAGCGTATTCCCCAGTCCTCAGGATTGGGACTGCAATCTTAATAATCCAGCTCTTCGTGTCTGTTCCTCTACCCAGTTTATTAGGAACACCTCCCAAGCATCAGGATTGGGACTGCGTTCCTGCTAAACTGTCCAAACCATCTGACAGTTCTGCTCTGGTGAGGGTGATCTCATCTGGCTTCTGCCCCAGGACACTACTTTCTGGGTGAAGACATGCCCCTTACCCAAATTCAGTACCATAATAACTGAATAACTGTACCATTGTGCTCAGGGCTGTCATTACCTTATTCCTATCAATAAATCGACCATTGGATTGTACT
This sequence comes from Gymnothorax reevesii, assembly GCA_029721435.1. NCBI lineage: Eukaryota > Metazoa > Chordata > Actinopteri > Anguilliformes > Muraenidae > Gymnothorax > Gymnothorax reevesii. Next base: position 21,134,808 of record CM056589.1, read on the forward strand.
TTGCCTCTGCATCGGATTCTTTGTTTGGATCATAACAAACTGGACACACAACAGGAACACACCTCCAGAAATTTGACTATGCAGAAACAAAGAAAGAAAAAGAAAAAACCAAGGGCAGATTATAAGTGTAATAAATGTGGTTAAGATAAGCTGTACCATTTGAGTCATCAATCCTTAAAAAAAAATATTTCTGCAGTAAATGAAAATGATTCATACCATCAGACCCAAAATAGATTGAGCAAAATAGAAAACATCAAATTTTGACGAGATATTTTCATAAAGTCGTTGACAACATGGCCATTTGCAATTTTAGCATTTTAATGATTTAATTTCACCATTTTAATGACCACTTCAGCAGCATGCAAGGTTCAGATCTCAAATGACCTGAACAGCCTCAGCATGACTAAATGTTATCATGAAGCCAGTATTTCTGGATAATAACAAGTGGTTCTTTAACGAATCATTAAGTTGAGTCTTATGAGAGGAGTTTTTTTCGACTCTTACTTCATTTTATTCAGGACAGCGTCAGACTTTATCATAGAATTTTCATGATGTGGCTTCCTACAGTGAAACTGTGATCACAGAGCAGCATGAAATTATGACGGCTGACTTATGAAACGGTCCGTCCGAATTCATTAGGAGGCTTTGATGAAACATTAAACGGACAGCACCAGAGCGCTGCAGATCCTGGTCTAGATGCCCCGTTGCTCTCCTGGGGAGGGAGTTCTGATGTGGGCCTCAGGTCTCCAGGACTCTGCCCTTAAGATCTGAGTAATGAAATCTGAGTCTCTCTAACACTGGAGACACTGCTGCTACTCAGCCAATATGACAGCAATATGTGTGTGTGTGTGTGTGTGTGTGTATGTTTCAGTATTGGAGCGTGTAAGCATGTGTGTGCATCCGTCCCAGTGACGACTGGTGAGTTTAAAGTAGAGGAGGCACGAGACAATCCTTTAAACAAATGATTAGTCTTGACCTGTTTTTAATTTTTTACTTAGTAACATAGGTGAACTTCAACAACACTCAGCATTATCAGGTTTGGCCAGTTCTCCTTATGCCGGTAAGACAAGAAATAATAATTTTGAAAAAATCCAGTTCTAAATGACATCAAGTCATTTCTGTAGCAGTGAAGGACATTTTAAGGGGCTGAGTTTGACTAGGTATGGTGACGGACTCCGGGTATCAATTATCAGGAAATATTCTTTGACTTCATCCTTTTAGTTTTCCTGTGAACTCACATTGTTTAACCATTTTTGTTATATTTTCTTACTTAAAGGTGCACTATGCAAGTATGTTCATTTTCTGCGCGATTATATTTTTGTCTCAATTCGCTTGACATCGCCCCACGATCCGCTCGCAGCCTGCCCCTGAATTCGCTGTAAAAAAGAAAAAAACCCAAGCTCTGGAAACCGCACAAGTGCCACAAACTGCAAATAAACACAAGGGGCACAGGCTGTGCCCCATAACATAACAAACCGTTCCGGCCAATCACAGACAAGAGTTGACAGTCATGGAAGCATGGGAAGGAGGGAACTATGGGAGGGTGGGGCAGGCTACCTCTAGTTTGTTTGAATTCGAATGTCATCAGAAGTGATGTCAACAAACTTGCATAGTGCACCTTTAAATGGACAGAAAAACCAATGTCCTGTCCTTGTGTAAAGAGCAGTTATAGCAGCTGTTTCAGTATGGGAGGATTTAAATCAGGCATCAGTGTATCCAAGCAATGATTGGGAAAGAGGCAAGAATGTACCCTGGACAGCTTGTCAACCCTTTGCAGTGCACACACACACACACACACACACACACACACACTCATGCGCGCGCGCACACACGCATTAACACACTGTTTACTCGCAAACTCACACCAATGAGCAATTTAGAATCTCTAATTAGCCAGGCTCATATTAGCACACATGAGGGCACTGCGTTACCCATTGCATCACTGTGCCACACAGTTGCTAGAAGAACACAGGGTATAATTGTTGGATGTTTGTGTGTTGTTCTAGAGTGCATGCATTGTAAATAGCATACTTGTAATGCACAATTTGAACCAAGGCACTGCAGGAAGCATTATGCAGCCAAGGCTTGACAACCAGGAGGACTGACGGGTCCCAGGTGCCGAGACATAATAGCGGTAAGTGTCTGGTATGAGGAGTCTACAGAATGCAACGGCATAGCGCACACGCAAGAAATCCAGCACTACTACACTATGGTTCCCTCTTGCATTTTTTTCCCATTTTAACCTGCGAACGCTCCATGATTGTTTTATTAATGTATCTTTTATTTCACAGTTTAGTCTAAAGGTAAATGGATACTGTTTACTGTATGGTATATTGTCATGCTAATTGCATAGAACAACTTTTGTTTTCACTGTATATGTTTTTGTGAATGTGGAACACTTTGAAGCTTGACATAGCTGAACTATTCAGTAAAGCATAACAAATGAAACGGTAAAAAATTCAAAATACTATATGAATTTAGTTGTGTACTGCCTAAAATGGTCATGACAAACGTGATGATGAACGTCCTCTGTTCTAGCTAGTGTTATTTCTTATTTTAATCAGGCTGAAATTTTGACCTCCAGTTACTCACCTTACTCTCATAATTTCGACAAACCATTTTCAATCAGGATGCTTGATTAAACTTCCCCTAAGCCAAATCACACCTTTCAGCTTGTATCAGATAGTGTTGCTGTTCTTGTTAAGGTGTTGCCTGTGAATGCTATGAGTGACAGCTAAGGGTAACACTGACAGCTTGGGCACACAGCTCTCCTTACCCGGAACACAAAGTCTTACTTTTCCATTTCGCAGAGTTAGAACATCCTGAAATGTTTCAAAGACACTCAGTGATGCTGCCATTTCAACCATACACTCCATGTCCTCTTATTATTCTAACTTGGCATCTAAATTTGCCTTTAATTGTTATAAATAAAGCAAAATGCAACAGTCTTTATTTTCTGACACAAATATATATACACTGCCCTCCATAATTATTGGCACCCCTGGTTAAGATGTGTTCTTCAGCTTCTAATAAATTCAGTTTTTTTCTAAATAATATAGGACCACAATGAAAAAAAGAGGAAAATCCAACCTTTAATTCAAGTGCATTTATTCAGTGGGGAAAAAAACCCACATTAAGAAATAATTCTTTTACATCAAATCATGTGTGCCACAATTATTAGCACCCCTGATGTTAATACTTTGTACAACCCCCTTTTGCCAACGAAAGAGCACCTAATCTTCTCCTATAATGTTTCACAAGATGGAAACCTCTTTGCACAATCTCTCTAAAATCATCCAGCGACCAGGTTCCTCTCCTCTGCACTCTCCTCTTCAGCTCACTCCACAGGTTTTCAATGGGGTTGAGGTCTGGGGACTGAGATGGCCATGGGAGGAGCTTGATTCTGTGTCTGGTGAACCATTTCTGTGCAGATTTGGCCACATGTTTAGGGTTATTATCTTGCTGAAAGATCCAGTGACGACCCATCTTTGCAGAGACCACCAGAGTTGGATTTAATATGTCCTGGTATTTCAAAGTGTTCATGATGCCATGCACCCTAACAAGGTACCCAGGGCCCCTGGAAGAGAAACCGGCCTACAGCATCACCGATCCTCCCCCATACTTCACAGTGGGCATGAGGTGCTTTTCTGCATACTCATCTTTTGTGTTCCGCCAGACCCACTTAAGAGTGTTTGTTGCCAAAAAGCTCCATCTTGTTCTCATACGACCAAAGCACACGGTCCCAGTTGAAGTCCCAGTACTGCTTAGCGAACTCCAGACGTTTGCGTTGATGATTGTGAGTGAGAAAAGTTTTTTTCTGTGCATGCCTCCCAAACAGCTTGTTGGCATGTAGATAGCGCCTGATGGTTGTTGTGGACACTTTGTGACCCCAAAATGCTACCATTTGTTGCAATTCTTTAACAGTGTGCTTTGGAGAACTTTTTATTTCTCTTACCATCCTCCTCATTGTGCGTGGTGGCAAAATAACCTTGCGTCCTCGTCCAGGCTTGCTTACCACCGTTCCAGTTGTTTTAAACTTCTTAATGATTCCTCTGGCAGTAGATATGGGCAGGTGCAGGCAAGTGGCTATTTTCTTGTAGCCATTCCCTGACTTATGAAGGTTGATACACATCTGCTTTACTTGAATGGTGTGTTCCTTTGTCTTTCCCATTTTGAAGAGTGGATAAGAGAAATGGCATCTGTGTCACGTCATATTTATACCCCAGGGAAACAGGAGGTGATGAATTACTAATTAAATGTTCCTAGATACTCTGATCAACTTTGTAAACTACAGTAGAAATGACAAAAATACTTCAATTACATTTATATCCTGGGAATTGTTAGGGGTGCCAATAATTGTGGAACATGTGATTTTATGAAAAATAATTATTTCTTAGTCAGGGATTTTTTTTCCCCCCTTAAAATTCACTTGAGTTGAAGGTTAGATTTTTCAACAATTTTCAGTTTGCTTCTGCAATAAAACTTTATTGCATGAAATTATTATGAATTTATTATCAGGCTTTTAACACATCTTAACCAGGGGTGCTAATGATTCTGGAGGGCGCTGTATACTATCTTTCAGGTGTGCATACTGCTAAGTCATTGGCTGGACAAGACAATTTGTGATTGAAAATAATTTTGAATCTGCATTTTTTATGAAATGAAAAAAACCACCTGCTTCATAATGTGACTGAATTTCATACCCCTGAAAAACACCACTAGCATATTTTATAAATGTGCACAAAATGGGTCCCATGATGCAAAGCACGCCACAATTTTATTATTTGTCCTCCACCACAGAGGTTATGTTTTCACCGCTGTTTGTTTGCTTGTTTGTTTGACAATCTGTCTGTCTGTTAACAGGATAAGTCAAAAGGTTATGAGCGGTTTGGAACAAAAATTTGGTTGGATGATAGGTGGTATTCCAAGGATCGGTTATTTAATTTCGGAAGTGATCTGAAACATATTCTGGATTCGAAATCCGGAAGAATGAAAATATATCTGCCTAACACGGGTCTGTGTGATATGCCAGTATGTATGCATGTATGAGCATTTTGGCAAGAAATTTGGCGGGATGATAGGTGGTAGTCCAAGGAAGAGTTGAATTAATTTTGAAAATGATGCAGAACATATTCTGTAACCTAAGAAATAGATATACAGCATAGCGGAGGTATGCCCTCCACCGAGTGTCCTCTAGTCTGCCCTCTGTACCACTGCAATACAAAACAATTCATTGTAACTGCAACAGCAAATACGCTCAACAAATTATTTGCTATTGTGCTCGTCCTTTGGCTTCTGACTGCATTTTATCAATTTCAAATACAGCTTTCTTTGATTTTTGCATTACCATGCAAAAAAATTAGTAAAAAAAAAAGGTAGGCTATGCTGTTTGTTCTAGGTTATACATATGGGATTCCACTTCAGTAATAAATGCCTTTCCTTTTTTTATCATCTTTTGACAATTGTCATCTTTCTTCACTTAGCTCTTAGGTTTTGTTACCCTGGTTAGAAATAAAAATTTGGTTTTAAAATCAAGAAGGCCTTTGATAACCCCTGGTGCAACTAAAACAATATATTCTCACTATGAAAGAAACATAAGCTAGGAAAGATAAATGGTGAAATACTTTCAATGGTTTGGCTGATGATGTCACGAGAATTTAACGCTTAGGACAAAACGCATCAGGAGGTAAAACATGCTCCAGCTCAGCCCAACATTCCTCAGCATAGACGCATTTGGGAAATCATAAAAATATATCGTATACACTCATGTATTTTTATAAAGAAAAAAGAAAACCTTAAGAAATGTATACCTGCAGGACACATTCATTCCTCACCATATTGTCACATATGTATTGATAAAAGCAGTGCAACAAGAGAACTACCATAAATCTATACTTATCAGCATATGAATGCTAGAACAGGGGTTCTAGAATCTCTGTTCTTCTTCACAGATTTACTGATGGATAAAACCATCAAAAATACCAAATCTACTAGCAAGTTATACATTTGATGTTAATCCGTGGAGAGAGTTTCACCTACCTGGCAGAAATTTGAATCAGCAGTATGTCAGTAGTAGTAGGCACCTCTAATCTTTCAACATTAAAGGAAGTGCAGCTTTAACAGGAAGTGTGCAGCCGAGCTGAGGAATATGAGGCAGTCCCAATACACAGCAGGCTGCAGCATACTGAGCTTCGCCCAGATGAAATTTTGAAGGACGATCTCAGCTATTCTGCAGAGAAATCTGAAGTTATCAAGGATGAAACTCAAACATGAAAGATGGATACAGAACATGAAGAAATTTATGACCTTCATTCCAAAAAAAGTTGGCACATCATGGAAAATGCAAATGAAACCATACATTTAATTTAACCATTTAGATCAGTACAAAAACACAGCAGTTGATGTTCTAACGTGAATGATGTATTGAAAATACAGTATGTAATGCAATGACAGCAAGTGAGTCCAAAAAAGTTGGCACTGATGACTGTTAACTACTGTATAGCATCACCACTGAAAACACCAACTGGTCAAGTCTAGCAAGTAAAATTTACCCCATTCCTCCATCATGTAGGTCTTTGCCGCACAATTTCATGGGTCTTCCTAGAGAATGCAGGGATGTCACTGGTGCAGATGACGTCCTGATGGCAGCATATGTGGCTCCATAATTCGTACATCTCTTTCTGCATTAATGGTGCTCTTGCAAATGTGCAAGTGACCCACATCAGACCAGGCTTTTAGACCTGATGCTGATAACAGCTTGGGTTGTTCCTGTTGTCTTTGAGGCAGATAACATGACAGATATTTTTTCTTTCTTTCCAAAAATTATGAGAAATGTTGACTTGTCAGACCACGAGACACACTTCCATCATGCTACAGTTCACCTCAGATAACACTGAGCTCAGAGACATTGGCAACACTTTTGCATGGTGTAGATGATAGGCTTTGGCTTTGCGTAGTAGCATGTTAACTTACATTTGCGTATGCGGCAGCAAATGTTGACTGATAAAGTTTTTCTTTTTTTTTTGGAGCTGGAGTTGTGACATTCATTAAAATCACATCACTGTTCTTAACCCTTTAAGCGCTGAATACATTTTCAAGGAAATGGTTTTTAGCCTCACCCTTTACACATTAACAATTGACTGGATTTGAACAATTTTTTTTAGTTATAGTACACACAGGAGAGATTGAAATGAGCCGCGCAGAGGTATTGGTTACTGCAGACGAGACAGGGGAAACTTCATCGCAGACTGAGGCGTTGTCTCAAACCAGGGGACATACAATTTCAGTTTCGAAAAACAGCATGATTCAATTTCTAAACAAATTGACAAGGTGTGACGGCTGGTGAGTTTGAGATGCCAAACGCAGGGGCCAGAATAAAAGGGGGAACCGCAGATGAGAGAGAGACACAAATAAAATAAGAGAGCGAGATTCGTGGTTCCAACGGACCTAGATGTCGTCCGAGGCAAGGAAGCAAGGCGAGCTCGACAGGAAGAAAGGGAAAAAAACAGAAAGAATCCCTTGCTATCTAGAACTTCTCCTCAAATATACAGCTAAACCCTCAACAACTTTCTTACAAGAGACCTTACCGGCTGAGGTGCAAACATAACACTGACACTCTAGCAAGGGAAGTGAGGTGGAACTAGGGCTTAAATAGAATCTGGGCGACGCCCCCAATCAATGCCAGCTGGCCCAGGAATCCGATTGAGAGCGAAACAATATCATCCCGGACGAGAGCAACAAAGAAAGCTCTCAAAGCCTCCAGACCATGACACATGGTTCTTGCATGAAATAACCCCTTAATTGGCAATCCATCATTCTTGATTGTGTGGATTGAAACTAACTTCAGTCCTTAAATTTGGACTCAGCCATCATTTTAACTTTTCACTGGGCACTATTCCTTCATGGCCCAAAATATATACTCTCCCTGCATAACCTTGTTGCTCACAAACTATGGTTGAAACTGCACACCGATAACTAGACCAACCCAGAGGGAGTTCCTGTCGCATCGGAAATGAGTTGCAGGTTTTATTTTATGGAACCCCAGTCACTCTGTGCCTCTTTAAAATTATATGTCAGTGTCCAATTTCAGAGCCTGAAGCTGGCCAGCTGCTCCCACAAACGATAATAAAGATATATCACAGGATTAGAGTCACCTTGTCCAGGATGGCACTGTATTACTCTTTAGATCCTTTCTACAGATGAGCAATAACCTTTGGCGCTGGTGTCTAAATGATGCTGTGGAGGTTATTTGTTCCTGGAATGCAGAGCTGTATTTTGAATATGCATGAGGTGGTGATACCCTGTAACTATTCAAAATATGGGACTTCTTAAAGGTCACATGCAAAGGCTCTCCTAACATTTGCCCACTGATGATTAAGAAAGTTTGTCATTATATCAATAAACATAAAATTAAAGGGTTTTTTTTTAGGGACACTTTCCCAACTATGAAATGCTGTAGCCAAAGTAAACCACTCGTAGGTTATTTTTTTATTCATCAGTGCATGGAAAACGCTCAGAAGGCTTCAGTAATTTATTGCGGAAATTACGCCACTGGTGTCACTGGAATCAGATCGGTTTTTAACACTAAGTCATTATGTAGTTAGGGCAGTGGTTCTCAAATTCGGCCCTGGCGCCCCCCTGTGTATGCTGGTTTTTGTTCCAACCACAATTGCAATCTTAGGATTTTACCAAGCTGTTGATTTGTTTTAATTAGGAGCATTTATGCAAGCATCCACATTGAGATATATTGTAAATATCGGCAGAGGGAAAAAATTTAACCAAACATTTAATCAACATAAATAATCAAGAGGTTCCTCATTGGTGAAACTCTTGACACATGGTGGCAAAAACCGACAATTTACTTGGCAAACAATGGAGTCACACCTGTTGTGTTTTATGTTGATTTTATTTGGTTCAGGCAGGTTATTTGGGAAAACCTCAAAACACCTGTATTCAGAAACCTAATTTGGAGCTTATTGATTTTCTCAGAGTCTAATTTAATCTGTTAAAAAATGTTTTTACCTCAAAATCCTAGCAATATTGAAAATTAAGCACAATATGTTCAAGGGTTTTTAATCTTCATAGCAGAAAGGATATGTCCATCCAAATGTGACTTAAGATGGTAAATAACTACTCTAAACATGGAATGCTGCTAAATAAGACAAAGTAACAGCTTTTTAAAATCCTATAATTGCAGTAATGGCTGAAACAAAAACCAGCATACACAGGGGGGCGCCAGGACCGAATTTGAGAACCACTGAGTTAGGGGAAGTAATGCATAAAGAGACCTTGTGTCAGGTCTCGCCTCCTGCGGTTCAGCACACCGGCCAATTAAGACCTGGATCGCACCCCACTCATCAGTCAACTTGAATCATCTGTTTCTCGTTGCGGCTGAGTGGTAGCAGCGTGTATAAATGTCACAACCTTGCACTTTCTCTTTGCAAAATCATGTAAGCCTCATATTAGTGTAACTACTGTGTCTTAGCTGTTTGCAATTTATACTGCATATTTAGATATTAAATAACCCATTGTTCTCAGTACTGCGTAGTTCCAACACTTTACAATAAGGAACCTCGTTTCCTATTTTTGTTCGCTATTTGTAATACAAAGTTGCTCTTAATTAGCTTATTGTTTGTATTACCATCGTCTTTCACTCGATCTTAACCCAAATCTATCTGTCTGCCACAATACTAACCATCTGGAAAACCGGCACTATAATCCCAGTTCCCAGAAAACCCCGGCCCACAGAACTCAACCACTATTACCTTGTTGCCCTCACCCCCATTATAATGAAATGTCTGGAGAAGCCGCTGCTGAGTATCATCTTACCCATTGTCACCCCACAATTGGACCCCAGTTTGCGTACAAGGCTAAGAGGGGCACGGAGGACGCTGTAGCCTGCCTACAGCACCTTTCTTCAGCATCTGGACTCCCCAGGCTGCCAGGATACTCGTCAGGATACTGTTCGTGGACTTCAGCTTGGCCTTTAATACCATCCAAAGCCATATGATGATCCAAAAACTACACCATTTCGGTACACTCCCCACTCCCCCCCCCCCCCCCCCGACTGATTCATCTCATTCACAACTTCCTTACTGTTTTTTGAGAAGATACCTACCGCATTGTGTAGATGGCTAATTTGCCAGCTGTGAACACAGGGGATTTACTGCTGCTAATGCGCTAAACTCACAGCACCATCGGCATTCAGGAGTTCTGCATGGCCATCGACAGTGTCGTTGCCCATCCCAGATGGAGAATGTTTATAATGAAGGAAGTCCAGGCCCAGTTTCATAATCTGTGGGGTTATGTAATAATCTATCATTCAAGCCTTATGTGGACTGTTTTTTTTCTCTCTCTCTTTTTTTCTATGGACACCACATTGAATTCGAAGCCACAGATGCCAACAGGGCAGCACGAGCATCTGTCCTTTGTGGTCAACATTGTTTTCCCTTGTCAGGCTGAAAATATAATACCAAAGCTTTCCCTCGAACTACTCTGTCCTCCCCTAAGCCTCCTGTCACAGTACCAATAGCTTTAATACACCTCACAGTCCGTCAAGCTAACATATACAACCCTCTAATCCAGCAGGGCACTTCAGTAAGGCAATCTGAGCGAGTTCTTCGCTTTAGAGAGTGATGTAAAATAATAGGCAGCCATTGGGTTTTCATTTTGTCTGCCACTGTGGAGTTTAGTGAAGTGTGCAATCTCGCACTGCAGCGCAAAGCACTATTCAGCACGGCTATCCGTCATAGAGCAGCAGGGAACAATCACTACTTTAACCTCACTCAGTCAAACACACAGTAACACTGCTGTTCCACACTGAACTGACCTGTGGCAGTGACATACACATTCACACAGATGCAAAGACATTTCTGCGAGGGAATTTTTCAAGCCATAATGGAGAGGGAGGTTCAGGTCATAGGCAATCATCCCTTAGACGCTTATGGTTAACATAACAAAACATAACATAACATATTTTACATAACATAACATAACATAACATGAATAGCGAGAACAGGCCGTTCAGCCCAACTAGGCTCGCCAGTTTCTTTATACTATTGTGAATATATCACTTCAGATACTCAACGACTCAATGGTATCTAGCTTTAAGTCACGCCTGCTCATGAAAATTGCCAAGGTTTCTGCATCAACAATATGGTCAGGCAAGCTGTTCCACATCGAAATTACTCTTTGGGTGAAAAAATATTTCCTAATATCAGTGCTAAATTTACCCTTAGTCAACTTCCATTAATGACCCCGAGTTCTACTAACAGAACTTAGCCGAAGGAATCCTACAGAATTCACTTTGTTAATTTCTTTCACAATCAGATCACCCCGAGTCTCCTTTTCCTAAGTCTAAAGAGATTAAGGATCTTCAGCCTGTTCTCATAGCTTTCATATTTTTATACCTGGATTTAGCTTAGTTGTTCTTCTCTGAACTTTTTCTAGAGCCTCTATAGCTTTCTTGAAGTATGGTCCCCAGAACTGTACACAATACTCCAGATGTGGTCTGACAAATGTGTTGTACAAGAGAAGTATCACCTCCTTGGATTTGTACTCAATACTTTTGGCAATGTATCCCAGCATCCGATTGGCTTTTTTAACTGCTATGGCACAATGACTCGAACCTGTGAGGGTTTGGTCAACAATCACTCCTGGATCTTTTTCATGTGGAGCACATTCCAGTTTTAAACCTCCCATGAAGTAATTCTGTCTAATGTTTTTATTGCCAACATGTACAACCTTACATTTTGTTAAATTAAATTTCATTTGCCACATTTCTGCCCAACTCTTATCCAAATCCTCCTAGATCACTTTAGTAGAGTCTAAACTATTTGCCGAACCTCCCAATTTAGTATCATCCGCAAATTTAACTAATTTGCACCCAATATTTCAATCAAGGTCATTAATGTAGATGAGGAACAGCAGGGGTCCCAACACTGATCCCTGAAGGACGCCACTCCCCACCATACCTAGCTGAGATGAGATTCCACTGACCACCACTCTTTATGTTCTGTCCTGTAACCAGTTTTGAATCCACTCCAGAATACCTCCTGTAACTCCAATGGAGCTCATTTTAAATTAAATTAAATTTAAATTAGTCTCTTATGTGGTACTTTATCAAATGCTTTCTGAAAATCCAAGTATATGTTGTCATTATTCCTGCTTTAATCATAAGTCTTGGTGGGCTCTTAAAAAAATTCCAGAGGGTTTGTCAGGCATGACCTTCCCTTACGGAAACCCCGTAGGCTATCCTTTAAAATATTAATACATTCAATGAATAATTCCAGCTCCTCTTTTACGATAGACTCTAGTACAGGGGTGGCCAACCCTGGTCCTGGAGAGCCGCAGTGTCTGCTGATTTTAGGTGTTACTTTGCGCTCGCCTGATGGATTAAATTAGTTGATTACTCACTTAACTGATCTCACCTGGTGTCTCAGGCTTAATTTGGCAATCAAGCTATTAATTTGGTACTTGAGCCAATCAAGCAATTAGCAGGAACAACCCACAAGACTCCGAGAGCCATTTAAGCAGACTTGCAGGTTGTGAAAGATTTGTCAATGTGGTTGGATATTTAGTGTAGTTGTAATGCAGGCAAAGTAGAAACACAGAGTACAGATAAAAGTTTACAGAGCAGGGGTGAATAACGCTGGTCCTGTAGAGCCAGCGGGCGCGCTGAGTTAGGTTTCAATCGGGTGGAGAAAACCAAAGACACCGGGTGATATAAGTGAAGGGTGTAATCAACTGCTTTAATTTATCAATCAAGTAACACTAAAAACCAGCAGACACTGCGGCTCTCCAGGACCAGGGTTGGCCACCCCTGCTCTAGTATATTGCATGCAATGCAAGTTAAACTAACTGGCCCGTAATTTCCTGGCTCAGTTCGGTCCCCTTTCTTATATATTGGTATTATATTGCCCTGCTTGCAATCATTTGGTATTTCTCCAGTTTCTAAAGACCGTCTGAAGATAGTGGTGAGCGGTTTAAAGATTATCTCACTAACTTCCCTGAGCGTGCTAGCCATCAGGACCCGCCGCCTTGTCTGCTGTTTAGTTTATGCAACTTGTCTAATACTTCATTATCCCTGACTTCAATTTCCGCAAAATAGTCTTGAGCATTGGACATGCCAAATAAAACCCCACTCCGAGGTAAAATTCTCAACAAAAAAACTGTTTAAGGTATCCGCAATATCCTTGTTATCAAATAGCAGCGATCCATTTTTATTCTCTATGCACTTAACCTCCTCTTTGACTTTCCTTTTTCTGCTACAGTACTGAAAGAAGCATTTAGGATTAGTTTTTGCCCCTTCTGCAATTTTCTTTTCATACAGTTTTCAAGCATTCCTCAGCTCTTTTTTGACCACAGCTCGCATTTTACAGTATACAGCCTCAGTATTCTCATTGTTATCATTTATGTACATCTTATAAAGATTCCTCTCATTCCTCAGACTAATATGAATAGCTGTGGTCATCCATGGAGGATTTTATTTTTTCAGCCTACTTTTGGACACCTTTGGAATGAATTTACATTGTAAATAAAGTTAAACCCCCTTAAATATTTCCCACATCTCATTTACAGACTCACAGTCCAGAAGTAACTCCCATTTTATTTTGCTTAGATATGAGCGCATCCTGTCAAAGTTTGCTCGCCTAAAATTAAAAATTTTGGTTTTCGAAGACACCTTTTTAACTTCCCATTAAACGTCAAAATTGTGTGTTGAGTGATGACAAGTCCCAAGTGGCACCAGTACCTCCACATTGCTAAGTCTATCAGAGTCATTACAAAGCACCAAATCTAAAATTGCCTTCTCTCTTGTAGGTTTATTATACTGCACCAAAAAATTGTCATTTATAACATCCAGAAAATCTTCCTCCCCTTTACGCTTTCATCATTTTCCAATTGATACCAGGATAATTGAAGTCTCCCATAATAATAGTCCCTCCTCCTCTACAAGCTTGCGTAATCCTCTTAAAAAGCATTTCATTAACTGTACTGTCCAAAGCTGGCGGTTGATGGCATACTCCTATGTTTAAACCTGTCTCGTATTTGCCAATGAGCCTGACCCAGATATCTTCAGAAGGCATGGAATGTTCAACTTCGGGAATTTCCTGTACATTTATTTTTTCTTTCACATAGAGTACTACGCCCCCTCCTCGCCTATGACATCTATCCTTCCTAAAGAGCTTGTAACCTTCTATATTATATTAATCTCCATCCTCCTCATTAAGCCATGTCTCTGTAATCCCAACTATGTCATAGCCCTCACTAATCATAACAGCCTCAAGTTCTGGAAATGTATTTTTTTATGCTTCTTGCATTTAAATAAAAACATTTCAGGTTATTCCAAATGCTCTTCGCCCTTGATGTTCCATGCGGCTACTGCTTCAAGAACCCCACTATGCTTTGTTGCTTTAAAAGTACATCATCAATAGTGCATGTAACACCGTCAGCCTCCATCGGGGCAGTCTGCATTTCCCTCTGTATAACACTCTCTATCCTCCCTGCCCCCAAGTCCCTGGTTTAAATAATCCTGTGATACCCTCAACATACGCTGACCCAGTGCAAAGGTACCCCTTCGGTTCAGGTGCAGCCCGTCAGGCTTGAAATGGTTGAGATGGACTGCATTTGGGGTCAATTGGATTTGATTGGGTCCCCGATGATTTGGTCAATCTATGAAAATGTGGCTCTGTAAGAGTTATTTTTGTCATCAAATTAATGATTAATTATTAGAGGTACTCCTTTGCGCAAATTCTCAGGGGCTGCTCACTCTTATTCCTGAAGATCTGCTGTCCAGTTGATTTTCATTTCAACCACTAATTTACTACTACTTATTCAATAAACAAATAATAAACAGCTCAATGAGATCTTTATCTTTTCAATATGGCGCAGTTTTTCTGGGTTGGAGTGAAAGTCTTCCATACAGATGACCTCCAGTAACAGAGTTGCCACTTTGACCTTGTCTAACTTCAAAGAGACCTGTTGGCTAACCTCACACTATACATAAATATAAGGAGTCGAACCTGCATTGCAAACAGTCCATTTCAATGTTTTCGAGAGCAAATGCAAGGCCACAATGGATACAAAATGTAAAAATTCATCAGACTGAAATGCTGCTGTGTTTTAAGTTAATAGCTCTCCCTTGCAGAAAAAAAATAAACACAAAAATCAGCAATGAAATAGTCTGTGTGCAGCCTCCCTGGTGCATCTGCTGTCAGAGTGCAGTGGTTGTCTCTGTGCGGAGCTATGCCCTCCCTCTGATTTTACTGGAACAAGCTGCGAGGAGCACGGGGAGACTGGCTATCAACAAAGGTGAAGACACTTAGCAGCTGGTCACTGTAGAAGAGGAAAAATTACAGAATTTTGTGATTTGCACATGCACAAGCTTCAGAGGAAAATATTTTCTCATGAAGCAATCCAAACACATCTCACAAAAACATTTGAATGGATTGGAAATAAGTTTTTTTGGAATGTAAACAAATTGTCCTTGGGGTGTCGGGGTCCTGCAATGACTTGGTGACCTAGTGATGACCTGTCCTTCCAGCTGTAATAGCACCGTCTAACTCAGTGGTAACCAGCCATATTTCTGGTGCATCCTATACATTGCATCCTACACATTGGATATTACACCCCTAATTTAGCACAGCTGCCTCTACTTAACAGTTGCTCAACAAGATCTCTAGCTGTTGCCTGAGGAGCACTTAGTTAGGGCTGTTGTAAAAACAAGTGAGATGGAAGATCTATACTGAAACATGGTGAAAACAAAACACCTAATTTTTAAAATTGTAGCTGTTTTTTTCCAGCCATCAAAATTACCATAGAAGAAAAATTGTGATTAAGATTAAAAGCTGGAACATGTGCAAATCTGGGTTCAAACCCAGTTTGTGCATCTGTCAGGGGATCACTTCTTCAAAACATAACTTTGCAATGTCATTAGCAGAAGGTTGAATGCATCACTTGAATGACATGCAAGTGCAAAGCAGGACATTGGGCACATTATAGGCACAGTGGTTCTTCCCCATCAGCATTAGTGTCAGAATGCCACGGCTTACAGAACAGCAGAGGGAGTGAGCTTTGGGGATGTTGCTTGGGGGAACATCTCAAAGAGTGGTTGCCTGCTGGTTCGGGGTCAGGCCATCTACCATCAACAGTCTGGAGCATCGCTACCAACAGACAGGAAGCATTCACCACCGCCCCCGACTAGGACAACCTCCGGTTACGATGGCATGTCAGGACTGACCCATCCGGCGGATCCATCTGAGGAACCAGTTCCAAACAGCAGCAGACACTGCTCAGAACATGACGCCACGGATACCCCATCCATGCCATGATGGTGATCCGGCAAGCTGCGGGGTTAAGGTGCTGGAGGCCATTTCGAAGCAATATCATGACACAACGTCATAGAGACAACAGACTCCAGTTTGCTTGACGTCATCATCTTCAGCTGCCACGAGTCTTCCATCGTTGGGTCTTTCCAGACGAATCGAGGTTCTGTGTCTCATTTTCTGATGTTTGACAACGGGTGTATAGGAGGCAATATGAACGTCATCAAGACAGATGTGTTGTGGATAGAAATAGGTTTGGTGGGGGTCGTGTCATGGTCTGGGCTGCCATTAATGTGAGATTTTGGACAGAACTAGTTGTGATTCGTGGAGGTCTAATGGCACAGCGATTTGTGGATAAGATTTCAAGACCAGTTCTTCAACCACTGTTGAACAACTAAGGAAAACGATGAATACCGTTCACGTTCCAACATGACAACGCCCGTCCCCATACTGCACGCCTCACCAGAGACTTTCTCCAACTGGCAGGGGTCTATGTTCTGCCTTAGCCATCCATGTCACCCAATCTTAACCACATTGAACACGTGGGATGATATGGGTCGTCGTGTGCGCCAGCTTCAACGTCAACCACTCAACGTCGCCGACTTGACAGCAGCAATACAGGAGGAGTGGAGGAACTTTCCCCAAGCAACTTTGCGATGTTTGTGTGAAACGATGCCTCGCTGTTTACACGCATGTGTCCAAGCACAGGGAGGACACACTCACTACTGACAGTTTGGGGAGGGTCTGTGTGTTCACGGTGGCGTATCGGGAACATTTTTTGAGATAATGTGATGAAACTTTACAGTATCATGGACAATGAAATACTTTCTTTATTCGTATTAAAATTGAATCGAAAAACATTGGTTGCTTCTTCTTTTGGGTTATTAAATATGGGTGTTGCGTTTTCACTGTGTGTCAGTATACAAGAACCCGGCTGGTTACCTCAGATATCACAAGTAGACTTTAATAAGGTAACAGTTATGAGAGCAGGTTCTTCTTCTTCACACTATTACAAAATTATTGTAACTGTTATTATTATTGATTTTATTATAATTGGGTCAAATTTACTCCATGGATGTTAAATATGTTTCTCATGCTGGAGTACCACAGACCACTGACCCTCTGCTGATCAGATCAGTCAGTGATGGACCACAGATGCTCAGGGTGATTCATTGAGAATAATAGACTTGTCCCACATCAGACCTTCACCATTTTCTGATAAACACCTTTCCCCCTCAGGATGACAGGAAAGTGACTGATGCACAAAAATAACAGACACATTTCTCACGTCTTGTTCCTTAAATTTAGGTCATAAAATGAAAGAATTAGAAACAGAAGAAAGAAGGAAAGAAACAATGAAACAAGTTGTTTGAAAGACAAACAATGAGTTAAGAATGAATGAATGAATGAATTCCACAAATGAATACCTAAATTAGCTTGAATGATGGAAACATAATTATGGAAATCTATGTACAATTTCAAGATAGAAATCCCAGAATTCTTGGTTGATTTGTTTTGAAAACAAGGTCAGATGAGTTTGCCCCCCTCGTTATAATATTCTTGAGAACGCTGCATGAAGAGCTGAGTGATGACTACGTTTATGTTAATGAATCAGTCTCACAAACAGTAGTTTCATCACAACGTTAGCAAATAGTGCAGGTTTTTTGTACCGTCAGGCACAGATTACCTCCAGGGATTTACAAGAGGATGTTCAGTGCTTTAGCACCATTCAGCCCAAAGTTTCAGATGAAAAAGAAGGGGGAAAAAAAGAAAACCCAAATTAAATTGATCTCTCTTGAGACAGTCTCCTTAAAACGATACAAGTTGAGACCGATAGCCTTAAGCAGGGGAGTTCAGCCTTGTCTGGAAAGGGCTGGTGTGGGTGTAGTTGTTTATTGATTTATTTGTATTTATTTATTTTAGTTCAGCATTCAAAAGCATGACTCCTCTAATGACTAATCAGGACTTTCAATCAAGTTCAATCACTTTTATCATTAGAATCAGGTATAACCAGTAGTTTTGACAATGACAAAAACTAACATCCATGCTGGCCCTTTATGGATAGGATTGAACACCTCTTTACTGAAGTCTACACCAGTATGTATCAGATAAACATGCAGGAAATATGCAACCTACAACTAAAATAAGATAATTCATCTCTTCTTCTCCTGTATGGCTGGAGTTTTTGCAGAGTTCATTGGATTTAGGTCTCTCCTGTACCAGAGAGAAAGCAGAAGGTAACCTAGTATGACTGTGTGCAGGACACATTCTGCAATATTTTTATTTAAGTAATAAATACTTGTTAAGAAGAGTGTTCATTTAACTCAGTGAATGCAGGTAACAACAGAAGACATGATTCTGTCACATTTGTTGATAATAAAGCATTGTAGCCGCAGTCTGCCCCCAATAATCTGTCTGTTCCATATCTTAGCACCAGAAAAGAACACAAATGACAGTGCAGCACTGAACAATATGCATCAGACTTATCTGATTTTTAAGCAAAAAAAGAGCAGATTTGAACTGAGAGCACTCTGTGAACCCTGTGCAGCCTGGTTTATGACTTTGCTTGCAAAAAGCAATTAAGTATCGCAATAATATAAAAATAGAGGTAATAATAAATGGCAAACAATGGCAGAAATCTCCTCAGTGCACGGCACACATGAGCCTCTGTCCCATGAAGATAAGTGAGCAAAATAAGCAGATTTTCGATCGATGCCATCGTGTGAAAAGAGAGGGGACAGAACAGATGGGGCGAGGGGGTGTTACCTCACATAACACACAGCTTACATAAATGCATTTCCTGTGTTCTTTCGTTCACATGTCCGTGTGGACAATAGCTTTACGCTCTGCTTATTCACACCCTGCAAATGCGCAATGCAATACCACCACTAAAACCATCAGGTTTCCAGATTTGATCAGTGCGGTGCATGTTTTGAAAGCCCATGTAATAAAAACACTATGGGAGACTTGTGAATAAACCCGTTGAAGGATGAGAGGCAGTTTGTCACAGAGCTGGCTGTGAATGCACACTCAATGGGCTGGCACTGTTCTGGAAAATTCATTTCGGCTGAAGGATTGCGCACCGGATGCATAAAATTGAAGCACATCTGGAAAAAGGAAACATAACTTTTTAACTTCCCAAGAAATGTCAAAATGAACAGTGGAGTGATCACTAGTCCCAAGTGGCTCCAGTACCTCAACATTGCGGAGTCTATCTGAGTCATAACAAAGCACCAAATCTGTAGTGACTCTACCTGTCTGCAATGTCTCTGCCCTGCTTTGCCATGCCCACGATCTGTTTACCATGTTTATATTTGGAATTTTGCAATGGCTGACTATTCTTTGTAATGTGTATTGGGATTTGGTTACTTTGATTTATTTATGTATTGTCTTAGTTTAGTTTTTCCATGCTTTACTTTTTACCATAGTTTATTCCGGACCATGTTTTGCTTTTTACCATGCATTGCACTTTGCACAGAGTCCAGAAGTCGTCATCAGGGGCAGAATGTTCTGTCTTTGCCAGAGGAGGAATAAGGGAATGTTGTTGATGAGGACCGGTCCGTGTGAGGCTGAGGAGTAGAGGTTCTCCTTGGCGCAAATTCTCCAGGGCTGCTCAGTCTTATTCCTGAAGATCTGCTGCCCAGTTGATTTTCATTTCAACTGCTAATTTACTACTACTTATTCAACTAATAAACAGCTCAATGAGATCTTTATCTTTTCAATATGGTGCGGTTTTTCTGGGTTGGAGTGAAAGTCTACCATACAGGTGACCTCCAGTAACAGGATTACCACTTTGACCTTGTCTAACTCCAGAGAGACCTGTCGGCTAACCTCACACTATACATAAATATAAGGAGTCGAACCTGCATTGCAAACAGTCCATTTCAATGTTCTCGAGAGCAAATGGAAGGCCACAATGGATACAAAATGTAAAAATTCATCAGACTGAAATGCTGCTGTGTTTTAAATCTATAGCTCTCTCTTGCTGAGAATTAATAATAAACAAAAAATCAGCAATCAAATAGTCATTGTGCAGCCTCCCTGGTGCGTCTGCTGTCAGAGTGCAGTGGTTGTCTCTGTGCGGAGCTATGCCCTCCCTCCGATGTTACTGGAACAAGCTGCGAGGAGCACGGGGAGACTGGCTATCAACAAAGGTGAATACACTTAGCAGCTGGTCACTGTAGAAGAGGAAGAATTACAGAATTTTCTGATTTGCTCATGCACAAGCTTCAGAGGAAAATATTTTCTTATGAAGCGATCCAAACACATCTCACAGGGAACAAAAACATTTGGATGGATTGGAAATAAGTTTTTTTTTTTTTGGAATTATACTGTCCTCCTTGAGGTGTAACAACCACAATTTGACAGCTAGCCGAACTCCTTTCACAAAGACATGAGAGTCAGAATATAGCATTGAAGCTCCTTTAAGGCAGACTCTAGTTGCATGATAATGTGAAGATGGAGTGAAACTGCAATAACAAAATACAGATCACTACAATAAACCATATAAAGGGTAAGCGTTCAAGTGCACAAGCATTGTTAGTTATACATTTTAATCACAGATTCTCATAATCAATTGAAGGACTAAACCATCAAATGCCGATAACAAAACAAATCATTTCCCTTCTAAATACATCTTAACAGCTTCAAAACACAGCAGGAACACTACATGCTAAACATCAAAAGAGTCAGCATGACCGAGTTCAACACTTGCTTCAAACAATACATTTCAAAGTTGGTACCCTTAAACAATGTTCACAAAAGCTTCCTTAATCTGGATAATTGAGTCGATCACAAATGGATGCAAAATTACAGCTAATGATTTCCAATGCACAAACAATAGAACAGCAGCAGACAAACCCTCTGTAACCATATGTGGCTGGAACAAACTGAGGCCTAAGGCCTACAGGTGCTTTGTCCCCTCCTACTCCCCCCACTTCCTGTTTCAGAAGGATGTGCAATACCCCCAAAATACCAAGAGGGCACCGGCCAGAAGACAAAGGCCTGGAGGGCAGAACACTCCCCGCCTGGCCCTTTGGGGCCACTATCAATTCATTTGTTGTTCTTGTCCTCTCCCAGCAACAGAAGAATAACCTGGATAATGAGTCTCAGGAAGGTTCGTGGGATTCCCTGATTGGTAGTCTTGAGCTCAACCTTGCACACATCGCCATGGGCGCAAGGGAAAGCCGAGATAACCAATGCCATAGGCCTCTCATTGCGTTAAAGTTAATCATCCTTCAGGAGCACAATGTCCCCCACTTTCAAGTCTTGGTGAACAACATTCCACTCGCCGGCTCTGAAGTGTTGGGAGGTACTCTCATCTCCAGCGCGTCCAAAACCTGTTGGCAAGTCTCTGCACATGCCTCCATTGACTCCTGAACAGATCTGTGTCTGTGAAGTTACCCGATGGAGGAGGTGCACCAACCTTTTGGGTGAGCAACATCGCAGGTGAGAGGATGAATGGTGAATCAGGGTCAGCTGAAACTCGCATTCATGATAGCTGAGACCTCAGCCATGAGGGTACACAGTACCTCATGGGTAAGTTGGATTCTTTCCTCCAACAACATGCTGTCAAGGATCCTACAAGCCACCCCAATCATTCTCTCCCTTGCACCTCCCATGTGAAAGGAATGGGAAGGGTTGAACTCCCAAATGCAACCTTGTTCCCCCAGATACTTCTGGACACTCGGGTCTGGTTTCTCTTTGCTCAGTCCGAGCTCCTTCGAGGCAGCAACAAAGTTTGTACCACAATCTGACCGGAGACTTTTAGCAGGGCCCCGGATGGCAACGAAACGTCTCAGCGTGTTTATACTGCTTGAGGCATCCACGGATTCGATGATTTCTATATGCACAGCGCTTGTGCTCATACAGGTGAACAGGATAGCGCAGCGTTTACCGAGTGCTTGACCTCCTCTAGTACGTCTGGCAGTAACTGACCAGGGGCTGAACACATCTAACCCCACTTGTGTGAAGGGAGGATCCATGCTTAGGCGCTCAGACAAGAAGCTTGCACTGTGCTCGGTAGGTATATAGGACCACTGTTCTAGTTTCGTTGACTGGCGGATGCGCTGAATCCGGTTATGCACATATACATAGAAACGTTTAGTCTCATTGTACAAAACCCAAAACCAGTGAAGTTGGCAAGTTATTGTAAATCCTAAATAAAAACAGAGTACAATGATTTGCAAATCCTTTTCAACTTATATTCAATTGAGTACACTGTAAAGACAAGATGTTTAATGTTCAAACTGAGAAACTTTTTTTTTTTTTTGCAAATAATCATTAACTAAGAATTTAAAGGCAGCAACACATTGCAAAAAAGTTGGCACAGGGGCCTTTTTACCACTGTGTTACATCGCCTTTCCTTTTAACGACACTCAGTAAATGTTTGGGAACTGAGGAGACCAATTTTTGAAGCTTTTCAGGTGGAACTCTTTCCCATTCTTGCTTGATGTACAGCTTAAGTTGTTCAACAGTCCGGGGTCTCCGTTGTCGTATTTTACGCTTCATAATGCGCCACACATTTTCAATGGGAGACAGGTCTGGACTTCAGACAGGCCAGTCTAGTACCCGCACTCTTTTACTACGGAGCCATGCTGTTGTAACACGTGCAGAATGTGGCTTGGCATTGTCTTGCAGAAATAAGCAGGGGCGTCCATGAAAAAGACGTTGCTTGGATGGCAACATATGTTGCTCCAAAACCTGTATGTACCCTTCAGCATTAATGGTGCCTTCACATATGTGTAAGTTGCCCATGCCTTGGGCACTTATACACCCCCATACCATCACATATGCTGGCTTTTGAAGTTTGCGCCTTTAGCAGTCCCGATGGTTCTTTCCCTCTTTGGTCCGGAGGACATGCCATCCACAGTTTCCAAAAACAATTTGAAATGTGGACTCGTCAGACCACAGAACACTTTTCTACTTTGCATCAGTCCATCTTAGATGAGCTTGGGCCCAGCGAAGCTGGCGGCGTTTCTGGGTGCTGTTGATAAATGGCTTTCGCTTTGCATTGTAGGGTTTTAACTTGCACTTGCAGATGTAGCGACGAACTGTAATTACTGACAGTGGTTTTCTGAGGTGTTCCTGAGCCCATGTGGTGATGTCCTTTACACACTGATGTCGGTTTTTGATGCAGTACCACCTGAGGGATCGAAGGTCACAGGCATTCAATGTTGGTTTTCGGCCTTGTCGCTTACGTGCAGTGATTTCTCCAGATTCTCTGAACCTTTTGACGATATTATGGCCTGTAGATGACGAAATCCCTAAATTTCTTGCAATAGCTCGTTGAGGAATGTTGTTTTTAAACTTTGACAATCAGCTCACGCATTTGTTCACTAAGTGGTGACCCTCGCCCAATCCTTGTTTGTGAATGACTGAGCACTTCAGGGAAGCTGCTTTTATATCCAATCATGGCACCCACCTGTTCCCAATTAGCCTGTTCACCTGTGGGATGTTCCAAATAAGTGTTTGATGAGCATTCCTCAACTCTCTCAGTCTTTTTTCCCACTTGTGCCAGCTTTTTAGAAACATGTTGCAGGCATCAAATTCCAAATGAGCTAATATTTGCAAAAAATTAGAAAGTTTACCTGTTCGAACATTAAGTAACTTGTCTTTGCAGTGTATTCAATTGAATATAGGTTGAAAATGATTTGCAAATCATTGTATTCTGTTTTTATATACGATTTACACAACGTGCCAACTTCACTGGTTTTGGGTTTTGTATATGTACCCTAGAACAACTTTGCTGTCACAATAGAACTTGACATTATCTAGCTCAAGATCTATTTCGTCAAAAATGAGCTCCGCCATCACCACTGCCAAAACCGCCCCACAAAATTCCAGCAGGGGAACATTAGGCTTGGACAGAGGAGCTAACTTTGCCTTCTCCATAACGAAACCCACATGGATCTGCCCATCTCTATCCATCACTCTAAGTTAGGCCACTGCTCCAATGGCCTTGGTGGACACATTCGAAAACACACACAGCTCTATGTGCCTAGCTTTGGAGAGAGAGGTTTCGAGGTGGGGATTGCAGAATGTGCAGTTGCCTCAAATCTTGAAGTGAATCTCTCCACACTCGCCATTCAGTTATTTTGTCCTCCGAAAACGCCATGTCCCAATCACTGGCTTCCATAGACAGCTCCTGTAGTAGGGCTCTCCCCTGAATGGTCACAGGAGCCACCAGTCCAAGGGGGTGAAACATACTATTCACTATGGACAGGACCCCATGCTGAGTGAAGGGCTTGTCGCTGTCTGCCACTGCAAAGGTGAACGTGTCCGTCACTATTTTCCAACCCAGCCCCAGACCACGTTGCATAGGTGCAGTGTCCTTGTTGAGGCCTAGATCTTTCAAACCCTTTGCATGATCTTCTGGATGAAAAGCCTCCAAAACAGCAGGATGGTTCGAAGCAATCTTATGCAGCCGTAGGTTGGATTCCCCAAGAGATGCTTGGGTTCTCTTCAGAAGATCAATGGCTTCTGCAGTAGTAGGTAGAGATGCAAGCCTGTCATCAACCTAGAACTGCCGTTCCACGAGCTGTAGTGTATCGGCACCATGTTTACTTGCACCTTCCTTAGTGGCCCTCCTCAGTCTATAGATGGCGACGGCAGGCGATGGACTGTTCCCAAAGATGTGGCCCTTCATTCTGTATTCAAAAACATCCTTGGACAGGTCGTTGTCTCTGTACCACAGGAACCTCAAAAAGTTTCTCTGATCCTCCCTGACGCGGAAGCAATGGAACATCTGTTGAATGTCTGTGGTGATGGCAACTTTCTCCTTCTTAAAGCGAATCGGAACTCCCAGGAGACTGTTATTGAGATCTGGGCCTGTTAGGAGCATGTTGTTGAGGGACACACCACCATGCTGAGCACTGGAGTCAAATACCACTCGGATTTGATCAGGTTTCTGTGGGTGGTAGACTCCGAAGGTCGGCAGATACCAGCACTCCTCATCCTTACCTAGTGCAGGGGCTGGCTCGGCATGATCATTCTTGCAGATCTTCCCCATGACAGCGACGAACTGCTCTCTCATCACTGGCTTTCTGTCTAGGGTACGATGCAGAGAGATGAGACGATTAAGTGATTGCTCACGGTTGTTGGGAAGACGTTGTCTGGGCACCCTAAAGGGAAGAGGAGCAACCCAACTATTCGCTTCATCTCTATAAACCTCCTCATCCATAATCTTCAAAAAAGCTATGTCATCTATGGATGGGCCAAGCTTGTTGTCCTCTCTAGTTCTCCGGGACACTGTGGACCCGATTGTTTGCTCTGTGACTTTCTGTTTGTCACCCTTCATCAAACTAGATAGGCTGCCTTGCCCCCCCCCCATAACTTATCCTCTCTTTCAGTTATATGAAGCTTTCACAAGGAGTGAGAAAGGAGGGTCAACCATTCTCCAGCACAATTGTCTTGAAAGCACTCACTACCTGCTTGTGTGCATTCCCAAGACATACGTCACCCACCAGAACCCAGCCTAGGTTCATCTTCTGCACAAAAGGGGCGTCATGTGGTCCATTTATCTGCTGCCAGACTTTATGCACCCGAATGATGTCTCTCCCTAGCAACAGAAGAATTTGAGCATCTGTGTCCAGCCGCAGAATGAGGTTTGCCACCGTCTTCAGATGGGGGCAACGCTGCGCTGCTTCAGGCGTTGGAATTTCAGACCAGTTGTCAAGTATCTGGTTACACTCTATGAGCAGCGTTAAAGCAAGACTGACTACACCACTCACGGCTCAATTTGGAAGCCCTTCGCTCTTCTCCCGGACATGTGGACCTAGCCAGCACAAGTTCTGAGTATGTATGAAGATGGGTCGCTCTGGATGTTGAATACTTCAAAGAAGTCTGATCGACCCAAAGAGCGGTTGCTCTGGTCATCAAGGACAGCATACATCTTGATGGCTTTCTCCTGCTGGCCTTGAGGGTACACACTCACCAGACAAATCTTAGAACAAGATCTACTGGACAGGCCTTGACCAGAAACCTCAGTGCACTGGGAGTTTACTGTGGTGGCAGCTTTTTCCTCCTCCTCACTGTCGTATGATGTAGGTGAGGGCGTCTCATTAAGTTGTGGAGCTGGACCAGGGTGCATTACTGTATTGTTGCTTTCACTCTCACCACGCTTCACCTTTATCTTGCAATCTCTAGCCAAGTGGGAAGTTGAAGCACAGCACCTGAGGCATATTCCCTTCTCCCTGAGAAAGGCTACTCTTTTCTCTAACGGTTTCGCTCTGAAGCCTCTGCATCTTCTGAGGGGGCGTGGTTTGTTGTGAATGGGGCTGTTTTCCCCTGGCTCGGAGCTTTTTCTCTTAGTAACGTTCCCACCGGGGTCCTCAGCTGCAGAGACATCAGTTTTGCGGACAGATATCAGAGTCTTGGTTGGAGGATACCTGCTGCCAGATTTCTCTATCCTCCCAGGAGCAGTGCTGTTAGCAGGGAGGGCAAAGCTCGGGTCATTTCTGGTGCGGGCCTCGTAGCAGATGAACTCAGTGAAATAGGAGAATGGGGCAAAATGGCCTCTGTGTTCATCTTTGTACCTGGAGCCATGTGAAACCCACTGTAAACCATAGGGCAACTTCTCCACAATGAGGCTAATGCCACGGGCGGTGTCGAGGCAGGCTAAGCCTGGCAAGTATCCATCTACCTTAGCAGACTGGAGCCCCATCAAGAGGTCACCAAGTTCTCTGAGCTTGATGTAATCCTTTTTGGAGACTTTAGGGAAACAGTCCAGTTTCCTGTATAGCGCACATTCGATAACCTCAGGTCAGGCGTAGCATTCGTTGAGTCTGGCCCAGGCTTTTCTGAGAGCTGCTTCGGGGTAGTTGATATGCACTGCGCGCATCCTCTTCACATGTTCCGCTGACTCTCTGCCCAGTCATTTCACCAACAGGTCAAGCTCTTCACTGGCAGAAAGGTCCAGGTCAATGATAGCATTCATGAATGATGACTGCCATCCCTGGTAACTCTCTGGACGGTCATCGAATTGAGTAAGACCCATACTCACCTGCTCGCAACGAGCCAAGTACCTGGTGAAGTCCTCCACCCCATGTGTCTAGTGTGCTGAACCAGCTGAGGCCACACTCTGTCTGGGAATGAAGGATGAAGCTGTAGGGTCCATGGGTTGCCTTGAAGTGCGGGAGTCCATCCTACCCCTGGGATGGTTGCGAGGAGACTTGTGAGCAGCTGGAGTTGGGAGAGAAGCATAGCCACCTGTAAGCGATGCTTCCATCTTGAGTGGCTTCATAAACTGACTATCGGAGGGGGATTACGAGTTATCTTCCGCTGCGGGTTGCCATGTGATGAAGCTCTGCTCAAGGTCAAGCGGCTGCTCCTCAAACTGGCTCCTGAAGCAGTGTTGTCGTTCTGAACTTGCATGATGCTGTCTCAGCTGCACTACAGATCAAGATTCATTGTAGCACCTTGTTGTCATATGGCTTTTCACTATACTGTCCTCCTTGAGGTGTAACAACCACAATTTGACAGCTAGCTAAACTCCTCTCACAAAGACATGAGAGTCAGGATATAGCGTAGAAGCTCTTTTAATGCAGACTCTAGTTGCATGATAATGTGAAGAAGGAGTGAAACTGCAATGACAAAATACAGATCACTACAATAAACCATATAAAGGGTAAGCATTGTTAGTTATACATTTAAATCACAGTCTCATAATAAATTGAAGGATTAAACCATCAAATGGCAATAACACAACAAATCATCATAAATACATCTTAACAGCTCCAAAACACAGCATGAACACTAAATGCTAAACATCAAAAGAGTCAGCATGACCGAGTTCAACACTTGCTTCAAGCAATACATTTCAAAGTTGGTACCCTAAAACAAAGTTCACAAAAGTTTCCTTAATCTGGATAATTGAGTCGATCATAAACGGATGCAAACTTACAGCCAATGCTTTCCAAGGTACAAAGAATTGAACAGCAGCAGACAAACCCTCTGTAACCATATGTGGCTGGAACAAACTGAGGCCTAAGGCCTACAGGTGCTTTGTCCCCTCCTACTCCCCCCACTTCCTGTTTCAGAAGGATGTGCAATACCCCCAAAATACCAAGAGGGCACCGGCCAGAAAACAAATGCCTGGAGGGCAGAACACAAATGGCTTAATTGTCCTTAGAGTGTGGGGGTCCTGCAATAACTAGGTGACCTAGTGATGACCTGCTCTTCCAGCTGTAATAGCACCGTCTAACTCAGTGGTAACCAGCCATATTTCTAGAGACGCGGCATCCTTTACATTGGTTATTACACCCCTAATTTAGCACAGCTGCCTCTACTTAACAGTTGCTCAACAAGATCTCTAGCTGTTGCCTGTGGAGCACTCAGTTAGGGCTGTAGTGAAAACAAGTGAGATGGAAGATCTCCAAGAACACGGCTGGTTACCTCTGATATCACTAGTAGACTTTAATAAGGTAACAGTTCTGAGAGCAGGTTCTTCTTCTTCTTCATATTATTATTATTATTGTTACTGTTATTATTATTGATTTTATTATTATTGGGTCAAATGTACTCAATGGATGTTAAATATGTTTCTCATGCTGGAGTACCACAGACCACTGACCCTCTGCAGATCAGATCAGTCAGTGATGGACCACAGATGCTCAGGGTGATTCACTGAGAATAATGGACTTGTCACACATCAGACCTTCACCATTTTCTGATAAACACCTTTCCCCCTCAGGACGACAGGAAAGTGACTGATGCACAAAAATAACAAACAGACACATTTCTCATGTCTTGTTTCTTAAATTTAAATCATAAAATGAAAGGATTAGAAACAGAAGAAAGAAGGAAAGAAACAATGAAACACGTTGTTTGAAAGACAAACTATGAGTTATGAATGAATGAATGAATGAATTCTACAAATGGATACCTAAATTAGCTTGAATGATGGAAACATAATTATGGAAATCTAAATACAATTTCAAGATAGAAATCCCAGAATTCTTGGTTGATTTGTTTTCAAAACAAAGTCAGATGAGTTTGCCCCCCTCGTTATAATATTCTTGAGAACGTTGCATGAAGAGCTGAGTGATGACTACGTTTATGTTAATGAATCAGTCACACAAACAGTAGTTTCATCACAACGTTTGCAAATAGTGCAGGTTTTTTGTACCGTCAGGCACAGGTTACCTCCAGGGATTAACAAGAGGATGTTCAGCGCTTTAGCACAATTCAGCCCAAAGTTTCAGATGATAAAGAAGGGAAAAAAAAGAAAACCCAAATTAAATTGATCTCTCTTGAGACAGTCTCCTTAAAACGAGCCTAAAGCAGGAGAGTTCAATCTTGTCTGGGAAGGGCTGGTTTGGGTGTAGTTATTTATTTATTTATTTGTTTATTTATTTGCATTTATTTATTTTAGCTCAGCACTAGCATCCATGCTGGCCTTTCATGAATAGGATTGAACACCCCTTTACTGAAGTCTACACCAGTATGTATCAGATAAACATGTCGGTAATATGCAACCCACAACCGAAATAAGATAATTAATCTCCTACATCTTCTCCGGCATGGCTGGAGTTTTTGCAGAGTTCATTGGATTTAGGTCTCTCCGGCACCAGAGAGAAAGCAGATTGTAACCTAGTATGACTGTGGGCAGGACACATTCTGCAATATTTTTATTTATGTAATAAATACTTGTTAAGAAGAGTGTTCATTTAACTCAGTGAATGCGGCTAACAACAGAAGACATGATTCTGTCACATTTGATGATGATAAAGCATTGTAGCCGCAGTCTGCCCCCAATAATCTGTCTGTTCCATATCTTAGCACCAGAAAAGAACACAAATGACAGTGCAGCACTGAACAATATGCATCAAACCTATCTGATTTTTAAACCTGAAAAAGAGCACATTTGAACTGAGAGCACTCTGTGAACCCTGTGCACCCTGGTTTATGACTTTGCTTGCAAAAAGCAATAAAGTATTGCAATAATATAAAAATAGCAGTAATAATAAAGGCAAACAATGGCAGAAATCTCCTCAGTGCACGGCACACATGAGCCTCTGTCCCATGAAGATAAGTGAGCAATATAAGCAGATTTTCGATCGATGCCATCGTGTGAAAAGACAGGGGACAGAACAGATGGGGCGAGGGGGTGTTACCTCACATAACACACAGCTTACATAAATGTATTTCCTGTGTTCTTTCATTCGCATGTCCGTGTGGACAATAGCTTTACGCTCTGCTTATTCACACCCTGCAAATGCGCAATGCAATACCACCACTAAAACCGTCAGGTTTCCAGATTTGATCAGTGCGGTGCATGTTTTGAAAGCCCATGTAATAAAAACCCTATGGGAGACTTGCGAATAAACCCGTTGAAGGATGAGAGGCAGTTTGTCACAGAGCTGGCTGTGAATGCACACTCAATGGGCAGGCATTGTTCTGGAAAATTCATTTGGGGTGAAGGATTGCGAACCAGATGCATAAAATTGAAGCACATCTGGAAAAAGGGAACATAACCAATCTACTGATGGAGTGGCATGCAGAGATTTGGCGCACTTATCAAAAGTTATGTCCATTCCAGAGCCTAGTTAATGGATGATTCAAAAATTATATTAAGAGATGCGTGTCTATTACTCATCCAGAGAAGAGATGTACTTTCAAGGATATCAGAAAAAATATTTAGGTTGAGTGCATCATTAATATGCATTTAGGAATGGGTCAGTGAGATAAAGGTTTCAAAAACAAGTCCTCTAATAAAATTTTGTAAAATGCATTCAATTCATGGAAGATATTTGCGTTCAGACTAGTCTTTAAATGCAAAGAATTTGTTTCAGTGCTTACCCAAAAAAAAAAAAAAAAAAACATACACACACCACACACACACACGCGTTCTCCTCGTTCCATGAATGGGTTTTTTGAGCATTTGTGGTTTTTACATACCGAGTGATCAAACATCAAACCTCTGAAATACAGAGGTATCGTTCTGGAACCAAATGTGACACCAGGAGGTTTCAGAAAAAAAAAGTTTTATTGAAGTTGGGGGGTAAACCCCCGCAGGGCAGAAAGCAATGGTACAGAGTCACAATCCAAAATCAGAATCCCAGGGACGTAATCCAAACTGTACGCAGGGCAGCAAACAAAACTTTGTGGGGCAAAACAGGTTTGGTACACAGGCATGTCAGAGAATCCAAAGCCAAAGTCCAGTCGACGTCATCCGGTCCGTTAACAGGGCAGCAGAGACTAAACTCAGGGTCAGGCAAAACAGGTACGGTACACGGGCAGGTAAGTATCAAAGAAAAAGCCAAAATCAGAATCGGGGACGTTCCAGTCAGAAGTATAACACTATAAATACAAGGCATCAACAATTGAAGCGCAGGGAAATCATTCTTACAAGAGCTGTGAGTGAAATGACTGCTTAAATACACGTAGGGGAAGTCACATGCTATGACAGGGAACACGTGAGCTGGATCAGACTAATTACAAAGAAATGGACATGAGGAAGTTCATATTTACAAGAAAATTGGCGAAAGCCAAAACGCGGACAGGGATCACAGAGACAGCCTACTGAGAAACATACGGCTCCGGTTAAGGAGTTCTAATATGCAAAGAAAAGGAGGGAGAACAGAGTCTAACAAATGCGGAGGTTCCGCTGAAACTGCAGCAAAGTAGATTGTGTAAAACCAAAGGGGTGGAGACTAGTATAGGGCGACTGCTGAGAGCTTGTTAGTCAATTAGTAAGTGCAGCCACAGAATCCCTTAGTGCTCATTAGTAAGTTAGAACTATAAACAGTGTTAGTTTGGGTTAGTATGTTAACTAAAATAATGATCTGTTAGTTTGGTTAGTAAAATAGAAAAGCAAGGTGAAGGAAGTAAACGAGATTGGAAGGAATGATTGAAATCTCTGAAACCATGAAATCACCTGAAAGTGTGGCACACAATACTGACAAAACATGGACCGGAATGAAACTGCTGGAGTGGAATATGGCAGAACATACAGAACAAGGTAAAACAAAACATGTCATGGAATCCTGTCCACAAATACAGAGCATGGTCAGACAAGGCAGAATTCATAATCAAACATGGCAGAATCAAAAATAAACATGGCAAACAGGCAGATTCATAACAACAGCTCATTAGCACAAGTTCATGAATGCTGCCATTCCATTTATATTAGCCAATCTATAAATACTTTGGGCCTGATTTACTAAGACCTTTAGCTCATGCAAAATTTTTTTGCCCGGGCAAAACCAGAAACCTTGCCACTGATTGGTGCAAGGCAAGTATCCTGGCCAATCATAGGCAATGCTATTGGATTTGCATGGGCAAATAGATTTTGCATGTGCTAAAGGTCTTAATAAATCAGGCCCTTTGTGTGGCAATGTCCCACATGTCATGACGCACTTGGACACCAGGACATCAGCTGATCTATATAAAGTGTCAACAAATTATCACTCGTGCTGAAGCTTAATTTCACGCTGAATGATCAAGGTTCGATACTACCCATCATTATTAGAACCTGAGTGACAAAATCTGTTATAATGCCGCTGTATGCGGCTTTTGGTCGCTCAAACAAAATGGGACACTCTGACCTGCCAACAAAGAATCAACAGTCATGTTCTGCACATTTTTTACCCAGTTTTTTCAAGGAGCACGTTTAAACAAAATATGGAATTGAATCACTCAGTAAATATCAGAAGATTTTGAAAGATGATGCCATGCCAAGGAAATTCAGTCACCGGCAGGCCCCCAAACCCAAACGCTTGTCAACTTTAGCTAGGCTGGAGTAACAACCGTATCAGTCACAGATAGAACTGGTAGGCTTTCTAAATCTTATGTCAGCGTTTAATTTGTCATGGTAGTTATAACGACTCACAAATGATTCATTGGAAGAATGTGTGCTTACAGTAGCCATGTTTGATTTCATTTACAACCTCTGTGCGCATAAGAGTTCCAGTGTCTGGGTGACGTGGCAAGCTGCCCCGATTCCAACAAACATGGCGCTCCACCAAAAACTTACATCTCTGATCTTCTCAAGCCGATTTAGTCATTCAAAAAATGTTCAAAAATTGCCAAAAATTGTTGGTGCTTTTTACTTTTATTGGGCATCCACTTACTATGTAAGGCCACGCCTCCAACCTTCAAACTCACCGGTCCACTAAGACTTGGACCGCATTCTTCAGCTCGGCAATCATTGCATGCATTTATTGTTCATTTCTACTGTGTGGCAGTGCTGTGCTATTTAAGACCGAGCTTCGCACTTAGGGCCTGATCTACTAAAGCTTTGTGTGTATAGAAATGTGTGAAAATGCCATATCACCTGTGATTAACCTGCAATCTTATCTATTAAGGGTGTGTACTGAGCATTGCATCTTTGAAGTGTGCAAATTTCAAATTCTATGCAGTTTTGGCCATAATGAATATGTAATAAGGGGCGTGCCTATCCTAGCATGCAAACATGGGAGGAGAAAATGCAAACGCAAAATCTTAGCACAAGCATAGTGACTTATCAAGCATGAAAGCACTTTCAGTGATGGTGATTGCATTTGTTATTTAATACCTTTGAAGGGTAGGTACTAATTGAATACCACAAAGGAAAAACTTAAAATTTTGCATTTTTGTATATTTTATACATTATTATAACATTTTATATAATTAACATTTTTGCATATTTTTTCAGTGCTTTGTTTCTACGGTATTTTAAAATTTTTCATTCATCATTTCTCCACAACATGAACATGTGACTCTGATAATTTTTCCATTGTGGTCTTCAGTTGGCTCCACGTAATTGCACACAGTTATGGCTGCCATTATTGCCGCAAGGAGAAGACACAGGTGGGCCGTATGAGAACAGGTGTTCTCCATCTCCAACCATGAGACAATGTTTGGGATGTCAGAAGAGAGAATAATCCAGACATATTGCCTATCTAGCAATGCCATTTTGGAGCTCTTAGATGAACTAAGGGCTGATTTGGAGCCAGTCACAAGAAGTCATGCTATACCTGCAATGACAGAACTTGTCACTCCTCTACATTTTCTCGCAACTGGTTCATTCCAACGTACAGTAGCTCTCATTGCTGGGACCTCCCAAAACAGTTTCTCGTGTGCACGGTCTCAAATACTGGATGCTAAGTTGTGCAGGATAGGCCGACACATAAAGTTTCCGTCCACACGGGAAGCACTGAATAAAACCAAACATGAGCTTTATGCATTTGTTCGCTTTCCGAGAGTAATTGGAGCGAGTGACTGTACTCATGTGCAAATGGTTCCTCCCTCAAACACTGAGCATGCACTGTTAAAAACTTGCACCTCTTTTGCCAGTAATTTTAACTGTAGAAGAATCAGTTTTAATACAGTTTCTGGGTAAGTTAACTGTAAAACACAGTTAAATGCGTGCAGGACTCTACGAACTGACAAATGTGCTTCAATTGTTGATAAAGGCTATGATCTACGTACCTGACAGGAAGTTGATATATCATGGCAAATATTTTTTTTTAAAAAAGAACAGGATAGGATCATTCACTGATAGCAAAGGATGGCAGACTAAAACCGGGGTAGGTGGCAGAGCGATACATCCTTCAAGTGGGGTAAACTGTAGTCTAACTGGTGTGTGTTGGCATGTGACTGGATTACTGGAATCTAACTGGGGAGTGTGGGACCTGACAGAGTCTTGCTAAAAGAAAAATCCTGTTATTGGCCACTCGCTAAGCTAACCCACAGGGTTTTAAACCAGAGTAAGGCTGCAATTTGAAGATGGGGAGAGTGGTGTTTAGAAGCGAAACACATTTCAGGAAAGTGATTGTTAAACTAGTAAATTACCCGTGGTGAGAATAATTTTGACTGTGCGAGCATCGAGATGGAAATACAGCAGTTACATTTGTAAAGGACTATGCCACACCCTTATCCCCAAGAGGAAGGGGAGTTTTGTCTGGCATGGGGGTGGTGGAGTGTCCAAAGTAGAATGGTTTGGTTGGAGCTTACTGGTTAGTTGAGGATTTCTCTGTAGACAACATTGTCTGTGTATGTGCCTTGTTTGTCAGGAAACTGTCCATTGACTTTTGACCCCAGTGACCTTGATTTCTCGTGACGACTTACGGTTTGACCTTTGACCCTCGTGACCTTGACCTTTGACAGAACGGACCTCTCACGGTCATTTCTTCTGACGACCTACATCCACATACCATCTTTCATGAAAATCTGTCCAGGGAGATGGGAGATGCGAAAAATTGTCCCTCAAGGACAATTCCAGGGACAAACTACATAGACCCACCAAGTTTGGTGAAGATCCGTTAGAGGACCTCGGAGGAGTAGGGGAACAGACTGACAGACAGACAGACAAACGTTCCTCAAATTGTAGTATGATATGATAGTATAAAGTATGAAGTATGATTGAGGGGGAGTTGGAGAATATCCCTGCCCCCTACTGGTGAAAGGCAGAAACACACCCTGAGCAGCTCGCCCTTCTATTGCGGGGCTCACGCACTGTTTATTCACACTCCCACACACACAAACACAGGCACACATACGCACACATACACATGCACACATGCACACACACACACACACACACACACTCACATACGTGGACACACGCATGCTCACACACATACACAACCACAGGCAATTTAGAGTCTCCCGTGAGTCAGACATGCGTGTCATTGGATTGTGGGAGGAGATCGAAGTACCAAAAGGAAATGTACACTAAAACGGGGAGAACATGCAAACTCTATGAATAAATAACATAAGATTTTAATTCAGAGTACAAGATCAAATACTCTTTCAGTCAAATGAGCTGCAATAGAGGGCAATAGGGAGCCACAAAAAATGAGCCAGTATCATGAACAGCTTGGAACTACTGGTGCAGAAACGCAATTAATTATGATTTCTATGCAACAGGGGAAACTACCATGAATACTAGCTTTGTAATTCTCACGATATACTGCTTTTTGTGAAAATCGAGCACTGTAGTTCTGTGGAAATTTTTGTTTAATTTTTATTTTTTTTTTTTGCTGTGCTATTGCAGTCTTTTTTTTAGGTATTTGACATGTTTTGTCATAATTTTAGCCATTTTTTGGGGGGACTGGAGGGCTTGCTATTCAGGCACCACCTATCTGTCCCCTTCTGAACAATGTTAAGTATGCTTCAAATGAATGAGAATAAGCTGTAGAGTTGCTTTTGTGTCAATGCTTGGCATCTACCTGACATACCGGTCTATTCCTACTCATATAAATTGGTATCTGTGCTGATATGTGATGTCCTTACAGGCTCATGAATGTTTGTGAACCTTTACAGACATATTTATCGTTGAGAATTGTGTCTCTTCAACAAATCCAGGATGAAAAAACTTCACTTGACCGCTGCACTTTGAACATTTGTCCTCAAGAAAATGAATTTAATAACAACCGAGACCCAGCTTTTGGGTTATGAGATTATTCTCAAGTCGCATCACAACCTCGCGCACAACTTCAACTACTCTGTTTACACCTCCATTCTCAGTGCATGCCAGGAAAAAACTGTGCAGACACTATCACTCCCGGCAATTCTCTGGCCGGCACCATTTATTTATTTTTTTTGGCAGGCACCTTTCTCACTTACCGGCTCCCATTGTACTTCAGCTTTAATTGTACATGTATATGCACCCAATTTTATTCCTTCTCTGCTTCATAAGTATACTCATATTGTGCATGTAATGGTGCCTTTTAGCACTGAGTAACCTTCTCCATTCTTCACCTGTCCTCGTGTCCTGTCCTGTCCTTGGCTTGTAGACTGCCTTTAGTATGTTGCAAAGAGTTTAGCATCTTGTCCCTACTTTTGTTTTGCTAACTTCACAACTGTATGAGTTACCATGGTCACTACTACAAGTACCTAGCTGAAAAGGATGGATTTGCTTTAACTACTGCATCCAAGCCGACATCCATTCATCCTCACCCAATCCCATAACGCAGTAAGTTTAAAATAACAATAATGTTCTTTCAAGAGAGAGAAGGGAGGGAGAGTTTCCATTGTTAGGACTCTAGAAAACATTTTTGTTCAGATATACTGAGATGTGAGGTAAAGAGACCCCTGAGGTTTTTTTTTTTATGGTAATAGAACTTTGTAGATACTTTAAAATACATTAATAACATCGTGAATTTGAAAAGTAATGTCTTTCTTGATCAGAGAGACAGGATTTGATATCCTTATGCAGCCAGTCGTATAGTTCCACATTGTGTCGCATATAATGAATAATAGGGCGAAGACCACTCGTCTCTTGCCTGCCAAAAGATTTATTCTGCGTATAACACATTAATATCATGCATAATATCATGCAACTTTGTATGTCACATTTCTGCATCCTCACCTCTCCGTGGCACAGCTTAATACCAGCGGAGTATGCAGCATGTCATTACATTTTCCAGTTTTCAATTTCAATTTCAATTTCAATTTATTTGTATAGCGCTTTTCACAGACAAACTGTCACAAAGACGCTTTACAGTCAGAGATGAGTTACTGAAAGGGCAGTGCCCAGCCTATTCCCCGCTACAGCAAATGAGGCAAAAAAAACTCCCAGTAGGGAGAAAAATCCTCAAACAGTGGTGAGAAAAAAAAAATCTCAGGAGGAACCCGGCCATAGTGGGGATCTAGCCCATCCTCCGCCGGCTAGATAATGATAATACAGTTCCATTAAAGTCCTTCTAAACAGTGGCATCAGTTGCTCGAGGAAGTGGCATGCCAAGGATGGTGCAGAACTGGATCAGGACCGCATCAGGACAGCAGCAGCCAGAGCTCATGGTGAGGGACAGGGCTCGGATGATCCAGGATGATCCAGGGTTGTTGAGGGAAAGATCCTCGGAGTGAGACAGAAAAAAGTGTGGTGAGGCACTGGATAAACGACTACGTATTAATAAAAATACAGTCCTGTGTCATGTGCCAAATGAGAATTTAGGAGCTGACTGGTCAGGAAACAGTCAACACCCCTCCATCCACTTCCTGCAGCACAGAGGTTCGACACTTATTCCAGGAAGATCACTTTAGATTTTCTAGACACTGGAACCATATGGACCTCCCCGGTGACTAAGGCTGTAGCAAGCCCCACTGGCACCATTAATGCATGCTCAGTGCCACCGGTTCCACATGGATTTGCTTAACAGTACACCAGTACCATATGGACCTCCCCGGTGACTAAGGCTGTAGCAAGCCCCACTGGCACTGTTAATGCATGCTCAGTGCCACCGGTTCCACATGGATTTGCTTAACAGTACACCAGTACCATATGGACCTCCCCAGTGACTAAGGCTGTAGCAAGCCCCACTGACACTGTTAATGCATGCTCAGTGCCACCGGTTCCACATGGATTTGCTTAATACTACACCAGTAACATTTGGACCTCCCCAGTGACTACGGCTGTAGCAAGCCCCACTGGCACGTTAATGCACGCTCAGTGCCACCGGTTCCACATGGATTTACATTACACTGGCTTCCAATATCATGAACATATAAATCAAGGCTGTAGTCAGTCCCACCAGAGCCAGCACATAACTAATCATGAACTAATCATAGGCTTGACTAAAAAGATAAGTTTTCAGCCTACTCTTGAAGATAGAGAGTGTGTCCGAAGCCCGAATTTGTCTTGGGAGATTGTTCCATAAAATTGGTGCTTTGTAAGAGAATGCTCTGCCTCCAATTGTAATTCTCGATATATTTGGAATTTTCAAGTAGTTAGCACCTTGTGAACGAAGTAATCTTGGTGGGGAGTAAGGAATGAGAAGACTGCAAAGATATTCCAGGGCCAAGTCATTTAAAGCTTTGTAAGTTAGTAATAGTATTTTTTACTCAATTCTGATTTTTTAGTCCTAGTCAGAACCCTAGCTGCAGCATTCTGCCCTAATTGAAGAAGTTTCAGGGCTGAGCTAGTGCAACCAGACAGTAAGACATTGCAATAGTCCAGCCGAGAGGACACAAATGCGTGAATCAATTTTTCAGCATCTTGAAGAGACAACATTTTTCTAAGTTTAGATATGTTTCGAAGATGGGAAAAAGCCACTTGGATGATATTGTTGATGTGAGCCTGGAAAGAGAGTTCTGAATCAAGAGTCACCCCAAGATTTTTCACGACAGCTGTAGTGAATTGAAAAATGAGGTTTTGCATCCAGATATAAATTGATCAGAGTGGATTTAAGGATATTATTGTGAGAAAAACTTAGGTGACCGTGACCTTAACCTAATTACGTCCAAAATTTAGTCTGGCAGTCCTTTAACAATTGCATACCTTTCCTGTAAAAGTTGTATTATTTGATCAAAGTCTTTTCATGCTAAACTGCTGACAGACACACAGACAAGCAAAACAAACCCGCAAATTCCACCAAAAATAATGTCCTCACCCCTCACACGGTGAGTTGAAAAAAGAAAAAAAAAAAACAAACAGGCAAAAAAATAAAGAATAATAACTGCCATACATCACTCAGTTTATGCCAGGAAAATGCAAATATCAAAACTTTTTTTGTCTTCCAGGCCTCAGGAGGATATTGGTGTTTGCACAGCGATTTCCATCTTCATGGTGAAAAATGATACCAGGCGTCAGCACACTGTCAATGACTCAGTGAAGATCCCTTCGCTGCCTCACTGCGCTGTTCAGACTCGGAGCAGATCGTTGCAGCGTCTGCCATCAGGAGCGAGCAGCGGCTGTCGCGTAGCGAGAATCCATTTCCGATTTTCAGGAGACATCTGTAGCTGCAAGGTATGAACATGTCAAACGATGCTCGGAGATGGCGAGATTAGATTGCCAGTCTCGGATTGATTTACGGAGTACAGAATGAATAATGATCTTCCTGGGAGAGATTTAGTTCATGTAATTTGTCATACTTTCTAGAGTTGCTGGCAAGATCGACTTCGACTTTGAATACAGACTGAAGACTCATGCGTCATGTTATTTCTGCACAACATTCATGACTCTGAAGATTCCCACAACAAACACAGTAATATTTTGGCATTCATTAACACATTTTCTCAACAACACAGATATCAATAGTCAGTAGCAGGCCATACAGTACATTTAGTGAGAGAGACTTGACAACTCACTAACAACACCCACTCGCCCACATATAACTGTCCGTGACTGTCATAGTATAAACATACTGGTCCATTGAACAGTGAAACTTTCTGCACTCAAAAGTACATTTTTTTTTTTTTGCCACTCAATCTCAGTTGGGTTCAATCATAAAAAATATATTTCTTTCTTTTCAGTTGGGCTAACAGAGGATGCACACTGACTCCCGTGGCAGTATTTTTTCAGTGATTTTTCAGTACGGTCTGTATTCAGAACGTGTTCATTTTCCACAGTGTATCCTAATTTAGGAAAAGCCATTAGTGCAGCTGCCATCCCTTTTTCCAAAATCCGTCGACACAGCAGGAATTTACTGGATCTCATGGGTGCGATTGCCCAAGGGACCCTGCGGTATGGTGAAGAATTATATCCACTATTGGGACAACACAGCTGGTGCCTTCTGGCCTGATTTACTATGACCCCTAACATTCTGTACATGCAAGACTAATAACACGGCCTACAATTGGCGCAAAGCAAATACCGTGACTAATTAATGGTACTGTTTTCGATTTTTGTACAAATTACAAGGTTTTGCTAATAAAGAAGGCAATTAGAGTCAGATCAGTGGCGCGCTAGCACTATCTCAGAACAGTAAGATGGACATGAATTCAATGCAGCCAAGAGTCTTTCTGTGTGGAGTTTGCAAGGTCTCCTCACATTCCAGTGGAGTTCCTCCTGCAGTCAAAGCACATCGATGTATTTTGCAGGCTTATTGGTGACTTTAAATTCCCAATTGCCATGAGTGTGTAACTCAGTGGTGTGTTAGCCCTGTGAGGGATTAGTGAACTGTCCCTCAATTTGGCTCCAGACCCCTTGTAACCCTGAACAGGAATAAGCGACTTAGATAGAGGATAGGTCATTGAATCAGGCCATAATCCATCAGATCTGGTAATCAATGCAGATTGCACACTGCTTCGAAAGCTTAGCAAGTTGGTCAGTTTTGGGACCATGCAGGTCTTGAGGGTGAATTCTTTGTCCAGGGCTTTGGTCAAGATTTTCAGCTATTCGTTAAGAGCCAGAGTCTGTAACTTTGGACCAGTTCATCGAAGGGGGGTGATACATCATGTTCCAGTAGACCACTGAAGTATTTTTGTGGGGGTAAATATATTGTCCAAACTGACAAAAACTGTTTTATCAGAAGATCCCATCGGGGTGGAAATTACAGCCCTTTTTAGGGTAGGGGTGAAACGGGCCAAAATATTGACATAGTCAAAATCTGGACTTTGACCTTTGAAGATTTTGGTGCGCCCTCAGTGATCCTCCTTGATCTTATGGTATATGAATGGATGGGTAGAGTTCTTCCATGTAACGTTATAATTTTCAAGGTTGACTTCAATTCATGACTGCATTTTGGACTATATTTGAGACCCTCCCAGGGCCTGCGCCCTCATTAAGCCTTGCTAATTTATGTGGATTTCGATACACTGGGACTAGTTCTTTCCAAATTTGTATAAATGGCAGTGGGTTAGTTAGGGCGCTTTTGCATAGGTGGCGCTTTTTATGGCAAGAACATGATTTTAGGTGATTTTCATTTGGCCATATCTGGGTTAAAACTTCTAGACAAGGATGTCCTTCAGTTCGTTTTGAACTATGTTGTGAGATTTTCTGGAAAAATCTGTCCAAACGTTTTAGTCAGTTGTGAACTATGTGCAATTCAGTTGCTGTCCTGAGAACCTCTTGAGGAGTGTGTCCCTTGGTTAGAATGACAGGCAGTCATTTATTTCAGACTATTTCAGGAATATCAAAGCAGAAGCCTCTGTTACTGGTAGAGTTTTTATATAGTTTTTATTCCATGCTAAACAATTCTAGAATTATTGAGTCATTAATTCTGTGGTGGTGGCAGCAACAGAAAGATGCCGTCCATTAAGGCCTAAGTATCTTCAGCACCTATGAGTACCTTGATTGTTGTTTTTCTGACTTTTCAGTTTTAACATTTTAATAAATTGTTGCTTTTTTTGAATAAGTTCTCTTGCCTTAATGCTTTGAAAACACTGGTTGGTGGGGACTAAAACAAAAATGGGCATTTTTCGGAGGTGGTACTTGATTGCGACATATGTCAAACTCTGGCATGTAAAGGGTTAATGAGGCAAAACGAAACCCTCTTGAAATTTTTTAAAGAATAGCAGAGATATAGACAAACATAAGAAGACAAGTTGCCAAAAAAAGTACCACCTATGCAAAAGCACCACCGCCATTTATGCAAATTTGGAGAGAACTAATCCCAATATATCCAAATACACATAAATAACCAAGGTTTAATGAGGGCCCCAGGCCCTGGGAGGGTCTCAAATGTAGCCGAAAAATGCAGAAAGTCATGATTTGAAGGGCCACCTATAGGCGATGCCCTCAGAAAACCTTAAAAATTATTATTATTAATGGAAGAGCTCTATCCATGCATTCATAGACCATAAGATCAATGAGGGTTACAGAGGTCACACAAAGATATTAGAAGGACAAGTCCAGACTTTGACCATGTCAATATTTTGGGCCTTTTGAACCCTACCCTAAAAAGGGCTGTATTTTCCACCCCGAAGGCATCATCTGATATAAAACATAATTTTTGTCAGTTTGGATGATTTTTACACCCATAAAAATCTTCAGTGGCCTACTGGAACATGATATATCACTCCCTGGTTCATAGTTACAGACTCTGCCTCTTAAAGGTATAAATGAATCACTAAGAGAGAAACAAGTTAACTAACCTTTTAGCCAGTGGCCATGAAGATCTCTGCGCACATTGAAGAAGAATTCCTTCATCACTTCCATATTCAGAAAACAGACAGGAGACAACAAATATATCATATTAAATATATTAAAAAACCCTCTTTCACCCAGGATTTGCCAACGGAGGGATTGTAGCCCTACTCTCATCTCGTCTTAAAGGGCATTACTTCTTTCAAACCCTTTTCCATTTACTTTTCCTCATTGAACCTTGGCGTTAATTTGTCTAGCTGCGAGGATCATTCAGTAGAATTACCATCCATTTCCCCTCAGCTTGCTGTATTGTTCATTGCTCATTGAGCATTTTCTTACACACATCAGTGTTGACATAAGGCATCAATGTCTTTCAAAGCTTCTGAAATACTGTAGCTCACAAAACGGTATATATTTATATATGTATATATTTATTTCTGCATCATGTTTCGATTGATATGATACGCCAAAGAAACAGCTTTAAAAACTGCGGTTTTGCCGACTCCGGTCCGCGTGTTAAATTTGTTCATGTAAAAATAAGTGCAACTGCACTTTCCCACAGTTATAGCCTATTCTGTTGAACGCTGAAAATATTTTTATTGAGAGCAATTTAAAAGTAAATTAGGTTGCACTGCTCAAAAAACTAGCTAT
Organism: Gymnothorax reevesii; assembly: GCA_029721435.1. NCBI lineage: Eukaryota > Metazoa > Chordata > Actinopteri > Anguilliformes > Muraenidae > Gymnothorax > Gymnothorax reevesii. The sequence goes on from CM056589.1 coordinate 21,178,512, forward strand.
GTCAGCAGTTTCTGCTGAGTACTTCAGTTTCCTCCAGCAGTACAAAGACATGCATATCAGGCTAATGAGTGCGAGTGAATGGTGTGTGCGCCCTGAGATGGATTGGAAAGCTGTCCAGTGCGCGTTCCTGCGTTTCGCTCAGAGTCAGCTGGGATAGGCTCCAGCTCACCAGCGACTCCAGTGAGGAAGATGCAGCATAGATAATGGATGGATGGATGTATTATATGGATGCATTGGCACTGAATTCACAGGGTATGCTGTCTTAACCTTTATATAACCAGGGAAGAACCAATGAAGAAGAATCTCTTTTCCAAGGATACGCAGGGTGAAATGCCCAACAGTTGCACATTGGGATCAGTAGACAGAAACAGGAGTAAAGCCCCCGAAGCAATTGTGGGGTGAATGGCTTTGCTCAAGGACTCTACAGCAGTTCTTCCGAACTTCATCTCTCCAATCAGAATCCCTAGCTGTATCAGGGGCTCAAACCAGCTACTCTACAGTCATTAGTAAAGTAGCCTTCTTCCTGGTGCTGCTGTTAGCTGTCTTTCTCTCTCTTGTGGTAGCAGGTGTGCTGAAGGTGGAGGTAATTGCCTGTCTCCAGTTTTTTGGAGCCTGGGATAAGTTATATCCAGTAAGGATCTCAGAGGGAGAGCAGTGACAGGGCTGGAGAGAGAAGTTGTGATTCCTTCTCTCTGTGGACTTTATTTTGTTATTCATTTGGCCTCACACTGCGTGCACACACACACGCGCAAGCGCACACACGCACGCACGCAGACACACACACACACACACACACACAGTGAGATTCCATGAGTGTGCTTGATTTCTGGTCTGCTTCATGTTTAATGAGTGAGTTGCCTGGAAAATTTTGGCAGTGTTACAGAAGGTAGAGGTCAGTGGTTACCTTCAGGTTTTCATGGGAATAAATGTCTTGGTAATGGAGGTGAGCTGGAAAATGAGGGCTGAGAGACTAATGATAAGTGGTGCTACCTGTGACGGCCGGCTCCGCAGCCGCACATTAGAACAGGTGGCAGAGCACCATGCACCCTACACTCCTTTGCCTACGCCACATTTAACAGTTAAGTTCAGTTTTCATTGTCCACATTTTTAACCATATCCACGCATACTCATTTTCAGTGTCATTACACGTTACTCCGTTTATATTAAGACATGTCAATATCTAGCATACACGTTACAACATGCAGATATGTTACTGATCAAACAAACAATAAAACACGCGACACATTTTCATCACGTTAAACATTCTAAACTTTATTTAGCGTTTCACACATTAAGTTACACCTGGGTGCGCACAGTTTGTTTCTTATGACTGTTGCATTATATAAAAAACTTCTTTTGTTTTTGAGTTATTTAAGTTTACCGTGAGGGAGGCAGGAGATCTGTGGCGTGCTGCTGACTTCCGGGTTTGGCAGCGTTCGGGCGAAGGGGACTCGGAGGTCTAAGGTGTCAACATAAAAGTCCGGGTGTTACCGTCTCCCCACAACGTCATGGGGGGGAGCGGGAGTCCGTATTGGGAAAATTTATGTTTATGTATTATTAATATTATTAGATGTTTGTTTTGATTTTAGAAAGAATATTTACTTTGTACTGTTCGTTTTGAACTGCCCTCTGTCTATGTCTTTTGTTATTTTGTGAATAGTAATTAGTCCCTGTTTTCCCTGTGTGTTTCTTTTTTGGCCTGATCAGCCAGTATAAATGTTCCCCCCATGCATTAGTTGAGGAGGTCAGTTTTTTTAGTTCAGTTGTGTCTGGTTTAGCTCCTTATTTTTGTGTAGAGTTCTGTTCAGTTTACCTCATTTAGGCCAAGAACTCATTTGTTGATTTTGTTATTTTTTGCTAAAAAAATTTTTTTTATTGGAAATTCAAACTGTCTCTCCTTGCCTACCTGCTTGGTCCCTCACATGTGGTGTCAAAAGTGGGACAGGGAGGTACCCCAGGCCTCAACTGGCTATTCGCACTTTGAGTTTTAATATGGGTATGAGGTAAAGGGGCCACTATTGCTCCTAAGAGAAATCTGGGAGGGAGAGGAGGGGAGGGAGGAGCCTGTTAATATTGCTGCCTATGTTCTGCAGATGCGGGAGAGACTGCAGAAGATGTCCACCTTGGCGCAAGAACACATGGCCCAAGTACAGAGAGGACGAAAGGCTTGGTATGATCGTTCAGCTCGCCAGCATAACTTTGCAGTGGGTCAAAAGGTACTGGTCATGCTGCCTAGCCATGAGAGCAAGCTGTTGGCCAAATGGCAAGACCCGTATGAGGTCCAGGAGAAGATTAGGCCCACCACCTACCAATCAAGCAGAGTCCTGCATGTTAATCTTTTGAAGGAGTAGGTGTCTAGACCTGGGAAAGAAGCAGAGTCGATGCTTATTAGACGGGTTATAGAAAAGGATGATGACGAAGAACAATACTTACCAAGGATGGAGCCATTGGACCTGGAGTTTCAACACCTGTTAGAGGACCAACAGAAGGAGGCGAGAACTCTATGTGACCCTGAAGTTTTTTCGGAAATTTCTGGACTGTCGTATGTTGTGTCCCATGACATTGTCCTGAAGGAAGGTGCTTCAGTGAGGCATATGAGCTATCGTGTTCCTGAGCGGCTGTTGGATCCCCTGAAGGAGGAGGTTGACCAAATGTTGTCCCTTGGCATCATCGAACCATCCAGGAGTGAGTGGTACCACCCAGTGGTACTAGTGCCACAGAAAGATGGCTCAATTAGATTTTGTATTGACTTTCATTATCTTAACTCTGTCTCCAAGTTTGACTCTTACCCCACACCCAGGATTGATGAGCTGATCGACCGCCTGGGAAAGGCCTGCTATCGGACGACCATTGACCTCTGCAAAGGATACTGGAAGATAGCACTGACGGAAAGATCCTGTGAATTGACGGCATTCCAGACACCATGGGGCCTTTTCTAGTTTAAAGTTCTCCCTTTTGGTCAACACGGAGCACCTGCGTCGTTCCAAAGATATGGACCAGGTATTGAATGGATTGTCAGAGTTTGCTGGGGTGTACCTCGATGACATTGTGATTTACAGTACCTCTTGGGCCCAAAATCTAGAACATCTACAGATGGTGTTCAAACGTCTTCAGGAGGCAGGTTTGACCATCAACCCGGGCAAATGTGCCTTTGCTAAAGCAGAAATTGAATACCTTGGTTTCTTCATAAGGAATACCCAGGTTAAGCCCCAGGTAGCGAAGGTACAAGCCATCCAGAACTGTCCTCTGCCTCAAACCAGGAAGCAGTTGAGATCTTTCCTCGGCATGGCCGGCTTTTACAACCATTTTATACCCAAATTCTCTTCCAGAGCTGCACTCCTGACAGATATGGTGGCCTTCAGGTGCCCCAACCAGGTGCAATTGACCACAGAAGCGGAGGCGGTATTTTGGGATCTACAGCGGTCATTGAGTAATGAGCCAGTATTGTTTAGCCCTGATTTTGAGCAAGAGTTTGTATTACAGACGGATGCAATGGAAAGGGGGCTTGGTGCTGTCCTGTTGCAAGGACCTACAGATGATCGTCGGCCCGTGGCATTCACCAGTCAGAATCTCTTTACACGTAAGTTACGTTATTCCACTATTGAGAAGGAATGCCTAGCTGTCAAATGGGCTCTGGATTCCCTTAGGTATTATTTGCTTGGACGCTAATTCATTCTGGAGACGCATCATAAGGCTCTGGCTTGGATGTAGAAGATGAAGGACACCAATAGCAGAGCAGCCGCACTTTAGAACAGGTGGCAGAACACCATGCACCCTAAACTCCTTTGCCAATGCCAGATTTAACATTTCAGAGCAGTTTTCATAATGCACATTTTTAACCATATCCACACATACTCATTTTCATTTAAACTGTCTCCGTGCCTACCTGCTTGGTCCCTCACACTACCGTATTACCATCTAAAATGTTCAAACCCGGCTCACACGTGCAAATATGCATAAACATGTGCACACACTCTCACACCCAAACCCATGTAGTTTGAACATACACACATGCACGTATACAGACACACAGCCACAAGCGCACATAGACACCCACAGCACACACACACACACACACACACACACGCGCGCACACTCACTCACTCACACACACACACACACACACACACACACACACACACACACACACACACAGATCAAGATCGACATGCCCACACAAACACGCACATGGATGCACATACAATCACCCACACACGCATACACACACAGGCACTCGCACATGCACAGGCTCTGGTGACACACTTTTCAAAGATCGTCTAGCTTTCTTGCTTTTGCAGCTCCTAATTTTACCATACACTTCCACTCATATCAGATTTGCTCTGGCTGAGTTTCAGAAATAGTTCCGAAATATGCTGTCTTCTGTTGACAGTCATGTAAACACTAATTCGTAGGTTACCACAAGACAATGATAAGTTTTGACAGCAGGCTTAATTTAGCCAGTGAGTCAGTCAACATCAATTCAGTGGCATGCAACGCATGATAGAAAATAACATCGACCGTTTTATTTATTTATTTGAATGTCGAGTAGAATGAGATATCTGAACCTATTGTACAACACTTTTTTTTACTAGCTAAAACCTTTGGGAATAAAATACATATCTCTTTATCGAGGGTGACCTGATCAAGAGAGAGCAATATTCATGCTGCAGCAGTAACATCAATAATACTCGCTGATATGTTTACCTCCAGGGAGGTTACCTAAGTATTTATAAATATACTTATGCCTGAATGTTTTGGATGAAAAATGATGCAAATTTACTTTTTGCTCAAAATGACTTAGATCACAGAAAATAAACTGAGGAGACTGAGTATGTTAGACAGGGGAAGCTAAAAAACGGCACGATGAGAGAGGCAAGAAATTGGATATCAAAGCCATGAGAGAGAGAGAGAGAGAGAGAGAGAGGCTGACTTTTAAAAGCCCTTACTTAACAAAACATGAAACAAAGGGCATAAGACTGTTTGGGGGGAAAAAATGCACATTAGTTACAGCGGAATATCACAGAATCCACACCCAGTCAAACTCACTCAATCACAAAACACCAAAACTAACCCCCCCCCCAATGAAATAAATTCATTGGTCAAAACATTATCACCAGCTTCCTATCACAAATTTTGCATAGAACTTCATTACTTGACCATTTACTTTCAAATTCAACCAGGTTATTGTTCAGTTCGTAGAATGTAAATTCTAATTTTTGACAAGAGGTTATCAGCACTTTCAAGATTTTAGCGCAGTCCAGTACCACTCGCTGCTGCTTTCCTTGCCTCTGGCTCCTGAGTATAGGAAACTTAGCGAGACCAAATATAAAATTGACCAAAATGCTACTATATCTAGAGAAAAGAGAAGGCAAGTGCTGCGTTGAGGCAAGAATACTTTTTTGAGGGATCAGTCGCTCCTCCAGGATAGGGACAAATAAGTCTGAAAAAGCAAATGTGATTCTTTTGGTGCAGATTTCCCTTTTGAAAGGAGTCTTTAAAATTTCAAAGTGAATCAATAAAAAGTAATTAACAAAAAGAAAAAAAAAACGCATCAGGGCAGTGCCCTGATGAAGACGTGAGTCAAAACGTGTCGGCGGCACCCATTATAATAAAGGATTTTTAAACTCATAATCAGAGTGCCTCGGATTTTAAAGACTCTTTTCAAAAGGGAAATCTGCTCCAAAAGCAGTTGCATTTGCCTTATGCTACTATATCTTTTTTTTTTTTCAACAATTCCGCACGCCACATAGAAAAACTTTTTTGGAAAACTGGAAGCCAACCGAGCAGTCCAGCCTCCAAGATAACAAATAGTCTCTCTTGTCGAGGACAATCTTAAAACAAATGCACACAGTTTTCTCTAGCCATGCAGAATTGACATCTTACATCCACTGTACCATCAAAAGGATTTACGGTGCTGTTATCAGTGACAGGGTCATTCCATATGGACTCAAATAAAGTGCACGAATCTTCCATGGTCACCAACTTCTTGGATGAAATTTATTTTGGGAGTACCACTACATTCATAATGAACACATGCAAAATTTTTGGCTCTTACTCCAAGAGGTTTCCGAAATATGGCCCCCAGATGCCTGATTATCTTATGAAATGATGTAAGTTCATGAGTAGGTATTGTCCATTTAAAATATCTAGTTGCAGAGCAAAGGGGATAATAATAAGCGTTTTTACCCCAAACTGCCTTTATTTGATAACATGATTCAATAGTGAAGGAGATGAGAAAATAAGTTGTAATTTTGTACAAATAAAGCAATAATATATACATGTATATAGCAAGAGTTTTAATACCAAGGGTAACTGCCCACATGGTTAACTTGCAAATCCAAAATTAGCCCAAAAAAAAAGTGACTATTTCTAGCTGGGACGCTTTTCAAGGTCTCCTTACTCCACTATTATGCCTTTGATGCAGTCAACCTTCCTTGTACAGATAGACCTGTCCTCAAATAGAAGGAATCAAGCACAATTTAGCCTCTGTAAGGGCTCCTGGCCTCATAGGGGGCCCTTGAAAAGTGAATGATTGATTTCCACCCAAAAAAGTGTCATATATTAGTGCCTAATATCTTGAAAATGAAAAGAGGTAGATACATTTGACAGTAGATTCTGAAAGCGTGGATGCAAATTTCCCTGGGTAGCAATTTTCAGCCCATACATATGATTTATTCCAAAGATATAGACCTCCAAAATCCCTAATAAATTACCGTCAGCAATCCCAGAGGGCAAAACGGGGGTGTGGCCCCAGGTTTTTGGGGGGCCATATCTCGGAATCCCCTAGGAGTCGGACCCTAAAATTTTGCATGTGCTCATTACGAATATAGAAGCACTCCCAAAATATATTTGAGCCAAATCTGAGTTGGTGACCTGGGGACCTCTGGTTGACTTAATATGCAATGCTCCAGCAATATTATGGAGAATCCTCCACTGAAGATCATCCATCCACTCTGGCAGTGGATTTTTATCCAATAGATTCCACAGGGGCTTAAGCCCATTGTTACTGGCAAAGAGAGTCACCAATGACATTGTCCTCAGCCTTATTCTTTCTCCACAGTGAAGTTTCACACCAACCAGGTACAAAGCCTTTTTTGTTACCATCTCAAAAACCATCTCCTGTAACTCTTCCCACCTTCGAGAGAGAGAGAGAGAGAGAGAGTCATTCTCTCTATTATGAATGCTGTGACCCTTGAATCAATCCCACTCAGGCTAGAATTCTGTAAACTGCATTTAGACAACAGAACACCATTTCTTTTCCAATTTTCTTTTTGTAGACAGCCATTGTTGAGAACTATAGGGCTGAGCCCCTGGAATACCAAACAAATAAAATCAAAAATTGCAAATGGATTCTGCCGCTAAGGACGATTATGCATATTTTTATATGTTCAGGGATAAATCAGGGAGTATGTTCCCTCTTAAATGAGTCCACTGGGTATTTCCACCGGGCACATGAGAAATCATTTACATTCAGCTGAGCCAAGCTTCCACAACAAAGTCCATAACTTTATGGCTCAGAACCTGTTCCACATTAAGATGAAATGGATTTTCCCCCCTTTGCAATAAATGACTCATGAATAAATATGTATGCAGTTTTGCATGAAATATAACCAAAAATATTTTGAAGTTTATTTTACCACAAAAACCAAAGGCTGCCCTCTAGTGACGGGAGGCTGCCATGTCCTACAGATTTAGCAGTGAGAATGTAAGATAAGGTAGTTAAACTGGGATGATTAAGAATAAGGGCATGAGGACTGTTGAGCAATGAGATGTCTCAGTGGGAATTACTTTTCTGATATGAATTTCTCGCTTACATTTTTATGGTTTGAAATCCATTGGCTTCATTAAACAAATGCACAATCACATGAAACATTACCCAAGATAATGACCTTGAGAATGTGCTGCAGACAGCTCATAATGACAAGTCAGTGATGAGGTGACAGTAAAGCCCTCTGTATACATACCAACAGAATACAATGAACCTGAAACTAAATGCATAGGCATGAAAGAATTATATGGTAAACGATGAGTGCTTTATTACCACATAGAACTGGATGGCTTAGGAGCCTGTCTAATCTCTTTAAACACGAATTTGAGTGCAAATGTCTGCTTTGGCTTTGAACTTGCACTAGGCAATCTGTGATCTAAAAATAGCAAAAATGATGAAGAATTACAGCTACAGACGAAAAGATTTTAATCAGCTCCGTGTTATTTACGATTTTCCATTATGACATTAGGGAAGAGGTCTCAAAGTGCCTCACTTTCTCAAAAGTATACTGCGCCAGGTTGTGCAATGTTTGGCTGCCTGGCTTAAGACAATTTTTTTGTTGTTGCGTATGTCGGTGAAGGCATGACAATGAATGAATGATGCTTGCAAAGAACTGAAATTATGTGCCACTCTGTAAAAGGGACAATAATTGCCGGAGAAGCCACATAAAAATGACCTTAAGTGACCGAATTCCCAGCAGTTTGGAGGTGTGCTTATCTTCTGAAGAATTCTCTTGGATGACTTTCCAAGATAAGAAATGTGAATTCCATGAGTTGATTTCCAATGCAACAATGACAAGCTACGCCACAGAGCGGAAGTCTATTCTGTAGAAATGACATGAACGCCACATATTTGCATAGTGCTTGTCAGGTTTCTGGAATCGAACATCTATCATAGCTCGCAAAGTGCCAAGACAGATTCAACATCCAGTTCATGAACCATGACAGAATTATTATAAAGCAGTGAAGACATATTCAAAGAGAACAGACATCTTATGGGTGCATTTTCGTCTTGGAGGGCCTCCGCATTGAAAAACCGACAGCTCACTGAAGCTAAAGCACTGAACAGTTCTTGAGAATGCTGTCGAACACAGCTCTCTATGCTATAATGTAAACTTAGGTGAGACAGTAGTGCAGTGGGCAGCTTGTCTCTGAACAAGAGAGTAGTGGGTTCAAATCTAGCCTGGACTCCTCGGAGTGAAGTCTGTATGCTCTCTCATAAATTCACAGGGGTTTCCTCTGGGTACAGCAGTTTCTTCTCACTGTCCAGAGACATTCATGCTAGGCTAACTGCAAAATCAACATTGCCCGTGAGTAGGAATATGGGATTAATAGTGTTCACGATGAACCATAATTAGTGCATCCTTACAACTACAGTACATCCCCTCCCCCAGCCCTCGAGCCTGAACAGAATTAATGGAAATATGTGGACTGACGTGTGGATAGATGTAATGTTAACTTTAGCAGCTTGTACACACATGATAGCATTAGCTGGTCAGGAGAGAATTGGCTTCCCCACTATTGCCGGGTTCCTCCTGAGATATTTTTGATCTGGGGAGTGTTTTTCTCACCACTGTTTGAGGATTTTTCTCCTTATATGGAGATTTTTTTAAACCTCATTTTCTATTTTGGCAGTTAGGCCAAGCGCTACCCAATTTTCACTTGTGCCAGTCCTTCTGTGAAAAGCTCCATATAAATCAAATTGTGTATTTTCGATGGTACGTTCAATGTGACACAAAGCGGCTGACTTGCTGTGTTGACTGATTGGCTCATTCACAATGCTAAATATCCACAGAAATGTGGGCTGTGATACTGACTGGGTGACAGGGCAACCATGCCCTGGGAGTTAATGAAAAGTAAAACAAAATAAACTAGAAAAGAACTCAGAGAGCGCAGACCTCCGCCAGGGGGCAGCAAACCCAAAAGCACGGCGATCGGAACTCCGGCCCATTGGAAAGACTTGGAATCTTGAACTCTGGCCTATATCTCAGCAGTTCTTCGGCCTAGATATGCCAAAATTTAATCAGCTGTTCCTTGCCTTAATACCCACCTACCCTGCAAAATTTCATCAAAATCCGGCCATAAGTTTTTGAGTTATGTTGTACACAAACAAACGGCACCAAAAACATAACCTCCTTGGCAGAGGTAATAAATGAATACATAAATAAGAATTACCTACCTGAAAGAGCATTGTTTTGACCATATTTTATTATCTTATCAAACATTAATAGCGAACACAAGAAAAGCATTCCATGAACATATAGCTCTGTGCCACCAATACATTTGGTGGATTCACATCCATCCGATTGCGGCTGTCAAAGGTCGAGACTCAAGATCAATGGCATCAGTTCCAAAATTGGGTCCCAATTCCCACAGACTGTGAAATGTGTCTCAAATGACTGATTGCATGTTGGAAGAGTGGATCGGCATTCAAAACTTTATTTAATAAGACAGTTCGTCGCTCAAACCGCAATGTGCCCATAATAAGGCCACTGCAACGGTGGGGCCTTTAAACTAGACCCCATGTAGCTCAAGTACAAATTGGCCTGTTTAGTTTAATCAACCAGTCTGTAGCTTTTTTTAAAGCACCGGATCGATAACTCATGCAAGGCGAGGGCTTGGGGCAGTATGTTCCTGGTTTCAGGTGTACAGTGTTTCATCTTCGATTGAACCATGGCCGGCTAGCTGCCATACGCAATATGGATGATTAATACAAATAGCTTTCCAGGGGAAAGATTGTCACTGAGAATTAGTAACCTAAAGCGAAGTGTATTGCGTCAGTGTGGATGAGGAAGGATAGAGCGAGCTCTATCATCAATTCAAGTTCAGCCTTTCTCTCTCACCCCCCCCCCCCCCCCCCCCAGAGGCAGCACAGTGGCCTCATGGGTATCTTTGTTTCCCCACAGAAAAAAAATGGTTATGAATCCAAATTTGGCCCTGGGAACTTTCTGCATCAGAAAGTGTCATTAATACACAAACTTTCAAACATTTTTGGAACATTTAAGTGAACCTTTGGAAACATTTAAGCAAATACTTATCCCAAAACGGATTTAGAAATCTTAAAATTTCCCATTCCCTGTGAGTGGATTAAAATTGGGGGTGTATCTTTTCATCCCAAGGTGATGTCACGTTGTATTTGAATAATCCACCTAACGTCATCAATATGCAGTTCAACAATCACACAGATAATATGAATAGCCCCCTCCCCCTGAAACATTCATTATAAACAAACCCATACAGTCCACATGAACGCTCAGATGAGTCTATTTAGCAGTCTTTGCAATGCAATTTATCATACGAATGTTATTTCTTCCTTTCAAACTGGTGGATGCATCAGAACAGAGCCAATTTTAAAATATAGCAGCGATCTTTAAGATTGGTCCTTGTTCCAAGGAATTTAAACATTGATTTGAAGAGGTACTCCACAATATGAGACTTTTGATCAAGTTATTCAAATATGGTTAACAAGCAGAATTCAGCTATTTTTTAAAGGGTCTGTTATACTGACTAGTTTCACTGTGTGTGAATCAAAGCCATTTTTGTTAGTAGTCCCCCCTGGGTACAGGTAATCAGGGCCAAATCTGTTAAGTCTCTCCTAGGCCCCGGTGAGATACTGCTCATTCAATTTACTTTGGCAAATTGTGAACCTTTTCTGTGCTTTGTCAGCTGACTTAATTTCAGATTGCGGATAAAAGACCACTTTTTGTGATAAGTGAAAGGGCTTTAATCCCACACCTTCCAGCGGGACACCTGCTCTCCATTTGTGCAGCGCAGCTAAGCCATGCCACGAACGCAAACTGCAGAATAAGAGTCAGGTGACCGCGCTGACCATCTCATCACCTCAATTACCTCAAACCCCGACTACAGCCGGTAAAATGAAGAGCGACTTTGTCCTCTTATCCGGCTTCACACTTCCACATCCGTCCACTTAAATCCCCTGAAAGATCAATAGAGCAAGTCTTGTCCAAAGACATTGTGCTTTGCTGTATGCGAAGAACAGATGCTTTTAACCCGTGACAGCTAAGATTAAGTAATTCTTAATCCAGACGAAAGCACGTCAGTCATGGATTTGTGCACATTTGCTGATATTAAACAAAATAGGTCTTAAATGCAGGTTCAGTCAGTGAAATGACAGAATTATTATTGTAATTCTGACTTTAGGCCTTGAAACACGCAAAGGTCGCAATCAAAGCTTCTTTACGAACCTCCTTTGTTCGTCAGCCACAGGAAAACACACACACACACACACACATACACACACACACACACAATTCTCTTTGACACCTCCTGTTCCTCCAGATGGCAGTCCTACAGAGTCAGAAGCAGTCACACTAAATTCCATGACGGCCTTAATTCAACAATATAGCTACATTATTATTCAGGGTGGATTACATACCTGCCATTGAGCAGAGACTGCCTTCCAGCTGAGCAGCTACTTCAGCTCCAGTAATTCAGGTCAAGTGCCTCCCTCGTGGGTGGTCTAGTAGTCATGTCTTGGGTGTCTTGAAAACCTCTAGGTTCTTGATTCTCTTCTTACCCAGAACCTCCCACAAGCAGTCTCAAAGGCAAACCTTGTCACGTACCATTTTGTGGCTTGCTCTTTCGGAACACAGTGTGTTCCGAGTGCGACTCCTTCAAGGTTTTTGGCTGCGACGCCCTGCCATCTTCAGCTGCTTTCACACCGGACGCGAAATGAATTTTTTGCATGACAGATTACATTCAAAGTCAATGCAAAGACGCGAATGCACGCGAAATGCGTGCATTCGCGTCTTTGCATTGACTTTGAATGTAATGTGTCGTGCAAAAAATTTGTTTTGCGTCCGGTGTGAAAGCGGCTTTTGACCTCTGGTGTCTTACTCCTTCAACTCTTACTTTTCAGCTAGCTTTTCCATTGAATATTTTCAAAGTTAGAAAAAGCTTTTTTTTTTATATTAAGGACAATGTTACCTACATATTCTGTATCTGCTGTTTACAGCGCTTGACTGAAGCTGCATTTCACTTGAATTAAGAAAAATATTCAACCTCAGGACACCATGTTTTTTTATGGCCACTGCATTACATCAAATGGAAAACATCAAGATCTCATACATCATGTTATACACATTTCCCTCCAATTTAGCTGCTCATATTTGGAAATAGTGGAAACATTAGGATCCCCATCAGGATTTTAAAAAGGCCTAAAGTTCTGCAGGTTTATAAATGCAGCAGAAGCATTTTGTGGACCATATGGGTTAAATATAAACATAGTGATATATCATTGGGACTCCTCTGGCATCACTGCATCATTTCATCAAAACTGTTTCATTGATTAAAACCAAGGTATGGCATAGTGGTTCCAGGTTCCACATTCCAATTTCCAATTCGGCCTAGTGCCTTGCGGTTCCACACCTGCTTTCCTCCCTTAGAATGGGCCTCCTCGGCCTTGTACCAACCGGCAGTGGTTGGCAGCTTTTTCAGAGTAGCGCATAATTGGCTACTGCGCTACAGGGTTGCAAATTGGGAAGGGACTGCCGGGGAGGGAAAATAATAGTTGCCTTGTTCCTTGCTCTAGCGCCTCCTGTTGGCCAGACGGGCGCTCGTCGGGAAGATTCCAAGCCTGTTCATGTCCGGGTATCCTCCACCCTCATTCTGAACTTGCAAAGATTGAACCAATGAGTGTATAAGAAGCAGTGGCTGACAGGCGCATGCTTTGGAGGAGAGCCGCGAACTGTCTACACTCTCCTGAATTGGCCGCAAGGGGTCGCATTCAAGCAAGCCTTGTGCATAGTTCACCAATTGGGCATTCCAGATTCAGGTGGGATTGGAGATGCCAATTCAAAAAAAAAAAAAAGAAAGGGCCTCTTCCTACAGACCAAAGACATGCCAGCCAAGCTAAACAAGAGCCATCTGGTAATGGTGGATCCCCCCGGCTGTAGGTTGTGTAACCTACAGGTTGTGTGGACAGACGGACGGACCGACCGAAACCCCCAAAAGGCACAACTAGACCATAAGGAGAAGCTCCATACCAAATTTGGTGTTTGTAAGTGGTATAGTTTTCGAGTTCTGGTCCGGAAACTATTTTATTACAGACGGACGGATAGACGGACGGACGGACGGACACACTGATCGCTATATCCCCCCGCATTATATGCCGGGGGGATAAAAAAGGTCTCCAAACTGGCTCTTTGTATGAGTGTGAGCCCTGCAATGGATCTGCAAACTGTCTAGGGCTTGTTAATGTTTCTCACCTATGGTGCTATTCCCCTAGTAAGGGCCAAAAAATGACAGGCAGTAATTGTCTGTTTTGAACTTAGGGAGGATTCAGCTGACTCATTCAGAGCTTCAGAACCGTAGAACTGTAGACTTTTCAAATTGGCAGGGTTCCTTCTTCTGGGACTTTAGGAAGCAGCAGCTTGAATTCAGTCCCTTAGCATAGACCACACGGAGGTCCTAACATCATCCACAGTCAATGCAAAGGCACCTGGGAGGACAGAGATTAATCACAGGGAACAAAGGCCTAGGGAAATGCAGGCAAATAACACCCGGGCGCGTGCCTCCATTTTCAAAATAGAATTTAAATGAGGCATAAACAAGTCGTGACCCACATACACTTAGACTTGTGCCGACTGACGCAGACACGCACGCACAGACGCATCATAAACAAGCACACATGCGCATACTCACTCACACATACAAACACAAATGTACACAGACATACACACCCTTTTAATTTAGTCATATTCTCCAGAATGTTCTTCTCTTTATAATTGAACATTTCTGACCAAGAAGGGGCTCACTCTAACCTGCTTCAGGTAATATAGATCAAAGGTGGCATGCCAACAGCCACTGAGTCGTCATCCATAATTCAGAGTAGCACTCAGTGTTTTTTCAATCTCACACAGGCATACACACACACACCCCATGGTAATGGGACACCTTCTGTATGATGAGAGTACCTGAATATGATTTAGCAACCTCTTTCAGGAGCTGGCCATTATTCTAAAACATACATGAGGTCCTCACCCACACGTACCGTTCAATTACTTTGAGTTTCCGCGCTCAGTGGGGCAGGAAATCTATATTTCCCAGACAAACTAGATGCCTATTGAGACCTTGTAAGGCAGTGCTAGACTATTAATGAGAAGGGACATTCAGCCTTCTAGATTTATCTTTGTTATGCAGACAACAGCTTTTTATGGAGCGAATGGAAAGCAGCTGTTTGGAGAAAAGGCATTCACTGCGGCTCAGAGAGGAATCCTCAAGTACTGATCTGGACGGAAAAGCACAACGGCCATTAAGATCGCACACTTATTATCACGGTCTTGACGAGCAGTTATCACCATGACTCACTACCTAGCAGTTGTTACAGGTGTACTGATAAATGGAATTATATAGATGTGTTGTAAAGCTTCACCTGCCAAGCTTAAACCTTGTTCAAAGCCAGGTTCATATGGAATCAGAGAACCCTGATTAGAGGCACTAATTTCTAGGAAACAATAAACCTAAGTCCTGTGGGGGGCAAAAATGGCTTAGCTGTAATCACATTCAACAGCAGATCTGGCCTGTTTTCGATGGTCTCTCTTCACACGCACAAATTCTATGCATACATTTTGCACTGCATCTGTTCACTGAATAACCAGTGTTTCAAAAGGTGCAGAGTCAAGCCCCCCTCTCGTTTTTGTCTTAAATGTTCCCATTTAAATATTTTCAATGCAGGAGAAAGCACACAACATACGCATTTTGTACGATTAGTTTTTCGGAGACACTCCAATTTCAAGTCGATTTTTTTAAAAAAAAGTTATTTCCGAACTCACCTTATTTTTCAGTGCTGTACTGTGCTGCCATCTAGTGAACTATCCATAAAGTGCACATTATTCAGAAGACACGAGTGGGGAGAATGGCCTGCAAATGCTAAATTAAACCTCAGAGAAGATATTGACTGCGCAATGAATGAATGAATAAATTAATTTAAAAAGTAAATCATATGTGAGCGCAAGAATAACCAAAGTACAACGAAAGCATATTAATGCTTCAATTTGGGTGTAATTATTCATGAATACATGGTCATCTCGAGTACTAAGTTAGATGAATACTTGAAAACGTTGAACTAGCGTTGTTTCTGAGATTGTCTCCGCATGTGAATGTAGCATGATGACGGTCTTTAAGTTATTAATTTTTTTTCCTGAGGTGTAGTCGGTGGACCTCCCATCCACTAGATGTCAGTAAGAATTTGTTCTGCCTCCGTTGCCAAAACTGTATCGTTGGTCTGAATAGGAGCTAAGAGCCAACGTCAGCTAATATTTATAAACAATATAATAAGGAGGCGGAATAGTCTGTGCATGATACAATTTTTAGTTTGAGAGCTTCGACCAATATGGGTGGGTACGGTGTAATGGCTGACGAAGAAACGATAGATTATTCTGTACATGAAGCTTGGAATGAGGCGACAAATGTTTATCTGCTCGTGATCTTGGTCAGCTTTGGCTTGCTGATGTACGCCAGAAAGTGAGTGATGACAAAGGTTCACTATGTACCGAACTACATTTTCTCGCTTATGGCATCTTTAAGCCACTTTCACACTGGACGCGAAACAATTTTTTCGCGCGACAGATTACATTCAAAGTCAATGCATACACGCGAATACGCGTCTTTGCATCGATTTTGAGTGTAATCTGTCGTGCGAAAAAATCGTTTCGCGTCCGGTGTGAAAGCAGCTTTAGTCATACGTCAGGTTAGAGAAACCATACTCTGAATGCTTAATGTATATCGACGTTCATTTTCAGGAATAAGAGGAAGATAATGCGTATTTTCGCATTGCCTCCGACTGTGGGTCCATCACCTGAACCGAACTTCTACGACAGCCTGCAGAAAGTGCGGTTACGCCAGCAGCTGGAAATGTATAGTATTGGTGAGTTTGACGTGATGTCGGGAGTACATTATATCTATAAAGAATATCACTGTGCACTTTATTGATCTGCAACGTACCTGGGAAACAGCCGTGTGTTTCTGCAACGAAAGGAATTTAGTCTCGTTTTGACTTCTAGGATTCAAGTAATGACTTAGTTGGCAAGCTGCTTTGCAATGATGCAGTATTATGAAGATGTCGTCCATTCCTTATTGAGAGCTTCTGGTTCAATAAAGCTGCGATTCTACCTGTCACTTCCGGCATTGTATCCATAGAACCAGGGCGAAACCTGCTCAGACAGGTACGTTAAACCGGTCAGGTCGGCATTCGATCACCAGGGTGCGGCAGGGCTGCAAACTCTCACGCATTCGGCGTCAGATTTAGTGCTTCGTTCACGTTCCCGTGCCGTAGTCAGAAATTATTCAATCGACGCAATGCATGTGTTTCATGATCGTTCAAATTGTTTAAATAAAATGAGTACATTGGAAACGTTTTATGCAATTCCATTGCTTTCAACCCCTGAGTCAAGAAAAGTGTGAGAAGTCCGGAGTCATAATTGATTTCCACACCCGTCACGTATAAAACTGATAAACTTCAATACACAAGGACTTCAGTTCCACATGAGAAACTCTTACAACCGCGACAATGGAATAATTGCTGACATTCAGCACAAGAACGAGAATATGCCACTTAAACTCAGGCCGAATGCAGGAAAGTTGGCAATCCTGGTGCGGATGGAGGGTGGGTCGAGTGATCAGCTTTTTCCAATCATTGAAGTGTCAAGTATAACAAAATGCATTGTTTATAGCAGTGGTTCTCAAACTCAGTCCTGGGGGACCCCTGTCTACGTTAATTTTCTTTCCAACCACAATTACAATTCCAGTATTTTATCAAGCTAGATTTTCTTAATTAGGAGGCTTTTGATCTTCAGAGAGGTAATTTACCATCTTAATCTACAGAATGCCAAACATAGCTTTGCAATGCCCCAAAGATGACCAATTTTACATTTTGCTCATTACTCTATAGGCAAAAAATTAAAGAGGTAACCAATAAGATTAATTTGCCAACTTAATGACATAACCGGTTACTCGGTTAATTACTATACACGCAATAATTGGTCATTTTTCCTAATACTTCATCACAAAACTGGTGGGCCTCCATCACTGGTGTTATAACATTCCTCATCTTCTTCTTGATGGTTAGGGATGATGGCCAGGTGTACATACCAATTAGGAGCTGCTGATTGACCTCAGTCTTTAATTGCTTTTGGTTTGTGTTGCAACTGTAGATTGAAACATTACGCTGAAATGTTGGCGGGGTTTAAAGGCGTTTCGAAGGAATAGTTAGTTCCCGTGAACCAGGGCAGCTGATGTGCATCAATTGACTCTAATAATTGAATTCGATAGGTTCTCAGTAATTTGCTGTAACATTACATAAACTCTGGAACCCCTCATTATTATAAGATGGAGCCAAGTTCTTGTGAAGGTAACATGAGGATTAAATCACGTTATTTCGACACAATGTTGTATAGCAATCATTATTCAGTTTGTGACTACTTACAGCTAACCTTTGTCTAAATACATAGAGTAAAACAATCAAGAACCAAAAGTTAGATATTTGCTTTGAGAACTAAGGAAGTTAAAATAGTAGTTATCTTTTTGAAAAGCGAATAAAACTTCCCTCGCTACTCCATCCAGCTTTCGCATCGCTTGAATAATCAATGCACTATTGATTCTAGCTCCACCTTTTAATTTTCGATTGGTGTGCGAGGTGCCCCAACAAGAGGGTTAAAAATAAATAAGAGCCATCTGGCAATGGCGGATCCCCCCGGCTGTAGGTTGTGTAACCTGCAGGTTGTGTGGACAGACGGACGAACCGAAACCCCCAAAAGGCACAACTAGACCACAAGGAGAAGCTCCATACCAAATTTGGTGTTTGTAAGTGGTATAGTTTTCGAGTTCTGGTCCGGAAATGATTTCATTACAGACGGACGGACAGACGGACGGACACTGATCGCTATATCCCCCCACATTATATGCCGGGGGGATAAAAAAAACGAGAATGGATTGGAACTGTTCTTTTGGTGCCACCAATGGAAACACACAAAAAAAAAAAAACTTTCTAATGTGTAACAAACGGAGCTGAAGTGGTCAGTACTGCTGGGTGGAAACGAGGCTGATGTAAAGTTTCAGCCAAATGTGTGTTTTTTTTTTTGGTTTTTTTTTTTGTGCAGCAAGGAAATACGATCAGCAGCAACAGCAAGGCAAACCAGAAAGTGTGCAGCTCGCCATGGAATGAACAAAAACTACATTTTGCCAAACACCCTTCATTCCCTGCGTCATTTCCACTCTAAACCCACACCTGGACTGCTTTCACGTGTTTTTCGAACCGTTTTAACATTGACTGGAAAAGACACCCTGTTATTTTTGATGTGCCACACTTGATGGCCTGTCCATGTTTTCTGTTCTGGCTTCGAAAAAAATGCAAATAAGAGTTTGTTGTGACACTTTCCTAAAGGATTCGCCTGCACAGAAAGGCAACGCTCTTTATTAGAAAACTTAGAAGGACCAATGTCGCTGTACATGGACATTTCCAGTGTTGTCATAGAGACTCCAGGTCAAGCATGGAGGCAGCCCTTCTCCTCTGTGATGTCATCACGCTGAGCTGTAAAATGGGGAGATGAGGGGAAACGATAATGATCAATTGGTTTAAACCGTTGTAAATATGTTCAATAAAGTTCTCCATTCAGAAAAACGCGTCTCCCGCAATGCTCTCTGGGTAAGAAATGGCACCCCCCCACCCCATAAATTACTGAAAGATAAAGAGTTGTCGTTTGAATGCAAATTCATGCAATTTTCCTCACTAAGAGCATATTGGACGACTTGCACTATGCTTGGTATTGGAAGTGCTCAGGCCTCCCCTGACTTAGAATTACAACTTAAGCGCAGAGATGCTCGAGTGAAATAGTCATGGAGCAAAGAGTGTAAACTGCACCCATAATAAGCATTGTACAAACTCTGGAATCAGTACTAAGCCTGAAATGCAGTGTGGTCGTTCACCTGCTGCGATGCAGTGGAAGCCCTCTGTTCTGCCTGGGTCAGGCGTCTCTGTAGGCGAGCGTTCTTTTCTTGGTGCTCGGCCATTTGCCCCTCGTACTGCAAACAGATCCAGTCAGTTGTCATACATTTTAAATGTAGACTTGCACATGTCAGGACTACCAAATAGGGGAGGGGCATGTTAGTACACATGTGGATGGGGATTGGATACTGGGTCTAAAGGAGCCACGTAAGTAGATGTCCATCAGTAAAACCAGGGCTGGGCGATACGGAAAACAAGAAATATGAACATTTTTTCACCAAATACCTCACTGTTGATATTGGGGCAATATTGAGGGGATATTTTTCGGTGCTTTACCAAAATATTTATGAGAAATGAGTATTGTATAAACAGTTATTAGTAATATGGATATAATAACCATGTGGGTACAGGCAACAGCTACAACAGAGTAGAAAACTGAATCCCTCTACTGTAATACAGCCTTTAAAACCAGAAAAGACAACACTCATGATGTTACAATATCCAAAACCCCAAAGGATATCAAAAATGATTATTATTGACCTAATACTGATATATTGCCCAGCTAGAAGTGAAACTAGAACAAAGTTTACTTCTCAAACAGTAGTGAGGTAGCGGGGCAGAGTGGTGGCAGGTGGGCTGTGGTGGCAGGTGTATATTTGAGCACAGAGAGCAGTTTTACCTCTGCGATCTTCTCATGATCAGCCTCCAGTTGCACCTCCAATTCTTGAGATCTCTGCTTTTGCCTCTGCAGCTCAGCCCTGAAATCAGTCGCTCAGTCATTCCGAGCACATAATCCTTCATTACTTCAACAAATGAGAACGTTTCCACAGTCATTTAAATAAAACAAATAAACAATCAACTCAGTACAATACATAATTACCGCAAAACTAACCGTGAGGTTAGGTAACAGACATTAGCCCTTTGAGGCAGAAATGCAGCTATTGTTGCTCAATAATGTGAGATATCAAAATCAAAGCTGTTGAAAACCTATCATACGGCATCTTATTTAAAAGAGCTCCCCTTTTAAACAAGTCACCACATGGTTGGTTTTCAACAACACAAGGTAATTAAATTCATATTTTTCAAAAATTTATTTCAGCGCTCTAAGGGTTAACAAGCATAATTGCGAGATTATAATCAAGCGATTTCAATGTTCTTAAATAAACATTCTGATGCCACTCAAAATAACTAATGGGTGAGATCACTGGAATGTTTTTGTCATCTTTTCCAAATTCAAAGAAACCAGCTGTTCAGAAGATTGTTATGAAGTAGTTGGCATTTCACTTCCTGACTCCATTATGGCAGGATCTGCACTACCCGTGACTGCCTCCACTTACTTGAGGCTGTTGAGCTTCAGCTCGAAGGCTTCGGCCAGCTTGCGCGCCTCCTCCTTCAAGCGCTTGGTGGTCTTCTGCTGGGCCGCGAGCAGGCGGTTGAGCTCCGCCGTGGAGTTTCGGCTCCCCTCCTCCAGCTCCCGCACCCGAGCCTCCAGACTTTGCTCCTTCAGGGAGAACTCGTGCTCCATGGAGGAGACCTGAGGAGGTGAGGGTCACATAAACAGGGGAACTGGGATGAAATCTCTACATTGCAACAGATGTCCGGAACAGTAGAACTGGGCATAATCTTCTCCCTGAAATAGGTAACAAATAGACTGAAGAAGTGGAACAAGGCATGTTCTCCACCCTGAGATGGGTGACTGACTGAGAGGAACTAGGACTGAATCCACACCCCGCCAAGGGTCGCCCAACCAATGGCACTGGGAATAATCTCCACCCTGCGATGGGTGACTGGCATGGAGGGACCAGGACTGAATCTCCACCCTGCAGCGGATGACCTGACTCGCATAGTTGGAACCTCTGACTGTCAATGGACGAATTACGCAAGTTGCTGACTTCCCTTTTGGGGAATGCACCCCAGTTGTGGCACAGAGACGAGCTAAGATTTAGGATAAACTGGTATTTTGAAAAAAATCTGAAGCCAAGTTCAATGCTCGGGATTGCATCCAACTCAATGTCAAAGGTCACCCTGAAGGGGGCGTCCTGGTGGCTTATCGGTCTGAGCGCGTGCACTATGGAGGCTGGGGCCTTCTTGCGGCGACCCGGTTTGATTCCAGCGCGGGTTATTTGCTGCATGTCTTCCCGTCTCTCTCTACTGTGAGACTATCAAATAAAGGAGAAAATCCCAAAAAATAATCTTTAAAGGTCACCCTGAAACAGAAATTAGAGCAGGGCAAGCTTCAGCCATTTTAAGGAACCTTTGTCCAATTCAAGATGATAGCATGGACCATATGTCCAATTAAATGCGATCTGAGAACCATATGTCCAATTAAAGCAAAACTTCTGGTCCAATTTTCAAAGAAATGGGAATGTAAATAATTGGTGTTAAATGCAAACCCACATTCTAAATTGTGATTAATTTGGAAAATAACAAGCTGGAGAGAGAATACGTTAGTCCCTCCGTGCTATCTGGATGCACAGACGGACATGCACAGCCTAAATCAATAGTCCCCCGACCAAATCTTCGGGTTGAGAAAGACCATTTCATAAAATTATGTTGATTGGTGGAGAACAAATGATTGACAGATTTATTCAATCAACACCATGTCTGCTGGTTCCGCATATAAAAAGTAAACTCAGTTTCCAGGAACTGGAAGGAAAATTCTCTTTGGCGTGAAAATGCGGAAGTTTTACAGTGATGCCATTTTCATGGGTTTTTGGCTTTGAGAAATTTTCACATGGCAATTCTGAATGGACAAAATTGAGGAAAAAGAATTTTGACTTCAGCTCATGTTGAAGTATGTTAATAAAAAACAGACCGGATTGCAGTTTTATCATTATGGGGGGACTCCAGCCATGGTGGAACAGACAGTGGCTGCAAATTACTCAATATTTCTAAGTCCTGAAATCCGATGAGTTTACAGTCAGTATCACCAACCTTCTAAAGGGATGTCTACCAGCATCAACCCACAGGCTAATAATGAGGCAATTTTACATAAACAAGGGGACTGTATTAGAAGCGGAATTAACAGTTTGGTCGGGTAACCATAAAACCTCAGTTCACATTCCATATTCGGAAAGGTTTGGAGTTTTAACCAGCCGAGGGTGATATCGGCCACCAGAGTAGTCCAGTAGCAACTGTAGACTCAGGCATTCAGACAGATGTTTCCACTGAATAGTCAGGACTTTGCCAAGTTCCAATGTGGAATTTAAATCCCTGAATCTCATTCATATCACCCACAGATTTCATAAGGCAATGCATATAGATGGATGAATGAGGTGAAAACACCTCCAGGTAAAGACAATACAATTATGGTTTGGGTAACCTGCTATGAGGCTCTCTCTTTGCTGCGCACACTTAGCCTCACTAGCAAGCCCTGCTACAGGAAGCTCACCAGCTGCAGTACCCCTGGAGCCCTCCAGAGGGCGCAGTACCTGCTGCTGGGCCTTCCTCTGGGCGTGCTGACTGGCCTTTCGCAGCTCCTCCATCTCCCTGCGTAGCTGCCGGCTCTCGTCCTGCAGTCGCAGCCGCTCCTCGCTGACGCTGCCACAGTCGTCCCGCGCACCCGCAAGCGCCCCCTGCAGTCGCTGCACCTCCTCCTGACACCGCGACAGCTCCTCCTCGTACCTGCGAACGGCCGTACGACAGCCAATCAGATCTGCGCTTTTCTTAAACCTCGTGCTTGCCATCAGGGCTGTTCATGGCCTGGCATTTCACAGTTAGTAAAATCTCAATAGTCCTTGGCACAAAATGCAATAACAGTGACCTTTAACTGAATTGTGTTCAAGGTCCGGGCACTAAACAGCATTTAAGAGAAAACCAGAGACCACATGGAGAACTGATATCCCCAGGACATGTTTAGGAGGGATAGTGGCTCAGTACACTGTATTGAACAGAGGGCAGCAAATGTTCAAGTGAGGACAGGGAATTAAAATGCCAAGCCAGCGAAGGGAAATGAGAATGAAAGGAAGTGATCAAAGACCGTAAAATTGCTTCTTAATACCGGAAATTTAGGATGATCATTCAATTGCACTTCACAGCAGAATCACTCAAAGTGATTTTCACCAAGATCTTCCCCAATCAGTGTGTTCAAGGTGCTTGTATTTTTCCAAATATCCCCTTGATTTTCCAAATTTTAACCCTTAGAGCGCCAAGTGCAACTATTGTTACTCAAAAATGTAAGATACCAAAATCAAAGCTGTTGAAAACCTATCATGTGGCGACTTGTTTAAAATTTTAAACAAGTCGCGACATGATAGGTTTTCAACAGCACGAGGTAAATTCTAAAAAAAAAAAAAAAAAAATCAAAATGTTATTATTTCGGCGGTCGAAAGAAGACACAGTTTAAGGAAGTTTAGTCAATTAAATCCCAGAACATATATAATTCCCAGTTCTATTTTAGCACGGTTGCCTGTAATATGAGACTCCTCAATAGCACTCACTCCATGTGCTGTTTCTTCAGCTGGTTCTGTGTGCTCTGTAGTGTCATCTGCAGCTCGTCCTTCAGCCGCTCCGCATTCAGGCACCTCTGATGCAGAGAGTCCATCTTCCTGTACTCGTGCTCCCCTCTGCCATCCCTGTATACCTGCAGGAGAGGGAAATGCCCAAGTTCAGGGCTAGAGCCTCAACTTCACCAGCGACGGAATCCAGGGTTAGTTAACCATGTAGTGAACTATATAATCCGGAACCTCTGGGAGTGTCAACATTCTCAGACCAGCCGTAGAACTGTGACAGCCCCAACATCCTCACGCAAGCTATGGAACCTCAGCTTTGCTTACATTCCCAGACCGGATTTGGAACTCATCGGTGACATCATTCTAAAGCCCAACGCCCACTGGTGGCGAAGCGAAGCGTCACGTCAAAACACCAAACGTTTTTAAACACCCACTGGAAGTGTCCGTAGCATCAATATTGAAAAATGACAACAGGACTGAGAGGAAAGCCATGCGTGTCACTCTCAAAATATTCAACAAGACAACCTTTAATTTTGAAAACGCCAACCGTTAATGCTTATTTTAAGTGATGGCAAAGTGCGACGTTCATCAGTGAACCTTGAGTTAGGTTTTGTCTAAATGTAGACCGCTTAATAACTTGAATGGTTGCAAAATAATTGATTTCTCTTCAGAAACCGCAACTTGGTTAAAAAGCGGTTATATCCCTTTCGACAATTACGTGAGGTTTCTGCTAAGTGTGTGCCACTAACCATGACAATGCAAAATTGTTAAATAACCTAAAAGACGAATGCGTTTCTATTGAGTTGACACTCAAGAAATTGAGCAGTGGCCAAAAATGAAAAACTGACGCGCGTTGGGACATATCACACGCCACCAGTGGGCTTTGCTCCATCGAAATGAAAGGAACCCATTTTTTGATGCGCCTTACAATGCCAGTGGGCGTTGGGCTAAAGACCAGCAATGGAACCACATCTGTGCCAATATCCTCACACCAGCTAAGGAACCCCATCTGTAAAAGCATTCCGAGACCAGCAATGGAACCTTATCTGTGACAACCTTCTCAGACCAATATTTGAACATCAGCTGTGCCAATGCTGAGACACTCATGTGCCACAAAATTCCCAGATCAGTTATGGAACTTGGTCCCTGCAGTCACTCTCAAACCAAATGAAAAACCTCATCTGTGCCAGCAATCTCAGACCAGCGATGGAGCCTCGTCTGTGGCCACATATTCAGACCAGCTAAGAAGCTCAGCTGTGCTAATATTCTAAGGCCAACAACGGAAGCTATGTTTTGGCAATATTCTTTGACCAGAGACGAAAGCTAGGCTGAGCCAACATTCTCAGTGTAACAATGCAGGAGAGCAACAACAAACAGATAAGGCTAACAAATAAAAGCAGCCAGCCAACGCTACATTTCGCAACACTGGGATTCGACGCTAAGCGTACTATATTTCACCTTTTCTAACTCCTCTTCCACAGCTTTTCGTTCCCGAGACGCCCGCTCTATTTGTGACTCCTTGTCAGCGCATTCCTGTGGCAGAACATAAGGTTGTTGGTTGCATCAGCGACACAGACCAGTGTCAAACCCTGAAAAAATGTGACAATGCGATAAGCCTACCAGTTGAAGCGCTGACAGTTCCTCCGCCATTCTCTGTATTTGCACGTTGCACTGTTTCCGCACATTTTCAACCTGAAATAGTCGTACAAATCAGTGGTCATACATCACTGTATGCAACACCACAAAATAAACACTTGAATACATACAGGACATCTGAAAACAAGCTCAAGTCTTTAAAAAAAAATAAAATAAAAAAAAATCTATAACCCAGGTTAATGAAAGGGACTGTCTCAACGCAGACTTGACTTGAAACACACTCAGCGGTGATGAAATAAAACGTAAATTGGACTGACAGGCCAGCATTAATTGACTTTGAGAATAAGATGCTTTGCAACAGACTAATTACACAAAGCTGCCCTTCACTTCCACTCCTGAAGTCAGATATCTCTTTCATTAGAACAACTTTATTATACCGTACGGCATGAACGATGCCCCTGGCACTCAGATTCTTAATTACCGTTCGGCCAATAAAGGTGAGCATTCAAAAACCCTGAAAGCCAGGCATTGGAAGCCCGCTGTTGATGTTCCTTGTTTAATATCCGCGAGGGGAAAATCTTTCAGACAGAATTTGTTGTGACACCTGTATGCCTTTGCTGTTATTCAGGCAGACTTACAAGACAAATGTACTGTAGTGCACATAGCTGGATATGCAAGGCCTGCCTTTGTCTGACAGGAAACCTCCAGCAATTAAAGCTTCACCTCTTTACCCTCTGAGCCACACCATCTCACACAATGTGTGACCTCCACGGCCCAGTGCAGAGCAAATATTCATAACAAGATGAGACCGTTTTGGAATGCCTCACAGAAAGGTAGGAGCGATGCAAACTACCCCCATCTCAGCTCGACACAGGCAGGCTGACTGCGTCCCCAGCTACTCAGCTGGTCAAGTAGTGAGTGACTGGTTTCAAAATGGAAGGTACATCACCGGTTTCAGCCGCTAATCAGCTTGGAGCAAAGGCAGCTGGCGGAGTCGGCTACAACTGTCAGCTGGACAAAACGGACTGAACAGCCGTGTCTGTATGACACGCGTCACATAACATACCCACAGTCACAAACCTCATTCATTCTTAAGACACTAAACAGCATTCGGCTACCAACGACCTGGAAAGCCAGCAGTTAGAGACAGGGAAGTAAAGAAACTCGTAGCTGTGGAAACGATAAACGGCCTCATCCCTTAGGATTACAGTAAAGTGGCTTTCACAAGGTTGCTGACCACACACTTTTAAGTTCCTCTGCAAGTAGTTGCGTGTTTCAACACCTCTCATCACAAATCTTTGGTCTCAACTGGCCTTAAGGATAATCAATAGCAGGCGAGCCATCCAAGAGTTCACTCTTCTCTGCCTGCCTTTCCAGGAGTGTCCGCACTATGTACCACAGAAATGATCGCTACAAAAATTAAGGATGCGTCCTATTCTATAGCCAGAGCGGGTGCCTGGGTCGGGCGGGCTGCGTAGTGGACATTAATGGGACAGCGATGAGGACGGAACTGGCCTCTTTTCTAGTTCGAACGGCTGCGTCCTGGATCAGCTGCCTGATGGCTTCCTTCAGCTTCTCCAGCTCATCGATCTTCTGTTTCTCCCGCAGAAGAGCCTGCGGGGAGTGAATCGACGTCTCAGACTCGTCAGAGGAGAATGCATGTGAATCACTACACAATGTAGGACCAGGACATTCATGAACACTACCTATTCACTCACATATGGACACACCAAGGGCAGGATCTGTTATGACAAAGCACAGCAATGCTAAAGAAAACAGCTACTTTCTTTCTAAAGGTAACTCTAGCATTATAGACAAAAAAAAAAAAAAACCAGGAGAAGAGGTCAATATGCAGTCTTTTTCTTAATTGTTTTGTTTTTTAATAAATCAATCGATCAAAATGGCAATGGTGGGAGATTCCAAAAGTGCTTCATTTCATTTGCAATTACGAACATAATGAATGCTACTCCATCATTTCTCAGGCCATATTGTGCCACTCTTTATACATAAGGCAATACAAACCACTCATTCATACACACCTAACTATGAGCAAATTAGACTCTGGAATTACCATTCAATTTTGTCTGCTCTTTCTGATGCCTGTATGCTCTCACACCTCGCACTGCATACAGCCTCACACTCACCTGCTCTTTCTGCAGCGCTGCCTTCTCAACTGCCTGTATGCTCTCACACCTCGCCCTGCATGCAGCCTCACACTCACCTGCTCTTTCTGCAGCGCTGCCTCCTCAGCTGCCTGTATGCTCTCGCACCTCGCTCTGCATACAGCCTCACACTCACCTGCTCTTTCTGCAGCGCTGCCTCCTCAGCTGCCTGTATGCTGTCACACCTCGCCCTGCATACAGCCTCACACTCACCTGCTCTTTCTGCAGCGCTGCCTCCTCAGCTGCCTGTATGCTCTCACACCTCGCCCTGCATGCAGCCTCACACTCACCTGCTCTTTCTGCAGCGCTGCCTCCTCAGCTGCCTGTATGCTCTCTCGCACTTTGCTCAGGGCCTCGTACTTCTCCTCCTCCAGCCCGGCGCAGCGGTTCTGCAGCTCCCCCACCTGCCTCTCCCACGCTGCCTGCTCCCTCCGCACTCTCTCTGCGTCCAGGGCGGCCACCTTCAGCCTGGTAGAGGAGGAAGGAGTGGGGGGTGGTTTGGGTTCAAGTTAAGCTTGGAGATGGGAAAAGATTTTTGATAATTAAAGAGCACACATGGCTTTTTCTCTGGGGTCATGGTTACGGACGGTGTTCGGTCTCTCACCTGCTCTCCAGCTGACCGAGGGCCGACTGCAGCTGATGGAGCTTTCGGTCTGAGGCGTCCTCTCGACCCTGAGCCTCCGCCACGTCATTCTCCTACACACACACGCACACACGCACACGCACAGACACACACACGCACAGACACACAAACAGACACACACACAGACACACACACAGACAGTACGCGCACGCAGATACGAAAGTGCATGCAACCCAAAACACAAACGCAACCCCAGACACAAACAACCGCTCAAACACGCAACCACAAACACACACACAACCACAAATGCACAAATACACATAATTATTTACAGCTTGACCGAAAGAAACCGGTGAAATTGAACACTATACACTCAGAATAATAACCCCAGATCACCTGCTCGCGAAGGAGCCCCACAGTTCGGCGTCAGCACTACAGAACACAGAGCCTCACAGACTCACACAGACGAACTCCTCACATGATGAACACACTCACCCGCCTCTGCATCTGTTCCTCCACACTCTGCATCATTCTGCTCATCTCCTCAGCTCTGGCCGCAGCTGTTCTCGAGTCCATCTTCGCCTGTCTGCAGGAAACACACACACACACACACTCGTGTCAGATACACAGTCAGCCTGTAGGGACTCTACCAGGGAAAGAACAGTATCTTGAGGGCCTCTGGGAGGTATATCGTCTCTGGTGGGGGGATAGGGGGCTGGAGGGTCTCTATATGAAGGCAGAACATGAGGTCCGTGGAACACATCTCCTGGACTTGGGAAAAGCCACTAAATGCTCCTCAGAGCTCACCGACCCAGTCACTGGAAATCTAACATCCTGCAGGTTTTTATTTCAACCCTAATGTGGGGCACAAGACACCACTGCTCAGCTGCTGCAGAAGAACCCTGGCTGTGGAATGAGGTGGACAGCAACCGCCCATAACACAGAGGACCTCCGGGGGCAGCGTTGATCACCAAACCCGTTTTACAGAGGTCTGAATAAATGACATAATTGCTCTACACATCTATAGGCAGACAGAAAAGCCAATGGGATGCTAAGTGGGCGTAAAGGGCGTAGGAGAGGGACATGGAAGGGCTGTTATAGGGGTATGAGCAGGGAACAGGGGGGTAGGAGAGGCTATTATAAGGGTTCTACATAAAGGAGCAAGAGAATTGAGAAATGCATGAGAATGGCTGGTCAATGCAATTCTACCAGAGGAAGATGAGAAAACTGAAGCCAACGAGAGGCGGTACGGAGTGAGAGGTGTGTAGGAGGGCGGGGGAGGTCTCACCTCAGCTGCGAACGCAGATCTTCCAGCTCCACACTCTGCTCTGTCACTGCCTTCACAAACTCCTGATTGGTCTGTATGTGACAGGACAGACAGAAAGCCCTTCGAGGCATGTTTTTTTAAGTGTGTGTGTGTGTGTGTAGGTGTTCAAGTTATAAGGCAGTAGGGAAGCGAGTGTATGTAGGCGTGTGTGTGAGAGAGTAATTGTTTAAGTTAGTAGGCACTTTGAAGGATGTTTTAAGCGGTGAGAGGAGGTCTGTCTGTCTGTGTGTGTGTGTGTGTGTGTGTGTGTTAATAGGTTGGATGTCCTTTGAGGTGTGCTCCCATTGCGTACGTGTGTGTATACGAAGTGCGCACTCACAATGCTGATGCAGAGGAGTCGAACACAACATGAACCGCCACGCGCTTCATCAAACATAAATGAGTGTATCATATTGCACGCACTGCTACGAGACCTTCTTACACTTCAGAGGGACTGAGCTTCTGAGAAGCATGCAGTTAAAATTAATGATGTTAATAACTTCATTTCCCTCTGTGTAACACATTACCAACAACACCAGTAGTTGTTTTGATGAGTAAAGACCGAACACAAATTAAACTGTTGCGAGTGTTACGCAGAGGGAAGATTATGAATTTCTCATGGTAAGAGTGTGATCTTTTTTCCACGCGCATCATTACGCAGTCTCAAGTGGGGCTGTGTGACTTGACGCGACTGAGGCAAGTCTGGTGTCAAACTCCAAACGTATGTAACCCAGTGTTATGTCTTAGAGCTCCCTCTACTGGCAGGTTTTGGTTTGGTTCTCACCGCCTCCAACTTTTGATTGGCCGATTGGAGATGCTGGGCAGCCTGCTGCAGGCTTGTTACTTTGCTCTGTAATGTGCACAAGAGAGACAGAGAATCAGTTCGGACAGGTTTAAAAACAACAACAAAAAAAAACCCACCAAGCACAAGGAAGCAATAGAAGTTTTATTAAAGATAAAAGCTCACAATTATGCTCATGCAAGCAAAAGCAGGTTTGTGAGAAAAAACAGATTCATTACTGTGAACATACAGTACTATTTCTAGTGTAAACAGAAACAATATCGCCCTCTTGTGGTCTCTGTTACAACACACAGGTCAAAAAATGTCTCCGTGATAAACCTGCATGTCCTGCAGTTCAGTCACGTATATCTGAGCATCGGATGCGGTCTTCTGATAGATTTTCTGAATCCTGAACAGCTCATCCGCCGAGGTACGCCACATCTCCATGGCGTGGTCTTTCTCCTGCGGACACAAGCAGACACACAGCTAGTGACACCATGAATGTGAAGGCAGCAGAGACGGCATTAGAGCGCAGGTACATTATCTGACTCCATCACTACTAAAGTGGCCCCGTTTGATAAGCACCGACAGACCCATCTTGCGGAGAATCTTCAGCAAATGAAACGTAAACCAAGTCCATGAGGCTCTGCATCAGGTAATCGAGTTGTTTTTCCACCCACAATTGCAATCATGGGATTTTCACAAATTTCTTAATTTGACACATCCTTTTCCTTCTCCAGGGTCCTCCCACCAGGATGACAAGGAAGTGAAAATCAGTCTTATTTCCAGACTCACTTAAAGCGCCGTAATTTCCTCAGTGATGGTGGACCGCAATCATTTTCTAGGCGAGGCACAAGCATTTGAAAATTGAACTATTGTAGAGAGTCAAAGGGCACTGATTTAAAGGAAGGATGAGTCCAAATAGCTCCCCCAGTGGAGAAGCCAGCTGAATGTGATTGAGCAACAACATGCGAGTGACGAGTCAGTCCGATGGTGCGGGGTGGGGAGCTGGAGACTCAGCGCCCATATTCTCGTGGACATGAGGTCGCTTGTCCTTTTTCTTCTCACACAAAGGCAATCGCATCACGCAATTTGCAGTGGAATCAGTTATTTGCGAGGCTTTGTGGTTCTCAACTAATCAAAATACAACTGCAAACTCGGGCGGTCAGAAAGCACATACCGCCACCGGCAGGTTTTGATCCACTAGCACTTATAATTAATAACTGCAGAATCTGGATCTGCATTCAGATTGGTCAAGAAATTTAAATCACCTCTTCACATTTATACAGTCCAAATTCACATAAAATTCTTTGGTAATCTCACAAAGTTTTTCAGTCATCCTGCTGACACACACACACACACACACACACACACACACACACACACACACAGATGATCATAATACCTCCTTGCGGAGGTAATCATGCAGTTAATGCACCTCACTTTCTTGGAGATCTACAGACTCTCAGATTTAAGGTAAATACTGAATTATGAAATGAATTATTCTGCAGAGCCTACAAAGATGCCTGAAGTAAGCTTTAAAAAAAAAAAAAAAAAAAAACTTCCATGTCTTTGTCAACAAAAAAGTACTTCAGTACCTCTGTATTTACACAGAGGGGGGTTGGTTGCGCTTTTTGAGGGCTTTCGAATGTTTTCTGTCGTCCTGAATGGCTGCCACGTGACGCTCGGTAGCTTTCTGCCAGATGGTGCGGAGGCACCAGGAAAAATGTTGCACCTAGATGCTAATCGCCGAGCAGATGCACGGAACATAGAGCGTATAACTCCACAAAAGAGTAAAGCAAGAATATTACTGTCAACTGCCAAGCATTAAGCTACCGGTTTTTGTGCAGCATCCATCCAATTATCCTTCCAGCTGAACTACAAAGCATCAAAATGTACTACAAGAAGACGGTTGGCACTTGGATACGGTTTGGGCCGTAGACAAAAAAATAGTTTCGCCCATTTGGCTATAACTGAAGTGTGACTGTACATATTGGCAATAAACAAAACATCTCATCAACAAAAGCAATTATGTCTAAAAAGGCGCGAGCACAGAGGCCGAGTGCGGAGTCAATGAAGCTCACAGCTGAGGTCGAAAAAGCAAGGGAGGATCAGAGCAGAGCGACGCATCATGATGCAGGATTCTAAGTTGAAAGAGTCTGGATAGTTAGGATATTTTACATATATTACATATTTTACATTACTACATATATTTTTACTCCCATTATGAATGGATGATGCTTTCAAAGGCATACAACAATCAAATAAGATCTGGAGTCCCGGCCCAATTCAGGAAGTGATAAATCAATTGACTGGAATAAGCCAATCCTGTAACCCCAATCCTAAAGGCTGTTTTCAGTATTGGATCCTGTTTTACAATTTGACGGCTTTTTCTGCAGAGATCCTCAGATGTGGTCAAAATTCCAGTACAGGCAACTGAGCAAAATTCACATTGTGGCATATAATATTTAAAAATAATATCTTTAGCTAATTCGTACTGCCTTTGCGTACGGAGGGTGAGGAGTCGCACCTGGACGGACAGTTGGATCTGATCCTGCAGGTTTTTAACGAGCCTCTCGTCTGCTTTGGCATCCTCATCCAATCCCGGCCCTTCCGTGAGCCCGCGGAGCCGTCCATCAATACATTCCTTCAGCTCAGAATGGAGCCTGATAGGGCACAAGGAACAACGCCGATTAACGACAACAAATGGGGCGCAACTTGTGAAGCTAGTTCAGGCACCAGTATCTGCCACTGTTATGCGCCTCTCTGAGGCCAGCTACTTAAACCCTATGCGCAAAATACAAAATTATGCCAATTTTTTTCTGTTGCACATGCGCCCATTTCAGCTTTATTACTCAGTATTTGTGTCATAGAGACTCTAAGAGCGTGGCAGGTGCCCCCGCCTGTATGTTGATCAAGGGCATATTGAGATGGCTGCTGTGGCGGCCATATTAGATATCGCACAATACTGAGTTTCGAAAGGAACCTTCCTCTAGCCACTCCCAATATGCCATTAAGAAATGGCATCAATCCGACGAGGGATTCTATAATTATCCCGCGGAAACGAAAAGTTAACGGACGACGGATGGACATGGTGTCGACATAATGCCCATTTCCTCTTTGGAGGGCGGGGGCATAAAAATTATTCCAGTGAAGCAAGACATGAGCAAATTCAATTAAAGAATTGTTTGGAAATTCAATTTTGGAATTTACGGATGCTGCAATCTATATCCGCGCAAAGGGTTAAGCTGCTCTCCAGTTCTGTTGAGAAGATTGCTTGTCTGCTGTTGCTCTGCATCGCTCTCTGCTACAGCGAGTTAACATCGCCTGCTCCTCGTTAACATTAAACCTGCACACAGGGCGTGTAAGACTGAGAGCCTTGATGCCAAACTATCATTGTATCCATTAGCGTACGCTGCAATGATCTATTGCAATAATTATCAACAACTGCATTCATCCCTCCGTTTTCTCCCACAGATTACTCCTGGGGGCTTTATAATACAGCAGAATTACTGGAACCCAAAACCCCTCAAAATCTGGAACACGGGACCATTTGGGGCTTTACCCAGTGCAAAGACCCAGCTAACTCAATGAGCCTGCTGTGGGATACAGCCCCAAGGTCATCGGGAGGGCGTTCGGAGTTTATCCCGACATAAACCAAGCAAGGGATAGGAGTACACCAGAGTAGGTCGTCAATCTATAATGAGACCCTAATCACGAATTATTCAGCAATGCAGAGAGCACTGACATGTCACACCTTCGTATTTGCGTTCTCTTACATTACATTACAAAATACTCCAAATATAAACAATAATAATTTGACAAAGCAGACAGAGAACAATAGAATGGTGAATGTAATGACTGTAACCCCTCCCCCCCTTGAGTTACAAATCAGCAGATGCGTGTGAGGCATTACGATCTGTTGCTCACACCTTATGGGGCCGATTTGATGACAAAAGCAGTGGTAGAACACTTATGCGAACCCTGATCCTCACATAACAGCTCATTTGTGTTTGATCGATGGAATGTTCTTTATGCAGCCCAGAGAAGGAGGAGTAACAGTACCGCTCGTTTTCGCTCACAACTTCCTCGAGCCTCGCCCTGAGGTCAGCCATCTGATCCTGTTGGGTGGGAGGCAAACAAAATTAATAGAATCATAACCCTCCTGAGATTAAATAACTTCTACAACATTTTACTGAAGTTAAATTATGCAAGCAGAGCAGACTTATCAGCTGTGACGTCATATGCAATGAATAGCGATGTAAAGGCGACTGAGTAAATTCACCACGGAGACTGTTGTAATGGCAAGT
The DNA here is from genome assembly GCA_029721435.1 of Gymnothorax reevesii. Classification (NCBI taxonomy): domain Eukaryota; kingdom Metazoa; phylum Chordata; class Actinopteri; order Anguilliformes; family Muraenidae; genus Gymnothorax; species Gymnothorax reevesii. The sequence continues at coordinate 21,213,430 of CM056589.1, forward strand.
TACTGACATTAACCTTGTGGTGTTGTTGGCTTGATCAGGGAGCATCCAGATTCACAATCTGTTCTGCTACACAGTGTGGGTGCTCACTTTGTATGAACCAATCAAGTCATTAGTTGTGAAAGTAGGACATTATGATTGGTTAATATGTCAAACACAAATAATTCCACTCCTATCTGTATTTCAGAGGTCTTTCTCGACCATCTCTGTGCAGTTCAGCCATATCATAGATACTCTAATCAATAGTAACTTGAAAACAGATCAACAATCTTACAGCAGGGTTTGACGCCATTCTTGACAGTGGAATCCATCCTACAACCTCAGTGGCACAAGATCAATTTGAACATTACACTACCACCAAATAACAAAAACAGTGACAAAAATGGTGTTTGCTACCTGATAACGCTGCAGTTGTTCACTCATGTTTTCATTATGTTGATCATATTCTGCCACAAGGGGATTTGTAATGCTGCCAAACAATACCAAGGACGTACAAAATTATTCATCACACTATACTGCAAGGACAACAGTGATTCAAAAGTCAAAATTCCAAACTGGCCACAGAAATTCAAAATTCGGAATAATTATAAAATGTATCCTTCCCCTTCGATTCAATCAGCTGAGGCCACATAATATAAACGATTACTCCAACAGAGAAGAACACAAATAGTATTTCAACTTGTGAATTAATCATCTTGGTCAGGAAAAAAAACTAATGATACTGCATACAATTACCATGAGCAAACATCCAAATCGCAGGAATGTTAACCCAACAAGTGGCTGTAAACAAAGAATTCCATTTATTTTTATATTTTCCTCCCCAGAAAAAAATAGCGATTACAGTTGCTGGGGTTTCAAAATTGTGTTTGACGGTTACAGAAAACTGCCAAAGCGGTCAGAAGTAATGGCCCATTTATATGCAGTCTCACTGACCTTTTATCCGAGAGCCAGAGGACTGGTGAATTAGATGCCCTTGCAGATTCCCCCTTGTTGAGACAGTTAAAGTTATAAACTTCAGTCAGGTCCTTCATATAAACTCAAACAGTAAGTTCAAATGAAAAAAAAAAAAAAATCCATACGATTTTTTGCTAGAGCGCTGCAGGCAGTCATAGGCATACTTTAAAGCCCCCGACAACGGACACAATTTAAAGACAAAAGTGCCTATCTGTGTTCAAAAAAGCACACTTAAAGTTAGATTACATTTCTGCTGCAGGGCGTGAGGGAAGTGTTAAATATCTGTAAAATATAATCTCTAGCATTATTATTGATATTTATTATTACTATAATTATTAGCATCAAACCAAGAGGAAAGTGTTTTTATGAAGAACATGAGAAACAATCACTGATATTTGGGGAGATTTTCTGAATGATAATCTTATGTTGGTCCTTCCACATGAAATCGCCAGAGCTTCTGAGCACATGGGTTCAAATTTTCATGCTTTTTAGTCATAGATACTGAATAAAGAACACGATTTCAGCTCAGTAAATGCATGAGACTGCAGAAAGCAGCAATAGTTAATTCACCACTCTGCGCTTCATTGGAAAACCAAGGGCTTTCCCATTATGCAACAAGTACATTAACACTGTGCTTATATGAATTGGGGGGAGGGCAATGCGTGCTTGTACGCCATCCATATCATTCTGCTTTAGCGTCAGTAATTTTCATTCCCGGGGCCGGTTCCACAGAGTAGGATAGCTGAGTTAGCCAGATATCTGCTCAAAGTAAAACCCGGAATAGGCCTCATTACTGCAGTCCATGTTCAGATTGTAGAGGAGTCCAGGTTTTACTCGGTACAGTTATTCAGTTCACTGAGAAATCCTTCTTTGTGGAACAGGCCCCAGATCAGCAACACATTCAGATACTAAACAATGAAAGAACAACAGAACTAACGTTACCTGTACAGGAGGTGTGGACTCTGCCTCACGCCCATTCTGGTACAGATTTAAAGCCTGATGCCTCTTGGCTGCGAAAATGTAAAGAGTCTTGTTGAACTCCAACTTACAACTACACTGTTATCATGTCCTGGTTCGACAAGGTATACTACGGTAACAAATCAAATGCAAACATCATTTGACGAGGGACTGAATCTGAACAAGAAACAGCACATTTTAGAACATCAGTGCCAAGCTTGCTGCGTTAACTATTAAGTGTTACCTTTTTGATCAAAATCCGTCTCTGTTGCCATGACGGCGGCGGTGGGGATGGTGGCTCGTAATAATACAGCTATAGTTAATTAGCAAAGCTTGCCAAGAAATCCGGATCACAACTTCACGCCAGCAGGCGGAATAAATTTATCAAGCTAGCTAGCTAACGTAACTTAACCGGCTGGGTCATCAAGTTCACGGATGGCATCGACGACGATCATATGTTGCAGAAATATAATTGACTAGAATATCATTTCTGACGTTACCCAACAGCGTGCAGCGGAAACGACACGTTTTTCAGCCAAAATACAGAGTAATCAAGCTAGCAATGAAGCGAGTGAATCGGGGGTGCGTTTCCCAAAAGCGCAGTTGCTAATTAAGCAACTTACATAGTTGATTCACTCAGTCAATGGGCTGAACTGTGCAAGTTGGCAGCTGCGATTTCGGGAAATGCACCCAGGTTAGTCGGCACAGCGGTAGCTAACGCTACGACATGACGCTAAGCCGTTTCTAGGTGTGATCACAGCAAACAGGCTAACACCCGTTAGCTACCGATTCGCTCGATTTCTGCATTCAGCGCAAGTACTGGATACAGTTAAGCTCGTAACATGCATGTTATGAACTGCGATGGTTTAGCTCTGTACACCCGTTTTAGTCGGTGTGATCTCTCATGCAAACCAGTCAATCAGTGCAGAATCATGTCAGAGATGTTTAGGTCCATGAATAATATCGGTTCTGCTTTAAACTTCCGCCATCTAATTTGAAGTATAAAGGACAGCCAATCAAATGCCTCATAACTGATAGAGTGCATCCGTATATTTCTTCCCCCCGGAAACGAGAGTTCAGTTTTGTGGGAGCCACATCCCAACCAAGGATCCCAACTGAATAGTTATGTTTAGTAATCATTAATCGAGAATTGCGGACTGGGAATTATCTTTATTATTATTATAATTGTTATTATTCTTACTTTAATTAAGTTGTTAGGTTTTTATTTAGTTTTTGAAGAATCAGAGCTTCAAAAGAGGATATAAGAATTTATAACATTAAGGTTAGATATGGGTAAGTCTATTCATAGGCCTATGTACTATTCTGCCAATGGTCTTTGAGTAGCACACCCCCACACAGTAAGTGGCGATATACAACAAAAACTAACCTAAATTTTAATTAAGAAGAAGAAGAAGAAGAGGAGGAGGAGCGTTCAGTTCTCCCTTCATTTTTACTGTAACTTCCGGGATGTTTTTATTCTGATTGAAAGTTTTACAGCTTCACGTGACAACAGGACAATTTTTTCCCTGCGGTACTTGAAAGTGTTGGCAACTCTGTCAGTTATTTTTTAGGTTAATTAATTTTAAGATTGTTATGTCTCATTCTATTGGCACATTTGCCTGGTAACAAGGTACAGTAATCACCCATAAATGATTCCAAAGTACAATTGATTATTATTTTATTGGTTTATGGCGTTCCGAAAATATTTAAAAGGTCGACTGTGTCGGACAAATTGCCGGACTCTATGCAGCCGAAGCTCGCTCATTTAGCTGGCTTGTTATTACTGCAGTTATGGCTAGTCCCTTTTGCAATAACCTGCTGAGCATTATCCTGTGTGTGTCATGTGTGTTTGGTGGAGGTTACGCTGCCTCTGTGAGTATTGCAGTTATCGGCAGAAAATTGTATTTAAATCTGTTTAAGATGTTTGTATGTAACGTGCGGTTCGCCTGCGACAGTTTACTTTTCGTTCAGTGCCATCATAGCCACACTGTCTGTAAACGGTTAAGTTTAGGGGAATATAAAGTATTCGGTGGAGGAACTGTCAACGGAGATAAATTGTGGTTCAGGGACGTATTTACGTGCGCACTGTTGTAGTTTTTAATACCTCCACGTTGCACTGTGGTGTTATACTTGTCATCTGAGCGTGGGCTGGCCCACAGAAATTAACAAAAGACAAGAGAGACCAGATTAGGTTGATTATTCTGAAAATGGGGAGTTCTTCGTCGCGCGATTTGGCAACTGCGCCAGCAATGTAATTATCTTCCTTTTCAGATGACCTATGCCATTAGAGATACATGGGACAGCTTGCCTATAACTCATGACCCCATAAAAATAACGTTCTCTCCGGGAGATGGTGGGCTGTTAATGGAAGTCGCTGGTCCATTCTTCAACGATCCAGCAGCTCCAGCCGGACCACCTGGCGAGCCTTTCCCAGGGCTGTGGGACTATGAAGGTACGTGCACAGCCTGCCTTAGGCGACTCTAATTAATCTGAAGGAATTGCACATGCACACTTCTTGGCTGTTATCCAACAAAATCCCAGTGTCATTTTCATTTTTCAGTTGTGGAATCTTTCTTCTTGAACAGCCTCACTGAAAATTACCTCGAGGTTGAGCTTTGTCCGTAAGTTAACTTTCATTTTTCGTCTTTAATTTTTCTCGTTTCTAGTTTGGGCGTTAGGTGTGTTGTGGGAGCACTGAGAAGTGACTGGTTAATTGTTTGTAGATAAGGCATTGATTGACTTATTTCATATGTACGCAAAAAAAAACAAAAACATTACACAATGTCTATCTTTGTGGCAATTGAGGACAGCAATGAGGAAAAATATGCCTGATCTCCCCCCACCGCCACCCCCCCCCCACCCCCTTCATTGCTTCATTGCAGACATGGTCAACACCTGGTGTTACTGCTATCTGGGCAAGGCAATGCTTTTCTGGTAATCAGAGCTCCAGGACACACATACGCACACATTTGCAAACACTATCAGCATCGTTCATTCTGTTTCTGAATTCCAGTGAAGTTCAGAAACTGCTGTCTTACACTTTTATCTTTACTTCTTTTTAAGCAAATGCTGCCTTTGACATTCCACGCTTCCATAAATGGAAAGACATGGAGCGGTTCGGCACTCATACCCTGGAGGTATTTCCCTCCCGGCGTTAACAAAATGAACTCTTATGCGATTCACCGGTCTGGAGTGTTAAGGACTTATGAGGCCCTGTATCCAGTTCCAAGAAATGAAGTGGCGGACGGCCAAAAACCTAACTTGTGAGTATCCTCCACTTGACATTAAATCTGTTTAAAAAAAGTCAGTAAAGATGTCCTTGATGTTCCTGAGTTTTTCTTGGATGGTCATGTGACCTTGTTGTACATGTCATAAAGTGGCCAAAGTGTTTCATTTTCAAACTCCCTTTGCATTACCCCATTCCATTTCAACCTGCGCTAGTACATTATGAGGGAACTCCTGAATTTTATTTGAAATTAAAAAGAACCCACTGCAATTTTTTGTAAACTCCATTTAAATGAGAAAAATGCACATGTAGAAATAAGTCTGCCATGTGTCTGCAGACTGAATTATTGCATGAAGGCGTAATTGAGAGGACGTGGCCTATTTGCTGTTGACATTCATATTTGAGTTAATGTTGCCTTAGGTGTCGATGTGATAAAATCTGTAATATTTGTCTTGCGTTTCTCAATAGCCATCTTCTGAAATACTTCAAAGATTTCAAGCTCCAAGATATCATGGGACAAGACTGGGTGCAGCCAGAATCTGACCTTTGGGAAAATGTGAAAATCAGCGGCGATCAGTAAAAAATATGACTCAAAGGCCAGAGGAAATATACAGATATGCGCAGAGCTTCAGCTGTGTTCAGCTTGCTTCAAGACATGTAGCACAAAACATAATTTTGGTAATAAAACCTGGTTTAATGTCGACAGGATCCAGCTCATTGGAGTCTACATATTTATTTTGCCCTGGTACAAAAGCTGATCTGCCTGGAATGGCAAAACAAACGTGTTTACTGAACTGTGTCTAAAAAAAAAAAACATTAAGGAGAGTTGCCTTGCCAAAGCGCACTTTGTTGTAGAAAGTGTCCTTTTTTATATTAATTTGTTAAATGAAAATGTAAAATAAATCTGAAGTGAAATGTGTTGGTTTTCATCTCCGTTATTTCTTTGAAAATCGAATTTAGTCCCCATCTCTACCATAATGATAAAAATGACCATTTCTGTGCTTGTGTCTATAATCTTTGGAAGTGATTAGCAATAGGCCATGTATGCAAGAAAAACTAAAGGGCATGCTGGTTTGTCCGGCCATCCGTTTGTGACCTCAAGCTCAAGCGCAGTTTGGTTACGAGGAAGGACAATGAGCCAAAGAACACAAGCAAGTCCACCTCTGATTGACTCAAAAGAAGGTTATAGAGTGACCTATTGAAAGCCCTGACTTGAAACCAATTAAGATGCTGTGGGCATGGCCTCAAACAGGCAGTTTATGCTCGAAAACCCTCCAATCTGGCTGATTAAATTCTCATAAGAAGAGAGAACCAGAATTCCTCCACAGCGATGTCAAAGACTCGTTGCCAGTTCTTGCAGATGTTTGATTGCAGTTGTTGCTGCCAAGGGTGGCCAACTAGTGATTTTGGTTTTGGAGGGCAGTAATTTTTTCGAATGGGTGATATAGGTTTTGAATAATTCTAAAACTTCAATAAATAAAAGTATCATTTAAGAAGCTGCATTTTGTTTTCACATGATCTTTTTCTCATTTGGAAATTAGTAGGATGATCTGAAACAAAATGACAAATAAGCAAACAGAAGATATCGGGAGGAGGTAAATACCTTTTCACAGCACTGTATTTATGCTTCATATTACATCGCTTTATATTGAATTGAATATATAATGAATAATATCGTAGCACAAACGCCAGTAGCTGTTGCACTTTCAAGGGTAAAACTGGAAAGATGGTCAAATTGAATAATCATGACAAGTATAATTGCGGAGAAAGCATTGGTGATGTTCATAATGGGTGGAAATAACAGTCATTAGTATGTTTAATTAGTTACTACATGTGGCATGTAATTTCATACCCTGGTATTGAATGGCTTTGACTGAGCAAAATTTGAGCAGAGTACAATGTATTCATGAATACATGTTTTCGACATGGATACATGCAATTTTCTTACATGAAGCTGCTTTGGTTTAACCACACATAGTATCTAAGGAACCATACTGTACTGCCTCCTTTTTTTCCTCCTATTGGATGCATATTTCGTTCATGCACTGTTATGCAACTGAAACTTGCCCTTCTACCAACAAAATGTTCGCCATATAGCCATTGTCTGCCCTCTCAAATGAAGTGCTATGAAGCTATTCAGCCCGAGATGAAACCGACTAGAGTATTACTGCTGTCCATAACCTATAGATGCAGCCGACTTCAAACTCCGAAGACAAAAAACTTTCTTCCTGTACATCCCTGTTGGCTATCTGAATTTTAATAATTATTTTAGGCTCTCAATGATAAAATAGACGTTCTAAATTACAAGATAATTACTACATTTGGTTCACTAGTTGAAAGTCTTGAGACAGCCACAGTTCTAATTAAAAAGTGATTTCGGCAAATCTCTTAAGGGTACTTTTTCTTTTTCCTTTACTGTTTCTGTGGATGAAAGGCACAGAACTCATTGAATCTCTTGCTTTAACTTGTATTAAACATGGCACTCACACTGGCAGAACTTAATGTATCCACAACTCTTATATGCCTTTTAATAAAAAGCTGTCATGTGCAGTCATTCAAGTACTATTGAAGCAAAGAGAGAGATCATGATTATTTCCATAGCTATGCCTTTGTTCTGTATTAGTCAAATCTGATTAAAGAGATGCTCTCATTCCTGACACAGTGCTGCCTTTAAGTCTGTCAGACGTGTTTCTTGTTTGACCCCAAATCAGTGCCATATTTGATGATTGAGGAGAGTCGAGACGTACGTTGATTAAAGAGGAAGACCATCCTGAAGGAGTGCTCCTGTCACAGAATTATCTTAATTGATGTCAGCCATTTTGAAGTGTTGAAGCAGCCTGGAATGTTTTCAGCATGAAGTTGATTTTGTCTTTGATTCTCAAAAGTTATTTGTTCAGCTTTTGTTTTAACTCACAAGTATTATCTTCTTCATTTAATTTGGATGTAAATGTGCAAGTTCTATCAACATTTGTGTTTGCATTATTATTATGCAGTTTTGATGACCATTTTCTATGTCACTGATATTTTTCTCATTGCTTTTTCTTTACCAAAACATAGCCACACTTGACCACATATGAAAACTGAGCAATTTCACTAGTTAGCTTTACAGTGAGGTCCATACGAATCTGGGCTGTGACACAAGTTTAGGGATGGTATTTGCGGCATGGTTCACTCCTTGTAGACATACACAACCTAGTATTATCCAGAAAAAGTCCAAGCTGTCAACTTTAATTTGATATTTATTCATAACAAATAAGTTATCATAGTCTTTTACTATTATTTTCGTAGTCAAAAACGCTTAAAAGACCTATGAAGGAAGAGTTTGCCATTGGGGAGACTTCAGAAACATGAAGCATTAGTCGTACGCGCTGACAGTGGAGGTTCTAGAACTGGGAGTTGGGGGGGCGCAGACATTCCTTTTTATGACAATTAGTTCTGGCTCGTTCTCAATCATTTTGCTTTACTGACGCGTATTCCTATGATCATAATTGGCAACTGAAGACATGGGTTTTGCCCATATGCGATCGAACAGCGATGAAATCATGGACGAAATTCAGTACAGAAAAATAATTTACTTATTAATAGGCCAGTGCTTCGTGTCGATTGATCAGGTCCGCGTTCCAAAGAAATATCGCCTTTCACTCTCGGTATTGCGTGGGTTGATTTAAAAAAAGGTGGCTCTTGGCAGTTAAATAGGCTGCGTGCTGCTCAAGCTGTTTGCGTGAGAGTCAAAAGGTATGCAATTTTGAATTAGGTTTATTTAAATACAGCAAATACGCTTCCAGATGGATGATTGTCTCCTTAGGTAATCGGGGAGAACAAGCCGCACCTGTTCAGTGTGGAATACTCTTGGTGTGAACCTTTTGTTAATTATGAAAATGACTGAGAACAGGTCAGGACTAATAACTGTTTTAAATGGATGTTATGTCACAATTCTCAGTTCTGGTTCCACCGCTCTACTGAATTTAGCCCATGATTTCATCGCTGTTCCATCGCATATGGAGAGAAACTGTGTCTTCAGTTGCCAATTACGATAATTGGAAAACGCGTCAGTAAAGGGAAATGATTCAGAACTAGCCAGGACTAATTGTCTTAAAGGGACGTGTCTGCGCCCCCCCCAATTCCCGGTTCTAAAAGCACCACTGCGCGCTGATTAAAAATTCTTCGCCTGCGAACGTGGAATATTTATTTTTCTCGGTGAAGATAGCTATTTCTGACACAATATGACCTTACGGGTGCAAATAATCTATGAGCAGGCATGAAGTGTCTCGCTAAGAACAATTACCAGCTCATTACCATTCGGAGGCTGAATCGTGGCAGGAGCGAGGGCTCGCATACGCAGTGGTTCCCCGGGATTAAGGTCGAAAACCCCTGCATGTTTAGGTCCCTCAAACTTTCTTATCCTCCGTTGGATATGACCTCTGGCCTGTCGGCTGCTTAACAAGCACTCTCTCCCTCTGAGTTGAGAGCTCTTTTCACCCCGTTCTACTTTGTACGTGTGATTTATTTCCGCATTTAAACTCCTTGACCCAAAGCGGAGCCGCTTTGCATTCATAGAGAGCCATGAAACTTTAGGAATGAAGACATGCATGATTGATTTTCTTGTGCCGCGTGCCCATCTCGGCTCAAAGTTGTAATCTCTTATTGAGACCAGTCCATTTTAATTGGCCCTCTGTGCTTGAGATCAAGCCGTGATTAGGTCCATGTACTCCTTTTGCTTAAACTCCTTGTTAGCACTTTAGTTGATGTCTGGTCCTTCGCGAGCAATTACCCGAGGGTTATAATTCTTCGGCCATCTCTCTTCCACGTGTAAAGAGGTAGAAAAAAAGTAATGCAATCAAAATCTTCGCACCTCACAAGTGGGAGATATCATTATGTCTGAGGTATTCCTGCATTGTTAAAGAGGTTTTATTTCTGTGGGTGCACAATTTTTAAGCTCTCAAAAATAATAATAATAATAATAATAATTTAAAAAGCATGTATATTGTGACCCTCTGTACAAGCAGCCATATCCACCTTTCAACTGAACTTCTTAAGAAAGTAGAGAAACTTCCCTCTGTGTTTCCCTGAGTTTTAAAAATATTTTTTGTTGTTCATGTGGCAAGACCTTATCAAGAAAAAAAGAGGAACTAAAATTGCCTTTCAGAGTGAAAGATGTGACGCAAAAAGTTAACCTTTTTTTAGAACTTGACCCAAAAGGTGCAAGAGAAACAGGGTGAATAAAACAAATGATGAGAGAGCAGCACATTTAAAAGTAGCAAATGATATCTCCAGTCTGTAAAATATCACATTTTGTGTTTTGCCCTTGACATTTTTTATGGATTCTTCCTTGGCTATGCTCCATAAACATGCACCCGCAGTCAATTTTCCACTATGAAGTTATTGATTTGCTCCAATTTTGTCAGATGAAAAAAATGATTCAAAACCTTGACCAATGCCCTGAAAAACCCAGTCGACGAAAAAAAATACAGCCAGAAGATATTGACAAAAAAATAAATCTACCATTTCATGTTCTTTTTAAAAGAGAGGGTCGATACTTGAAAAATGAGCGATGATGGGTGTGCTTCTTTCCAAATCTGTATTTCCATTGCCATGTCGAGGAACTGAGTCAGCCTGAGTTGAGAAAAGTTTTGAAATATTTAAGATATCCAGGTTATTTCGCCTGTTAAGGTTTCGACTTTGCACATTTTTGGAATTCAGCTTTTGCAGGATTTGTGCTCATTATGTGACGAGGTCTCGACTGTGTGCAGGAAGATCCCAGCGTCCGTGAATAAACGTGCTCATTCTTAACCCTTTCCCCACCATTGCTGAGATATTCCGGCAAAGTGCTGTCACTGATCTTCCGACAAGAACTGTTATTGAAAGATCAATAACTATTATTAAAAATGCTGGCAGTGGCTGGGAACATAAAAAAATACACTGGCAGGGAGAGTGTTAATGCATTTTGATCAGTCAGTTTACGATTTGGCCTCGGCCTGCTGGTGGCAGCAGCAGTGGTTATTGATTATTGATAGATTGATGATCGTTGATGGGCTCCATTCGGGGTGCATTTAAGCAGATTAAATGGAAAGGAATGAAACATATTGTTTGCTTGGTATGCACTTCATGTCAAAGCTAAAATGGAAGAATTGTTTTTTTTTTTTTTAATTCTGGAAGGTAGAAATTGTTAATGCCGGACCTTTGCAGATAAAAACACACCCATGATGAGGTATTATACCGCATTATAAGTATTCAGATGTTTAAAAATTACAAAATAGGTCTTCTGTTGTGCTCCTTTCATGTTAGGTTTTGAAATTTTCTTTTATTCTCTTTATATGCCTCCACAGTTTATTTGTGACCTCTGGTAGGGCACTACGTGTGTCAAAAGGACTGAATGATATTAAGATCTGATACGAGATCAGTGAGACACCAGATACAGGAGAACTGGGAGTTTATTAAAATAAAGAAAAACAGGCACGAGGGCCAACAAAAAAACTTGACCCAGAGGGTTGCAAAAATCCAACTAAGACAGAGGTGGGCAACGAGGGCCGTATCTGTGGCTGGTTTTCACACCAACTTCTGGCCTTTAATTAGTTGACCATCTAAATTAGCCAAACTATTTCTGAAATCTGACATTTCAGGCGCATTTCCTTAAATTATCATGAATGGCCAACAAAGACTGTTCTCATCTCCCCGCATAAAAGTTTTTTCTTTGATCTAATCTTTGGACAAATATATATTTGTGTATGCAATCAATTAATTCAATAAGTCAGGGTAATTGATAGAAATGATAACCAGCATACACACCGGCCCTCCAGGACTGGAATTGCCCACCCCTGATCTAAGAAGAGCTTCACAGAGCTGATAAATAAAAATCCAAAACGACAAAAACAAAACCACTGGAACCTCCAGGCAGAAAATCGTGAACAGAAAACAATGATTTGATTAAGAATTTAAACAACAAGACTTGGCTTGGCTAAGGAGAAATATGTAAATCCTTTTTACACACAAGGAGACCGAGGACATGAAATGCAGCGAACATGAAAAACTCGAGACTCTGTCTGCCAGCCAACTACCACCGCCTCCAGATAAAGGAACAGAAATCAGGACACATGAGGGGCAACACCTGGAGATGAAACAATGGGCAAGGCAAGATCATGAGACAAGGACAGAGATTGGTTGACATGACTTGCTCATTAAGAGAATGAGCGTGCTCCGCTTAAGTACCAATGAAGCATGCAGATTGGAAGGAAGCATGAATGTTTGAACAGAAAAGCACAGCAAGACTTGAAATAGCAAAGCAGGAATCATGACAATAAACTCCCTATCTAAATTAGTAGTATTAGTAATGTGCCAGTCTAAGAATCACCCCTCCTGTGACTGTTAGTAAATGTTAGTGCTTAAAAACATTTCATTGCCAATTAAGCTTAGACAGCCCTGAATCCAGCACAGCACAGAAGGAAGGGGGAAATACCAAAGGCCAACCAGAGCTCTGAAATGTGCAACAACGAAGACATGGGGCGGAACGCAGACAAGCGGTGTAGTGGCTGGGCAGACCTGGCAAAACAAAAGACATGGAAAAGTAAAAACATGAACAATAAACATGAACTATGAAATGTAATAACCTAATACAAGAAACTGTTAAAACTGTGATATGAGAATGAACATGAACTATGAAACCTGGCACATGAAACAGTTAAAAACCCCAAAATACTGTCCTGGCCAAAAGCCCAGGACCCTGGAACACAACAAGATCATGGGCTCACATCGAGTAAAAACAACACTCTCCTGTAAAAAAAAAAAAAAAAAAAAAAGTTTGATGGAGACAAGTCCTTATTGAATTCTCTGATTTGCATGTTGTCTTCATTGCCTTTTGTAAAATAAACCAGATACAGAAGCTTTGATACAATTCATTCTGTATCCCAATTTTCTGTCTCCATACTGTCCTAAGATTAAGATTGGCAAAGGATAATGGCTGCTGGAAAAAAGAATAAATTCAGCCTTCAATGAAGTCTACATTTTGTTTTGTACTTTTATCCAAAGACTACCTTCTTTTTGGAATCAGCATATTCATGAAATTTCATAACAACTTCAATGAACAGTTCAGCTCAGCCTTATATCAAGGAGGGACAGTGACTTTTGCAGTTTTCTGGAAGCACCACAATAATGTGGTTACTCAACAAGAAAATTGAAGAAAATCTTTTATTAGTAATATTATTAAGCTGATTTTTTTTTTCATTTCCTGTGCTGTTGGGAATTTGCTTTATTGTAATGAATTATGCATGAGAATAATCATAATTACCGTATTAGCTTTTATTAACCAGAGAGGGGAAAAATATAGCACAGTGTATGCAAACTACACCAATGTATTCATTGGAAACACTGCCATATACACCAACTTTGTGATGTTTACGACAGTCATTTTAATTCAGACTGGTTTAGATATACAGCAGATTGATTCAATTGAGTCACTTAGTTTCCAAAGGTCCCAACTCCACTGAATCAGAAGTCTGCATATCTAATAACAAAAAGGGGAATTTTCTTATAATTTCAGCTAAAAGTATCCCAATGACACTCTTGTAAATAAACAAACTATAAATATATATATATGTCATAACATATGGGCAAAAACATTAATTAACTCTTCTCTTTCTTGAAATAGAGCGTTCCTTGGAGTTGGGCCCTTTGGAAACTGAAGGATTCTATTCTTAGGCGTTTTTTTAGAGCTTTAGTTTTCTTGCAACTATCCTACCACCTGCTCATCTGTCCCTGTCTGAGAGCTTTGACTAGGGGCCAGAGTTGTCTTTTCTTGCTGTTGTTCCTTTTTAGTGTTTCACATGGAGAGAACACCATAATTCATTGGACAGTAACACTTATTTTGGTCGCGAAAACTCTGTGATCCACAGTCAGGAAATTCGCCTTTGGTTCCACCATATGATGTGCCATAAAAGGCGCTTGTAAAACAAACACAAGAATGCAAGGGTTCATAAGATGTACAACAGAAGCCATACAAAGCATACTATTAAACAACACAAACAAAACATGTTTGGCTGACTGCATGATCGGATCTGAATCCAATTGAACATGCATTTTACATGTTGAAGAGTTGACTGAGGGTGCCTACATCTGCTGTACAGGCCTGGCAGAGCATCACCAGGGAAGATATCCAGTCTGGTGATGTCTATGCATCATGGATCTCAAACAGTCACTGCATGCAAAGGACATGCTTCCAAATATTAAAAGCAATTACTTATTTGACTTTATTTAAAACTGTTGATTCATCTTTGCGTCCCAAGAAAAATTGGTGGGGCTTTACTTCGCTCAAACGGCTCCGGTCACCTCCAAACGGTTCGTCTGATAAGGATGAAGACATTCTTACATTACAGCTGACAGCTGGCACCTCAACCTCCTTTTCATCATGTGCTTTCAAACTCAAAGTGCTGGAGGACGGAGCCAAAGTAAAAAATGTTTTTCTGTCCGATGAATTATTGTGCTTACTGTATTTTATCGTAATTTTGGGCACTTTATCCCTCACCACCTACAATAATTTTGCAGTTTTTCTCTTTCCCCCATTTTTCTGCCATTTAATCCCATCACTCTGTGTCTTCTCTCTCTGTCCTCTGTGTGTTTGGCTAATATCCATCATCAGCTGTCAGTGTCACCCGAATCAATCTGCTGTATTTTTTTCGCCCTTTCATACGGTTTTTCTTATTTCGTTGAGAAGGGAGCCTCCACCCATCTTGGCTTTTTTTTGCCGCTCCTTTAATACTGTAACGTGATTAGTTCAACTGTTGAACATCGCCTGCTCAAAATTACGTCATTACTTTAGCTTGAAATTTTAGTTGTATATTACCGTAATGTCTTTTCAGTGCACGCTTGTCAGTGCACTGAAAACTGGAAATGACGGTGACTGGGTTCAAATACAGAGGAACAGGATTAAAGTGATCATTCAAAAATGCAAAAAATGGAAAACAACAACAATGACAATGAGATCGGTAGACTTACACATGTAAGTCTGTTAGACTAAAGTACAAAGAGATACACACGCGATACGCTACTCAATAAGCTTACAAGACTTACAAAAGCTCAGGCTTATATAGGCTTGATGAGATAATTAGATGATTAGACACGGTTGCAAACAGTTGATTGAAGACTGGAGGAACAGGCCGGTTCCTCAGAACTCTGGTGATATAGAGCGCTGGGGGCGTGGCAGGAAAATGACCCCAGTACCAACATTTTTGGAGTCATCAAGGGAGGCGTCCCATTAAGCATCAAAATCAGCCCTCCAGATTTTAAAAATTATTTATTTTTAGGATACTAGTATATACCCTCTAATATATCAGAAACTATATGATAAGCGTTAGCAAGCAGATTTCTGAGAAATTTTGACATTTGAAATTGACCCTACCAGGATGGCGACTCTGTCCATCACACAGGAATACTAACGTTTGGTGAATCTACGCAGCAAACTGGACACTGCAACAGTTGTTAATTGATGTCTACGCGTATTATAGGTTGTTTTGTTCTGCAGCGGTGGTCCTCTTCTTGCATAAAATACAAAACAGCAATGGTACTTCACCATGTTGGAACATTGTACTGGCAAAGCCCATTTCAAATCTCAGCTATAAATGCCACCTCTTGAGTGTTCATTGGTCAAAAATATCCCAGAGATTATTGTTTTATGAATTCTGAAACTTGAATCTGATTGGTTTGGGATATGTTAGTTAATCTTTTTAATATTGGTGGAATATGTCC
Source organism: Gymnothorax reevesii (assembly GCA_029721435.1). NCBI lineage: Eukaryota > Metazoa > Chordata > Actinopteri > Anguilliformes > Muraenidae > Gymnothorax > Gymnothorax reevesii. Next base: position 21,229,298 of record CM056589.1, read on the forward strand.
CACAATGTGATTGGTCTGATAATTATCATGTCAATTCTTATTGGATACATTTTCCAGAAAATTTATTCTCATGTCAAGAATGAGAGAAACTCTCATTTCATGAATAAACAACTCAGAGGATTAAGAAAGCAAAATGTTACGAGTTGTTTCTGGAATATAAGTCTCATACACAACTGTCATACATGAGTTTCTTGATAATTTTCAAATAATAATGGCCATGGTAAAAGGTAATCACACATTAAGAGACTATATTGCAATAGTAATATATAGGAGTCCATAAAACTGACATTCTGCCAATGACAAGTACATGTATTCAAAGATGCAACAAAAATTTTGAAATAATGACCTGTGATTTCACAGCTCAAAATCAGTGATACATTGCCCATATGATTGTTATACATGATCACATTAATGTATTTCATGAATGAGTGGGGTTCTTATTTTCTGGCCAAAATTGTTATCTGAAACATTTCAGGTCTGCCATTGCTACTTTTCATTAGTCTTTTAACAGAGCACAACATCCAGCCAAATATTTTATTAATCTAAAATGAAGCTAACTATATGTACATTCAAATAAGCAAATAAAAAAATGGCCTTATTGTGTGCTGTTATGTTTTTCTGGCCTTAAATGCCAGAAAATCCACTAAAATTGGTGAAAATGCCTAACTTTGAACGTGTACAAAGCATCAAATAGATTACACATAAAATGAAACTTTTGTCATTTCTAGACAGATTAACTCCTAACTAATAGATTCCAAGCCATGGTTTGTTTGAAATTTGAAAAAAAAAAATCTTCTAGAGGATTTCTCCCTAATAATGGGACGCCGCTTTTGAAATGAGTGCATATTTTCCATGAGCAGTTAAGTTCAAGTTAAAACATCAATTTAAGACTCCAGTGCCAGAAGTACTGTTGTTAATTCACAAAACATCCATTTTGAGAAAATCAAGGCAGTGAAAAAGACATTTTCCCATCCTAACCTCACAGTGTGTGAAAATGTGGCTCAAGTACCTTTGCACTAAGCTCTTCAGACAGTGCGGTGAAACGGTGTTTTAAATATAGTGTAAGATGAAGGTGATATGGAATCAGTGACACCAGATGCGGGAAAAGGGAATGAGGATTTATAGATAAACCAAAACAAAACAGGCACGAGGGCCAACAAAAAACTTGGCCCAAAGGGTTGCAAAAAAACAAACTAAGGAAGCTACACAGAGCTATAAACAATAAATGCAAAAAGGCAAAAAACAAAAGGCACTGGAAACTCCAGGCAAGATGCTCAAGAAAAGTAAATAACAAGACTAAATATATATACACAAAACAAGAGGCTGGGACAAGACTTGAGACTAGAAATGCTAGGGAACTATGATAACAAGAACTTGGCTAAACTTGCACAAGCAACGAGACGCGAGACACTGTCTGCCAGCCAACTTCCACCGCAACCAGATAAAGGCTTGGAAATCATGACATGAGGGGTAACACCTGGAGAGAGAGAAACAAGAGGCATGGCAAGATCAAGACATGGACAGAGATTGGATGACATGACCTGCTCATTAAGAGAATGAGCGTGCTCAGCTTAAGTACCAATTAAGTATGCAGATTGAAAGCAAGCATGAATGTTAAGAACAGAAAAGCACAGCAAGATCTTGAAATAGCAAAGCAGGAATCATGACAATAAACTCCCTGTCTAAATTAGTAATATTAGCAATGTGCCTATCTAATGAATTACACCACCCAGTGAGTGTTAGTAAATGTTAGTAACTTAAAAACAGTTAATTGCCAATTAAGCTTAGAGAGCCCCGAATCAGCACAGCACAGAAGGAAGAGGGAAATACCAAAGCCAACCATAGCTCAGAAATGTGCAACAACGAAGGCACGGGGCGGAACGCAGACAAGCGGTGGAGTGGCATGGCAGACCTGGCAAAAACAAAAACATGGAAAAGTAAAAACATGGAATGTGAAACATGAAATGCAAAAACTGTGACATGAACTATGAACATGAACCATGGACTATGAAACTTGGAACATGAAACTGTTAAAACCATGAATAATACTGTTCTGGCCAAAGGCCAGAACCCTGGAACACAACAGAAGGGACTTTTCTAATGACTCCCTTTTTATTTTAACAGCATTTTCCATGATGTACCCATTTTTGTGGCACTTCAGCTGTGGAAGTAAAGCCCGATGCTGCATCAGCCTGTCATTATGAATGCATCATGCTCTGTTATGTCTGCTGCTCTGGCAAATATTATCAAATATTAGCACCGATGTGGTAAACACACCACAAGATGGATGAGCTGTCACGCTTTTGATGTCATGTTAGCTTAGCATACAGTCGACACCTTGAGAATTGCACACCACTGGGTCATATCTAATGAGGTCCACCTGCCTCCTGTTTTTCAATATAACACGCTCACCAGGGCGGAGAGAATTGACAAGACATTTCAGACACTGTCACTCGCACACTAAATGAGCACCCCGTTTTGCTATTGGCGCAAACTATAAGAAATTGCTTTGATCAGTCCTCGTTGTGCAATGAAAACAATGATTTGAAAATTACATGCTTTAATTTAAATGACTTACCAAATTGAAAACTGATATTTTATTGTGCGCAATATTGACTTTAAAAATGCGCGAGACTGAAATTATTTGGTTTGTTTGCTTTGTGTGACTAATGTGACTCAATTTGAATATCTGAGAAAACATTCTAAACACAAATAAACCCAGAAACCCGTTCAGAAAAAAAAACTAATTATGTTTTGCTCCATTTAAAATAATAAAACAAATGCTAATGACTTGCTAATTCATTTACTTTTAATAATGTCTCTAATTTCACGATTACCCAAGCATCAAGGGTAGACAGTACCCCATTAATTTGTTTACGCGTTGGGTGGAAGAACTTGAAATTTTCTGTCAGAGGCGAGAAAAAAATTTTATGATTATTTTAAAGCACAAACAAATTAAACCATTAATCTCAAAGGGACTTCATCGCCGACTTCAGCAATGAAAGCAAATACACGCAACATGCAAATGTATTTAATGTTTGATCATGTGCAAGCAATTACATCTTCCCAGCATCTGTCATGTATTCATTAAAATACATTAATGTCTCAACAGCAATGGCACATTTAAATTGCTGTAGTAACTGTGCCTTAAGTATTGTTTCCCCGGTAACGATTTTCAGTTTAGACCGACAGGGAGGTCAACCATATGTTTACAGCGCGTATATGGAACACACTTTCACTTTAATTGCCTTGCGCAGTGGTAATACCGAATCGTCAACTTTGCCAGATAGGAGAGCATTATAATAAATGCTAAGATGCTGACAGTGGCTTTGATCTGTGTGCAGTTGCTCAGTGAAGGTTGTCAGAGCTGAGTAACCATTCTTAGCTTTTATAAATCACGGAGAGAAAACCTGTGCCCATATTATAGTCTGCTCCAGCCAGCATTCACATTATGCCATGATTCTCAACAGTGAGCCTATCCCACATAGCAAAATTGTTCTGGCCCAGTTCTGGCCCACATAATGCACTTTCACAGCCCAGTTCTGGCCCACATACAGCAAAGAATGACAGCCCTTTTGTGGCCCAGATCTGGTTTTTGCATGGGCCAGCTGCAGACACGATCGGCCCACATGTGGCGTGCCATCACATTAACGGTGCCATCATTGCCAGACCTGGCCCACATCCGGTTAGCATACCACTTGCCATGCCAGCAGTAGCCCAGCAGTGCCGTCTTAATGCCGGATCTGGGCCAGACCCGTCAGTTGGACTTAAGTGGTCAACTATTCCAGCACAAAATCATACACGACTAAAGTCTGTTCAAATACCCAAATACCTAATGCTGGCTCTATCATAAAGTGAAATAAAGCAACTCTCTCCTAGACCAAGACCGACTGCGAACATTATTCTGTATCTCTTATTGAAAATGTGAATGCTGTTATTTACATGGCTTCCCTTCATTTGTGTACTGGTATTTTAAGGATTATGGGGGAGGCGAGGGGGGCTGTTTGGCTATAGAGGGGTCAAATCACAAACCTTCCTCCACAGCTGCAGCTCCATATCCTGCCAATTTTGCAGAGTTGAGTCCTGCCCCACAAGAGAATGTTTTCATCATTTGAAAAATGCCAACTGCACTGGCTCTGGATGGCACCTTCGAATGAGACAGAAGCTTGAAAATGAATTATATCAGGTCTGCCTGCTCTGAGGGGGATGGAAATCCATTACTACTGATGAGGGTAATTTGAGATTGTCATAATATTAGATTTTAAATGAACAAGCCGGATACGGTTCTTATTCGTCCGAAACTGTCTGAACACAGCAGTCAGCACAGGTCGATATGAGGTCTGTATGCTTTTTTTTTTTTTTTTTGTTATGCGCTTTCATTGGATTTTGTCCGTTTCATCGAGACATTTTCATCCCTTCACTTCCACTACGTGCACGTCGTGGCGTCGCTAGGATCTTCAATGGTCATAACACGTGAGAAGAGACATTCGAGTCGAACTACCCCGAATTGAGGTTCAATAAAAGGCAGCCGACTCGTCGATCAATAGAGGAGGAGAAATGGTTTCATGGTTCTCCTCTACCTGGTGTCATTAAGGTCTGAACGGTCTTACGACTCTTTTGCCCTTTCTGGCTAAGAAGCTTAAGGGGGACAGAACATCTGTACCAATCACTGTTAGACTCAGATGCCACACAGAGTGACACACAAGCTCCACATGGAAATATTAAGTAAAATAAAAAGGATATTTGGTAACACTTCACAATATGGATACATTAATTACTTACAATATGGGTACATTAATTAACATAAGCTAATGCATTAAGAATCATTAACTATCAGTTAATTAAAGCTGAAGTCGGGAAGATTGCTCGACCAAGAGGACTTAGATTTTTGAACGAGTACAACTTTCAAGCCCCTTCCCTATTTGTGCTGAGATCCACATCAGTCCCTCCCTCGATTTTGCTTGCACACCCGAAGGCGCATGCTAATGATCTGATTGGTTAATTGAGCCAGGAGCGGGAGAATTTCGCAGATCGCGTTACAGGCTGTGGGTGGAGATAAAGTCGCAGATTTTTTTCTAAAATCACCTGATTCATATTCGCATGTCTAAGCATAGTGACGGTTTCAGTAAATACGACCAAAAAATCTCCCCGACTTCAGCTTTAAAAGTAAACTAATGGATCTACTAATCATTTACTAATGGCGTTCATGTTACCTAAGTAATTAATTAATACATTATTGAATAGTTTGATAGTTTGAGGTGTTATTTGAGGGATACTTTTGGAATGTTTCCAACTTCATAATAAGGATGTCAAAGAGCATGAATAAATGGTGAGTTAAAGTTACCTCATGCTTATTTAACTGTCTGATGCATTAGTTAACTGCTAATTAATTTGTAGTTAATGCATATTCCCGCATTAACTCATGTACCTTTTTGTTAAGAGTTACTGTCTAATTTGTGGATGTTAAAACAGCTGGATATAGAATGATAAATATGGAGCTTTACATATTAATACTGTACGTGTTCTTGTCTTGGTAAAGGAGAAGGAGGCTCATTGGAGGTAAGGCAGGGTGTCTCGGTCATCGGCTGATCGGAGACACGAGTTTACTGCTTACTCCTCAACACCAGGGTTGTATGAACTGAATTCTCTCAGGATTTCAATTGCATCAGTAACATATTCCCATCTTCTCTCCATACTTTCAAAATAATGTCCTCCCTATTTAATTTTTTTTTTTTTTCTAATTTCTTAATGGAGTCCGATTATCTAGTTTTTTCCCTTTTTGTTTTGTTTTCTATCTACCTAAGGCAGGAATCCCCAAACTTGAATCCAAAGCCAGTGCAGATCCCCCCACCTTTGGCAACTAAGTGGAAAAATTATTGCAGCTAATTGGCTGAACTCTCTGTACACCTGACCCCCAGGTAAAGGAGGATGGAAAACCAACAGTCCTTGGCCCTCAAATATTATAATTTGGGGAACTGTTGATACCCTTATGCCACTGTTGTTCTTATGGCATGTACTGATTGTATAGCTGAGTAAAAGATTAAAATCTGTCTGATTAAACATGTTAGTCTTTTAATTATGATCACTTTTTTTATTGGCATAGTGTATTGAGATATATTTGCTGAATTGTATTGGCTGGCATTGAACCTCATCGTCATCAATGAAATCAATGAGCCAGTTGTTATTGTCTCTGCCAGGGCCAGTTTAGACCGTACTGGTTTTGTGGAACCTCTCGGGCGATAAAACATTCCCATCTGCGTGTTTACTGTGGAGCAACATTGGAAAAATACTCAATTAACTAATTAAGAGTCATCGGCTAATTTTTTTTTTGGTGAGAGTAATTTTATTGTGGTTTTCTCTGACCTCATTGTTACGGCTTTAATTTTATGGAAAATTATTGCGCTGTCAATGCAGTTTTTGGGGACCCATATATTAGAGGCCTAATGTTCCGTATAATTTGCTCCTGAGCATAGGGCCATTGTTCTGCTGGTTTATGTTGCCATTTCAGTGTGAGCTACCAGTCGCTCATCCGGTTGAGCTGGTCTGATGATCTCAGCTTATAATCAAACAAGCACTCATAACAAATTTATGGCATTCTACTGCAGCGTGGATACTGTATGTAAACAATTATCAACTCCATGCCAGTCATTATATGAAGTGTAATGCAGCCCGTTTTGTGAAGCGGAGGACCTTTAACCATCAATGTTCGCAACTATTTTCATTTAATGACCACCATGGAGATGTTAATTACGCTTATACCATGTTTACCATACACATATCCTTACATAGCTACAGACAGGATTTTGGGATTTTTAAAAATTGTGTTTATATGGAGACTATTGGCTTCCGTCACTATTACCTTCAGTTGCTTTGAAACAACTGAAATTTTTGTCTCTTGCCTTGCACAGGACTGCGGTCGTTTGTTCTATTTATTTATTTTTTTTGTTGCGATACAAGGGCTGTGGTTACAAAGTACGTGCGTGTGAGTGTGTTTTTTTCCTCCAAAGTCATTTTACCTCTGGTCTTGGGTCAGTTTTTAAAATCAGCTCCTGCCAGCTAGAAAAATCAGCTACATTTACTTCTGAGGGTTGTACCACAAAGAAAGATTTGTGGGTTAGCGAGGTAAATTGAGCCTACAGTTGGGGTTTCAATGTCATGAAGGGGCCTCTCTTTGAACCTGCCACACTACGTCACGGTATCTCTGATTCTGATTTTAGGCTTTGTCATGGCAGTTCATGCAAAGAAGGTCTGGCTAGTGTAGAACTTTTGTCGTAGTAGACCCCTCTGCTCGAGCCAGGAAAGCCTTTTTCCTGCAGATGTTGGTATTACACCAAACTGCTTACTTGGGCTGCCGAATGAAAGGTATCACTTTGTAACATAGTTTTAATGATCGAGCGATCTTAAAATCTTATTTGACAACTGTAGATATATTGTTAACTTTGAAACTCAGAGCATGTATGTGTGTATGTATGCATGTGAGGTAGGTATGTGATTATTATTATATTATTTTCACTAATTTTAGTTGACTAGAATCATAAGTTCACATGGTATGTCTCAGCTAGCAATAGCTAACATTATTTTTGAACCACCCAGATAATCATGAAAATGTCCCTGAATAAAAGGAACAAAGTGGACGTTAGGACTACTTTAGTGTTACTTATTAAAAGCATCTTTTCACAAGATGATAAGCAATTCGTATGGAGCCAAATTTGTCTCACTGCTAATTTAGTCCTTTATTATCACATTTACTAATTATGGGGTGTTAAACATCTGTCTACAGAAATCCACTGAGATGAGGGTATTCAATTGAAAATCAATTAATGGTTCATCAAGGCACTTAATTAGAGTCATTTACGAAGAGATGGACCAAACGTGACCATACTCCATGAATAATTATATTTTATGTTTATAATGTGTGGCATTGATCCTAGTGTAAATGTTGTCCCATTTTGCAAATTTTGAATGTCCATTAGTGTACTATTTTTAATAGTTGAAAACAATTTCTTGACCGTAAAATGAGGGTTTGAAGCTTACAATACAAAAATAGTAAATAAATAAATAAATAAATAAATAGACAGCAACTTGCAGCCAGTTCCCAGCCCCACTTTTTTCTCCCCTCATTGTCAGTGGCAGCTCGTGAATTGGCAACAGGGGAAGCTCAAACAGTCCTTTAAAGTTAATGGTTGTTCATGACCTGTTTTCAATCATCCATTTAAATTACAATAATAGAAACTGCGAAAACTCAACATTATCTGATGCGGCCAGTATTCATTAATAACGCATACCTGTCAACTCTCACGCATTCGACATGAGTTTAAGTGGCATATTTACGTTCCTCTGCTGTAGACAGCAATTATTCTATCAACGCGTATGTAAGAGATTTTTGCGTGGAATTTAAGTACTTGAGCAGGGAGTTTGAAGCAATGGAATTGCAGAAAGTCCTTATTTTTTCTCATTTATCTTATAATATTATATGTATATTTAATTTAAACGATCATGAGACAAATGCATTGCTTCCAAACCCCAAGCCCTGAGTAAATAAAAGCGTGAGTCATGAGTCGTAATGAGTATGCTCTATAAATGAAAACTGGCCTCATCTGATAATGTAGAGAGTTTTTGGAGTTTCTGTTATGGTAATTTAAATGAATGATTGAAAACAGGTCATGACCAGTCATTAATTTTAAGGGATTGTTTGAGCTTCCCCTATTGCCAGTTCGCGAGCAGCCGCTGCTCATTATATTGTTAACTTTGAAACTTAGATCTATGTATGTGTGTATGTATGCATGTGAGCTAGGTATGTGATTCAGCAACATTATTTTCACTAATTTTAGTTGAATAGAATCATAAATTCACATGGAGCTAGCAATAGCCAACATTATTTTTGAACCAACAAGATAATCATGAAAATGTGCCCTGATAAAATGAACAAAGTGGACATTAGGACTACTTTCACTCATATTCAAAGCATAAGTTACATTGAGAACAGAGCCAGACCAGCAACTAATACCTGGCAATCATCTGGCAACAGATCAAAAATAGAAAGCTTGTAAGCTAACTGCATTAGCCATTGTCACAACCTAACATTTGTATTTGGCAATACAGTAGTAAGACATTCAATCATAATAGCCAAATTTCAGTACTTTTACCTGGTTAGAACTGATAAAATGACTTAGTTTCAAGATAGGATCTATGTGAATTTGGTTCTTTATTCCCAGAATGGATCATTTTATTTATTGTAGGATATACTGCTGCCAAGTAGCAGCAAGTCAGAGAGAGAGAGGCAGGTCAGGCCTTGTTCTCGCACACAGAAATATTGTTAATAGATCACTCTTTTCTGACAGTTAACAAAGCAGGCTATGGGGACATTAATAATGGTCTTGGATGTGACCTGTACAGGGGCAATATCTTTGGACAAAGCTGGCAATTAATGGTTGAAATTCTGTCTATTCTATTTGACTATTTCACTTCTTGTCCAGCATGTTTAAACAACAAACATCATATTTCTTCCCACTCACCAGTCCACCAAAAAAGACACTAGATACAATACTGTGAGCGCATATTCGCTGTTTAGTAGTAAAAAGAAAAATAAACACGGTGATTTCCAAATATTCTGCCAACACCAGTAAATTTAGTGATGATTTTACCCATGTCTGATTTAAGCATTAGACATTAGAATGGCTTCATGATCATACTTCACAATGGAAGCGCAACATTAAGTTTTAAGATAGGCTTTTTGAATATGTCAGGCTCACAGTATAAATGGACTCAATATAGCTCACAGCTATGGTCTGTATATGTGTGTGTGCGAGTGTGTGTGTGTGTGTGTGTGTGTGCGTGTGTGTGTGTGTGTGTGTGTGTATGTGTGCGTGTGTGTGCATATGGGGAGTGAAGAAATGTCACAGAGAAAAAGACACATGTACATACACCCGTGTTATTATTTACTTAAGGTCCCAGGCCAGCGAATGTATGTGTATATGTGAGTAACCACACAGCCTTAGAGACACACTTGCATGCACTTCTGCGACTCCAGACGCATTGGAGTGTATATCTATGTACGTTCAGTGCATGCGTCCTGAGACTTCGCTTGCACACACACGTGTGTATGTATGTTCAACCTAAAAATGACAGAAATTGTTTTTTTCAGCAGAACCTAGTTTACAATCATGTCCAATAAGAAATGTTGTAAATACACCCAAATAGAACACATACCAAATCTTTGTTAATGTTTTTTGTTTATTGAGAAGTTTGAGCCAGGATGATAATTGAGAGCTTAGAAGCCATGGTGCAAACATAAACAAGTGGAAATAGTTTGGGAGTAACACTATATGTGTTAGCGTTCCGTAACTGCTGGGCTTGCCTTGAGCAATTGTTTTGACCATTTGAATTCCAAACTCTAAAATATTTCAGAATACATGCCTAATTTATTCATTTATGCGCGTGAATAACTAAAAAAAATTAGAAAGAACAACATAATGTAAATTTGAACAAGTTTAACAGAGGGGCTCAAATCACCAACGAGTAAAATTTAACTATGCTTCCAGCTTCCAGCTAACGCACCTCTATTGTATAAAGTACATCAGTCTATAATGACAATGAAAATGGCTGTAGAAGAAACAACTGAATCTGTGACTTCCAGCCTTACCTGTATCTGGCTGTTACCAGCGTGGCTCCAGCGTTATGAGGTTCGCGATTAGAGCACGTTCGCTTTCAGAGGATGTGCGTGCACACTCAGGCAGAACTTGGTGTAATGTCAGTCCCAGGACAGTTTTTTTTTTCACTGAAACTTCCATTGCAGAAGCACTGCAGTCAGTTTTTTCCGATTTCTGGCCTGACAAAAGGGGAAGCAGGCAATAATAGGGGAAGGAATGTCTCCCTGAACACAGACGCCTTTAGACAGGGCTCCATTGCCCAGAGACTTAAACTACGTAATCATTGCACTGTTAGTGAAAATGGGTATTTTGAACTTTTCCAGATATTTTCTGTTTTACATTTCCACATTGTTAAAGTCAACTTTCTGTTGCACAACATTGTTTGGGTTCCTGACTTGCTTCTGAGGTCGGGAGGATTACTCTCACCGGGCCTTTAAGGTTAGTAGGCAGTAACATTGGGATTTTTTTCACCTTTTAGTGGGTCATATTTAGTGTGTTTCGACCATGGATATTGTTGGATCGTGAAAATTCTGCTCTCTCCACAATGCCTCATTGAAGTGAGCTGTGATCCTCCCACAAGTAAAAATCCTGTCGTCAGCTAGAACTTTTCACAGGCTGTGATGTCACTGGTTGGGAACTTTTTTCATCAACCAATAAAATTTGACTATTTTTCTCCAACCTATAATTCTGGACAAATCTCTCATTATTGTACGATTGCCCCTGCAAAAATTTAGTTTTTATTTCTGATGTAGATCTAACACAGGAGGAAAAAATGCTCTGCCAACTTCCAGTGCATGGTAACTTTAAGCAAGGCCCTCACCCAAAAACACAGCTCGAGGGCTCTACCTCTCTTTTTCTCGATCACTCCCTACTTGCTATTGTTCAATCTGGCATTTCCCCTAAGGAACCTCTGAAAAAGCGAAAAATATTCTCAAAAGCATTTACATGGTTTCATAAACCTTCTCTAAAACTGTACATTAGCTTGATCTAACGAGATTCTTAATTGTAATTATACAAGCATTTGTGTATCTATATAGATTCCATAGTTTTTCAAGAATTTTAGGTGTAGTATTCTGAATTCAAAGGATTCTAATTATTATGTTGCATATATTCTAATAGAATTGCCATGGCATGTTCATAGTTTACAGACTAATTATGACTCAACTTGGGTAATTCAATAAATTTCTTTTCATTTTGGTAAAATTAGTGTTAATTGCCCTCAGGGGTTTACATGAGCATTACACGTGCTCCATAAATCAAACCATCGGATTAAAGTGAAGGAAACAGTGTGCTATAACTGCTTCAATGGAAGCATCAAAATAAATGACTAATTAAAAGCATCCTTTCACAAGATGATAAGCAACTCGTATGGAGCCCAATTTGTCTCACTGCTAATTTGGTCATTTACTATTACATTTACTAATTATGGGGTGTTAAACATCTGTCTACGGAAATCCACTGAAATGAGGGTATTCAATGGAAATCAATTAATGGTTAATCAAGGCACTTAATTAGAGTCATTTACGAAGAGATGGACCAAACGTGACCATACTCCATGAATTATTATATTTTATGTTTATAATGTGTGGCATTGATCCTAGTGTAAAAGCAGTCCCATTTTGCAAATTCTGAATGTCCATTATTGTACTACTTTTTAACAGTTGAAAAAAAATTCATGTCTGTAAGATAAGGTTTTGAAGCTTGTAACACAAAAATAATAAATAAATGAATAAATAAACAGCAACTTGCAGCCTGTCCCCAGCCCCATTTTTTTCTCCCCTCATTATCTCCGTGCTGATTTGAGTGGGCAGCGAGTCAGTGAAATACGGCCCTGTCCTGATTGGCTGCCTCATCAGGGTGCAAAGTGAAGAATTTCGGCCAGAACTGAAACCTGTCTGTATTGGGCTGCACTATGCAAATGACTCAGCTTGTGATGCTGAAAGCAACACACAATTTCAAGTCGCCCAAGCACATGATTCATTAGGAAGGGTGCTACAGCAACGACAATGAAACAATCTGGTTAGGTCAGATGCTAGGTAAAAGGAGGACTGACATATATGTGTATGGGCAAGAAAATAAATTTACTCTCATGCCATGGGGCCTTTAAAACAAAGCTTTAATTGCCAATAAAAAAAACAAAAACTTGCATTTACATAGTGTGGAACAGCTCTCTGTGACTTCAGTGTCTCTTGCAGACCGCATGCAATAGTTACGCTTTGCATAGAAGATATTCCATAAATGAAAGATTAAATGAATGACTGAATTTGAGATAAATGAATAGGCTTGTGGCAGCAGTATAACCTTCTTGTAGGTTGCTTGAATAGCAGTTGGAGAATTTCTGGTTTGTTGCTCAAGGGAGTCTTGGGATTCTGACTCGATCTGGAGAGATGAAATTGGGAAGAACTCTGCCACTGGGTTTTGAGAGAGGTCCTTAACCCTAAGAATCTCTCCAGGAGCTTTACAACCTTACTCTGCTCCCTACTGGCAACTGTTCTATCTGGCATTTCTCCCAGGGTGTCCTTGAAAAGGAGAAAAATGTCCTCATTGAAACTCTCCCTGGTTAAATAAAGGTTAAAAAAAATCCCACTTGCACCTGATGAGAACTTTAATCAAGCGAACTACTCAAGAGTGCAAGAACTCGAAACTTTATTTTTTAATCAGCGCTCACCACTTCACTAGTTTCTCCACCACCGCCAGCCAATCACTGCTGCCGTCAGTCTGAGCCAAACTTTGATATGCAAAGGCGATAACCCTTTTCATATATGGGGAAATTATACCCTCCCTCAACCTTATTTATCTGGCCTGTGTCATATCCGCTGTCATTCAAAGTAAACGGCGCTATGCAGATATGGCATTCCTGTGAGCTACAGTCCAATTAATTGTGACGGTTGAGTTTGGACGTTTGAAATTCCTTCGTTCGGGTTGGGAATTCAAACTAGTTTTCCTCAGCTATTACCATATTCTTATTAACCTGTGGATGTGTTGACTTCAATTCAAATCGGGATTACAGAAGACTGCGGTGCTTCCTCAAACATCATTTAGCCTCAGCTCATGTGCGTAGCATGAAGTCAGCTCAGCAGTCCTCACAATATCTTCAGTTGGCTAATCCTTTTTATCCGTTTTCCCATAACATGGATTTTTCCAATTTGCATCTGTGGAAAGAGACAGGCGAAAATGAGAAAAAAAATAACGAAGTGTTTTTTTTTCCTAGCATTTATTTAATCAGTAGTTCCACTGAGAAAATGCTTCTTTCAGAATGCAGAGGGAGAAATGCCAAATAGAAAATAGAAATTCTGTAAAGAGTGAGAGAGAGAAACAGTTAAATGGTTAAGGATCTTGCTCAAGAACCCAACAGCAGAGTTTTTAGTAACTTCATCTCTCCAAATCAAGTTTGAATCCAAAACTCACTTGGCGTTTGGACCGGTAAGTCTACAGCTGCCATTCGAGTACCCTACCGCTAGGCTAGGGAGTTGGGGGGAAAAAATTATGATAAAGTTTCCTTGTCACAAGTTCATAAGAAAGACATAAATAGCTTCTGGCTCATTCCAACTGTTTGAAGCATAGTTTCAATGTGAGAATAAAGTCAGTTGCATCACTAAGAAAAGAGAAATTGAAAAAAGTACCTGTCAAACGCTTATTGTTTAATTTGCGACAGTGCCAGCAGGTGGTTTGTCATTTTTATTGGTGCAACTTTTGATTTAATGTTTTTAACTGCCTACGAAATTGGTAGACAATGTCGCCGGGTCGTCACGCAAACGGCCTTGTGAAGCGGACAAATTTTATCCGAGATGAATGGCTGCGAATTCACGACTGGCTGATTAGAAACCGTTCCGGCAGTTACCGGCAGTCTCTGCAGGGTCCCTCCTCGATGCGCGGCGGCTTTGGGGCGCCCCGTGTGCGAGAAACTCACGCGGCGATCCCCGAAAGGGACGCACAGCTGCGGTCTGTCAATCATCAGGCCCATTAGCCTGTGGTCGCCTGTCACTCAAACGTCGCTAACGGGCCGGTGAGGTGGGAAGTAGTGGGAGGAAAAAAAATCACCGCCGCCGCACAATTTTTCAAGATTGCAAGATTTCGGAAGCACGAGTTATTTAATTATTTACCAAAATGAAAAGTGTTGACTGTTTGATGACAGGGGAAGTTGGCTGGCGATCGTTCCCGCGTGCCGTCAGGGATGAGTGGGGGGCAGGGTGTTTGCTGGGGTAGTGGGTTGTTGGGAAACAAGGCAGTCGCTTCCTCGAATGACAAGAGCCCTGTGATGAACTAGCAGGAGCCAGGCAGCATGTGAAATTTTTGGCACAGGAGCTCTGGGGATTGCTATTAACATTACTCAATCCTTGCCTCCTCCTAATTATCTGCTCTCTCGGTGTAATTATGCATGCCAGAGGAGTTGGGCAACAGCACAGGCGGGAGGGTTCGGAAAATAAATAAATGAGAGTGGCTGATAAGGCTTTAATGCAGTCCTACAGAGAGAAGATAGTAATGCATCACCTGCCAGTGCTGATAAAATGCTGTATCTGCCTGCGTCACTGGAAAAAGTAAGGGCAACATGTATCTCATATTCACAGAGGTTTATATGTGTTTGGACAATTTCACATTTTTAAAGTGCCCTGACCACTACATGGTGACTACCCTAAAATTATCGACTGTCGGCTGTAATTTTAGGGTTTTTACAACCATTTGGAGAGCACTGTGATGGCATAAGGGCTCAATAAATATTTCACGACTGCTCAAATACTCAAAATGAATCTTAATGTAAAGTCATGGGAGAACGTCCACACAGTTGTGTTTCATGTTCTAACATCCTCTGTATTGGCACATGCTTCTCTCACTGCCCTCGACGGGGTATTAATTGTCTGTTTTATTTCGACAACCAAATGCGTTAAGTATAACAGCGTTCCCCCCTCCCCCCATCATAATTTGTCTAATTTTCTGGAGAGAAATTTTATCATTTTCTGTGTAGAGTAAGGTTATGTTTCACTCTCTTTTACACACATTCACACATTCCCTCACGTCTGTTTGATGAAATCACCACCACTGCCATTTTCTGTTATTATATGGAAAATCTGAACTTCCTCTGCCTTTTGGAAACTAGACTAGAGGTCCTTTAAGCTGGAGCCTTGTTGCATAATACATACTCGCCCATGTACTGTGTGAATTTAATGCAAAAAAAGTTATTTATTCGACAATAAGTGCAGTTTATTCTTTCTTTTGTTGAAGAATGCAGCCTGATGTGTTGACAGGCTTGCATTTTACAGACTTTACCATAGTTTTGCATGTATTATCATTATTTTTTTAGAATTGGGTCTGCTGGAGACGAAGATTCACTTTTGAAAATCAGCTAACTCACACAAATGCAAGTCATCGCATTTTTTTGACCGCGCTATCCAAATTATTCACAGAATTTTCCATCGCGCGCTGATAAAATATAATGTTATGACCGGGACTGGCGATAAGGTTGCAATAAACGCAGATGATCAATACGCTATGTCTCCGCTTGGGTGAAAAGGCCGCTCTCAACAGCCATAGCCAGGAACTAGTGCAGGCGTGGATATGGGCAGAGTATTAATATTTAACAGGAGCTGAGATGTATCCAGACAGTGAGCAGTATACTGTGGGCATTATGCTCAATGCAGTTATATAATACGTCGGGGTCGACTGCCTCAGCCGGTGCATACTGGAATAATCTAATAAAAGAATGAAGCTACTGAACTGTGGGAAGCCAGAGTTGTCTGGCCCTGCTGATTTTTACGACACACTGTGTGCTAATGTCGACAATCTCATGTGTTTGTGAAGTGTACCGCTAGAATACCTAGCAAGCCGGACCCTTTAATTCAGGGGTGTCAAACTGACCTGTAAAAGGGCCAAGAGGCAGCAGGTTTTCAATCCTACCAAGCAGAAGCTCACCTGAAACCATGTAATCAGCTGATCTAGGCCTGCACACCTGATCAGTTGTATCAGTTGTGCTTCTGCATTGCTGGAGTGAAAACCTGCAGCCTCTTGGCCCTTTTACGGCTCAGTTTGACGCCCCTCCCTTACATTACATTACAGGGACTTAGCTGACGCCCTTATCCAGAACGACGAACGCAAGTGCATAAGTTCAGTGCAAAAGTACAGAGCTCCAAGTTAAGCGCCAATAATTCAAGTGACAAAGAGCGCTTAATGAAATAAGTGACAATTTCACAAACAGTAGACAACAAAAGAGACCAGTAATGTTTGAGAACTA
The DNA here is from genome assembly GCA_029721435.1 of Gymnothorax reevesii. Classification (NCBI taxonomy): domain Eukaryota; kingdom Metazoa; phylum Chordata; class Actinopteri; order Anguilliformes; family Muraenidae; genus Gymnothorax; species Gymnothorax reevesii. The sequence continues at coordinate 21,246,173 of CM056589.1, forward strand.
AATGACAGTCAAGGAACGCGAACGTGACGTCCGCTGAGTCCCGAGGGCAGTGAAGTAGGGGAGAGGTGGACCCTGAAGAGGTGGGTTTTCAGGCTGTGCTTGAAGGTGTTCAAGGACTCTGACGTTCTGACCTCAACGGGAAGGCCGTAAGTGGTTTGCCCTTTCATCAAGAAAAGGAGGCAACCTAGAGGGGGATTTTGCAGGGCCTCCACCCCCTAATGTGTGGAACGAGATGGATTTCGAGACTTGGGAGATGTGATTGGTCCCTGTTTCCCATTAATGGATGAATCAGAGAGACCTGCTAAACCAATCCACACTGCTAAAAACAAGCCTATTACCCGTTCCACAAAGCTCTCCCAGAGCTGAAAGCCGCCAGCTAACGAATGCCAGTGATTCGACAAACACGCTGCTTATTTCTCTTACTTCGGTTTTGAACGCTTCAGCCTCTCGCTGCAGCCAAACTGCGTGATCCGCGGGAAGGCCTAATTTAGCCGGATGGGGTGCCCCGGCCTTTCCGCGGCTTCTTGTTAAAGACCAAATGCGCGGAATCGTCCGGAATGGGCATGCCAAGGCGCCCGCGGTGCGAGGACTCCGTGGGAGTGAAAAAATAGAACAGCGATCCCATTGGTCGACTGCTGGGACTTTGATGGAACATTGTTCTCGCCTCTCACCAGTGCGCCGGGCTCATAAACATCTAACTCGGGGAGTTTCATGTCAGGGGCCACATCAGAGGGCCACCAGGCCCCAGGCTGTGCTTTTGAGGGCTTTCTGCTGCTCAAATACAGGTATGGTACTTGGGGCCCAGAAACCTGAGTAAGAGCTCTATGTGTGAAAATCATGCCTTTAATTTGTACAGCAAAACCACACAAACAGAGGAACACTTAGTGTGAGGTGCACTGTGTACTGCAGTATTGTGATGCGAAAGCAGCACAATAACAGGTTATGTGCATGCATACAGAATAGTGTAAGAAAAAAAGGAAGAAGGGACAATCTAATCTTCGTATGAAAAATGGTGTTTATTTCCAGTAAAAATGGCAGTGAACAGAAATATGGGTAACGTACTCTGGGTTCAGCGGAGTCAAAGTGAACCCCGAGCCTCCCCAACGTACATTTCTTATATATGTAAAAACCTTTGAAGTTGGCCAGGCATGTTAAGTGTATTCATTACTTAAATAATGCTGATCACGATCTCTTGGGGTGAAACCGGTCTTCAATGTATTATGTTGAGGTGTATCATGATTAAGTTAATGGTCAGAAGACAATTGTTTTCTCAGCTGTATAGCCGTGTGGGTGCTAATTGTGTTTGGATGGTCTCTGATTGACTTAGGATGGCTCTCAGTATGTCTCCTCCGACAGTTGATGGCCATTGTAAGCTTTTCCTGTTTTCAGGCGTTACCATGAGGCCAGGGTGTGGGCCTTCTCTTTGTTATATTGACAAGATTACCATTTCAGAGCATGTGGCGGTTCCATGCTTGTTGATTGCCGGGACTAACTAAATTATGAGTCTCCCCCTCTCCAGCAGAATGATTCACAATTCCTTACAATAACAACAAAGGCATCTAGGATTTTCTGCTGGGATTTACTGTTACCACTGCTTTGTTCCGGGGCACCTTGTTATTTAAGGGACGACAGGCGAAGGAGTTGAGGATAAGTCATGGAACAGACTACTGGAGATGTGTTACATCTTACATCCGATGCAAAGGGGCACCAAGAACAACACCGGTGTCTTAGCGAGTTTCAGACCAACGCAGTCATTTTCTTATCCAGCGACCATATTGTTTAAATAGCAAGCATACTTGCACCCATCTGAGCCCCAATGGGGGTGTTAGTCTAAAAATGAGCTGTGGTCGGGAATGCTGTTGGTGCATTATTATCCTGAGGCAATAAAAGGCAATCATGCGACTGATTAACAAGTCTTAGTCTTTAGTCGACGGGCAATATTTTACTGTCATTATGTGGGTGCAAATATGCGTTTACATTGGGCTGGTGCACGACACACCTGCTGTATTCTTTATTAACTCTTTTGGAGATTATAGTGGTCTGGTTTCCATGATTTCCTCTGTTAACCCTTAGAGCACTAAATGCTGCTGTTCTTGCTCAATGATGTAAGATATCAAAGTCAAGCTATTGAAAATCTTATCATGTGTGCTCAGAGGTAGGAATGCGCTTAAGATAAGCTCCCCACCGGGAGCTCTTTTAAACAAGTCACAACATGATAGGTTTTCAGTAGCACACGGTAATTTATATTTTCAAAAAATTATTTCAGCGCTCTAAGGGTTAAACCCACTGATTTGACCTGTTACTCCATGACGGAATAGTTTGAGTGAATGGAGTGTGTGCCCCGCCATGGCTGGCTGAACTATCTTAAGCGCATTCCTGCCTCTGAACACACTGGATTGTGGAATAGGCCCCAGCCCTCTTCTGACCTGCGGTCCAGGAATACGGAGATTCGATAATGGATGGATGAGAAAAGACAAATAAAAGTGAGCACCCGATAGCGTATGCTGAGGAAAAGCCTTGGCCCAAATGAAACCATTCGTCATTTCCATCCATCTATTAGCTAACCCACTTATTCTGGTTAGAGCTGCGGAGCTGGGGGAGAAAGGCTGGATCCAATCCCAGTATGTAATGAGCAAGAGCCAGATGCACACTCTGGACAGTTCATCGATCCATCGCGGGGATCACTCGCCTTTCCCTCAAACCTATGGGTAATTTCGTATCTCCACTTAGAATAGAATGCACGTCTTTGGTCTGTGCAGTGAAACCCACGTCAACATACGGAAAGCACGCAAACGCCGCACAAAAAAGGACCCAAGCAGCATTTTAACCCACAACCTTCTCGCTGTGAGGCAACGGTTCGACCAACTGCACCACCGCGTGCACGTGTTGCACTCACTCTACATGGTCTATGCATTTCATAATTCAAGAATAAAATGAATGCATGACAAATAAATAAAAGTGCAGTTAGGTATTAAAAATGCATGCAGCGTGTTTGATAGAAACCACTCAGGAACGTGCTTGATTTGGGCACCATCTGGCAGACAGACAGAGAGAAACCATTTAAAATCTGGGCTATTGTGGTCTTGAGACAACCCTGCTTGCAGCTTAGCTGTTGCCTGTCCTATAAAAAAAATCTTATTTTGACAAAGAATCTGTGGCAGTTACCTTTGGTCTACCTCTGCAATCTAGTCTGCTGAACAGTCTCAGTGGCTCCAAATTACCGTGCCTGATCGTGATGCATTCAAGAATGGTTGGAAAAGTGATTTTCACCCAAAAACTATAGACCATATGCACAGAAAGCACAAATTGGAAAACTATCCTGGGTATATTCCTACCTGTGGCCCAATGCATGTTGGGATAGGCTCCAGCGCCCTTCAGCTCTGACCAGAAACATGCAGGTTGGATAATCGATAAGTTGATAGATAGATGGAGGATAGAGGCATAAGTCGAAGAGATTTTCCTCCTTGTTGACTGATCGATGCTCGAGGCATCATGTAGTGATGCCCTGGGCATCAGTGTGGAAACTGAAAAGGAAACCTTTTGCTTTGGTATCCCATTAGACTTCAATACAAAACCAACAGCATCAGTATTTCATGGCAGTGGTTGACATGAGAAAGATATGCTTGCGGGGTACGAGGCTGGGAGTTCTTGCTCGTGAGACAGTCGTACTAATCAGTGCGCTACCACACCTACTGAATAGACTGTGGGCTAAACCCTTTCCGACCCAAACCCTAACCCACACCTTAACTGTATCTCAAATGCCAACAGTAACCTTAACCCAAAACATAACCAAGTAGTTTTGGTGCCTAAAACTAACCAAGTAATTTCGGTGACAAAACCTAACCTTCACCTTAATCCTAACACCAACCATAAAGTTGTTTTGTTCCCTAAACCTTTCCCTAACGCTAATCCTAACTGAAACGTAAAAATAACCAAGTATCTACACCTTACCAAGCTGTTGCAGTGCCAACACATTACTGTCTACCCATACCATCGATTAAAGATGCGAAAGGCCTCCATATACATTGTATATCGACCTTTGGGTAGGAACATGAATATATGAGTCGGGATGAGACCATGTTGTTCCTTGAGATCCACTTGCTAGTGGTGTAATCAGCTGAGACATTTGATGGGTTGCTGATATTCTCAAGCCATATGGTCACACAAGGAGATCTCTCACCCCTCGCAGTGCATGTGTCACGGGCTGGGGTAAAGTTGGAGAAATGATATTCAATTTTCCGACTCATAACTGCATAAAGTGAATTAAAAAGCCATCAGCCTCCATTAGCAGCTTCTGTGGGCGAAAAGCTGGATGACAGTTTAGTGTAATGAAATATTTCGCTGATTTGATCAGTGTGGACATTCAAAAGGGACACAAAGTGCAAAAGTTCAGCCAAGGTCTTATGTGGACATCCGCAATACTGCTAGAGAACAAGCCCACGTTTGATAGAATTTTCTTTAAACAGTCATTGTATTTAAATTTCCAAAGTTCATTAACCAAAAGAAGAAAAAAGGTACAGTCACATCCTTCAGGGAACCGCTAAAGCTGTGCTCTTCATTACAGAACAAAATGAAAAAATGAGTGTCTCACATTAGAAAAACACTGATAGTGAAGTACAATGCATTGATATCTATGCTTGTTAACACTTCCTTTCTCCTTTGTTTATTCTCTTAGACTTCCAGGCTTACTATTTCAAACTGCATGCTGAGATTAGAAGCAAAAAAGTCCTGCTTAAATGGTGTGTTGACTACGATTTTCTTATATTTTAAGCGTTTTTGTACTTTTCATGCAACTTGTCAAAGAATTTAATTAATCCATATTTCCGCCAGCCTCTGCAAGGACAATAGGTTGTGAGCTTCACAAAGCTAGTATTTATAGGAGTGTTTCTAATCATTCCCAAAGGATTTCTGTGTAGTTAACACCCCAGCCCACACCCTACTGCACACATGGTGAATTGCCCATCCTGTTGATAACTGCGAGAACAACCAGGCACCCTTTCTCCTCTTGTGCGCACGACTGATGGAACCTCAGTTGTAGACGAACATTATGGGTTGTGACCCATACAGGTCAGTGATAATTATGTGAACCCCTGACAAAAACAATAATAAAACTAATAAAGTGCAATTCAATGGCGTGACACCTCATTCCTCCATGCCGTTAAGGTTCAGAGGATACATGCTAGAAAGTCAACAAACGGCATTACCTCGGGGCAGACTTCCCAAAGGAACCTACATTATTAAAAGGAAGGCAATGTGTTGTTTGTTTCCACCTCAGTAACCAACAAGCAAGTGCACTCCTTGTTAAAACTTTATATTAAAGGGACTGCTTTTATCAAATATTCCCTCATACTGTGAGCATGTAAGCCCATTGCTTTCAACAGGGAAACAATCACCTTCAGTCTCACCTTTGTAACGGCAACATAAAACCTGCTAACCCCATGTATTTCCCCAGTGAATTTATTCACCTCCGACACCTTCGAGTAACTTTAACTTTTAATTCTTTAATATTATTTTTCTGTATGCCCTCTTCTGCCTCCTAATGTTTTGTTCTTACTGGGTGAAGTTTATAGAGTAATGTTTTGTCAGACAAAGAGCACAGAGTGAAATTTGTTTGAAAATGTCTCCCAGAATTTAGAAAGTCCTTTAAACATTCCATTAGCTGGCATCATACTTTCGTAACTATTCGATTCCTGGAAAGCAAACTGGTTCTGTTTTGTTCTGAGCCTAAGTCTTAGTCCTCATATATCTGGTGTCATATATTATGAGTTTCAAACTAACTAATGAAGGACCACAGTATCATTGTTGACACAATGACAAAATTCTGTTTTTGTCCGATTTCGCATGAAAGACATTGACTTTAATAACTAAACTTTATTCATTCAATTAATTTTTATTAACTTAATTACATTGCTGAACTACTTTTTATAACCTTATCATTGGTTTTAGGCGCCCCCAGGCATAGTAGTTGATATTGTACGCTTCTTTGTGATCAAGACCTGAGATATATCTCCTACTGGCCACAAAAAAATAATTGGCAGAAGTTAAATAGACATCAGAACACGTTTTCAGGTAAGAAACAGAACCAGAACTCAAGCTGCACTTCAGACAATGATTGTTCAAACTGATCCTGAAGACTAATGGTCAGTCAAAAATGTTCAGTTTTCTGTGTTCCCACAGTGGTTTAAGGACATGCCTGAGAATTCTAACTAGGCTACTGCATTATGAAAATGAGCTTTCGCTAGCTTTCATATTACCAATATGGCATGAATATATAAATGAATATAATTTAATAACTATAAGCTCCATCTCTACCCACAGCAAGGCGCCAAAGATTTTTATCATTATTTTTTCAAACAGCTGCGTTACCCAGCATGAATTTTCTGACAACAGTATTTAAGCTTGAAATTTAACATGTGAGACCCGTTGGTCTTCCAGCTGGGACTTATTATAGGCGCATAACCTCCTATGACAAACAAGTATGAATAATACATAATGTTTACATAATGGCTTTATTTTTAACCCTCTTCTCGGGAAGCCATGGACTTAATGAGAAAGGAGGCAGTTTCAGGTGACTGAAAACACCATCAAACTTGTATGAAAACGCCTGCTTTGAAATACTCCTCTCAGCTACCCGTCCCTGTGACTCATAATTTGGCCCACACCAGGATATTTGTAATGGACTCCAGGTAAAGCTCACCAACTTCTCAGTAGCTTAGAATTATAGCAAATGCTCGCAGAGGGTACCCTCCAAATGAGCTCGCATCAGCATTTCAAAGTCGGAAAAGGACACAAAATGGTTCTCCGCTGTGCAGAGAAGTCTGAGACACACTAGCACTGCAACTAATAGCTGAGAATACCACTCCACGCGTTTGGACGCAATGTTTGACCCTATTGTCTAAAAGAACATACATGCGGTCAAATTGCTGGTGTCTGTTTTGATTCATTAACCACAATTTAGCAATTAATTTGCATTTTTTGAGCTCAGAAAGACAGACAGGCAGACAAGCAAGCGAGAAAGCTAGCACATTTAAAAATATTTCGGTATGTGGCACATTTTAAAACACCAGACACTGATTAGTGTAAGTACTCTATGTTTAATACATCATGATGTGTTGAACCTGAGAATAAAAATTTTCCCATCCAGATGCAGTAAAAGTTTATTCAACTGTGAGTTATGTTCAGCATGTTTATTCTACATCTCCATAGAGGGCTATTCATTATCCAGAGAGGGCCGGTGTGGGTGCAAGCTTTCATTCCGGCCAAGCAGTGACCAGACCCCACGAGTTTTTGCTAAAGAGCTTTATTAGTAGTATCAGATGCGTAAGCGCTTGGTTGGAATGAAAGCCTGCACCTACCCTTTCTGGATAATGTTGAATAGCCCTACCGTAGAAGATCTGAGCACATCTGTAAAGCAGAACTTTTTTCCAGCTTTTAATTTCAGGGGACTGAACGCATGACGTTTAATGTAATAATAACGTTGTTTACCTTTCATATTTAACTAATAAGTGTTAACAGTCAGGGTAAATTGCTACTTGTTTGTCTGGCAAATGAAAGAACATTGGACAATTATGTTAGTGTGACACCCCCGTTCCTATATTTAATGCTATAAAAGTCTCATAAATAATTGCATAATACCACTCGCTGCAAGTGGGCAGTGATTGTTGTGCTGATTTTAAGCAAAAGTCTGCATGCACACATCCCTGCTTTGCAGCACTCTAAAGCACTTTCACCATATCACCTCTGAGGATTCAATGGTATCCTGTCTGGCAGAGCCAATGGAGACATTGGACTTTGTTTCTAATCAGCTACAAAGTAGCTCTAGAATACAAAGTACAATTTCTCCAAATAGGTTTCAGTGGTAATGCCGCACTGTTGCGTCAGTACGATGCTAAACTTTGATAAACAAGAAGATCAAGCGTTACTCCAATGCAGATTTGTTGCGCAATTATTCTGGATGGCAGCCAACCTATACAGTGCACATGATGCTTATTGGACTGATGTCCAATATGTCAGGGCTAAAGATTTGGACATTGTTCATTTTTAATGAATTTATAAACCAGTATTGGCCTGCCTGTGTATATCTAATTCCCACTCTAATTTGGAATATAGGGTTACTGTTTGTCACCGTGTTCAGATCTCAGTTATAATTTGATGCTGTGAAACCATTCGTCCCTCTCCATTCCCAGTCCACCGCTAGGCTAGCATACATTTTGCTGAGAGGCTAGCACATTTGACTGACACTTGGGAGGCTGGTTCAAGCCCCTGTGTGGCCACAATAAGATCCATGCTACTGTTTGGCCCGTGAGCAAGGCCATAACCCTGTATTTCTCCAGAGGAGACTGGCCCTGTTAACCCTTTGAAGTCTTTATTGTATAAAGGGGTCCTGACCCCAACCCTGAATCACAGTGATTGGGAAAACCACCCGATCGTAAACAAGGTCACATGACAACCAAAAGTCATGTGATCAAAACCACGTTAAGATGTCGATTTCCCGGCATTTTGGATCATTGCACGTTCTCTTTGCAGCTGCTAAACCAGCCTGCAGGGTTCAGAGGGGATGTAAACGTCTGTAAATGGGCTTAGATTTTAGTGGCAACTAAACTTTTGTACAATAAGTGCGCATATGAGTCAGCGAAAGACAGCTCTTTGACGATAAGAAGTCTTCGGGTTACGAGTGTGAGCCACTGGTGCAAAATGACAGAGGCTTGCGCCTCACTGACTGAACCCTCCTGAAACCCACTGTGACAATAGCACAGCACAGTGCTGTGATAGGCCACCCTGACAGCCCAGCACAGACTGTGGAATAGGCAGTGCAGCAGATAATTATCACAAACAGATGCAAGAGAGCAGGGTGTAGTGGTCCTTGGAGAAAGTGGGAGTACTCTCCTATGTGTTTCAATGGCTTCTTGGCTGATAGGTGATTATACTGTGAAGTGACTCTACTTCACAAGAAGGGAAGTAAGAGAAAAGCCTCTGATTCACAGAGCCTGTGAGACGAGGCTGAAAGATGGTGGCAAACGCTGAGTTTGCAACTTTTCTCAATGTCAATACCTGCACCCAAGTTTGAGCATCTTAAACATGATCCAACTGCTTGCTTGACTTATTCAGACGCTTCATGGTCTGCTGAGTGCAAGTTCGGCGATGTGCCTGTGAAACATGTATGTTTGAGTATATGTGTGTGTTTGTGTTAATGTATTTGTTCAGTATATGCGCGAGTGCTCATATGGATGTGTTTGCATGGGTGAGGGTGTGTACCCTTGCGTGCATGTATATATACAAAGACTTCAGGCGCAAAACCATTTAAACGCCATTGATATGAAAATCGAGTTAAATGCGGTTTTGACAAGCTTCCAGTGGGTGTATGCCAATAATATAATCAAGTTTTGGTGAAACCCCGTAAATTCCATAGCAAAATCCTTCAGCAACTTCAGCTGACACCTGACACCACATTTAAAACCAGGTAAACATCTTCATTTTACAACAAAAGAGGTTGGTGGACTTACTGGGTTTTGCATCTTAACTCTTCATATGAGTGTTTGTGTGTGTGAATGTGTTTCTGTGTGAGTATATGTCAACAGTTGTGTGTGTGTTTACGTTCATTCTTGTGTATGTGCGTGTGTCTGTGTGTGTGTGTGTGTGTGAGCTGGCAACATGAAAAAAAAAGACTTGAGTTTGCCAAGAAATTCAAGGATTAGACACCAATGGACGGGGAACAAGTCCTTTGGACCGACAAATCAAAATTTGAAAATTTCTCACCCAATCGCAGAACTTATGTGCGCCGCAGTGTTAAAGAATGTTTCAAAAATGACAGTTTTACCCCTTCAGTATAGTATCATGATTTGAGGGTCAGTCAGCTAGAAAGGCTCCAGTAATCTCTAAAAAATTGACAGAATCATGCATCAAAACAAGTATCACTGCATTCTTTAGAGGCATGCTTTACCATCTGGAAAAAGACTGATTGGTTGGGGATTTTATTTTCAACAAGCTAATGGCCCTAAACACACTTCTACATTGTGCAAGAATTATTTCGGCCGCAAAAAAAAATTTGGTGACATAGAAATTATGATTTAGCCTGACCTTAATCCGATTGAGCAAATCTGTTGTGGCATCGAAAGAATCTCTTTGGGATCAACTTCAAACCATATGGAATTGTCTAGCGAGTGAAGAAATAAAAAAAGAAAAAGAGAAAATTTTGTCTGAAAGAGTAAATTCTGTAATCAAAGCGAAGGGTGGCCACACTAGATATTGACTTTTTCTCCCGAAAATACATTATTATTTTTGATTTTACTGCATTTTTTTATCTGTTAACTAATTTTCATATATATGAAAATTTTATGTATATAGTTCTGTATATAGAACTTGAATAGTTCTTGGTTTCTGAATTACCCTCATTTTGTTTAGTGTATGATCATCGTTGCACACGACTATAGCTGTGGGGCCCAGCATTTCCCCAGGATTGTGTGGGATGGCTGTGGAGAGAGAAATGGCTCTCTTACACAGGGAGGCGCTGCTCAACCCGAAAAGCTGAAAAACAAAAAATGACTCTCAGGTTCATAATGAGAATCTCTGAAACATGAATCTTTATCTCCAGCATTTCCTTGGGACTAGAAGCTTCAGAAGGCGATAGATCACTTCCCTGCTACAATTAATGGCTTTGTGACATGGAGTCCTGTCTCTCATTTGGTGCATGCTGGGATAGGTCAGAATCATAGTTATTTATTTGCTGGGTACAATTTACTACAAATTTGTCATTGCGCAAGGTGTCAACATACCATCCACAATGCAGCACCACAGTAATGTAGTAATATATTACTTGGTTATGTAGACAATTAAAGTGCATGCGTAAAATATTAGGTAAAACTGCAATCTGTGAGTCAGTGTGAGTGTGTGTGTGTGTGTGTGTGTGTGTTCGTGGGGGGGATTAGGCAGAATTTGGTTACGCTTAGGTTTTGCAAAAGGCTGTTCACAATGAATGTAAGTCAATACAATGTCCTCACAAGTATAGCAGCACAAACTTGTGTATGTTGCTTGTGTGTGCGTGTGTGGGCATGTGTGTGCACGTATGCGTGTTTGTGTAAGCGTGTGTGCCTGTGTGCGTGTGTATGTATGCGTGTCCACGTGTGTGTGCACGTATGTGTGTTTGTGTAAGCGTGTGTACGTGTGTATGTATGTGTGTGCACGTGTGTGTGCCTGTGGGTGTGTGTTTGCGCGCGTGCGTATGTGCTCACGTGCTTGCTTGTGCCTGTGTCTGTGTGTGTAAGTGTGTACGTGTGTGTGTGCGTCTGTGTGTGTGCATATATGTGTGCGTGTGTGTGTGTGTGTCAAAACCACTAAACACAGATAAAGTGAGAGTGTGCAGGTGGGTCGAGGAACGGTCTTTATTCAGGAAGATTACAGTCCGGGAAAGAGGCTGTTCAGGTGAGGATTAGTGCTGGTTCTTGGGTCCCTCTCTCTCTCCCTGTGTTTGCAGAGAGGAGAGACAGTGGGAGAAAGAGTGGCTGCGATGTGAGGGGTCAGCCATAATTTCCCTGCTCTCTTCCTCATCCGAGAGGAGCGGAGATGTGTGAGGGGGGAGCAGCTCTCTGCACACTGCCCTGCGCGCTGCAGTTTCAGCTTAGAGTGGGCTGACGCAGAGCTGAGCCACACGGAGATGGAGAATATAATGACTCATTCAATAATGGCTGTGCAGAATTGGACCAGCAATGCTTGTGACAGAACTTTCGCAGGAAGTACCTTATAAGATATTGTAGTGGTATTCCTGTCCCGTTTGAGGTCCTGTAAGAAGACAATACCTAGAACATTGAACGATTCTGCTCTGCTCACCATGGTGCCGTGAATGTCCAGGGGAGGGAGAGGGATGAGCTTCCCCCTGAAATCGATGACCGTCTCCACCGTTTTTTTGCGTGTTCAGCTCCGGCCTGTTGGCACCGTACCATGACAACAGCGAGCTTACCTCCTCCCAGTAACGTGATTCATCCTGGTATCTGAGCTCGATTATAGTGGTGTTGTCAGCAAATTTGAGAAGTTTGGATGGATTCGCTGCTGGAGGTACAGTGATTCTTGTAAACTAAATACTGTTAAGGGAAAGAGTATGCAGTCCCGTGGAGCTCCAGAGTTGAGAACATCGCAGTCTGAGACTAGGTCACTCACCTTGAGGCATTTATTTCCTGTTAGCCAGGAAGTCATAACTCCAGGTACCAAGAGAGGAAGGGACATTTAGAGATAAAAGTTTGTCAGAAAGTAAGTTCCAGCCCCACCCCTACATGACCCTGGCCTACATTAGAGGTCCCCTATTATGTCACCAGGTGCACGGCCAATTAGTTATTACAAGCCAAGGCAAAATATTTCCCCTCTTGACATCACATGGGTCAAGTCAAACAGATATCATTATTCTGGGTGGATGCTCCCCCTTGTGATGTCAGGAAGCAGAGATTTTGAACTGGCTCATAATGGCTAATTAGCAGTGCACCCGGTGGCATAATAGGGTACCTTTAAGATGGCTCGCTAATGGATGGATGGCTGAGGAGCCTTTTTCCCAGGAATTTCTTCACGCTATAATGACCTCCGTGACGAGGTCACGCCTAAAATGACCATTTTTTTGGTTTCAGTCATGTCACACCAGGTTCACCTAAGCACTAACACTGTGTGCATCCTTGAATCCTTTCAGTGCAAACAGAGACATTTTGCTTCACCCACACCTATCGTACTGATCCATGTTCTATATAAAATATGTGGCAGTGCATCTGCTCTGTGCAGATAGCTCAGAACTGGCGTGAATGGATCTTGGCAACAAGCTGGGTGTGAAAGCAGCTTTGGAGCAGAAATGACTTAGCCGAGCTCAGAAACAAACCTATGTGCCGCTTCAGATTCAACATGGAGGCCCTGCGGTGAAATGGATACCGTATCTGAAGGAGCACCAAATTCAGTTTGACAGCTGTACTGTTAACCTTTACGTAGGCAGCGCACCAACTCAACATCAACAGTCCTGTACAACTCAAAGATTCTAGCTGAAGAACCATGTTTCCATACGTGTGTTGTGATTCTTTTGAGTTTTGAAAATGTATAGGAATACGTGTGTGTGTGTTTTTGTGTGTGTGTGTGTGTGTGTTTGTGTGTGTGTGTGTGTGTGTGGGAAAGAGGTTTCTCCATATGATTTGTTGTTTCATCCTGTATAGCTCGAGATCAAGGACATGCAAGTGTAATTATCACATTTACTGAGCATTTTAAAGCTAAAGCCATTATAACTGTCGCTACTGGTAATCAGAAGCATCAAAGAGCTAGAAAACTATGCATTCCATTTAGCATCATCGGTGGGTTAACTCGGAGATCAAAGTTTCTTCTCGTCTGAATATACAGATGAAGCCATTTCACCCATAAGCACCTCATCTGAAAATGCGACGCCTTGATATTTTTGAAATGTTCCCAGTGTTTCTTTTGTTTGCTCTGCTCTTGTTTAGTTTGAAAGCCTTCAAAACTCTGATGTTTATTTACTCTGTGAACTCTACGAGAGTGGGTGGAACTCTGCCAAAAAAAAAAAATAAAAACTGTAGCTCACGGCTCAGTCAAATCTGTGAGTCGGGAGTCTGAACTGTGGGCAGCGGCGAGATCAACCTTTCCCCGAGACGGAGGTAATAGAACCTGACAGCTTCCGCTTTTTCATCTTCCCTTTAAATAAGACAAAAGGAGAAATTAACCTGGCAGCCTTAACTCGAATCTGTGTTTATAGTGCCGCATATTGAAAAAGTCCCTCGGCAGACTGACTCGAGACCTGCAATTACACCTCTGGTTTTCCGTTTCATAATGGTCCGCTCGCTGATGTAATGTCATCTCTGCGGCACTCGGGTCCATTAAGAGAGGGGAAAGCGACAAACTAAACCCAGAGTGAGTCCACTTACATTTTTATGCAGAAATAAAAGTCGCAGAGCGAGTATCGCACTCGTCAGTCAATGAAGACAGAGACCTTTGCGCAGTTTAATCGCTCTGCCCTTTTAATTTGAGTACATAATTGCACAGGTGCTCTTTAACAGCGAGGTTATTGACTAGCCGGGCATTTTGAACTGAGTCTTAAATAGAGAGAAATGCACTGTGACCCTCGCTTTGCTCTCTAATACAAAGTAGAGGATAGCGGATTTGTCGAATTGCGACTTTTTTTCAAGAACCAACAAGCTAAGCAGTAGAGCACAGCCAATAAGAAACTACATCGCCTGCAGTTGTAGCTAAAAGTGTTCAAATAGATCAAGCGAAGATCTTGGGTTTTTTATTCTCCATTAGTTTTCACAGAGGAAAAGACAAGATGTCCGAATGCAATTTAAGGCTTTACTGTTCCATTACTCGCTTGATGTATCTTTTGAAAGGATGTATCCGCTGAAAGTTTTGAGACAAATAAGCCATCACTATGCGGTAGCGATGGGGATTCATTATATGACATTTAGGCAGTTGCACTTGCGAACTGGCCGACTTCACGGGCGCACATCCGTGAAGTCTGAAGTAGTTAGGGGCAATTAATCAAGTCTGCAACGGGTCTTGTGTGGACCTTAATGAAGACTTTCAGGGTGTTTGCTCAGTTTCTTAATTCGCCAGAATACACCCAAGTAGGATTATGTGATATCGGTGCCAATAAGAATGTGACGATATCAGAGGTGTCACTGAAGTAACTTTAAAGGAAGGAAAACATTGCAGTAATGTGAGACAATACCAAATAAGGTATTCCAGTGCAAGTAATGCACAAATCATATACAGTATACTTACTTGCAGACACAACAGTATACTCACTTTCAGACACAGGTTTACTACTTTTTATCCGCCCCGCATATAATGCGGGGGGATATAGCGATCAGTGTGTCCGTCCGTCCGTCTGTCTGTAATAAAATCGTTTCCGGACCAGAACTCGAAAACTATACCACTTACAAACACCAAATTTGGTATGGAGCTTCTACTTATGGTCTAGTTGTGCCTTTTGGGGGTTTCGGTCCGTCCGTCTGTCCACACAACGTGTAGGTTACACAACCTACAGCCGGGGGGATCCGCCATTGCCAGTTGGCTCTTGTTCTATAGGTGGTCATGCCCAATACAATGAGTGAGGTCTAACATTCAGTCCCATTTGGAGATTTAAGCTTGCAGCCCTGCGTTCTTGTAGACTATGTATAATGACGCAAAACATAAAAACCCTGCTAGTCTGCTAGTCCAGAGTGCAGAAATTTGGATTCAGCCTTAGACTTTTCCATTATAGGAAACAAAATGCTGGTCCTTATCAGGTTAATTACATCTAATCTTCCACTAGCTGAGCCCATTGGCAGGCTGGCACTGTTACTTTTGGGTTTTGGAAAACAGGGTTTAGGGCAGAGAAATTGATGTTTGTTCATCGGTTTACTCCAGGTACCCCTATTTTCCTCCCTCAGTCAAAACACATGCACATTAGGCTAACTGGAGACTCTTAATTTCCTGTGATGATGACACTAGTTCTTTGGCTGTAATGCATTGCCATTCAAAGAGTACAAATGTCTCCTTTCATGTACAGTTAATATTTTCACTGCACTTTCAATGTTTGTCGCCTTTCTTTGCTGTCTCCCGGTGCCTGAAATATCGCACAGATATTTGGACTGAGGCCAAAACCAGAGGTGGGCAAAATGAAATCTGATGGTTTTCTGTGAAATTCTGCTCTCTCCACTGCAGGAAGTGTTTGTTGTATCTTCCTCTGAAAGACAGTTCCAATGTCAACGGGGTCAGCCATTCAGCCGTGTTATCGGACAGTGCTGTGAGCGTCCACTGTGACAAAAGCAGACTCTGGTCGCCACACTTGGCCCCGTGCCGTAGTGTCAAGGATTGGTGCCATAGCAGGTTCAGCTGAACTTAGTGAAGATGACTCCTTGCCTGATTTTTATTTTTCATTTCATTTTTTTTTTCATACTTCAAATTTCAGAAATCTCTTGCAACAGTATGAGAGCCTAGCACAAGCCTTTTAAGCCTTGTGTTGTACATTGTAGATAGAGGGGGAAAAAATCAGGTTTGGAGAGCAGACAGCATTCATACTACCAGTAATTTGTTTCCCGCATATGGGTTTGATAATTAGCCCGATTTTCTGCTTCAAGGAGGTACAATTACGGTAACTAGCGATTTTGAGAACCAGGTTCATTATATGGAAGAAAGGCATGGCAAAACTTTTTCTTTCTTTCTGCATGGTGATGGGTCATGTGATTAGGCAGCATGCCGATGCGAAACTCACTAGCTTCAGGAATGGATGGCACTCAACCACTTATTCCTGGTCAACTCTACTCCCGGAGATCTGCTGCTCAGTTGTTGTTTTTTTACTGCATCCCAAACAAAGCACACCTCCCTCAACAGCAATAGATCTCGCTGAAGTAAATATAACTGGAATCCGGCGTAAGGAATTATGGTTTAAATGAAAGCCGAGTGGTCTGAATATCTTCAGGCACGTAGGCAGCCGTGACATGACTCGTGTTTGCGTGTTATAACGAGTGACCTCGACAGCAGGTCTCATATGGCCTGTCCCAAACGTGCCCTTTGCCACCGGTGGGTGGAGGAAACAGTTGACGATGGGGGCCTGGATTACCCCTCCCTCCCCTCCTCTTCCCTTACTGCCAACCCCGTGACACACGTCCCGTCTAGCCTGTGCGCTCCGCTGGCGACGCCCCGAGAGGCCTTGCGGGATTGGTTACTTTTTCACGCGCCGTGTTCTCGAGGAAAAAAGCAAAGGACTTGGCTGTCACGGACACTGGCGGCTCTCTCGTCCCGCGGCCTCCTGCCGCTCGCACGCACTCACCCGTCGAGTGCACGATCCTGAAATGAGAGCGGCTGACACCGGAGGCTGTTGGGTAATGAGCTTTGAGACAACACCCTCGTTCGTCCTGTTCACTTGCTAATTTTTCTGCCACCCCGACCATCCCTGGGGATCCCAGCGGAGAGAGAGCTGTCCTCAGTGGAGAAAGCAGAGAGATTAGAGTTGGCTTCCATCTTTACTGTCGCAACTTATACCCTTTTCATCCCTGTTTGCTGAGAATTGTGGCCTAATGAGACCCTGGGTCCTGTTTCAGAAAGCGCTAGCTGGATAAATCTATTCAGCAAAGCTCTGACTGAACCAAGCAATATCTAGAGCATCTACCGAAGTCAAAAGAACTTTCCAGGTTTTACTGTGGGCGGCTCTCTTGCTAACTCAGTGATTCTGCTTCATTGTGAACCCCTCAAGCTTCTTATTCGCAGAGGTGCCCTGCAAACTATCACATTTTAGATAAGCCTTGTACCCCACTGCTGTACAGAAGGCAGCTGAAGGGCTTTTTTTATTACATTCCTAATGAACAGCTACCTGCAGATCGTTCCCCAATATTGTGAGTCTTGCATTCGGGAAGTTGTGCTAATTAGCTGGACGGACCGATCTGTGAACAACATCTCAAGGCGCAGCCAGCGCAGCGCAGGTGCCAGGGGTGCCAGAAACTAAGGCCAGCACATATAAGCCATTAGAGCATCCTTGTAACTCCTTTATACTTCAAGTGCCGTGTCAGAGAGGGTCAGGCAGGACGGCTTGAGTAAGTTTTTGGTGACTAAGTGAGCCGCGATGTGATCTAGCTCAGAGAAAGACACTCCTAAATGAATTGTGCCAGTGTTAATAATTGATTTACAAGTTAACAACCTGTGTAAGGGGGTTCCTCGAATGCAACAAAATATGCGTTGATTCTTGGGGCCGCAGTATGGAGGAGGGGCACAGTTTGAGGAACTTAACTTGTTTTTTATATATATATATATATATATATGAGAAAGAGGGGCTCTGAGCAGTGCTATCTCTGCAGGGCCAGAGATGCTGCCATCTACAGATTTGGCAGCATGCCCCAAAAAACGCTTGAAGGCTCTGAACTGGCATCAGCTGTTCAGTGGGCTAAGGCCTAGCAGTCAGACCCTGCTCAGTGAAGCGATTTTCGATTGGTCCCATGGAGAGGTCAGCGGGTCAGCAGAGAGATTACGTTTCCCTCCTGAAGCTGCCTGCCTCCTCTTCTTTTCAGTTTGCTCAGTTTTGGTGTGTGATGAGACCAGACGTCTCATAGCCCAGTCCCGTCAGAGACAGGTAATCCACATCCAGTGAGATTTTATTTACAGGAACCCAGTGTGACATATACTGTCGTCTCTCTCTCTCTCTTTCTTTCTCTCTCTCTCTCTCTCCAACCCCCCTACTTTATCTCCCTCTCAAAGGCACATAACTCCCTTTTTTTTTCCTGTCCCTGGCTCTAGATGACAGGCGGCAGGGATGGAGACCAAGGTCAGCAGTAGATATCGAGCGATGAAGTCGGCGAGGTGCTGCCGGAAAGGACCGGGGCACTTTTATTAAATTTCTTTTGTTCCCGTCTTGCTGGCAGAACAGCCGACCGCCTCAGTCCTGGACTCTTTAGCTGCAGCCGAGCAGCATTTCGCATGTTACAGCCAGATGATCTGACTGGCCTTGTCATTGTTAGCCCTTTCAGTTGGGTTTCAGAAGGTTTCAGCGGCTGCTAAATTATTTCCACCGCGTCAAGGATGGGGGAGGGGGGGTTTGTGCCGTCAGTGCGCTCCTTTTCTCTTTAGACTGCTCCTGCAGAAAGAGGTGGATCTCTCTGTTCACAAAAAAAAAAAAAAATATCGACTGCCTGCAAACGATAGATGGCACTCTTGTTCTTCAATGAGCACTGGGCCTGAGCTTCATTTAATTACATTAGAGCAGAACCACAGATTATAATAAAATGGCAGGATTTTCACCTGGGTTACTATCTCTCTTCCTCTCTCTCTTTCTGTCTCCCTCTCACTCTTTCTCTCTCACTTGTTCTCACTTTATCGCTTATTCTCTCTTTTTGCTCCCAAGAAAGAGTCACATATGGTACACTTGATAAATTGGAATGGCGTAGGTTTAGATGAATGTAGCCAGGCTCCTTTTTACAGAATAGGCTTTGGACTAATATCCACACAAAATACAGGTGGATTTATGTGTGAGCTGGCATTGTCTCCTATGACGGCTTTCTGTTAAATGTCAGAGCTGAGAGCGTGAAAACAATCCTCTTTCATTAAATAACCACAAGAATCTAAACCAGTCAGAGCAACAGCCTTGCTAAATGTCAATTGGTACCTTCGCGATAACAAGAAAAGGCTCCCTTGCAAGGGAGCTTGAGGTTTCGATGGCGGCCGCGAGGAGTTTTACGAACAAATAAATAAATATCTGTCTTGTCCATTTTCTCTCGTGTGTGCAAAAGAAGGGAGGTAAATAGATTGCGCTGCGATCTGGCCCTGATTTCAGAGCTAATCCATCTAAGGAGCGCAATACTGAGCAGGCAAGTGAGCTCTTTGTAATAAGCCACTCGATCAACTTCTGGATATTGTTCCTTCACTCAGTGATTAATAGCTGAGTGAAAGTGATTAATGTTTGAGAAAAGACGGCGGTTTTTGGGAAAGCGAGGAGGGAGGTGGCGGTTAGTAGTTAATGTTGGAAGCAGGCGAAGGGGATTTTTTTTGAAAGCGGTTCAGTTTGGATTGCTAAAAGCCCGGCAATTAAGTGCTGCGCGCGGTGGAGTAATTACACAGCGATGGCGCGAGACGCGGTGTGAGTCTCAAGACTCTGGGGTGTCGGTGGAGGAATTTGCCTCAAAGTCGGCGGTAATGTGGTAAACAGGGGAGGATGGGAGGGGGCGGCGAATTGGGCGGAGAAAGCAGGGGGCCTTCACTGCCCTCAATCGAGCGTGACGACAGGCATTAGCATACGGAGCAGAGCCAGAGGTGGGCAGCCGGACGAACACACCTTCAACCCGCATTTCCACCAAACACTTTCAGCACAATGCCCTTAGAACCTGTATGTTACCTGTACAAAACGGTACCTGAACCCTAAATCTAATTTGCTTTTCACAGCTGACAGTGCTCTTAAATATAGATGGGATTGTTAAGAGCCGCATTATTCACACAGTGTATTTAGTCCTCATCCAGCAAGAGTGAAGATTCACCCTTGACCAATCATGGGACTGCAGTGCTTCCAGCGCCACTGCTTTGTTTTTTATTAATGTACTAGGAACCTTAAAGGACGATGTAAATGCAGAAATAAAAAGTCATGCCAATCTGTAACAGACAGAACTGAAGTGGACTGCTTGGAGACAAACCCACAGAGCCTGCCGCACGACATACACGGTGCACCTAAAGCACAAATTTGACTGAGGACTCTACTTATTTACAGTGACCCCCCTCCACCCCTAGATACAGGACACAAGAGGTACATGGGCAGTCCACACAGCAAAGCCTCTGCTGGGTCTTTCACTTGACCTGCTTGCTGTTAGTTGATGGTGCACCGCACTTAGTTGATGGTGCACTGAGAGCATTCCACTCCATTCACACTAATTAGCCAAAAGAGTGAAACCACTCATTGATGAGGCATATGGCCTTGATTACCTGCCAACAATGGCATATGTTACGATCAGTGGGCTGACCTTAAGTAAGCAATTCGTCGGTTCTTTTAATGAACTTTTTTATATTAGAAAAATGGGGCCTAAGCAACTTTGACGCAGGCAAAATCGTTATGGCCGGACAAGTGGGACAGAGCATCTTTGAAGCCACAAGCTTCTGGGGTGCTATCCATGAGTAGCGGTGAGCTCTACATACAGACAGTAGTCCAAGGTGAGAAAAACCATAAAAAGTGACTGTGTGTTGGGCGCCCAAAGCTCATTGATGCACAAGTGCAATGCAGGCCATCCCGCCTAGTCCGAATTGGCAGGAGGGCTAATGTGGCACAAGTCAAATAGAGTTTTAATGATACTTACGAGAGGACACTTATCTGTAACAACACACAGTGCATCACACCCTGCTATGTATAGCGCTTAGTCACCATAGACCAGTCAGAGTGACTATTTTAACTGCAGTCCAGCGCAGAATGGGCATGTTAATGTTGGAAGTGAACCTTGGAGCAAATGAGGAGGGTTGCCTGGTCCAGTGATTCCTGTTTTTTTTTTCTTTGTTTGTTTTTCACGTCATGTGCATTGCGCGAGCACTTGTGAATTGCTTACTTGGGGATGAGACTGTATTACAATTCAGAAGAAGAAGAAGACAAGGTGGTATAGAGGGTGTGATGCTCTTGGTAGTTTTCTATTGGGAATTGATGTAAAGGCCAGTATGACAGAACTGTTTTGGGCCAGTAAGGGGACCCAACACTATATTGAGCTTGTGGTTTCAAAGTTGTAGCTGATCGGCATGTATTGCAGTTGGTTCCTCCCATTTCTTAGAAAACCATTTTCATTTTGGCATGATGTCATCAGATATTCATTAAGCATTTGTCTGCCATCTGTTCCCCTCCAATCATCATGCTTATGGATGTCTTCAAGTACTTTGTAGTATAGTATTCACATCTGTCTGTGGTGACTGTCACCCGTTGGTTGAGTCAGTCAAGTGCACTCTTGTTTTAAGGGGGGCGGGGGCCGGTACTGAGCGTGCCCATATCATTGTGGCCTCCACTACTAGCAAACATGAGGCACTCCTAACTTGTGTTAGAAAAGCAAACTTCTGTAGGTTTGAATATATCATGCCAGAAGACCCAAGCACGGCAGGCTCCCATGTAGGGTTTAACAAAAAACTCTGGCCCTTTTGAAAAAAAAAAAAACAAAACAAAACAAACCAAAACAAACAAAAAAACCAATTGTTCTTGTTCCCCCTTTGTTGAAAAAATAAAACAAAATAAATAAAAGATTTTAGGGCCCTCTCCAGCTGTCGACCCCCACCAAGCCTCGGGGCCCTATCAACTTCAATTCACCTTTCAGTCTTTTAGTGATGCCTCCATTCTCATTGGGGTCGTAGCTCCTGGCATCTCCAAAGCCAAACCACCAAAGTTTGACTCGCTTGGCAAGCAGAATTTAAGTCATGCTGTCTGCCTTTAGGCCAGGTGAAGACAGGGTAAGAAAGTACTTAAAGGTCCCCGATTATGTCACCAGGTGCACAGCCAATTAGTAATTACAAGCCATTCAAAATATTTCCCCTCCTGACATCACATGGGGAAGAAACCAACCAGATGCAGGAAGAGCTGATCGACTTCAGCCAAGCAGTCAATCAGATTTCATTAATCTGGGTGGTCACTCCCCCTTGTGATGTCAGGAAGGGAAGACATTGAACTGGCTCATAATGGCTAATTAGCTGTGCATCTACTGGCAATAATAGGGGACCTTTAAGCTTCAATGGAAAATATGCAGTACGTTAAAGCACTTTTATTACAGCCTTGAGTGTCACATTCATGCAGCACCATAGACCACAGTACCTACGTACAGTGCTAACAAACTTTCAAGGTCATGAGATCTGGAGACTGCTGACAGCATGAGTGCTTTTCTCTCTGACAAGCTGTTAATGTCAAATAGCTCCATAAACACGGCTGCCAGAGAATTACGGCCATGACAAAGAACGCTTAGTACCCTTTTCTTGTGTGCACCATTTATGTAGTGCTACTGCTTCGTGAAGCCCAATGGCAGGCATTGATACTGTATTTATTGATTTATTTAGCTGTCACATGAATATACTAAAACCAGCTGAGAGAGAAACCCGTCCGCATTACAGTGCTTGAGATATTGCGGAGTTTGTTTGATGTGATGCGTCCTCACAACTCCAAAGCATTGCCTCCGTTTCTACATCCTGTGCTAGATTACCCCCTTGCAATAGCAATCATCGAGAACAGGCAATTACAGTTTTAAAATGGAAAGGAGGTTGGAAGAAGGGAGAGAGAGAGAGAGGACAGAGAGAGAGGGAGGGAGAGGGAAAGAGTGCAAAGGAAAGGGAGGGAGAGAGGGAGGGTGGCCAAGCATTGGTGCTACTAAAGTCTGAAATGACCTGTAAACAGAGTCACATTGAGGTAATTAATATCAGAAAGTCACTCCCGGCCATGTATAATTGTCAAATGTGCAGTGAAGCTAAGCGGCAAATTTCTTGTTCCTGGCATGCAGTGAGAGGGCCTTTCAGGTGCTTTTGTTAACCCAAAGGGCTTTATTTATTCATTTGTAGGTCCGCCAGGGAACCTGTCTCGGATAATTTTGTGATGACAGACGGTCATTTCAAAAATGAAGTTCAGCAGCACTGTTTTTTGATTGCCTCTCCCCTCTTGTCTCTCCCCCTCTCTCTTTCTCACCCACACAAACACACAAACGCATACAGAGATTCACACACAGGCAGCGTTGACAATACTGAGGTAAGGTTTAAAGCTTTAATCCACCCTGGGACCACAGTAGAATATCAAATATTTAATCTCACTGTTTGCTTATTCTTTGCCTATTGTGTGGCTTATTTTCTCTAAAGTGGATACATAATACATCATACAGCCCTGTTGTTTTGCCCTCATTTGACTTTAACCACCAAAGGTCATTGCCGATCCGTGGTGCTGATTGCCGGAATCAACATCTCATGTTTAGAGAGAAATGTAATTAATTTCCAACTGCAAATGAGATGCAAACTGCTTATCTACAAATCACATTTTCACCTTGAACAAGAGCCAACTTCAGATCAGAGCCCTACGGCTTTGGCAAGAGTGTAAGATCCAATCGAAAAGCCCGGGACGCTAAAGTGAGGGAAAGCTATCACACAAGCAGGGAACGATCCAGAGACGTCAGTGCGGTGCGGCGCAAAATAACTCCAATGGTTATTTTAACCCACATTGGTTAATTCATAATTGACTAAAGAGAGATAAAAACTATTGTAAAATATCAGTCAGTTAGAATGCTTGGTCTAATATCAGTTAGAATGTATCCCGGATGGACCAATGCGGTGGCATTCTAGGTAACGGGAAGCAGAGGGGATTCCTGGACACGTCATAGAGGGGTAAAGCTGTTTGGTAGTCAGTCAGCAGTTCCACACGATGTGTGTCCGCTCAGCACATGGGCACATTGTCATGAGCACAAGCGATGTCTCAGACCTTGAAAAAGACCGACAACTGTAGGACAATGACAAGGAGCATAACCAAGCAAAACTGTAAAACTCAAAGGAGCAGGACAACATTTGGCCAACCATCCCTCTCAGTGCCAGGTACACACCTATGGAATTCTTCACCATCAGAAATTAAATCTCAAACAGAACTAAAGACGTTTCGAGTGAAAGTTGACAACAATTCACAAGTCAGTGTCAATACAACAGCACTTTACCGATGTTTAATGTTAAATTTATCTCGTGTTTTAATCTGTAATTTACAACTGCCTTTGTTTATTCATGATACTTATTCAGCGTATACATTGCATTATTCACTGTATTTGTATCATTGCATTTTTTAATTGTATACAGTATATTTTATTTTAATTCTAAAGCCTGACCAGGGACAAAGACTGCAAATTAGCTGAAACTAGGCATCTTATGTGCATCACATTTTCCCATTTTCTGTGGCAATGTTGTATGTATCGTCCCTGTTCAATAAACATGAAAATAAATGAATAAAATAAATGAACTGTCATGCAGGTTGGCAAAGGCTTGTGCATTCACCCCTCATTTGCGATTAAAAACTTCTTTACCTTTATTTAACTAGGGAAGTTCCACTGAGAATGTCTTTCTTTTTCAAGGACACCCTGGGAGAAATGGCAGACAGAACAGTTGCGAGTGAGAAAGGACAGAGAGAGACAAGGGTAAAGGCCCTGGAGAAACTGGGGTTATGGGCCTTGCTCAAGGGCCCAATGGTAGAGTCCTTCTGGACCTCATTTCTCTGGATCAACAGACTCCTCTGTGCCACAAAGGGCTTGAATTAGCACTTCCTCAGTAACCAGTCAAGCAATCTGCCGCTAGGCTACTTTGCCGTACTTTGCCTCGGTGTCTCGAAACCCAATCACTTTGCCCCTGTATGAACATGGCGCTCATCTAACACAACTACACGGGTCTTTTTGTACCTCCGAAAGAGCTTTAGGCTCTCAGGATGCTTCCTTACCTGATAATCAAAAAACATGCATTTTAGTTTTGTCCCAACTGCTAGACCCTGAGTCTTTCGTGCAGTACAGATAGAACACCAGCACAAGCCTGAAATATGTGTTTTCCATTGATAAAAAAAGAGAATAAATTAATCCGTTCATGTGTGCAGATTCATAACGATAATAACTCCAGCATGGTAGATAGCATCAGAAAAGTCTCAAAAAAAAATCTCATATATCCTTCATTGCACATAGATCTGACTAGACTAATTAAAGTCACACTGTTACTGAAAACTTTGTTTAAAAAAATAGCTCAAATTGAATTAAACCTTCAATTATAATTATTCTGCCACAATCCTTGTCCATTTTGGGGTTTTAAATATGTGTTTTCTTCAGACTTAATAAGTTGTTCAATTTGAACACCGGACTTTTTGAGAATAGTTTCATAGGGGTTTCCCACAGCTTCGTTTGATTTAGATGAGTGTTCTGAAGCAATGACTGCCTGCTTTAGAGGCCTGCTTTAACGTGTACGTCGGATGGGTTGGTGGAATGTTCTACAACCGCGTGTTGGATCTTTCGTCCCTCTGTACCCCAGTGTTTATAACCAGAGACAAGTTCTCCTCTGTTCCTCTCTCCTCAACTAACCTTTATTTTACCGCTGCTGCTACTTTTGGTTGCGGTTGCCATCAAGCGAAAGCTGGCTCAAAGTTGTCTCGCTCTTGAACAAGCCTTGTTAGCCTTCTTGCTTTTCCCTGTTCACCTCTGCTATTACAGTAAGTCGCCACAAATGGTCTGTAGATGGTCTGTAGAATCCAGCTGTAGCCACGTCCCCACTCCTTACCGCAGGAAAAATGTCATGCCACAAAAAAAAAAAAATCCCAACAAAAAATTCCCTATTCCCAATACTATCCCAATACTATCAGAAGAAAAGATACAGACAGAGCAACGCAGTCATGCTCCACAAGTAAGCATAGAAACAGAGATTGCCATTGCAGATATTGCGGGCATTGTTATTTCACGGAAAATTCAAAGGACGAGTCCTTTGAAGAATGGCTTCTTGAAAGAAATGAATTCCGCTCTTCTGTCTACACTAAATTACGCATCAAACAAAAAGAAGTCATTAAGGAACCACAAAAATAAAGAAATAAAAACACTGATGACATTCAATGGACTATTCAACTGCATGTGAATAATAATTGCGTCGCCGACCCGCACACACATGCAGGCACAATTACACGCAGTAAGATGTTTCAGAATAATCTCTTTCATTTCAGCCGCGTCCTTAAGGCGAGTCCAAGATCCACAAATTGGCTGGAATGGCAATGCGTGCACTGACTCCAGGTATTGTGCATTCAAAGAGCCTGCACACATAAGATGGGATTAGACCTGCTGCCCACTGGGCAAGACACTGTGCTATTGTCTTTCAAACTCCAGACCTCTCTTTTTGTGCTTGAAGCCAGTTTTTTTTTTCGCTGACACTTTTTGTCTCTCTGAAATCTCAATTTGGCATCATACCCGATGCGGTGGCATCTGTGAAAACATGCATTAGCTGCTCCCCGGATTCCGAAACCCTCAAACTACCGAGCGTCTCACTTCCCCTAACTGTATCGCCCGAGTCACCCGATTCCAGCCTCCATCAGCAGGTGGCAGTGTAACGCTTTCCACCATTTCCTCTCGAGCAGTTTCTCTCATTTTTTTTTTTCCAAGTGATGAAATCAAATGATATGTGTTAAGAAGGACAGTCGAGCCTCCAAAAAAGAATGCAGGTCCTAAATGAATTTCCTCTTTTTTCCCCTTTCAGAGGAATGAAGAGCCACTTTCTTTCATCAGCGGAGGAAAGAAAGGGGAGAAAGGAGTGAGCGGGGGTAGGGGGGGGATGTGGGGCGTTCGGGACATATTCCTTCATGGTCCCGGGTGAACTGCGGAGCCACGGTGTGTAACAGGATTGCTCGAAGGCTGGAAACCTCCTGGGCTGGAATTCTGAAGTGAGTGGCGGTATGGTATTGTCACACTGTCAAAGGGTGCGTGACTAATGGTAGGGGGTGTGTGGGGGAGGGGGGGGGGGTACTGAGGCTCTCTTGGGCAGCGAGAGGACAGGATGAGCCTGCTTAACTGTTGCCGAGAGGTTGGCTGCAATTCGAATGCAGTGTGTTCTGTCCACACACAGGCGGGGGCGATGGAACCAACAGTACCGGCCGGCATGCACGCAGCTGAGAGTCTAAGCTAGTTTCAGCAGGTTTAAGCTGGTTTAAGCTGTGCTATTGACACTGGCCATACAGCTAGCCCAAAGTGATCTCTGAGCTGGTAAAATGAGCTGCTGGTCAATCCGGTGGCCGATACAGGCTGTCTAGATGGTAAACAGGTGGCTGACCAGCTTAAGGAGTCAAATTTCAGCAAAGCCCAGCTCTGGGTTTCAGAATTTTGAGCTGGGGTGGGTTTCCCGAAATCACAGATGCTAACTTACATAGTTGGAACCATTGGCTGTGAATGGACGAACTATTTAAGCTGCTGACTTAGTTAGCAACTGTGCTTTTGGGAAACGTCCCCCTGCGGCACAGTTCCAGCAATGGTATCTCCACACTTTGTTTCATAGTTGCTCTGCACCCGAAAAGGTGTGACCTGCACATATTTTGAGAGATTATCTCAGATTCTGTACTGTTCTAGAAGAAAGCAGATGCTTCGGTGAAAGATGGGGGTTATACATTTAGATTCCTGATGGGGCACTTTGGGCTTGTACCTTCCTCTAATACCTACCTTCTGTGATATCGGATATTGGGATTCAGAGATACCAAATCCTTTTCATGGATTTACCCTGATGTTGGGGTAAATCAGTCCTGCTCATTGGCTGGTGGATGTTGTCACATTGTAGCAGTACAGCGCCCAAACAAGTCTTTGGAGAGCATTATGTTCTAGGAGGTGAGTGGACAGTCACAGCAGCAACGGTTTTCACAGGAGCAATTAAGGAGAGACGCACGGATGCGTGGCCAGGAATGCGACGACTGTTTAGTCACGGAGGACGCACGGCGCCACCTCTGCCCAGTGTGAGGCCAAACTCTGCTCCATTTCTCAGACCCATTAGCGAACGGAAGCTGACCCGCCTATCGGCATTTACCGAGGGACACCGCTGTTCCAAGACGCGGGCAGCGGGAGATAACTAGCGGCGTCCCCGCGGAGCAGGGGACAAAGCCAGAATCTCCTCCCACTGGCCGGCCCCCAACACGGGCACCCCCATTCGATTTTGGTCTCCTGAGTCCATCCAACTCCCCATCCCATCCCCCCTCCTCCCTCGATCGAAGCGATACCCCACTGGGCGTGTGGGCTAAGGACATTTGCCGGGCCTTATTATCGATTCGCCTCAAACATTGGTGGAAAACAAGAAAGAAAGCAAATTGGCCTGATGCGTGGCCTTTCCTGTGATCACACCGCGGCTTCGGACATGCTACTTTTCACTTTTTTGTTTGCCTGTTATGCGGCGGTAGCTGTCGATCGGCGGCTCTCATTTCTGAGAATCATTGGCAACGCCCTCTTATCTGTTTGCCGATAACTTCTAATTGATTTTCCATACTTTGCTATACAGGAGAATAGAGGACGTCTGGCTTCAAAAGTTTTAACCTAACTGTGGGAACAAAGTTTAGGGAGATGTCACAATCAGAAACAGGAAATGAAAATAATCACATAGCTGCATACCAGGTGCGGGCTCATAATGTGTGGATTCTAGTAGGGACTCCATGCACACTTTAAGAGTTAATTTAAAACAAGCTATTTTACTTCGTGCAGTTTTTTTTTCTTTTACAAGGTGCAGCTCCCCACCCACCTTCTGTCATTATTTATTGGAGCTGGTGAAAGGGGGAGTGGGGGGGTTTGCAGCTTTACAAGCACAGAAGCCCTAATGAATCTCCATGTGGTGGGCACTTCATCATCACACACTGTGATTCCTGTTACATTTATAAACAGGCTTGTCAGGTCAGATCACACGTGCCCACTTCTCCTTAATGCATCATTCTCACTAGGTCACTATAGAGTTCGGTCTCCACATCACAATCCCCAGTCATTAATAAAGTTGTTTGACTTATATGACGGTCACAGACTTCAGTTGTTGTTGGACTCAAATTTAATTCATATATAATGAGTGTGTATGTTCTTGAACATCTAGCGTGGTATAATTTCATCACTTCACTGACGTTTGTACTCAAAAGATCGAAGAGGATCAAATGGTTGTCAGAGGTACAGTATGTGCTCTAATGAAGGCCGATGACACAGTCTGCATTCATGGAGACAGATGGAGTAAGTCATTGTCGCTGGTTGACCATGGTAATGTAACACATAACTATTTTCTCAATACAGTAGTTTGTTAGGAAACCCTTTTACCTTACTCCTTACCAACAATAGCAAGGACTTTCTCATTATGGGAGTTTAACTTCATTTGACTTTGAGCAGACTGTGGACCTGAAGAAATAGATAGTTCAGATTTGGCAAGTTGGATCACCAAAACTAATCAGCTATTTGAACATTTTCTGATTATTGGAATTTGTCAGTTAAAGCTTGCAGCTAAGCCACTAGTGGCCAGAATGCAGGACTCCAACCCTATGGCGGTACTAAGCAATTTTTTTCTTCTGTAAAGATTACATAAGTTATTTACCTAAAACTTTCATTAAAGGCAACCTACTGTTGATGTCACCAAGCTGGTGACAATCCCTCCATTAAATAAGGGAAGGTTAAGGGTTTTGCTCAAGGGCTCATCAGCTTTACTCATCTTTTTTCCCCAACACAGATATTACGACCAAAGTCCGAGGCAAATGTGCAACCACTGACCTATAGGTTACAGGTCAACGTGTGCATGCTCAGAAATGCAGTATATGCATATCCTTAGAGGAGCAGATTTCCAAAATGTACCCTTAATAGTACAATAATTTTCATTGTGTAATAATGAGCTGCTTTTTAAATGAAAAAAGAGGTTCTTACTTCTTGGAAGTTTAGCGTTTAGCACCTTGGACACCAAATGCAAATGTGCTCTTCGAGGTGACAGCATTAGCCTGCAGTAGGGCTGCAGGAAGCCTACATGGAGGACCGAGGTAGTATTAAATGAGCTTTTTTCATTTGTAATCATTAAAGGTCTCTGCCCCCCCCCCCCCCCTTCCCCTCCCCCCGTCTTTGCGCAACATACCGAGGGCAACGAGAGGCCCAAATGCAATTTAAAAGGTGCTTGAAGTGCAACTCGTTGTGGCCTTGAAGGCCGCGAGCGGCCATAATTGCTGCTCACAAGGAAACTGCCAGCCCTCTCAGGGACGTCTTACGAAAGGGAGACGGCAAACCATGCGTCCGCTGCATGCGATGCGAGCTGCGTGTGATTATTTGCACCATAAGCGTCACCCGTAGATTGGAGGATTTTGTGATTTTTATAACGCTTCCTTTTGACAGTGAAAATGATGTGAGGCACCCACTCCTCTCTCTCTCTCTCGTTTTCTCTCGAATCACGCTTTAAGACCTCCCACGAATGCTTGCGGCCTCGCTCACCACAAATGATGTGTTTCATTCCCCGGAGGATAATTGCACGCTTTTTCAGGTAATTGTTTAACGTCAGGATAAGATGCGTCAGAGGAGCGTGCGCCCCACAAAGGGCTTGGAGCCTCTCCAAGCACATCGGCGACTGAAAGATCGCAATTTAAAATCATCCCAATCATCACCTTTACATCGGCAGCAGAAGCCTCGCTTCTCCACGGTGGGCCTGGAGACAAAGTGCATCGCTTTTCCCGGAGGTAGAAGAATGGGTCCTGAAGAGGGAGACAGGTCCTGAAAGGACTGCTTCTTGCGTAGAAAAAAATAAATAAATAAACTTCCGGAAAGGTTACTTCAATGTCCTTTCAATTCGCAGCAAGTGGGACACTTCAGAAGCTTGCATGAGCTCCGTGTTTTTTGTTTTTTTTAGGGGGGTGGGGGGGGGGATTTTGACATTTTTGTTTTGCATCTTTCAAATGTCAAAGAATATGAAATTAGTTTACTGTTTTTCAGAGTACTGTGCTTTAAGAATACCTCTTGTGTCCTCTTGAAGCAGAGACAGTAGGGTGAGGGCAGGGGGGGGGGGGGTTGAGTGATAGCTGTAAAAATCTCATTAAAAAAACACATCGTAAGTAACCGACGGACCTTCGTTTATCCCTCTGATATTCACGAGGTAACCCTTTCTCACTCCTGGGACTCAATTATTGCTGCAGATGAACGAGAGAAACTGCTTTATATTATTAGCGTCACGTTGCTGGTTTAATATTCAAAACTATTCCTGATTAGAAGAAGCTGGAGATGCTCTTGAGATAGGAACGATTAAAAAAAAACTTCTTAAAGAACGTGTCCCTGAGAATAAAAAGACTGAAAAAAAGACTTTAAAAAAATTAAAAGCCTGGGGTTGAGTCTTTGAAGAAAAAAGGTTTTCATCAGAACGTGAAGATGTTTTTTTTCATTTTCTGGTGCTGGTATGAGTGAATCATGCTCATGTGATTAAGCTCATTTTTTATTGGCCGTGGGTGTAACGATGGGTTGATTCTCGCTCATACCTCTCCTTCTTAACAATATCACACAATTTAATGTTTATTATTAAAGATTTTCATAGCCCTTCGTTATTTTCCATTCTCTGTTGCAGACACATACACACATATACATGAGCACATCAACATATGCAAAGACACACACGCACACATACTCATACAACCCCAATTCCGAAATAGTTGGGACGCAGAGTAAATTGTGAATAAAATGAAAATGCAATCACTTTCAGATCACATGAGCCAATAAGTAATTTACAATAGAACAAAGATAACATTTCAAATGTTGAAACTGAGACATTTTACATTTTTATCCATAAAATGAGCTCATTTCAAATTTTCTGGCTGCAACAGGTCTTAAAAAAGTTGGGACATGGGCAAAAAAGGGTTGAAAAAGCAATTAATATATAAGAGAATCAGCTGAAAGAATCAGCTGAAAGTTGGGGATGCTTTTATTCGGTTTTGCCTGTGATTACCGTATAAATCTTTTTTTTTAATTGTTCTCTTTAATTCTCCTTCAAAATAACCAAGACATAATTGAGATCAGTGGCATACACTTATGAGATCTTCTCTGTTTATCCCACTTCTCAAGTATTGCTCAAATGGTTATCTCAACTCAACCTCCTTTGTCTCAGTGATGTCTTGTCTCTTTTTAGCTTATCTCTTGCTCCTAAGGGACCTTTAGGAGAAGTAACTCAGAGACAAATGATCACAGAATGATATGAATACGAGAAGCTCAAATTCATCTCAAGAGACGAGATTGAGCAACACATTTTTCCTACGGGAAGGCTTTGAAGGTCTCATCATCGACAGTGCATAACATCATCAAAAGATTTAGAGAAACTGGAAAAATCTCAGTGCGTAAGGTACAAGGCCGAAGACCTTTACTGGATGCCCGTGATCTTCGGGCCCTCAGACGCCACTGCTTCACTCACCGGCATGATTTTGTCAATGACATTATTAAATGGACCTAGGAATACTTCAAGAAACCACTGTCTGTAAAAACAGTCCACCGTGCCATCAACAGATGCCACCTAAAACGCTATCATGCAAAAATGAAGCCATTGTTAAGCATGATCCAGAAGCGCCGCCGTGTTCTGTGGGTCAAAGCACATTTAAAATGGACTGTAGCAAAGTGGCAAAGGGTTCTGTGGTCAGACAAGTTCAAATTTGACATTCTTGTCGGAAATCATGGGCGTCGTGTCCTCCCGGCTAAAGAGGAGAAAGACCTCTCCTCCTGTTCAGTTCAGTTCAAAAGCCAGCATCTCTGATGGTATGGGGATGCATTAGTGCGTATGCAGTGGGACACTTGCTCATTTTAAAAAGCACCATGAATGCTATAAGGTATATAAAGGTTTTAGAGCAACGTATGCTCCCCTCCAGATGACATCTATTCCAGGGAAGGCCTTGTGTATTTCAGCAGGACAATGCAAAACCACATACTGCAGCTATTACAACAGCATGGCTTTGTAATATAGGAGTCCATGTGCTGAACTGGCCTGCCTGCAGTCCCGATCTTTCACTGACTGAGAACATTTGACGCATAATTGAACAAAAAATCCGTCAAATGAGACCCAAAACTCTCCAGTAGCTGGAAGCCTGTATTAAACAAGAGTGGGATCACTTGTCTCCTCAATGCCCAGACGCCTCCACTCTGTGTTAAGAAGAAGAGGGGATGCTACGTCATGGTAAACAGGCCCCGGTCCCAACTTTTTTGAGCCCTGTAGCAGCCATATAATTTGAAATGAGCTTATTTTGTGGATGAAATTGGAAAATTTCTCAGTTTCAACAAGGGCTGTTCCATTGTGAATAAAATACTGGCATTGCATTTTGATTTTATTCACAATTTACACTTTGTCCCAACTATTTCGCAATTGGGATTGTACATGTGGACACACATAGACACGTGGACTCACTCCGAGATGGCCCTGTCAAGAGACAGCCAACATTCCCTGATTTATTTGAGTTATTTTGAACACTTTCACTCACGCCACTTCCACAAAGGCGCAATCGCCTGAATTTATCCTGATTACATCTTGATGTTGACACAGAATTATTAACAATCAACAATGAGCTAGTAACAATGCATTTTGCAATGGATTCCTTACATTGCAATTCGAACATAATGGCCTCATGGCAAAAATAATGATTTTAAAAGAAGGTACAGGGAAGATTATTCTACGTCAATTACGCTTCATTTTTACATAACAGAAAAAAATAATAAATAGAATAAATAAATAAATAAATTTTATCTGCGAATTATCTCATTCCAAAATTGCCTCGAAGGCCTGTACAGTCCAATTGGAATGACTTAACTTCTGAAAAGGCCTGTACAATTCATTAGTAATACTTGCTCTAGTTTGGAGACCATAACACCCCTTTCAAACCCAATGTGCGCACACACAACCTCCTCGAATATGTTTGGTGTTTGCTGACCTTTCGTTCATATTGAGTCTCAATTACTTAACCTGCATGAGCTCTTGTAATATCAGAAATTTCTTGGTAGAATTAGGGCATTGGCACAATTTTCAGACTTTTTTCTCCAAGCCATTGAATGTGTAACTACCACCTTACGACTTTACACTTCCTGTTTAAGTCATTCATACCATATCTGTCTCTATTTCGGGAGCATTTGCTCTGCAAACTCAAAACTTTCGCCTCCTTATCTTCAGTACACTGGTTGACACTGCAGTACACCGCATATCAATGCGGGCTATATGTGCTGTGCAAATTCATTATGTGATTTGAAAGTCTAATTATGTTCTTCCTTATCACCGGGACCAAATGGCTGCTGGCTTTGGCCTTGCTGTCGAGTAAATAACTGGCCCCTCCTCCTCCTCCTAAAAGTTATTTCAATTGCATTAACTCATTCCCTACGGCGCAGCGAATTCTACCATTCCCTACGGTAAGCCGGTGCCAGCAGCGTGGATGACCATTCGCAGTCCAATGAAAACACAAAATCAGTTGACGATCACAGTCATGGGCCACCCGTACTTCAATATTTTATATTGTGTAATTTTCGGGAAAAGTATTTTGTACAAAAGCAACAATTTTATATAAAAGTATAGGGAATGAGTCAACCTTCAAATACATTTTCGAGCACCCCATATTTGGGATTACCATGATCTCACTTAATCTTATTGACTCTGACTGGCAGAGCAAAATGCACGTCCCCATGGCATCCCCTGCTCTAGGTGGCCTTCCAGATACTGTATTCCTGGTGCCAACTGGGTTGGCATCTTCAAAATTTAATATATCATTTAAAAAGTGAAATTATTAAAAATAATAATAATGATAATAATAAAAATTTTAAGCTCACTTTCTCATACCGAATTTTTTTTGCATTGGCTTATCCTCTAAAATGTCATCGCTCCCTCATGGAGTCCTCTTTTTCCTTTTTCATGTGGGATCTAAAAGCTTGCGCGCCGTGTCGCGTATTATGAAAGCAACATAGCCAATCTCGTTAAGCGACACTTGTTGGAGCTCGGCTCTTGAAACCGTGTCAGATAATTCTCCGCCTCTCTTCGTCGCGCCATCTCAGATTTGACAGCAGGTGCAGTTTAAAAAAAAAAGTTAAAATGATTCCATTGAAGTGAATTTGCAGCTAAGTGCTGCTAAAATGTTCCTTTTGTTTGAAGTTAAATAAATGCTTTATGATGTGGCGCATTATGAAGTATCACCATTCAGTTTGAGGTGGCGGAGAATAAAAGTAATTAGGCAAGAGGCTCGGTAAAACTGCATGTGTTTGCTTTAAATCGATGCACTTCCACGATGGGAGCGTGCTAATTGGGTCTTGTCAGCTGCATGACAGTTCGTTTGAGTGTGTTACGTCATCAGGTGTGCTTTCAAGGTT
Source organism: Gymnothorax reevesii (assembly GCA_029721435.1). NCBI lineage: Eukaryota > Metazoa > Chordata > Actinopteri > Anguilliformes > Muraenidae > Gymnothorax > Gymnothorax reevesii. The sequence goes on from CM056589.1 coordinate 21,281,425, forward strand.
TTGTTTCGTTATATCTCGATTTATAGAGATGCTAGAAGGAGTACCTTACGATTCTTCTTCTTAGGATAATAATGACTACGTTTGGTCAACCTGAAGCAACCAACTAAATGTTGTGAGGATGTTGTGACCTCAAATCCTACACTGTATAAAAACTGTAGGCCAAGTTATTGTGATGTCAACCATTGATGTTTAGAGTGCTCGAAAAAGCACTTTGGCACGTGGAAGTTCAGTTCAGGTTGAAAAATGCAGATCCAGAGTCCGTGCTGTATGGCTGTTCGAGTTTGAGTCCCCCGCTGAGCGTGTTAGGCCCACCTACCAATTTATCAGGAAGACACTCTAAATAACAGTCAGGACTGGTCTTTACATGGACCCACAGTACCTTTATGAGGGCAATCAGGGAAATTGTGCATAAGCTCAACTCCTTCTCTGATTAATTACAGCATGATGCATCGGCTTTACTCTGCTTCAGTAATGTGAATGAGAAAGGAGAGGGAGAAAGACCCTGAGTGAGTGAGAGTCGCGAGGGGGGGATTTCTATCTGGGATTAGCATTTTAAAATCAAGGATTTGCTCGGTTAAGGCACTGCATTGCCGTGCAGAAGTGTCTATTGCATTGCGGGTTCTAGCCCCAGTCGTAACAACCGGCAGTGGTCGCCAGTTTTTTCAGAGTAGCGCACAATTGGCTATAGCGCTACAGGGTCTTAAATTGGGAAGGGACTGCCAGGAATGGGAAATACAATAAATAGCTTTGTTCGTTGCTCAAGCGCCTCCAGTTGACCAGACGGCCGCTCATCAAGAAGATTCTAAGCCTGGTCACGTCCGGGTATCCTCCGCCCTCATTCTGAACTTGCAAAGATTCAACCAATGAGTGTATAAAAAGCGGTGGCTGTCAGGCACGTGTTTCGGAGGAGAGCCGTGAACTGTCTTCACTCTCCTGAATTGGCAACAAGGGGTCGTAAATGAGCAAGCCTTGTACACAGTTGACCAATTGGGCATTCCAGAATCGGGTGGGATTGGAGATGCCAAATTAAAAAAAAAAAGGTACTTTGACATGTGCAATTAATAGGGAACTCTGATGAATGAACGGGCGTTCACCTTCCCTTAATCCTGGTTTCAGGGCAGCCTGCTGGAGAGATGCAATGAATGTTGCTACTAACCACACATCCATTATTGCGCGTGCAGTCATCTCTGAAGAAGAAGAAAAACTAAATAAAATAGGCGAAAGGCCATTTAACTTCGGTCATACAACTTTCACACTATGTGAACAGCTGAATCCAATGAGTTTATTTCTAACATATACTTTTATATGCACTTTTGGAGGTTAGTTTGGTGAGGCAGAAGCCTCCCCTTTGCTTGATTACCAATCAGACGATTAAGTAGTGAAGTAAGACTATTCGGCCGAATGATGGGCCAGTTTAAGTTTCCGCGGCGTTATTACTCAGAACATCGAACCTGAAATTCTCAACAGCAGATTTGCGCGTACTTGCTTCCAGGAAGCCGAAGCTGCGTCATCAACAAATATTACAACAGTTCGATTTATGCGGAGTTCAATGCGTGCTTTTACACCTAAACTAAAAGCGGAGGTTTATTTTCAGTCGTCTTTCATAATCCGATTAACAAAATGTTTAAACAATACACAGAATTACCGAGAATTTTTCCTAATCGATTATTCAGATTTCCATCCTTGCAGTCTCGAAATGAAGCGTAGGGCTATACGTGAATGAATCTTATTGTCATTATCTCCTCTATCAGTATCAGGCTTCCTATTGGCTTGGTCTTAATTGTTTTGATTGTCAAGCAGGAACAGTGTGGGAACAAGTTCACAAAATCCTGGGATAAAAGTTTGGGTCACTGCCTCACCTCGCCGCACGTCTGTGGCTCACTGAAGGAAATACTCGCAAATCTGCATTTTTGTGAGCATTTCAAGTTCGATGTAGCCTACTGAGTAATAACGCCACGGAAACTTAAAATGGCCAGTTATTCTGCCGAATAGTCTTACTAAACTAAATAGTCGTCTGATTGTTAATCAAGCAAAGGGGAGGTTTCTGCCTCACCAAACTAACCTCCACTGCACGTCACTGGTGGGTTGGCAGACAAAGACTGGCAACAGCATGTGAGCAGGAGTTTTGAACTGTGGCAGTTGATATTCTCTGGTCTGCTCTACCGCTCTGTTTAACAAGACTCCCAAGCCCTAGAATCCAGTGGCTCAGATGGAAAATTTTGAAACAAACTACGGCACAAAATGGCTCCCTGTGAAGAACCAAACAAGCAAAGTAATACGAATGAAGATTAAACTTCACAGTAATTTGGCGTACAGACTAGTGAATGGGAAAACGCTGTCAAATCTGGTTTGTACTATCACCGGTTTACAATCAGAGTGGCGCAAATAAACATGCAAATGAGCCATGTAAACAATAGGAAGAACTGTTATGAAGATGTCTACACCTGCCAAGCTGGAGAAACTATGCTGTAAAAAAAAAAACAGAAAAAACATCTAGCCGCATTTAACGTAACCTGGAAGGACATCCAATCCATTATAACATTCTCTTACTTGGTGACTGCAAATGTATTTAAGGAAAGGAGGCTGACATCTCCCAGTAACAGATCACTTTTGTGACCATGCTGCTTTTGAAATATTAAAATTTCAATCTTGGAGAGCATGCAATAACTTTCCTCCGTCAAACAGAGTGAAATCATGAATACGCAGCATGCAAACAGAAAACGCTCTGAATAAATAAATAAAACTGATAATGAACACCAGATCTGAAAGCAGCCACTGGAGTTTTTTTTTAGGAAGCAAAACTCATATATTAATATTCAGCGCTTCAGACGTTTCAATTCCAAAACCTGTGGGCCTTCGCGGAGAAAGCGGACTCATCATTTCACCGAGTAATGTCGTCTTCGTCTGGCTGATTGCTATCTCGCAGGGATTTTGATGTGAAGTAGCGCGGTTATCTGCCTCGTTCTCCTTCCTTCCACTGGTGTCATAAATGCACGTACACCACGCCAGGTTTGGAGCAGTTCTAGTACGCTTTAAGCAAAGAACAATAAACAAACAAACTTTCTTCACTGAAAGTTTTTTTTTGTATTCTATGTGGCCCAATGGGATGCTCAAGTAATTACATTCACCCAATTGTGACACAATATATCTCTTTCCGATAAAAATGCTCATAACATGCTACAGTTTTCTGTTTGCAGAGATTTTGCATCGCCTAACACCTCCTCACCACCACCACCTCCACCACCCTCTGATTTCCAAGCATAGCATACTGGCAGCATAGTCTGCACTTATAGATGCATTGTACTATGCAGGCTGTATGCCACAAATTGGATGTGTATAGACGATGCATTGAGGAAATTCTTGCTAACAACAAATTAAACTAAGAATGAGGCCTATAGTTCATTGAGATCATCTGTTACCCCTGTCATTTCAGGCGCGGGAGGGAGAGTTACTCAGCGGAAAAGACAATAATGAATCCCACACTAGTAGCACCTAAAAACTGAGAAAGTGCACCTTCTTCCGAGAAATTCCTGCAAAACCTTTAAATGCACTGAGGGTTACAGAAGATTGAGGCCAACTCGGTTAACCTCGGCAAAATTTTACCGAGGTATCCCGAAGTCTGTCCAGTTTACTCAAGTTGAGACAACAGCTCAGTAAACCTTGGTGAAATTTTCCCATGGAATACCGATGTGGTCTCTGAACTTCAGTGGGTCAGACAATGCTTGGTAGGTCTCGGGAAGATTTCACCGTGGTTCTCTGAGGTGTTGTCCAAACTTAAGTAAACCGGACAGACTTCGGGATACCTTGGTAAAATTTGTCCACAGCTCACCGAGTTGGCCTCAAATCTTCAGTAAACCTTAGGTTTTGTAGGAATTTCTCAAAAAAAGGTGCACTTCCTCAGTTTTTAGGTGCTTCTAGTGCAAGCTGTGTTGCAGCATTCCACCTGAAGTTTCTCAAAATGAGAGGCTGGGTTCTGCTCCAATAATCATAAAATCTTGCTAATGTGCTCTCAGAAGCACATCTAAGACGAGCTATTCCTCACGCACAGTGTTTGGTTTATTTCCTCTGATTACATAAGTGCAAATTGCTGGCTTTGGTACTTCCTGTGTTACAGACAGCCTCAACAGAAAAACCGTGCAAACTTGCTGGAACACCCTGTCGCTATGCTATGTTGCTGAAGCTTCTTTTTTTTTGACACATTGTAAAGTGATACTGTAATTAATGCTAAGGCACAGACCTTGCACCCTATTTTCACCTCCCTTTTTGGTCCTAGCGACAGCATGCTTTAGAAAACATAAACAACTTATTTTTTGTCCTCAGTAGCCTTTAGGGATGGTTTCTAACCACTGTATTTATAGTACTAGTCAGAGTAGAAAGGCTTTTGTTTTGTGTACTTGATACTCTAGGTTAGGTTGCTCTCTCTCAGCTAGTTTTTGCTGTTCTGTTGGCAACATCCAGCATCCCTCGACCTTGGTTGTGAGAGTCGGCATTGTCTTGTTTGTTCCCGTTTTCTTTATTTTATGTCTGCACCACAGTAAACCTTTGTGCACTGAGTTGCTACTTTGTCCCCTTGTATTATTGTTCTTTATCACACTACATCTTGCACATCTCCCAGTTCTTACCTATTTTAAACATCCAGTTACCTACTCCCCTGCACCCCTAGTCCTGTGGGGGTTGTAACATCCAGAAATGTCCCATTGCTTCTTATGTGCAGGTGTGTGGGTAATAAGCGTGCTTGATCCTACAGGGGTGTGCAATGATGATTATACACTTAACAAAATGAAGATAAATCAGAAACCATGTATTATTAGTATTTATGTGATGTAATACTGGATTACGTAAGTAGATGAAAATGGAGAAAAAATGGAGAGAAAATGCCAATATTAAGTGTGGCCACCCCTTGTTTTGATCACAGAATTTAATCTTTTAGGCACAGTTTTCACTTTTTAAAAATTTCCTCGCTTTCTAATCCATTCCATTTCGTTTGAAAGAATCTCTTTGGAATGAACATCAATGTTACAACAGCTTTGCTCAATTGAATTATGGTCTCGGCTTTGAGCAGGCCAAGTCATAACTTTTATGTCACCAGATGTTTCTGTCTGAGAAAATTCTTGCACAACTTAGAAGTGTTTATAGGGTCATTGTCTCGTTGAAAATAAAATCGCTGACCAACCAGTCTCTTTCCAGATGGCAATTGTGCCTCACAAGGATGCTGTAATACTTCTATGATTCAATCGATTTTTATGAGATCACAGCTCCTTTCAAACAGACTGTACCCCAAACCATAATATTACCACCTCCGTATTTTATTGAAGGGCTTGAGCAGTCTTTTTGAAATGTTCTCCAACTCAACGGCGCACATAAGTTCTGTGTTTGGGTGAGACTATTTCAAATTTTGATTCATAGATCCAAAGAACTTTTTCCCACTTTTTACTGGTGTCCAATCCTTGAACTTCTTGGCAAACTCGTCGTTTTTTTTTTTTTTTATTTTGCTGTTACCAGCTCTTGGCAGCAACTTGGCCATTCAGGTCATTTTCATAGAGGCGTCTGTAAAGAGTAGATCTTGACACTTTCATCTCTTCACTTCTAGCGCTATTGGTATCATCATGAAGTCGTGCTGTCAACCGGCGATGTATTTTTTTTTTTTTACTTGTCATACATTGATGACAAACATCAGAGGCACATAACTTCCATTTTGCTCCAGTATTGCCACTAGGTTTCAGCGACCCGGTCTCTCTGAAACGGTTGATGATGTTTCTTACAGTGCCGTGGAGCCATTTAACGTCTTCAGCATCATTTAAGGCCACAATACAGCAGGGAATGATCTCGGAGTGCTCCTTCTGACGTGCCATTATCTTTAACGTGGTGACCCGGCTCAAAGTCAATGTCACCTTATGTACTCGAACAACTAACCACCAGAGGTAATTTTGTGGAAAAATGTTGCCTCAAACCAGTTTAAACTATCTTTTTGCATCAGTAATGATGGCATGAACCTTCAAACATGTATTCAGGCTATGCGAGAGTCAAACAAATAAAATGTGCGATGCCTTTCGATTGTTATGAAAAACTGATGTTTTTAGTGTTTTTATTTCTTACCCATATTTTAACCTCAGTATACCAATGGGAATGATTTATTTATTTATTTAGTTCTCATTGCCTACAATTGTTTTCAATACATTTTCCCAAAACGTAGAGCAGTAATAGATTGATAGCCCTTTTAGATGAAAGTGTTGGTCTATAATCGTCACTGCACACTAGTGTATCTCAGTATAAGGAGACACAGTAGGAACACACAGTGGACTGGGATCACACACCACTCTCACCTCACACACTCTTACCTGTAGGAAATTGAAAGTCTCCAATTAATCTGCCATGCAAGTCCTTGGACTGTGAGGGAAAACCAATGCGAAAATATGCTCAGGTCAGCTCCAGGCCAGGATGCGAACCCATTACATTCTGGCCAGGAGGCAACAGTGCTACCCACTGCAGAGCTGCACTGCCCCTGTTAGTCAACCTGAGACCCAGAATTGAGGCAATGATAGTCGGTGGTAATAAAGGATCCTGCAGGACCCGCCACAGATTGTCCTCCCCTAATAATGGGACTGGTGAGACGTGATTCCTCTTGCTGCAGTACTAGATAAATCACCGCACAGGAACTTAGCCAGTGTTCTTATCCAGAGCGAATAGAAGAGCTTTTGAATTTTTTACAGGTTTTAAATTCCATGCAGTTGAACTGAAACAATATGCATGGACCTGGACTTATGGAAAGGTCAACGAGTAGGTAACACTTTACAATACTATACATTAATTTGCAAGTGGGTACTAAGGAACCACTAACAAGGAGGTACTCAGGAACGAATGTGGAGGTACTGAAGAGCAAATGAGGAGGTACTTGGGTACAAATGAGGATTACAGAACACAAAACTGTAAGTAGGAACTAAGGAACAAATGAGGAAGTACTATGAAATGAATGAGGAGGAACTAAGGAATGAAGATAGAGACACAATTCAATAAAGGCTGTAATTCCACTGCGATTACAGTGACATGAATGTTAATACATTCAATTAAAAACTGGTAGTATGTATCAAGTGAACCGTGCAGCCAAGATATAAGATTGCGACTCTTTCGCAACCGCGACGGCCCTGACTGCAATAACGTATGTTAATCAAGGGATCGATGGCGGTATTTTACCCGAAAATAGAACTGGCCATATTTTGTGAGCGAGTCCCGTTCTTTATCCATTATGCGACGCTGAAAAAGACACAGAGCCACACTTTGCGTGTCTCTCGCTTCAGCAGGTGCAGTGATGGGGAGGTCTCTCACCGGTAGCGCTAAGAGTACTCTGGCGGCATTTGTTTGAGGTTATGCTGCATAAACCACTTAAACACAAGGTTGAGCACCAGGGATGAATAGAAAGAAATGTCTACTGCGCTGTTAGCATTTTTTTTTTATTGCGTTTGTGAAGCAGGTGCTGCTGCCCTCTCTTTGCGCTGAGGTGTAGCCAACAAGGAGTAGAACTCACAGCCGAAACCTAACAATAACTGGCTTATTCAGAGATTTACCTGCAGGTGTTCAAAGTGCTTTACAGACATTTTAGAAATGAGAAACAAATGATTACGGCATGTGCGCGCGCGCGTGTGTGTGAGTGCAAGCGTGTGTGTATGCTCAGAGATGGGTGTTAATTGTGAAAAAAAGTAAGAGTCACAACAATAGTCTCTGAACCAGCAGAAAAACAGCAACAAGAGGCACACATCTAATAAAAAGCAAGCTCATTAAAATACCTGCTGGAGTAGGTGTTGGTTTTTTCTCAGTCTATGGAAACTCTGAGCCAAAAGCGAGAGAAAAGTGTAACCTCCTTCAGATTTTAACATGGACTCTGGAGCAGTCCAGGGGGCTTTGTTATTCTATATATATATATATATATTTTTTTTTTTTTTTTAAATTTGGCATCTCCAATCCCGCCCGAATCTGGAATGCCCAATTGGTGAACTATGTACAAAGCTTGCTCGTATGCGACCCCTTGCTGCCAACTCAGGATAGTGAGGACAGTTCACGGCTCTCCTCCGAAGCACGTGCCTGTCAACCACTGATTCTTATACACTCATTGGTTGAATCCTCGTAAGTTCAGAATGAGGGCGGAGGATACCCGGACATGAACAAACCCAGAGTCTTCCTGACGAGCACCCGTTTGGCCAACAGGAGGCGCTGGAGTAACGAACAAAGCTATAATTGTTTCCCCTAATCCGGCAGTCCCTTCCCAATTTGGAACCCTGTGGCGCGATGGCCAATTGTTATTCTATATTTAATATGCTCAGGGGGGTATCCATGTCCATTAGATTATAGAATGAGTTATAGAAAGAAACAAAAAAAATTCTCAAGTAAAAGTGACATTCATTTGAGGAATTACATAAAGGAATATTTCTGGAATAAACAAGGTGCACGTGCAAGCAATGAGTCATGTCATCTCTGTTATACTTTTTAATTAAAAGTCGTCCGGGTAGATTTTAAGCCGCGCGTTCTTACAGCACAGTAAGTCGATGTTGACTGACCGTGTGTGTAGGGCTAATGGTGGCAGCGAAGGAACAGAGATTTGATCGCCAGTCACTGTGTTCTCATCGCACCACTCTGAGCACAGATTGAATGCTGAGCGTCAGAGGCCATGAAATCTGTTCAGATTTATTCCAGCCTCTGATTTACCGACAGTGCTAAAATTAGATTTTTTTTTTATTCCTGCGGGCTGACGGTAAATTTATTGACGGTCAGAGACCCTCGCTGGAGCGAGCAAGACCAGCGGGTCCTAAAATCTAAAATCCTTTGTTCACCGCCAGATTTCAGGCTCAGCTGTGCTGGCAAAGATTGCTGGGATCAAACTTGGAATAATAAGCATCACTTGAAGTTGTATTCACCGCTGTTTTACTTAGGCAAACTTTAGTGCAAAGTTTTGTTTTTTAAACACAAGAATATTTTCTTTTTTTGTCCCCTACGCATTTGTATCTGTAGAGTTGCGAACATTTTTATTATTATTGTAATTATAATTATAATTATTAATGTTGGTATTTTGTTTAAGAAATTAATGGAGGACCTGTCCCTCAAGAGACACACATGGGGCACACATTTACCATGTAGACGGACAGTGCCAACTTCTTCAGTATGTTGTGAATTACGAAATGACAATACGAAGGGACTACATTGCAGCGTACCTACTTTTTTTAGTTAAGAGTGCTAACGCTGATGGTTGATTTCATTTAGTTTTTAACAATTTGTGGCTCTGTATAGTACATTTTTCAGTGTTTTGAACCATCCTTCCGTTATTTAAACAGACGCTTTTATCCAAAGCGACTAACAGTAAGTGCGTATGGGAAGGTCACTGACACAGTAGCCCAACAGACTGGACAAAGTACAATTCAAATCAAGCATTAGTCACCTAAAGTCATGAACATGTAGAGCAAAGACTGCACAGAAGGCAGTAGCACACAGGAAAAAGAAACAAAGCAAATTGATGCAAACAGTAAAGTTTTTTTTAATGTAAATAAAAGCAGGGGAAGGGGGCGATCAGGTCAGAAACTGTCTAAACAAGTGAGTCTTAAGGTTATGGCAGAAGAGCGGCAGGGATGGAGCAGTTCGTAGAGAGGCGGGAAGGTCATTCCACCACTGGGGAGCAAGATGGGAGAAGCTGAGCGATCTGGTAGAACGACCAGCTTTCCGACCCAGGGTAGGGGGGGCGAAGTCGTCCTGCTGCTGCTTAACGAAGTGGCTGGGCAGGTGTGTATGGGATGATCATCTCTTGCAGACTGGAAGGGGCTGTCTTGCTTGCTGCAGCATAGGCCAGAGTAAGAATTTTGAATCTAACTCTTGCCGCAACTGGCTGCCAGTGCAGGGTTCACCTTCAGGACTGTGTCTTCTATACTCTTCTATGCTTGAGTCATGACCGTAACTCATCTCTTATTATAAATGAGTGCTGGCAAAAAACCGTCTTTCTGAGCATTTAAGAGAAAGCTCGTCGTGCTTTTAGTCGCTAAAACTACAATAATTTGTAGCGATGACGGCAGAGAAATTGGTCGGTCAGTTAATTCTCCATTTGTGACTGGACTATAATTGTCACTAAAAATGAGGTGTGCATTTATTCGAGTGCAAGCCTGCTCAAAATTAGTTTATATGAAGCACCACAGTCATTTTGCTAAGTGAGAGTGAAACTCCAGTGGATAATTATTATGCAATATAAATAATTGACATTAATATCTTAAATGGCACATATTTACTTTGCTTCATGAAACTCATTCAAGTTTTTATTTATATAAATAGCATTATGTGAGCAAATAATTACACAGTAGGAGGGCTTCACATTTCAATTTGATTTTAGCATAATAAGACATAAAATGTAATTACAAACATAATTACTTTCCTGAATGCATGATTTCCCTTGTTTTTTCTAATTCCTTAAATGTTGTTTGTCAGAAATTGCGTGCACCAGCACGTGCATGAATTAATCCCAATACAATTACTTTGTGCACCACCAATGCCAAAACCATGTGGACCCCTGATCGTCCTATCACTCCATAAATATGTGGACATTATTATGGAATCAGTCCTCCTTAACAGCCTTTGCTGTTTCGGGACGATACTCCCCTGGGGTGTTTAAACATTACAAAAGGGACTTGCTTCCCATAAAGGGATGAGTTAGGTCTAGCAGTCATGCTGGGTGATTAGACCCGGCTCAAAATCAGCTTTGCAGTTGATCCGAACTGAACTTGATGACATTGAGGTCAAGAGCCTGTGCTGGCCAATCAGATTCCTCTGCACAGAACTTAGCAAAGCATAAATGGAGATCACTCAGGGTGTGGCGAAGGGCCTTCTTCAAACTGCAGGAGGTAAGAGAATCATGAAGACTGTCATATTTTGTCAAGATGTACTGTCACTGAATCTGAGAGACATGGCCATACAAAATAGCCCCATACTAAGGGGTGTCCATATACTTTTGTCCGAGCAGGGAAGCCGTCTCCGCTCCATTTATTGCTCAAGGACAGATCATTATACAGTATAAAAGTCAATTGTCTACCCTGGTGCACAAATTTTTTAATTTGGTTTACATAGTTTGAAATTTTGGATTTTAACAATGTCATTATGCCCTCATGAAGACAAGCTTGTCCGTTAACAACTAAGTGCAAGCGTGGAAGAATATTGCATAAATTTTGCAGTCAGAAAGATCAAATTCCCATTAAAAAATGAATAACAAAATAAATACGTTTGGTAACATGCTGTGTCTCGCATAAAACCGATCAGTGCTCTTATGATTGTAATTAATTTGTTTTTGCCAATAAGGTCGAGAGGTTTTTCCCTTAGTTGCGAGTAAGTAGAGCAATTATTTTCCTCAAACAAGCTTATTAGATAAGACAGCATTCAAGGGAATGAGATATATTTCATAATTACAATCACCACACTTTGAACTTAAAGATGTAAATCGCCCCGTAATTGCTTCGTGCTCTAACAGGAGGGTGAAGCTAAACAAATGTTAAATGAATAAGAGATGATGGCAATTTAAAATAATGCATTCTCACAACCTTTTTAATATAACAGATCATTGTGGCAAGAACAGAACATTTAGCTCGACATTAAATGCAGTAGAACATTTCCTCCGTTAAATACTGTAGAACCGCATACACAGTTTACATACGTACACAGCATCTAGCGCCATATCAAGCTTTGAAATCCCCCAGAGTTATTACTGCTGCTACTTGGCAAGCTGTTTCACCGAGAGAAAGCTCCCACTGCGAAAAAAAGAAAAAAACTTTTTTTTTTAGTGTTTAAATTGTCAGCATTCCTTGGTCACAGAGCTCAAAACATCTGTCTACACATTCACAAGGCTCAGCACTTGCTGTACGCGTAAATTCTCCATAGTTAGAACTTTCCGGAATGAAGTAGCGGCATTTTACCTCAGCACCTGTGCTGGGAACAAGGGGTACCCTATATTCTAACCAGGGTCCAGCTGTCGTGGCCCTTCCGCACCCGGCAGTCTCTTGGGCTCTCTTGTAATTGGCTGTAATTTTGAGCAGGGTGGGAGGGTTTTGGTGGTCAGGTGAGAGCCGTGCCTCAGCTCTCTCCTGCCAGTTCAGTGATGGATCGGTTGCCAGAACTGCGCAGACACCAGCCGCTTCGGCCCGTAGAGCTGGCACGACGAGTTGAGGGCGCTCGCTTGGCAACCGGTAGGGAAAAAAGTAAAAGGTCAGCACATTTTGCGGGACAGGTGTGCTAATGTGCTGTTCGTCTGCGCTGACTTGTTTGGAACGTTTATATCTGAACCCTTTTGTGCGGTACCTAAGCTAAGTTTAATGTGGTAGCCCCTGATTGCGTAGAGCACTGAAGTTATTTCAGATTTTAAATGAGCAGGCTGGCAAAACTGATATTGAACAAATATTATTTTTACCTCGGCAATACTATTTACTGAAAGCACCAGCTTACTGTTTATTAGTGTCTAGTAGAAAAAGAAGAGGAAAGTAATAGATGACCTGGGCCACCCTCTCCTATGCTAGGTTCTAAAATTCTGTGAAGAACGGCTTAGGAATACTGGCCAACCTGACAACTGTTCGTCCCCAGCAAGCTTCATTCAACTGAATGCAATGCAGTGCCATTCATGGTCATCAGTCAAGGGGGAAAAGAGATTCAAAGGAGAATGGAGTTGAGGTGAATTTCACCGCAGTCCTCTTTACTTTTGAGCCATAAAAAATGTCTGTGTAATGCAGGAGACCGTGACACGAAACGTTGCAGGTACGTTGGCACGTGTAACCGTAAGCAGACAGGCAAAACTACCGCACTGCTGGAAAAATGGAACATAGCTGTCAGTCAGCTTATTTATAGCAGGAGGGGAAAAAAAGGTTTACAGCCATAAAAGACCTTAAAAGCTTGTACTAGCTGGTTTACCTCTGTGCTTTCCTCAGGCTAAGTCCTGGCCCCAGATGTGCCAGAGTACTAACAGCATTACATTACAGTCACTTTAAAAGATGCTCTAATCTAGAGCAACATGGTGAGAAGTGTTGCTGCATGGAGAGAAAATCGCCGGGAATGATGCGCGCCTGCGCGCGTGTTAGTGTGTGTGCGTGCGCGCTATGTACTGAGGACCGGAATGAGTTTTTAACCAACAAAGTGAAGTCTAATTTGGGAAGTGAGGACATTTTGGCTGGTCCTCACAACTACAAAGGCTAATTGTGACTTAGTTAAGGTTAGGGGTAAGGTTAGAATTAGGGATAGGTTAAGGTTAGGGTAAGGGTTTGGGTTAGGCATACATTGCTTTACCCCTAGGGAAAGGCTGTAGAGACACAGGAACATTGAATGGAAGTCAATATAATGTCCTCACAAAGATATAAGTACAAGGATGTGCGCGCGGTCGTGTGTGTGTGTGTGTGTGTGCGCATGTATGTGTGGGTGTATGTATAAGTACGCTTGTGTATGCGTGTAGATGCGCTCGCCTGCATGTGCGTGTGTGTGTGTGTGTGTGTGCGCGTGTGTGTGTGTGTGCCTGTGTATGTGTGTGAACATGCATGAGTGTCCAAAGGCATTAAATTTGCACTATTTTCATGCCAAAATGAGTGGCATATAGTACACACAGCATGTTTAAATGTTGCAAACTAAGGGCAACATTCTCCGGCAATGAATTCAGTCTCATTCATCCTTTCCTAACAGTCCAAATCTTCGGGAACAAAGCAAAGCAGAGCTTATGATTACGTCTCTCAAGATTTCAGGCACTGGGACTGTTGGAAGCGAAAGGGACTCCAACACGGAACAACAAATTAACATTTTAATCAAAACCAACAACTCTTACCCTTCCATAGGCCTAGTGTGCATGTGCAGACATGCTGCTTCCCCCATCAATGGCGTTTTCTCACTAAATATTTAACTGTCGTTTTTTGACTTTATTTAAAAAATTAAAACCTGTGATTGTGTGTCCTCTAAAGCAGTCAGCTCTGAAATAGCCCGCTTTTCTCCTCTCCAGGAATGTTTAAATAAAAAGTCTTTGGAAACCCCCCAGAATCTCATTTCCTGTTATATTTAAATTCAGAGGATTATCAGGAACTTTGCATGCATTTGAAGATAAAACGTTTACTGGCAAAAGGTATTCACATCTTTTGTGTCGCAGTTTCCCCTCCTGGCTGTGCATTGAGTTTTCTACCAGCTAGTCTCGGTTTCTTGGGCCGGCGTGTGAGAATCCTGCGATGCCATGCCAGCAATTGGTAAGGAGAAAGAGCCTGGGTGGCCATTGAATAGAATGCAGTGAGAGGGGGCTTCCATCAGTCTCTTCACTGTATGATATCAGGCAAACTGAGGACAGTTAAAAAAAAAAAAAAAGCTCAATTCTGTCAAAAAAAAAAGGATTTGCCCCCTTCCCAATTTCTTCTATTTTACATTATTTGTCATACTTAAATTTTTCCAATCATCCACCTAATTTTTTTCTTTTTTTTTAATTTGGCATCTCAAATCCCACCCGAATCTGGAATGCCCAATTGGTGAACTATGTACAAAGCTTGCTCGTATGCGACCCCTTCCTGCCAACTCAGGATAGTGAGACAGTTCACGGCTCTCCTCCGAAGCACGTGCCTGTCAGCCACCGATTCTTATACACTCATTCGTTGAATCTTCGCAAGTTCAGAACTAGGGTGGAGGACACCCGGAGTCTTCCTGACGAGCGCCCGTCTGGCCAACAGGAGGCGCTGGAGCAACGAACAAAGCTGTTATTGTATACCCAAATCCGGCAGTCCCTTCCCAATTTGAAACCCTGTAGCGCGATAGCCAATTGTGCACTACTCTGAAAAAGCTGCCGACGGGTACCCCGGGGCTCGAACTCACGACGTGGTGATCACCTCTGCACGGCAGAGCAGTGCCTTAACCGTGCAAGCCACCCGGCAGCTTTCGTCCACCTAATTTTAATAAGAGACAAAAACATAAGTAGACACAAAATGCAGCTTTTAAATGATTAGGTCATTTCAGGAAGGTAAAGAGTAAAAAAAAAAAATCTTTATCACCCATGCGAAAAAATAATTACCCCGTTAAACTTAATGATGGGTGGCAAGACCTTTAATCAAACATTTGCAATACTAACTAGTGATAATTCTTTTAACATTGCTGTGGAGGAATTTTCGCCCAGTCTGTATTAATGAAATGTATTGATTTAGCCACATTGGAGGGTTTTCAGGCAGCAGCTGCCTGTTGAAGGTCTTTTCACAGCAGCTCAATCAGTTTCAAGTCAGCATTTTGACTTGGCCACTCCAAAACCTTCATGTTGTTTTTTTAAAGCCATTCAGAGGTGCACTTGCTGGTGTTTCGGATCGTGCTGCACAACGCTTCAGCTTATGTTCACAAACAGATGGCTGGGAATTATCCTTTAAGATTTTTCGGTCAAAAGCAAAATTCATGGCTCTATGGATTCTTGAAAATTGTACAGGTCCTGAAGCAACCAAGCAATGTCATGGTTTGGTCCCGCTGGTAGAAGGCAATAAGCCGGCGGGCACTGGGACCACTCCGGACCACACTGGGGTGCCACACCTCCAGACCACACTGGGGAACCACCTCTCAGACAGCAGGAGGGGAGAGGGCTTGCAGGGCAGGACCCTCACAAGCAATTTCTAATGAAATTGAACCCATTTATCAATCAAATTTGTTTAATTGTTTAATTTAGTAATGAAGGGGGCAGTAACTTTTTTGCATAAAGCCAAGGAGGGTTAGATAGCTTTTCTCCTTCAGTAAATTCAATCCTCATTTAAAACCTGTATTTTATGTGTACATTTTGGTTATTTTTATATATTTCAATTTTTAATATTTTAATTTTTGTGGTGATCTGAAACATTTTAGTCTGACATATATGCAAATATATAAAAGTTGAAAAGGGGCAAATAAATATTAACAGCATTGTACACGTATATATGCACGTAATACCTAAATAAATGAAAGGATATCTTGGTAAATAACCTGTTATGGGTCACCAATAACAGGAAATCCTAATCTGGAAAAGACGGGTTAGATGATGTGTACATAACAACATAAATAAATACATTTTTTTTGCCAAAGCAAAAAATACCAGATTAGCTACCGGAACTCCACTGAGCTTCAGGGCCATCGCCGAGGGATACGGAATTAGAGTGTGTTTCCTCCATTTCCTCAAACCACATCTCATATTAGCATATTTTGCATTTGCACATTGAGAATTCTCTGAAATGTGACAACTAAAGGAGATGTCAGGCTCTCCTCTGTTTCCTCGAAATAAATTAGGCTCCTCACGGCTTTCACACTTATTCAGCTGGACATCATCCTGAGCAGATTAAAACAATGGCATTAGCATACCAATTAGCATAACTAATACAACAAGCATTATAATGTCTACGACGGAACTTTGGAACTTGATTTTTTTTTTTCATGGTATTCGGTTTGAGAGTGTAATTTCTTTCCGGGCTTGTGAATGGCACTTCCTTCTTGCACAAAGGCATGCTTTAATTGATTACCCTCGAGATGGATGGGAAACGCGCAGTGGACGAAACTTGATATTTTCCGGCCTCCTTGCACTGTCAATGTGTTCCCCTTATTCATTCGGATAACCTTGGTCAGTCACGCTACAAACCACCAACTCGTCCAAGCCTGCTCCTCTCACCTTTAAATCATTTCAGTTTGAACCACTTTCAGGTCTAAATGGTGGTCTGATATCCGTGGTGTCACTTCCAAGGATTCGCTGGTGGAAAATGGAACATTGGATCCCCCCCCATCTGTGCTGTTGTCACCGTAACTATAGCAACTGCGCCGTGGTGGATGGCAGGTTTATTAAAATAGGAGGAAGCAGTATCTGATGCATCCACTTATCATGCCAAGCCCTTGGTAAACTCACCATTTAAATAAATGAAGCTACTTACTTCCAATTTAGCTCCAGCATGTGCAGGAATCACAGTTTGTCTTCTTAACCCTTATTTTAATAACTGTAGGGGTGGGTAGAGTACATATAAAGGTGGCTATATCTTACTCATTTTAAACCCCATGTACGACGATGGTAATTCTCCTTTTTGGTGATTGCCTGCCATTACCTTCCATAATGATCATAATTATCTTTTAACTGAAAGGTAAGAGTGCATCCATAGCCCTTTCAATGTAATTTACCCGCTTTTTTAAATGCTGTCAACTATTTCTGTCAATAAATACTCATTTCCTCTTTTCCATGTGAGTAGATCTACCCAGATTAAATGTCGTGATTCACTGTACAGGCTGCCCCCTAGTATTGTCAGCTGGATTTGTTGATTCTTCTGCTTTATTCTGGAAGTGAATCTCTCATGTCAGAAATGGTATGAAGTGAGTGATAAGGTTAATGTTGATGTGCGTTTACTTATGCACAAGAAACAAATAAACAAATGCTCAATCTAAGTTGCGCCTGTTAAGCAATTTTGACACTTTATTTGGGAGGACTGAGGATGCGAGATGGGCTTTTTTTTTTGACGTGCGACCCGAATTAAATCAGTCTGAATTGCCACTTGTGATTAGCGAACACTATTTCACCCATTTGTAGTCAAAAACCAGAAAACAGAGTACGGTGTCAGTGGAATGATTACTCCTGGATAAGCGAAGCATAGGGAGGAGTGTTGTGTGATGAGACTCAAGTGTCACTCACTAATCAATTAATTAATCAGTTTGCCGTTATAGCATGACCACAGGTGGTAAGATAAATATGATCTTGGCATGGATGACCGGTCCGTAATTCACAAACAGCTTATCCAGGAGTTATCGATAGTGTCACTTTGATTTACGAATGGTATGTTGTTGCCAGAATATGGGTGCAACATCGTGACATCCTTTGTCCAATGCAGAGGCCATTCTGTACTTATATTTTCAACTTAGGAACAAAAATGCCCCTTCTCTAATTTGTATATCCTTCAAAACCTTTGTGTTCCCAAAGAAGGTGTTTCTGCAACCTGATTGGACGGATTTCCAGCAACCCAGCACATTTGAATCTGGACATGTAGCTAAATACAATGGAGCAGGCCCAACTGTTCTGCCCCCAAACATTTCATACTGTACAGTGCATAAGTGCTCTGACTGTAACACTATTTTTATTAGGTCTGGAGGGCTTAAGTCGTGGCCTGCAGGTCCCTCGTCATCAATCGTTGGTCGTTTATCATGTGTGAACATCTTCCATCTTCAAAACTACAGGGTCGTGAAGCTGGACACCAACGTTTGTTTGAGGCATTCCAATCCATTGACAAAAATGGCTGCAATGGCAGCCATCTGAAAAATGCAATTTTGAATCATTTGACAATCATTTCTGCAGCAATTCACCTAAAATGTGATATGAACAGACTTAGTAACAAGACTCAGAGAGAAAGGGGTTTTAGTTACCATTATTGGGCAACTCGATTGAGCAGTCACACTTTTTCATGAGTGACAGACAGCAACATTTCTGCCATTTAGCAAAAAATTAATCTTTAAGAAGTCTACATCATGAAATCCGATTAGATTTTTTTCTAACCTGAACTTTCACTGTCATCTGCTGTCAATTTTTGAAGTGCGCCATCTTCTCAATTCACTTCTGATTTTTGCTCTTCTTTCAGACAATGATTTTTTTACACAACACTTCCACCGAGTGGGTCTAATTAGTATTATTCTTTCTATTCCATGATGCCAATAGGAACAAACATCCAAAAATGGGTTTTGACCAGTTTTTATTGCCACAATTAATCATGAAAAAAGGTCGACCATGCGGTTACAATGCCCGTAAAAATTTTAATTATATATAGGTTAGTGCCTAATACATACTAATTTCTAAAGACATTATTAAACGAGGAAATAAATTGATTGATTTGGTCACATGACCTTGACCTTAAAGACCAAAGTCAAATCCAATTTGGCGTGTTTGATCAGCATACATGATTTGTCATTAGTTTCCAATACATACCGAAGATCTAAAGCCAACATTAAAGGACTTTTAGGCCATTTTGTCATTACCTGGACCTTGTTACCCAAGGTCAAATCCACTATGTCGAAAACAACCAGCAGACACGATTTGCTATTAGTGCCCAATACATATCTTACGCTCTACAAATATTAAACAAATATGGGCTATGTTTGTCATATAACCTTGACTTTGAGGCCCAACATCAAATTTGACTGACTGCCTAAGAATGTTCAGCATACATGGTTTCCTATAGATGCCCTAAACATACCTGAGCTCTAATTGCCATATTCACCAAGTTATAGCAATTTTTGCCATTTGATCTTGACGCCCAATGTCATATTCAACCTGACGAGAATGTTTGGCTTGCATGATTCCCTATAGGTGCCTCACACATGCCAAAGCTCTAAATGCCACATTAAGCTGTGATAACACATTTTTGCCATTTGACCTCCACCTTGAGGCTCAAGGTGAAATTCGAACAACCAAGAATGTTTGGCATACATGATTTCCTCTAGGTGCCTCATACATATTTAAGCTCTAACCGTCATATTAAGTAAGTTATAGCACATTTTTTTCATTTAGCCTTGACCTCAAGGCCCACGGTCAAATGTGACTGACTCACAATGTTCGGCATACCTGACTCCCCATAGGTCCCTCATACAAACCTAAGCTCTAAATGCTATATTAAGAGAGTTATAGCACAAAACTTCCCAAAAAATGATGAAGTCCAGACACGTTGCCGAGGTGGCACTATGAAGGAGCGATTCAATTAAAACGCCGTTTAGACTGCTGAAGCAGGTCATGATACGGATTCCCTTGCTGCGATTAGAAAAAAAAATCATCTGACACTTTTCGAGAAAATTGCACCTAAGTGCCAAAAATAGCCATTTTCGACATAAAAATGGCCGCGAAGTCGAAACGAACGATTCAATCAAAAAAAATTTTGCTGGGGCATTAACTTGATGACCAATTTGATCACATCTCCAAATGAAAAAAAAATTAATCTGACCGTTTTAGAGATATGGCTTTAAACAGACGATGCCGACGCTGCCGCCGGATGCAAAGTGACGACAATGGGTTACTGGCCTACGGCTGGCTACCAAAAATGACCGCCAGAAAATAGGCCAATCTGAACAACGGATACATATGATGTCACATGGATTAACGGATTAGCTTATTTAAGGACTTAAATTCCGCAAATGAATTTATTCAGTGCGCTTTGATTGAATACTTGCTGACTACAGCACAAGAATGTCAATGCGAGAGACTCACTCCAAATGCAGCAAAGCCAGCTATCAGTGTCAAGTTCTTGCATTTCATAATGAGGTTACCAGTTAAGCCCAAAAGGTCACCAAATAGGTGCAAAACAACGCGTTCAAAATCCCCCACCCTAACATAGCTTTTTGAGAGAGCTTTTTAGGAAGCTTCTGAGGCATTACAGACCCAACCAAAATGTTGTTGTCTGTATGTCACATCACAGAACAAGGATAAATAGCCCGTTCAACCATTCTATGTCACCTTTAAAATTTCCATTTTGACTCATTCGTCTACCATTTCTACTACAATTCAGCTCACATGTGATATGTACATACGAAATTATATTCCAGGTTTTGATAAATGCTTTATTTTGACCTACATTTCACTTCTCTCATAAGGCCACACTACTACATTTCATGCATATCTTTGAAAACTACTTCTCCAACAAGGACATTGAGACTTGGAATGCACATTCCTTCCCATGAGTACATCAAAGCTTATTCAAGGCATTCTGATCAGATTTAAAATATGGATGCCAAGGTGACCATCTTTAAAATTCCCTTCACCAATATGTCAACTATTTCAGCAATTAATGGCCCGAGGTTTAGTATGTTGGTATGACACCACAAAACTCTGGTTTTTTTTTCAGTGCAACGTAGTTTGACCTTCACTTCACCCCTGTTATTAGGACATGCCACTAATTTTGATGAAGCTCCTGTTGAAACATCAGCTGCCTCAGTATTGAAGAACAGAACTTCTCAGAGTGGTCTCAGTGGTCTGAAAGGGTATTTGTATGGGCCGCCATCATCAAATATGAAAAAGATGGTGACCTGGAAGCCGAAAATATGCAGTCTTTGAAATCAGATCAGTCTTGATGGGCAGAGGTTTTGAGGCTTGACTGCAACTTGAACCTTGGGTAAATTCCACATTTCCAGTCAATAGGGCTCACATCCACTTGCACATTAATACAAAAGTATGGCCTTCTCCTTGACATTTTCACTCGATGCCGAACTAAAAGTTCACGGTAATCGATGGCTGTAAGGCCGCTTGGATTTGTGGCTCTACAGCTTTCAACTAAGTTCACATGCAGGCTTAAAACTGGGCTCTGTGCAATAGTTTTTATTCATTATTCATTTCACTCAAAGCCTGATATTCTGTGTGGACATAATCCATATTTTCATTGGTACATCCTCCATAGTCAGGTCGATGTATATATATATTTATACACAGCACCCTCCATAATTATTGGCACCCCTGGTTAAGATGTGTTCTTTATCTACTAATAAATGCAGTTTTTTTCTAAATAATATAGGACCGCAATGAAAAGAAGAGGAAAATCCAACATTTAATTCAAGTGCATTTATTCAGTGGGAAAAAAATCCCACATTAAGAAATAATTATGTGTGCCACAATTATTAGCACCCCCAATGTTATTACTTTGTACAACCCCCTTTTGCCAATAAAACAGCACCTAATCTTCTCCTATAATGTTTCACCCGATGGGAGAATACAGAAAGAGTGATCTTCCACCATTCCTCTTTGCACAATCTCTCTAAATCATCCAGCGACCTGGGTCCTCTCCTCTGCACTCTCCTCTTCAGCTCACTACACAGGTTTTCAATGGGGTTGCGGTCTGGGGACTGAGATGGCCATGGGAGGAGCTTGATTCTGTGTCAGGTGAACCATTTTTTGTAGATTTGGCCACATGTTCAGGGTCATTATCTTGCTAAAAGACCCAGTGACGACCCATCTTCAGCTTTCGGGCAGAGGCCACCAGATTTTGATTTAAAACGTCCCGGTATTTCAAAGCGTACATGATGGAATGCACCCTAACAAGGTTCCCAGGGCCTCTGGAAGATAAACAGCCCCACAGCATCACCGATCCTCCCCCATTCTTCACAGTGGGTATGAGGTACTTTTCTGCATACTCATCTTTTGTGTTCTGCTAGACCCACTTCGAGCTTTTTGGCAACAAACACTCTATCTTGGTCTCATCTGACCAAAGCACACGGTCCCAGTTAAAGTCCCAGTACCGCTTAGCGAACTCCAGATGTTTGCGTTTATGATTGTGAGCGAGAAAAGGTTTTTTCCGTGCATGCCTCTCAAACAGCTTGTTGGCATGTAGATAGCGCCTGATGGTTATTTTGGAGACTTTGTGACCCCAAGATGCTACCATTTGTTGCAATTCTTTAACAGTGAGCTTTGGAGAACTTTTTATTTCTCTTACCATCCTCCTCATTGTGCGTGGTGGAAAAATAACCCTGCGTCCTCGTCCAGGCTTGTTTACCACTGTTCCAGTTGTTTTAAACTTCTTAATGATTCTTCTGACAGTAGATACGGGCAGGTGCAGGCGAGTGGCTATTTTCTTGTAGAAGGTCAACACACATCTGCCTTACTTGAATGGTGCGTTCCTTTGTCTTCCCCATGTTGAAGAGTGGATAAGAGAAATGGCCTCTGTGTCACGTCATATTTATACCCCAGGGAAACAGGAAGTGATGACTTACTAATTAAATGTTCCTAGATACTCTGAGCAACTTTGTAAACTACTGTTAAATGACAGAAATACTTCAATTACATTTATTTCCTTGGAATTTTTAGGGGTGCCAATAATTGGGTCACAGATGATTTAATGAAAAATAATTATTAATTGGTCAGGGATTTTTTTACCCCTTAAAATTCACTTGAGTGGAAGGTTATATTTTTTTTTTACAATTTTCAGTGTGAGAGTACGCTTCTGCAATAAAAATTGAATTTATTTTAAGGCTTTTAACGCTTCGTAACCAGGGGTGCCATTAATTATGGAGGGCGCTCTATATATATTTGTGTGCGTGTGTAAGCACATTTAAACACATGAAGACATAGTACAAAAAGATGCACAACATAAGACAATTAAAAGCATGAGACTGAAAGAGCTACAGGTTGTGAGCTCTGCCAAAAAAAAAAAAAAAAACATTGTGAGAATATGACATGTTAGCTGAGCTCTCCCTGCAGTAATGATTGGCCTGGTCCTGATTCCTGGCATTCTGAGTGTCTGTCACTGCGTCACAAGGCCTCCTTTAACGCTGAATTTTCTCTAGCGTCTGGAGTCACTTTTGCCCTGCTGGTGTTTATGGCCATATACAAGTCCAATTTCAATTCATCAGTTAAACAAACAAACAAATAGATAGTTAAAACTTATTCCAAAAGTTCCCTCTTGGATTCCACATTAGGGCTGTATATAGATCAAACGTTTATTGCCGGGCAAAACAGGGTTCGATGTAGACTGTAAAGGGTTCATCCACAGCGATAGGAAACTTTTTTCTTTTTTTTTTATGAGTGTGTAACAGCATATGTATGAATGCAGTAGAGACCACATGTACTGTAAGTTTGTCAGAGTTGATTTGGTGCCGAGCACTTTACTCTGTCGCAATGGAAACTGGAAAAGAGGAGGAGAAAAAAACACGAATGAAAACTGTCACATTTGAAATTTCTCCTTTTGATTCTGGCAACAGACTCATAGCAGAATGTTCTGCATATCTTCGACTGGCCTGCAAATGCTGCAAATATAAATCCCTGCTGCCGCAGCTCTTCAGTGGCGAATCTGTCATTCCTTTTCCCAACATTATAGATTGCATACAAGGCCCAACCATTGCTCAGGGCTGTGCTCTGTTCTCTTTATTGTCACTGTTGCCGTCCACTAAAATTGCACCTTTCAGGCCTTTGGATCAGTGAAATTGACACAGCTGTCAATTGAATTCTAAGACATGCAAATAATAATTCTCAACATGTGCTCTTCACATGCAATGTTCTGCTATTGCTGAAATATAAATGCATACATTCATTAGAACCCAAATTCACAGAAGGTGTGGACGAAATGGAAAATGCACATACAAAAGTTGAGTAAAGTTCTGTTCCATTGCTGACAGTACAAAAACAAGATACTTAAGCAGCTTTCACACAGAAAAGAATATGTTGGCAAAGTTTGATGATAAAACTTTGCCAAGTTCTTCACTAAGTTGGTGATGAGATTCATCTTACGTGGTGTTACTGTGTTTGATTTGTGGAGGGACTTCTCCGATGATTTGCGGTAGTTCACCTAAGTTCCAGTTCACCATAGTTCAGTTTTGTTTGGCGACAGTAGCGGCTCTAGACCCGGGAATGGCGGGGCGCACTCATGTCCCTTTATGACAATTAGTCCTGGGTAGTTCGCAATCATTTTCCTTTACTGACGCGTTTTCCAATTATCGTACTTGGCAACTCAAGACACGGTCTCTCCAAATGCGATCGAACAGCGATGAAATCATGGGCTTAATTCAGCTCAGTGGCGGAACCTGAACTGAGAATTGTGACAAAACATCCGTTTAAAACAGTCGTTAGTCCTGACCTGTTCTCAGTCATTTTCATGAGTAACCGAAGGTTCGCTCCGAGAGCACTCCACAGTTAACAGCTGCTGCTTGTTCTCCCCGATTACGTAAGAAGACAATCGTTCATCTGGACGCTTATTTGCTGTATTTAAATCAACGTTAGTCAAACTTGCATACCTGACGACTCTCACGCAAACAGCTTGAGCAGCACGCTGCCTATTTAACTGCCAAGTGCCTCTTTTTTATCAACCCACACAATACCGAGAGTGAAAGGCGATATTTCACTGGAACACGGACCTGATCAATCAACGCGAAGCACTGGCCTATTAGTAAGTAAATTTTTTTCTGTACTGAATTTCGCCCATGATTTCATCGCTGTTCGATCACATTTGGAGAGACCGAGTCTTAAGTTGCCAAGTACGATAATTGGAAAACGCGTCAGTAAAGGAAAATGATTGCAAACTACCCAGGACTAATTGTCATAAAGGGACGTGTCTGCGCCCCGTCATTCCCGGGTCTATAGCCGCTACTGTTTGGCGATAGCTTTGAAATGTTCAAAACTGGCACTGTTTTCGTCAGTCTAGTGCCATTCCTGATATTGTCGCTGTTGTGAGGTCATTGTGTGGCC
The DNA here is from genome assembly GCA_029721435.1 of Gymnothorax reevesii. Classification (NCBI taxonomy): domain Eukaryota; kingdom Metazoa; phylum Chordata; class Actinopteri; order Anguilliformes; family Muraenidae; genus Gymnothorax; species Gymnothorax reevesii. The sequence goes on from CM056589.1 coordinate 21,306,566, forward strand.
ACTTAATGCTTCTTTGTTGTAATTGTTGTAATTTGACAATTGTTTTCATATAGCAACCACGGAAATTTAATGGTACCACATAGTGCCTGGTAGTACTTTGATCAACGTCGAACGTGACTTCATTCCATTGTTGCCAAACACTCGCAAAAAACTCGCCCACGAGTGGTACCACAGTGGCCAGTCTTCATTATTAGCTAATATTTGCTTACATTTTGCTGGCAAAACATGACGGCGATGTTGTTGCCCTCTGTGGCCTTGGTGTCCAACATTGTTAACATGGTCTTCTACTAAGTGCCAGCTGCTTTAATGTTTTGTGTGGTCAACTTTTATTTGCAAGCACGCATCCATTCCTGCCATTCAGGTCGGCAACAGATTCCAAAAAATTTGGGAAGGGGGAAAACTGACAGGAGATCGCAATGATGATTTGATAGCACAGCAGTGTCCAAGAAAGGCTAAGTTCTTCGGGTGCAAAGATGGATTGCCAACAAATGCATGTGAAAATCAGCAAAAGGTTTGAAATCAGTGTTTCTAAAAGAAAAATATGAGGAGATTTGGATGTTTCACTATCAAGACATGGCTGCGTAAGAGGAGGGAGCCAGCGATGCACTGGCCTGCTCACAATCCCGACTTGTCACCAATAAAGCATGTGTATCACGCCCTGCTGCCCCAGGATGTTGTAGAGGGCACCAGGGCCTGGAGTGGAGGGGAGGACCCAGTCACATGGACGTGAAGTTTATGATATAATGAGTGAAGGGGTAAACAAACCAGGGTAACACTTTATTTTAAGGGGTCACTGTTCCTGTGTATCCACCTAATTAATTACAGTGTAATTACCTATGTAACTATATGAAATAACATGTACTTACATTGTAAATACATAGTGTATTTTGGTGTACTTAAAGGTCCTTGTTACACTTGTAATAAGAAATGCTTGTTACAATACCTTGTCAAAGTGGCCTCTCTCTTTGGGGAAGGGGTACACCTGCAAGAAAAATGGGTGAAACCACAACCCATGTTGCCGGGGAAACTTTTTTTATCAATCTTCCTCCTGCCTCTTGAGTCTTGGAACATGTATGCTGTTACATAACTTAGTATATGTAACAGTTGTGTTAATACACCTTTGTTACTCCTTGATGCAGTGGAATGAGCACATTAAAATAAAGTGTACCTGCTGGGATACCACAGCTCTCACATATTAACTGCCATAACCAGTGTCTTCGATAGTGTACCACGTGTGCTGTTACACAGCATAGTCTATGTAACAGTCGTGTTAGTACACACTTGTTACTCTTTGATACAGTGGAATAAGCACATTAAAATAAAGTGTACCTGAGATACCTCAACTCTTATAAATTAACTGTGATGACCAGTGTCTTCAGTCTTGTACCACTTGTGCACTACCCAGGACTAATTGTCATAAAAGGACGTGTCTGCGCCCCGCCATTCCCGGGTCTAGAGCCGCTACTGAAAATGAAGCTATAAATAGTTGAGAGAATCTAATAAGCTAAAAAGGAGACAGGTGAGGATTATGAAGCTTGTAAACCACAGATAATTGGATAGTTAGGTGTAGGACAGGTAGACAGGGAAATGGAATGCCAGAGGGGAGGGGCATTATACTGTGTGGTGCATTTTGAAACATGACAAAGAAACTTTGCGCGGTTGCACACCTTAGGATGTGAGCAGGAAGAACGGGATGAAATTGCAATTGCAGCACTTAATCCCTGGCTGACTTAAGTGCCTAAATGTTGTGAAATGGAATGGCAACTTTACACAATGGTAAATACCTTGCTGTCCCAACTTTTTAGAAATATGATAAAAGAATCAAAATTGAAATGTTTTCATTGAAAAAAATTTAAAAATCCATTAAATCATCATCAAATAATGTGTTGCTGTGTTGTTTCAACATAAAACAGGTTTGTCCAAATATAATTTACAAATCACTGCACAGTTTTTAATCTTAATTCCACCTACCGGCCCGACTTTTTCTGATGCTTGATTCTACTTAAATGATGTATTAAATTTGTGCAGGGTGAAATAAAGGCCATTTAGCACAGAGATAAATAATAGAAGAAAGAAGAAGACAATGACATGGCATATGTTTATATATTAATATGAACCGAACGAACACTGTTCATACTGGAACATAGTGTTTATGAAAACACAATTTTGTTTACTGATTTTTGCCGAAGACTGTCACAATAAATGATTTTGCAGAGGAACAAGATGCGTTTGCAAGACAAAATTTGAATTTCAATTCACGCAGATTAATTATTCATTCTTGCACAACATTCTTATTGAACGTTTGCGTAATTACATTTTTGATAGAATCTTTCAAGAATCTGTGCTCACCAGATTGTGTTGCATAGTTCCCATATCAACACAGTCAGTGCCTCGAAATCTCAAAAAATAGATAATTTACCTAAAACAGTAACCGATTCTGCACAATTCTAGCTTTATATCCCTTTCAGATTATCTAATTATTTTACCTGTTAAACAGCTGTTATATTTGATAATACAGCTGCTTTTCAAATAATCCGAGCCTCAGATGTTACTGTTTAGAATATCACTTTGATAAAGTGTTATTTCTACCAAAATAGCATTAGATTGTCACATGAGGTGTACAGAACTGCTAGAAATATTCAGCCTGGAGTGCTTCAAAGCTAAGAAACTGGAGTACACAAGTGATAATCACATTATGAAGACTTAGGCTGCCAGCTCTGTTAATTATGCATTCACATTTCCTTGTGTTATTTATGATACCTCTCCTCTTTCTCTCTGTACCTCTGCACCCCCATGCTGATTATATTCGCCCTCCATTCCTTGGAGGGTTAGTCAAGATTCCTTGTCAAAGCTTTCAACATGAAAAGGAAGAGAGAGAAAAAGAGGGAGAGAGAGAGAGAGTGGGAAAAACAACTGGTGGCTTCTCTCTTCCTTCTGTGATGGTGTCTGTGTGTATGTGCGTGTGGTGAATATGTGTGTGTGTGTTTGTTATGAGGTGCGAGTGCCTGTGTACGTAGGAGAGCACACGCGTGTAGGTGCATGTTACGTGCTCTGGGCTGTTTTCCACCCACAAACACATTTTCTTTCATGCTATGTTTAATAGATCCTGTTAACCGCCGCTATTTATTCGATTTATCTACCGTGCATTTCTCTCTTTTGGCTCTGCCGACGGAGTGTCACAGTCACCTCCAGTCACGTCGGACCCAGGCGTCGTCCTCCGCATGTTCCCGCTGAGTCCAGGAGACACGCTGTGCACTGTTGGGTGTTTCGGGTTGGTGACTAATGACTCCGTTTGGCAAAACTGCATTGATACACAGACGCAAAACAGAGAGACCAACATAAAGAAATATATAAACTTGTTCGGTGTTCGCTGAAGATCCACAAAGACTCTCTGTTCTTTGTGATCTTCCTGCCACGCCTAAAGAGACGTTTTAAACGGCTCACCTCCCGCCCCCAGGAGTGCACCGCATGCAGACAGGCCACGCGGGTGTTCGGCTCGGAAAGAGGGAATTCTGGGTAATAAAGCGATAATACCTGCATCGTGGGCAGAGAAAAATTCAATTACCGCCAGTGTGCTCCATGTTCCTGAGCCAAATAGAAGCCATTAGCGGAGTGCTAAAGCCTCCTTTATGTCACATAGTCCCGGCTTTATAATAACCTGCATTTGAGATTTGAAGGCTGGAAGGAGGCGGAGCAGGGTGGAAATCATGAAGCCTTTAAGACTCCTCGCGAGGAAAAATGCCGGGGACAATGCCATACTTTGAAGAGATTGTTCTGGACTGCCGGCAAATCAGATCAGCGGCTGCAGTCGCAAGGCGACTCTGTTGGCTTCTACATATTATTGGCTAGATGGGCTCAAAAGATACGGAGAAGTCCCTCCGGGTGCCGTAATCTAATATCGCCGAGATATACAGTGGGACTGCGCCTCTCCACAGCCGCTCAATCGCAATCAAATTTCTATCGACTATCGCCAAAGCGTTTCCAGTCATGGTCTGAAAATGCAGTGCAGTAATAATGATAAACATAGGCACCCCCTCATTTCTTCTGGCCATCCTGCAAAATGAGGTCACCCTGTTTGATTCCCTTAATTGTATTTACTCTTGTAAGGAGCTCTTTTAAACCTCACAACAGTCTACAGGGTATTTTAAGATTAGAAGTGCGGTAAAACTGCTTATGATGGTGGTTTTGTGCTCAAAGATTGTCTGGTGTGATGGTACATACAGATGGGAGACAAATTCAGGGGGAAAAAACATGAATAAATGGGTTGTGACACATAGCAATTACAGATGTTTTTATGAATTTTCCTGGCCTGGTTTGGGTCCACTCCTCCTGTTAGAGGGTAGGGTCATAGAAAATCAGTATGAAGTTATTCTAAGAAATAACCTTTTTATATCTTTTTATGGAAACTTTCGGTCCTAATGGAATTCTCTTTCAGGATGATAATGCCCCTTCTGTAAGGCACAAGGGGTCATTGAGTGGTCCAGTGAGTAAGAAGATGATGTGAATCATGTGATATCGGCCTCACAGTCTCTAGATTGCAACCTGATCACAACTGAACACCAATGGGAGAGTCTGGATCATAGTGTTTGACAGCGCTGTCCACTACCATCGTTCAAATGAAGGATTGCACGTGAAAAGGATACTGTTCCATCCATCCAGCAGGGTATACAACGACTCGCAGAATTTGTGAAACAGTATACAGTGAGCACCATAATTCACTGGACGGTGGGTGACACCACTTTATCGTGTGTCTGTACCCCAGCACTTTGAGTTTGCGAAGATGCAATTGGGGCTCATTCGAAGTGCTGACTGTCAGCTTTAGTTAGAGGTGTTTTCATCAATACTGGACAAACTGATTATAAGTTATTAGAAGTATTTACCTCCCCCGCAGGCAACATGGATGCTCTCTTGATCTGATGATTGACTCAACCAACAGAGTCAAAATAATAAAATATGTGTCACTGTCCCAAGAATTATGGTGTTCACGGTATATTCTCTCTCCCCTTGTGCAGTAAGTCTGAACATGACAAAACACAATAATCCTCTCACGTATACGAAATGACAATTATTCTAAAAATGATCGAACAAAAATCTCATAAGGCGTAGTAACTGAGAGATGCGACGCTGGTGCAGTCACACATGAGTGCTATTTATGTATCTTTGACCATCCCATGATACTTAGCATCATGCATTAGTGACCCATGACCCGTCTGATCACCCGCAATAACAACCAGAATGGAAACATGAGGGGATTTCAGTAGCTTTAAAAGTGTGATTTTTGTGCCGGCACTTCAATGCAGGAATTTAGGTTACTGATGTAGGTCCACTTACTCATATATCATGACCAGCAGTGACAACACTTGGAAGGAATCACCTAAGAGAACCCAGCAATAGAAGCACCTTCTCCACAAAGATTCCCCGCATTAATAATGTGTCTGCAACAAGCTTTGGTCAAAATACCACAAGGATCAAGCACCATACGTCCCTTCCCATCTCGTTTTTCAGAACAGCCAGTCGGAGCGCCTGTTCCTTTAATTGATAATGAGCCACTGCTCACCACAACGTCGTTTTCCGAGGAGCATGTGTGGCTTCGCGCTACCATTGGAAATGTTTAGCGTGAATCCTGGGTGAAAATTGCCTGCTAGAGAAGATTGCCTGCTTTACAACCATTAATGTTTGAACGAGTGTCAAGACCCTAAGTAAGAGGAGCCTCCAGAACAAATTCGAGAATCGAGGATACATTCCAGGTGTTACACACATACACACCAACATACATTACCTACACACAACAAAGTGTGCCCATCTGCCCAATTACAGGTGGAGGTAAAGTATATTTTCCTCTAGCACAAATTGCTAACTTCTGAGTGGACCACAATTGTAACATTAACCTTGATAACAGATCAGCTAGAATGGCAGGAATGATGCAGGTTGAAAATGGCCTTAGAAGAGTCACAGCAAGTTTAAAAATTCTTGTGAATCTCAATATAATCAGCAACAAGAACACTGGAGACATCTAGAAATTTTCTATTTTTACTCACAAATTATTTAGGAGTGTTGACAAGATAAAGTTCATCTTGCAGAAATTCAACAAGCAAACTAATAACGTTAGTGTGATGGCAGCAAGTAATAGCAACAACATCTGAGAAAATTACATTTAATATTTACCTCAATAGCTAGTGTTAGCCAGTGCTGAATGGCTAAATAAATGCAGATTATAATTATTTTTGAAACACCCTATATTTTCCTTGGCTGCAGCATTGACTGGGGCAGTTGGCATTGATCCATCTCTCTGTAAGTGTCATTGCCAGTCTTGCATTGTTAGTTACTGACTCAGGTTACAAAAGCAGTCAGACACAAAGTCGCAGCCAGTTGCCAATTGTAGCTGGGATTTTGCCATCAAAAATAAACCTTATCCACTCAGCTCTGCTGTCCTCTTAGGGTGAGGGCTGACGTAACAATTTGTGTCAATCTTTGCATTCAGCTACAACAGTGCACTTCTTGTGCTTAGTTCTTAGCTTTTACGCGATGCTAGAGGGCCCGGCACTTGGGGAAAAAAATGGTGCAACTGTGTGTAGGTAGCACTGTTAGAACAATTGAATTCACTTTTGGTGCAAATATGATGTGAAATTATTTGACTGAATTTGCATCAAATTCATTTCGAATGCATCAAGTAAAATTTACATTTCACGACACTTTGTGATTTTGTGATGAAGGCTGTTGAAGTTGGGAACTTTTATGCTTGATTTGCAAAATCGGTTTACTTTTTACATGATTCCATTGAAACTATGTTGTAATCAGTGAACCAGTAATTTTCTGACATCAACTACTTTATAGGTACATACAACAAACTAAAACAAAAAGTACAAAAGGTCTAACCATCATTAAATGTCAATTTTTTCATCATGCGTTCACAACTATGATTGGTATGGTATTTGCACATACTATATGGAATGTGGTGAAAAACTGTTGTGAGTAATTCAAAACACTTCATATTCTCAACAGATTTGCAAAAGTAACCAAACATTTAGTGAATTATAAAACTGCTCCATATTTGTCACTTGATAATTTGATGCTAATATCACATTTATTATGTTTACTTAGTCCAAAAACATGAAGCAAATACAGTATATCGCCCTTAATAACTTAGCAAAATTGATCTGAAATTATGTTTGCACTTGACCAAATACAGTTGAAAGTGAACAAATGTGGTTATAAACTCGTGGGTGGAGATAACCAGATAGAGAGCAGTATAATTCAAATGAACTTGCACTTAATGTTGCAAGGGAAGCCAGATCTGAATGGCTTGTTGAATCTCACATTTTATGACCGCGGCAGCCCAAAAAAAACTGACTGGGTTCACTTATTTCACATTTTTTGGGTGACAGGCAGTCCTGATACTAAATGTATATGCATTAACATGAGAGAGGTGAATTTTTCATGACATGTCCCCATCAACAGTTGACAGGGCACAGAAATTTTTACCTCCGTGCTGGATCATGATATCATGTCTTTACCTGCAGATTGATGAAGCTGAGATCAGTTTGGGCTCAAACATAAACCTGGGGCAAGACGAGTTGAATCAGTCGTAAGGAGACCCATAATATTATCATTATTTAGCTGATAACGTGATCCTCAGTGGCTGACAGATGATTCGACTGAGCAGGACACAACCCTCCACTGGAGCAATGTGGCATTATGGGTCTTGCTTTAAGAACCTTGAAGACTCAGCAATCATACCATAGGGCTTCGATTCCAACCTGCTCCCCATACAACCAGTAGTAAAGCACCTTTGTCAAGACACAAAAAAAATGAAATTACTTGTTTATTACCGCTGTTGATACTTGAAAACAACTTCCCTTCAGCTCCCATTAGTGGGGCCAAATGTTCTACACCTTCTAATGTCAACGGAGAGAAAGACTAAATCCTGCTGGAATGATAAAACCAAGAAAATGCTAAACTTTAATCATAAGGCTAAAACTTTGCTATGAGACGGAAGGGACACCAATGACGGATCATGCAGAGATAACTCACTCTCATTAAATGCTGTTGGCAGGAAACATTGTCTTTCAGAACAAAGAGACATCTAGCAGAGAGAGGAAAAAAAGATATTGAAGAGACTAAAGAAATCTCTGATGTATTATACATTTTCCTGTTATCAGTGTAAAACTCTTTGAAATGTACAAGCTATTAAGGAACAACTCACTGTTCCAATTATTAAATATGTGAAAAAAGATAATTCAAGGCAAAGCAGTGTATATGTGCAAATGTGTATCTTCCTTTTGTGGATGTTGGGGCACATTTTTCTCTGTGAGATACACAAGGAATATGTGGCCTTGAATTTTCTCATGAATGAGAGAGAATGCCTCCGAGGGTCCCTGTCTTTGTTTGTGAGGTGAGGATGGACTACAGAGGAACAAGTGGGTTTCAATTCAGAGCAGGAATCCTACCCGTTTTCAGACGGCATGTCCTTTCTTTCTTTTTTCTTCCCTCACCTGTGTGTGAATTTCAGCTACAGTCATGAACATGAACACACACACACACACATACAGGTATCCATGGACAGACCATCGCACACACGTGTACATGCAGACACATGCACATGCACGCGCATACTCATACACACACCATCGTGCATGCATACACATGCACACACAAGCACACACATACTCATACACGCTCCGATGCTCATACATTGCCATACACAGACAACCAGGCAAACAAACACACATGCAAACACACACAAGCACACGCACACACACACACACACACACACACAATGTCGGGTACAGTCACCTTGCAGCGAGAAGGTGCCAGGTTCAGAGCCCTTTTTGTGAGTTTTTTTTTGAACGCGTAGTTGTATGGACGGGTTCACGACATACGGGTCTGGATGACTGGCAGTAAATGACCATGTAAATATGCTCAGGACGTCATTCAACACTAGTCCGCACTCGGGAAGCATGTGCCATAACTCTGAACAGATGTGCCAAAAATTCCTGTAAACATGGTAAATTTGCTTGTAAACAGCTTAAATTTGGGAAAATAGTAAAGTTGGCTTTGACACAGTCCTTGCCTATTCCAATGCTCAGTGCCTGTGTGCAGTTTCAGACTGATTGAATAAACGATTGAGGAGAAAAAAAAAATAGATTCAGACAGACTGGCAGTTTCCCCCATTTTATTTGATAGCGGGGTGTTTCTTCCAACCAGTCCTGCCACACTCTTTTTCCGTGGCATTGTGCTCTTGAAGCAAGATCCTTCTTTTCATATTCATGTGACCACCTGTCATGAGCGATAGATAGAACCAGGTGCAGAGACTGAGTATGATCCAAAAGTGAGGTTTATTGATAATAATACGGTAATGACTGTGAGGGACGGAGCCCAGAGCAGAATGGCACAGCTCAGTTCAGATGGAGCAGCCTTGAATGTAGGGTGTGTCCGTGCCCAGCCAGTGGCGTCACAGGGCAGTAGCCAGATGGTGAATGCTCTCGCCAGAGCTGAACTGCTAAATGTTAGGACAGATTAGCAGGGAGGCAGTGCCAATCCTAATGACTGCAGAAAGCTTGGGAGGTGTTCCTGATAAAACTGATCAGAGGAACATACTGGGGTGATTAACTGGATTAACCACTATTAAATATTACAAATTATTCCCGAAAATGATTAGCTTGAAGCTAGGAAGACACTGACCAGTTGCTTGAGAGCAAATCCAGCAACTTGCACACTCAGAATAAGGGGCGTATGTGACACAGTTAGATTGTCAAACGAGTCATTCCATGAAATGACAAAAAATTTCATGAAATGGCCAGCAGTAAATTTCAGTCATTTCACAAAACGACGAGTTTCACAGTCTATAACATATATACCCAACACACGCAAGGGACTGCGAAACATGAATGCACAACACATGGTGGGGGAGGCACATATGAAGTCAAACATTTAAAAAGAGACAAACTATCTAAAAGACAAGCAACGCAAGCTGCTGAATGTGAGCAGACACAAAAGGGATTCACAAATTCCCTTCAGATGTACTTGCTAATGCTCTGAGTTTGTCACCAAGTGAGTCTTTGAAACTGGTTAATTTTTATCACTGCTTTCAATAAATTGTGATTTTTTTTTTCCCTCCCTGTATGCGTTTTTCAAATCATTACTCAAAAGTCACGTCACGGGTGTAGTGTGTGTTGTCGTGTATTACTTCATTGAGGATAGTTGAATTTCACACAAGTCCGTTGATTACATGATGTGTGACATTTAATTTGAAATTTCAATGTAAAAGTCAGTTCAAAACCATTACTTTCCTGTGGCAGAACTATTTGAGATTTCATTGGAAAAAAAATCCGCTGAACAACTCTGTGGACTACTTCTACTCCTGAGTTGCACAGTAGAAGATTCATTTAATTTTTTTTTTTTACTGCTATTAATCTCTTCCCATTAAGATACCCAGTACTCATGATCTGGAGCCAAAAAGCCCTGCAGAAAAATATGGCAGCCTTCACGAATTGGCGTCTAATGCTATTAAGCGGCTCCCTTAGGAATCAGTATGGCCAGCAAGCAGTTGCTGTTTCCAGTGCTCTTTAAAGTCTGGGCTGCACCAGACTTCTTTTAACTTTGGTTATCATGCAGTCACAACTATATGTGTAGCATTTTTACATACTGGCCCTCAGCTTATTTAATATTCTTCTGGAATATTATCCTCTCCCTTTAAGATTATATCACAGTTTGTATTACAGACGGCTTTAATATGGTTCTGGTGGTGACCTTCTACAGTTTTCCCAGTGGACTGGGAATAAGATTGGTGGGCTTCGCACCAGGAATTTCCTAATTCTGTGTGTATGTTCTTCCAAAGACATTTTTGTCCCTTATGAACAAACAACAGATCTTTAAGTTTATAAAGCCCTGGGGTTTATTTGTGAATTTTAACTTCAAAGGCCTGGTGTCTCTTTAAATTCTAAATACTCTTTTATTTTCTTTTTTTTTTTTGCCGAGAGTGCTATAATGAAAGCAGACATTATTTAAAAATCACGTCGGCCGTCCTTCATTTCAGCATCGAAAGCTGGAATATGCAAATTGTGATTGCGGGCGCGGGCTGTCATTTCCACGTTTTTGAAGTAATTACACTAAAACTTCTCCGCCTGTCAGTTTCTGGTGTAAGTCTATTGGAAGTATTCCGCGTGAATAGCAATTAGTGCAATTATCTGATGTCATCCATGAAATTGTTGATAGTAAAAGGCGCGTATCAGCAGGAGGGGAGAAACACGGATAAATCGGGGATCGGTTAAGTCTCCACTCTTAATGAAGACCAATGAGTCGAGCTATGAATTAATCCCCAAAATAGCCAATGTCATAAAACACGCATCCTCTCACCTTTCACTGAGACCGTCGAGCAGCTCTGCAATATCAGACGAGAAAATAGATGCAGCTTCCTTTGTTAGACCATGCCGTCAGTACTCCTTCTACCTTTCAAAGGGCATTATGGCGTCCCCTTTCCCATGGTCCTCTGATCCGGCCACTTACGCCATTTCGAAGATTGTGCTCATTAAGAGAACCGCGGAACCTGTGGAGTGAGTTAATTTAAATGCATTTAAATGCATCACACTAGTCTTTCTGCTTTGATTTGATTCTCCGCTCCCCGATGTATTTGAATCCAATTAACATCGCCTTCATTATACGCCAGGTGTCAACCACGAATGGAGACGGGTCTTTTCAAAGCAGCTCTTTAAATGAAGTCGGGCAAAATGCATAAAATTTATTGTATTTATTTTTTATAGCCAAAGGAGAAAACAGTCACCCTTCCACTTGAGGCAGCAGAGGCATTCCAAAGGTCGCAACTCCCATTCAAATTTCTAGGTTAGCCATATCACTGCGATATAAGACTTATAACTCTTGTTAAAAGGGCAGAAGGCTCTTCCTTGTAACAGTAACAAAGCTGGCAGTCACGTGATGCGACGCTCTACTGCAAGTATGTTGTCTCACTGTGAGATGACAAGGTGTTATCAACTGATTTTCGAGAGGAGCAGTTTTTGGAAGATCTCAACAGAATGCTGTTGCGTGGTAGCGCCCCCCCCCCCCCCACCACACACACACACACACACACACACACACACACACCCTAACCCCACTCCCACCATCTCATCGGCCTGCAGGCTGATGCCTAGGATTTAAACATTTTGCTGTAAGGATTGCAATGCATTAGCATTGGCATTGGCATGTATTAACTCAAAATGTTATAAATTCATATTAGGTCATTAATCAGTGTAATGTATTTCAATATGTAAGAAAAACCCATCCTAGAATAGCTGACATTTAATGTGATAAAAAGGTCCGGTGCATAATGTGATATCTTATGATGATTAATTTATTTATCTGTGAGAGAGAAAAGGGGAAAATGGCATCTGATTGGTGGCCTCGCATCAGAGCAGATGTTAAGATTCAGTTCCATGAGTTGTTCCCATAACAATAAAACATCGATTGTGTGTATTGTAGCAACGACACAGTACAACTACACATCAACATAAGCAAGTCAAAAATAGTCACGCAAGGTATATAAATATGTACAGCATGAACATTTAAAATATTCCTGCAGAGCAAATCTAATTCAAGTCTCTAGTGCTTTAAGAAACGCGCTAGAGGACACCATTAAGTTGAGTTCATGGCCTGAACTGATGAGAAGGGGATAAGGGCCCTCACTGCCTCGGGATGTTCACTGCTACGCTAACAAGTAGTTCTGCTCTTCATGCCACGTAACCTTTTTTCCTGAAGAAAACGGGCCAAAAAGTGCATTAGCTGGATGAGAAGGGATTATTTTTCAGACCCATCCTTAGCATGCGGGTGTTATAACTTTTACAGATGCTCGGCAAGTCTTTGCCAATGATTCTTAATTCTGCTATCACTGCTTTATTAAGTTCCTCCCTGTCATCAACTGAGCAGTTTTCCTGCCACACTCTGATAGAGAGCCACTATCTGATATCACAGCGTAAGTGTTGATCCTGGATCAACAAAATAATGATTGTCCAGGAGTAACATTGCAGTCCACCAATGAAAAGTAGCTTTCTGTGCTGCACTTATCATTGCAGAGCCCCTGCTCATGTGTGGACTATAATGTTATTCCTGGACAATCATCATTTTGTTTATCCCAGTGCAACACTTGCACAGTAATATCAGACTGTGGGATAGAGATTGTAAGAACATCCTAAATCACAACTCTAAAATGAAACTCTAAAACAACCACGTCCCTAACTTTAATCCCTTAAACTTCATGAGTTGTCATAGAGAGAGCAATCCCTGACGGGCTTTCTGCACAATATGGATTACAATGGCATTCCATGTAAGAGAAGAAGAAATGTCCCCAAGTATTTGAAGATTTCTACTATTTTTGCAATCTGATCATTGATAACTAACGACTGAAGCTCATCTTTGTTTTTTGTAGAACTAACAACCAGCTCTCTGCTTTTGGAGATGTTGTTAAGGGTTTAGTTTTTATCAGCACACCGCTTAATTAGTGAGAAGACTTCTGCTCTGCAAGCGACTGTATCATTATTAGAGATCAGACCTGCGACAGTGGTGTCATTTGCAAATTCAAAGATGTTAAAGATGAATTCAAATATACCTGACTTTTTTTGCGATTTTGGCAGTTTTAGGTACTTTAACGTTTGTACTCTTTCCCCGAATAATTTAGGAACCAAGCTCAATCATCTTATTTGTGTTGAAAAAAGATGAAAAACCAGCCCAGCTGCAATGCGATTTCCCCGATTTCCAAAGCGCTAATTACGTGTTAATTTATGCTTGTGACGTAGTTCTGACACTTGATGCAGCTCTCAATTCAACATGGATATAGACCTTTGGGTTTGCTTTTAATACATTTTATCCAGCAAATATAGGATGCCTCAATCTTGTGTAGTTGGAAGCTGTACAAGGAACATTGTCAAAAATCTCACAGGTAATGTTGATGTGAGATCTTGCTAACAGTAAGGAGGTTTACTGTGCCAATGACTGGAAGGAGTGACATCACTGATGACCTGCAGAAACATCAAAAACTCCAAAAAGCCACTAAAAACTAATATTGCATTCATGAGTCAAATATGGCCAGCTGATTATAAACCCGGAGAGTTGAAGATGTACCGAACTAAGTGCATTATGCAGTTAAATCTGTTCAGACGGTGTATTTCAGGAGAGCGCAAAGAGAGGCTACTGGTGAGTCCCCATATTCTTAACTGCCTATTTTTGAGAAATAGTTCATTTACATGCTCGTGAAATAATGCTGAAAAATGCACTTGATTTGTTTGCCAAATAGGGGGCAATTTAGCAAGCTAGCATCTAATTTGAGTTTGCTGTGATTGTCGTTTCTTCCCCTCAATGGTTTGTCGTCATTTAGTGACATACTATTCTGAACCATTACGTTGTATACTGTCCACGCTCTGAACAGCTTTAATTATTTAGTTAAAGGTGTGCCTCCGCCTTGCTGCGTGTTTACTGCGTTCATTGCCGTCTATCAACACCCTCCGACTGTGTTTTAAGTATGTGTCAGCGCTGGACGGCTAGAGAAGCGAGACCAATGAGCGAGCCTGACGAGATCGCGCTGTAATTACGGAATCATGCGTGATCGCCCAAGGAAAATTATACTTGTTGCATTGAGCGCAACTCGCTTTACTGAAAGGGCTGAGGAACGGTTGACTTGCTTCGATTTGTTTATTTTTTGAGATTTTGTGCTTCTACTACGGATAAGTTGCCTATTTATAAATAAATGTTCTTAATTTCCCGTGTAGGATTTGTCTTTTTTTTTTGGAAAGTGTTCTATTGATAAAGGTTAGCATACATATTTTCTTACTTTGGTTGCTGTCCTAGCCAACAATACGAATACTGACGCCAAAATGAATTTTGAAGATTAGTCGTATGTTTTAATGTTGTATCTGGGCATCGATCGATCTGCTGTGCTGAAGCGCTGCATTTCTGCTGCGGCATCCGGCAGAAATAGATATCTTGCGTATCTGCTGCACTCAGCACGGCCACGAAATTGTGACACGCACGCTGATTTACCAGATCTCTCAAGCGCCAGCCAATTAGCGCGCATGTCACAATTTCATGGCTGCGCCGTGAACGATTCTGGGCAGGAAGTTCGTTTTCAGGGGTGAAGTTTTGCCTTTTCCAGACTTGTTCTTCGGAACGAGAGGGAGTTATGATGAGAGGTTGCTGCCGAACGAAACTTTAATATGTCGTTGTAACGCTGATACCGGACACAAGGTAAGACAAAAGAAAGTTTTGACGCTAGCAGCGCTAGAAGACAAGTGGTGTCAAGCGATTTCCATATTTGCAGGTTTTGTTAATAGCACGGCATGTGACTCCGCGAATGTCAGAATGTTTAAACAAGCCCTCGGAGGCACGAATGGGGCTATACCCTGCCCAGATAATGGCCAATACCGTAGTATTGTAATCATACAAGTGTGGGGAAAAGAGTTAAAAGTATTGGAAAGAGTGGTTGGTTTATAGCAACTGATGCTGTCTGTCAAAGCGAAGCCCACTGGAAAATTTGGAACACCAAGCTAGCCAATTTATCTACGCACCTTTCCAACTGTAAAAATGTTACTGTGCCAATGACTGGATCAGGGACATCACTGATGACCGTCTGAAAGGTTGTGAAATCCGAAAAGCCTTGTTACTTATGTTACATTTCTTAAAAATGCTGTGGATTATTTATCGGACATGCCTGGCTATGAAATAGCAGTGCTAAAGATACAGGCTACAGTCCCAAGTGCAGGATATTAAAAAAAATAAACAAAATCTGCTTCTGGGTCGCATTTCAGGAGAGAGCACAGAAAGGATATTGCTGAGTCACCGTATTTCTAAACCTCACATTCTCTTGGGCATAATCGGTTGACATGTCTGTGTAACTTAGAGGTAATGTTATTATGCTGCTCATTTCACCCAGGAGCGTGACTGCGCTGCACAGACAGCCCACAAGCTAGAAGAGTTCTGGCTTTCAGTGGTTAGCACTGCTGCCTCACAGCAAGAAGGTCGTGGGTCTTTCTGTGTGGAGTTTGCATGTTCTCCCCGTGTTCGCGTGGGTTTCGTCCGGGTACTCCGGTTTCCCCCACCCACAAAAACTTACCTCATAGGAATACTCCAACCAGTACCCCTGACCAAGAAACTGGCTTTAGAACTGGAATTGGTCCCCGGGCGCTGCTCTCTGGCTGCCCACTGCTCCTAATTATAGGATGGGTCAAATGCAGAGGACAAATTACCCCACGGGGTTCAATAAAGTATATCTTATCTTATCTTATCTTATCACTGAAGTGCTGCCATCAGCGGAAACAGAATACGTGTGTGAAATTTTCCTACAGTATGAAATTAATTATTTTTCTGACTGTGAACCCAATTACGGGAACTTGGGAAGTTAGAGTAAAGAAAAGCGCCAGTCAGAAAACGCAAAAACTTTGCCAATCGTTGTCTTGATTTTTAACGTTTAAATTCATACATTAAGTATCGCTCAAAAATGCAGAAGCAAAAGAAAGGCTGAGTCAGCTTGTTTGCTTCTGATTGCTGTTTTCTCCCTCGAGGGTCATCAGTGATTTCCGTATATTGGACCATTTGACTGTTAAGCTACAGAAGATTTCCTGAATAGCTGTAATTGCTGTAGCCTATATCGCTTTTGACAGGCTAATGTCATTTGCAATTGTGTTCTCAGTCTCATTCTCTGTATGTGCTTGCGCTTCTGTGGATACGTGTAGCGAGGGAATTTTTTTTTCTCGTGGGCTTCTGGGGTATTGTTTACTCTCATTAAGATACATAAGAAATTTTTATATGCATTTGTGGATATGTGCCAACGCAAGGCTAACTGATGAAGGTAGCCTACATATGATGTGCTTAGATAATAAATTAATTGATAAATGGTATGTTCTCATTCGTGTTACTTTGGGCGGTTTTTTGTGCAAGTAGGTGGTTTTTGGGCTGGAAACCATGCAACCTATCACACTGGGCAAATATTGCCTTCTACATTCAGCAATTAAGATTGTAGAAAAGAATGGATTCTCTTGGCTTAGGGCTAAATGAGCCTTGCAGACCAATCCATGAGCCAGTGGAGCGCAGAATTTTCCAACCCATGAGTAAAGAAAAGTGCGAGAAATGTTATGATTCTGCCTTTTGTGTGTTGTCTTGCGCTTATTTGTGCTTGTGCCTTACTTGCGTGTTATATTTCAGCTTTCGTTTCTGCCGTCTGACGATCCACTCCCAATCTGCATTCTCCAGTGACGTCGCGTGACTGCCTTCAGCATGCCTGCGTCTCGTCGTCCAATCACGTTTCCTCTTTCGGTTTCGGCTCTGGTATTTCATTCATTGCTTCCACCTGTGTTTCATTCTGGGTCTCGCAAAACTCTGAGTGAATGCGTTCTCTAATAGGATAATTACTAACCCGTACTAACCAGCACTTATTTGAGGGTGGTTGTGAATATTTCGTCACGTAGTATTAACCTTAATTAACTCATTAGCAAGTGCTTGTGTTTCCTAGCTTTCGTGCATTCTGACTAAGCTGTGTCTGAATAACTGCGTTTAAAGCTATGCTTTCCTTTGCTTCTCTTGTGATGCTTTTTACTCGTCACGTTTAGATTACCTTAATCTAAACCGTCTCGCTGAGAGATTGATGGTCTCAGCTTCTTGTCTTGAGTCATTCTGGTTAACCCGGTTCTCGTGTAATTGTTTATTAATCCCATGTGTTTCCTTCCGAGATTGCATTCCGAGTCCTCGCCTCCTCTCGTGACTATATGTGGCAGAGTTGGGAGAGCAGTCATCAGACGGATCCTCTTATTGACTCTGTTCTACTAGGTGAAATCTCAGTTCCTTGTGCCTTCCGAGTTTCTCCTTGTCTGATTCCCGAGTCTCTTAGTTTGCTGCGCCCTCGTCTTGTCTGCCCCGTATTTAAGTCTCCCACTGTGTCCGTCAGTTTAGTTAGGTTCAGTTTTTGTTTTCTTAGTTTATCCAGTGTTGGAGTGAGTATTTCTGTTTCCTCCTGCCTTTGGAAGAGCACTTTAGTTTTCCCATTTTTTCAGTGCTTATGCACAGCGTTTTGTTTCTGGCGTGTCTGCCAATTTTCCCTTAGTGTCTTGTGTTTAATAAACACTTCTGGATCCGGCAACTGGTGTTCCCCTGACCTCTCCTTACAGGAAATCCGAATGCGTGAGAGTTGACAGGTATGCGTCATTAATGAAAACTGGCCACACCTGATAATGCTGAGAGTTTTTGGAGTTTCACCAACAGTCATTTCAATGACTGATTAAAATCAGGGCAAGAATGATTAGTGCTCATTCTAACTTAGTGCAGCTCAAGGGAGGTGTTCCCTGCACTCAACTTTCACTCAGAAAGAGAAACTAATTTCAGTGTGAGTGAATGAATGTCAGGGCAACCTCTGACACATTTAGTATAACCTGACACTAAGTTTAGTACTCACTCACACTCAATTAGTGCGAGTGTCGTTTCTGAATACGAGCATCAGATACTTAAAAGTCTGGGTTGATTGCAGTGCTCGCTGAAAATCATGGTCTTTTTCAGCGTGTTTTGGTGTCCTGGATTCGCTGTTGAAATTGTGCACTTCTAATAATAACTTAGTTCACATCCCCCGCATTTTCCTCGTCTTTGAATTTTATCAAACGGATTCAGTGTTGCAATTTTCAGTCACATTCTCGGTGTCGGTTACCTGTCTAAACTGCCTTTGATTAGCTAAAAGGTAAGTAAAGACTCTTTGCAAACCCATATAGACTATAAGTATAGGTTATTTCCTACATTTGTGCTGATTTTTAAGAGGGTCGTGCACTCTGCCATGGGGTTGTAGCTCCAGCAGGATCTGGTGCCCATGTGGCTAAATAGCAGTTTCATCAACAAATCTTGGATATTTAACAAAAAATGAAGACACACTGTTATGCACACATTTCTGAACATGTCTGCATTGTCAATTGATTAGTAATCAAGTCATTGATCTGTTAAATTAACATTAAGGGGTGGACGAAAACTATGCTAAATTGGCCTACTTTAGAATGCCATCGCACCCTTAATATTTGTTCTACGTTTAAACTTCAAAGACCATTTTAAAGGAATTTTCAAGTTCTTTCAAATGGTATCAAATGCGCTGAAATCTCCTGGATCTGTTTTTTTTTTTCTTCTCATGTACCTATAACAGGACGATTTTTCTTAAAATCAGCATCATCTTCTAGTATTTGAATGTATCACTCAATGATCTGCTGGGACCAACCGCCCACCGCCTAATTTACCTGCCAACAGTTGAAAAGTGGGAGTACCGGCACTTCTTTTTTTCCGCTTAAAGCACTGGATACATTTCAGAACTGAAAATATGGATTATTAACTGTGCTGCCTATTATATGCAGTATATTGCCTTTATTCTTTATGTCTATTTAGGTTGTGAATCATTCTGCACCCGTACTTTAAAAAGCTACAAGATGAAGTTGAAGATTCAAGGCCATTGTGAAAGTGCCAGGGTAGTCCACAGGTGCTACGAGGTCACAGAAGAAAATAGTAGAATTGAAAGCGACCAATATAATTCACACATCGGAAATCTCCCACAGAGGTATTAACTCTCTCCCTGCAAATACACAGTATATCCCATGTTTGGCTTACCATCTTCATGGCTGCTCAGGACCCACTTTGAGCTAATATGAGAAAAGAGAAAACTCCTTGGATTATTAAGCATAAATTCTACTTGCAATATATTTCTTGAGGACTGTGTGTGTGTGTGTGTGTGTGTGTGTATGTCTGTGTGTGTGTGTGTGTGTGTGGGTGGGGGGGTTCCATTCAAATGGGGGCCACATACACAGGAGAATACTCACCCCAACTACAAGAAAGGGTTAACTGAAGTAATTATTTCCAGTCTTGCTCTATAAATGATTTACAGCCATCTGATTAGCGTGGGTTAATTGGAATTTATTTAAATTTTCCATGGAGTTGAAAATTGAAGGGATTACACTTCTGTGGGAAAAAAAATGTTAGTTTTCACCCTCAGAAATCATGTCTGGGAGGGATGATATCAAAGGTGTCCCACAAAGTTGAATTACAATGATCAGATTATGTATGATGACAGAATAAATTGGCTTTAGGTTTGGGAAATGTAATGCAATTCCATTTATTCATTCTAAAGGAAAGTCAATGGAAACTCACTTTTTTCCTTTAATTGTTTTCCTCCGGATTGTCGGTTGTGTTTTGGCAAAAGATGACAGGAGGTCTGATTTGCAGTCATCGAAAAAATATGCGTAGTATAAAAGTGATTGGAATATACGCAGTTCACCGTAACGGTATTTCCGTCTGCCACTGGCACGTCCCATCCCTGCCGGTGGTAATTAGCAATCGAAACCCAAAGTTTTATGAAAGATAACATATAGTAATGGTTAATGATAGCCCAAGGTCTGCAGCAGTTGGTAAACATGATTTGCATCGATGTAGATAATATAAAAGCCTGTCCAGAAAATCGTGGCATGCCTTTTATTTTTCTTCAAAATTTTAAATCTTATGTTTAAAGACCTTTATTTTCATGCTTGAAATACGTCAAGAAAGAAAGCAGAGCCTGTATTTAAAACCACATTAACACCACAGGCATTGCAGTATGACATTACGCATCCAATTTAGTCCTGTGACCCGACAATAGAATAGCAACCATTATATCTCCTGCTACCTTCATGACAGTGATATAGAGCATAAAGTTAAGTTTATGCTAATTTTAAATTTCAGAGTGACAAATACTGTATTGAACACAAAATGAAAATGAAAGTGTGAAGTGCAAAAAGTGTCAGTTCTATTTTCTTCTGAATCCATTGTAACTGTTATATTGCTGCAAGTTATGTTGGTGTTGTACGTTCACTAAAAAATTCCACCCACATAGCAGTATTTGGTAATTATTCTCAGTTTCTTTTTTGCATAGCCTATGTCTGTTGACACATTTTCTTTATTCCTGTGAAATAAAACATGCATTTACTTTACTTTATGTGATGAGTGAAGTACAAGGTGTAAGAGGGAAAAGGGGGGGTTGGAGACTGGCGGGCCTCCTGAGCATCAAAAGACTTCAACGCCATGCAGTATAACAAATTGTTGAGTTCCTGATGACAAGCAGCTTTTTGTTTGCTGGGGTTTGCATGAAGGGAAGTGGGGGCGGTTTATGCCCGTAAGAGACTGGAGACCTGAACTGGGGGATGCAAAGTGTGAGCAAACTATCGGTGAATGGCAGGACAGGAGGAGGCAATAAACCCAGTGCTCCATATCGCCCTCAGTCATCTGTGTAAGACTGGACCCTAACTTATCTGTTTTAAATCATCTTAATCTCTGGGAACTTCACAATATGCTTATATGTTCAATATACTGCTAAGAAATCACTATTGTACTTATAACACAATTTACTTGTATAATAATTCAGCTTAAGACTTTTTCATGACAACTGCATCATACTCATACATTTTCCTGGCTTGTTTGGTATGTATATTTTTGTTATAATTTGAGGAGTTGAATGGCGTATATTTAATATACAATGAAATTATAATTCATTCATTTTTAGAAACTCCCTAAATTTGGGTAAGGTAAACTCTGCTCTCGAGTAATAGTTTTATCCTTTTTGTCTGAATGACCCCTCCTTCTCAATCAAATGGCCTGACTCTAGCCTGGTTTGCATGCAGACTTTTTTCATTCCGATTGAAATCATTCTGATTGAAGATTTCAGGTCAAGTGTTTACATGAGACATGATCTATTCCGATCTGGTGTTTATATGCACCACCTTATTTAATCAGATCAGACGTCTGACAGCTGCGTGACATCCACAGATTGATGGAAAAAGTATTCGCTTTTGTTATTGCGATGTTTATGCTATAGTAGGCGTTCTATCAATTTCTGCCACCTATCAAGATATGCTGCCTCGCGGTTCTGCACAAACCCACGATCTTGGGCTTTATTTCTTCCCTCATATTTTAAATATCATAAAATATTTTACAAATCGAGCTTTTTTTCAGTGCACTTTTAGATCTATAGGCAAATAACTGCATGTACAAGCAGGCTTTTCCTGAAAATGCCAAAATCGGATGATAGTGGCGTGCGGCATGTTATCTTTAAAAAAAAGAGGAAAAAAATACAACTAATTTTAGCATCCGAGTAAGTTATAGCCTAATGAGCAAACAAATAACTGAGTTGCCACTGCATGTTGATTTATATTGTAATATAAAGGCAAAAGGAAAGACCTAAGGATCACCCTGCATTAAGATATCATTCTTTGACAAGGCAGCACAAATTGTCAGAACACCGGTCTTCAGAGTTTTCCAGCAGTTCTAATTTGTTTGACGTTGCGGTCTATCCTGGCTTCGTTGAGTTTTTCGTGGACTTTTTTAAAAACTGTTCACTCTTGTTTTTACTACCATCTAAGCATGCAATAATTTCCATTCTTCAAGGGTTTTTTTTTAAAATCAGCCACTCCGCGTTGACCAGTTCTGCAGTCTGCTCTTGAAAGCCACCTTAATTGCAAGTGAAGAAACGTCACTCTGCCCATTCACCTCAAGACAGAGCGTGTGCAGACAGAACGCAGCCAGACAGCTTTCCGTTTCACCGTTTACATGATACAATTTTACTTTTAATCGGTTTGGGAAAAAGGAATATTCTACCCCTCTGCAACCGAATGAAATTCCATTCGGTTTCGGCCTGCTTATTCGGAATGAGGTGTTTATATGGAGCATTTTTATTCGGTTTGAGCTTCTAAACCGATTCTAATCGGAATATTAGGCTCCATGTAAACCCAGCTTCTGTCTCAGTTCTGGGACCTGTAACCAGATATCCCACCTGGTCCACTTATGGGGCTGTTGGAGGAGGGGCTAGCTGGTTTGGTTTATAGGAAAGAGAAATGAGCTGTTCGGGGAGAATTGTATTCGATCTCTCCCCGCGTGCCTGAGTGCGTGTGTCGGTGGCCGGTCAGTGTGGTCGGGGAGAGTCGTGTCCGGGCTCTCCCCTCGCACGTGTGGCTTTTCCTCCAGGGAGGGAGGGGATTAGGCCCCCCGAACCTTGCCTGTAACAGGCGGCGGCAGGACTGCAAAGTTCCGAGGGCACGTTAAACTGGGAATATAGTGCGGGGGAGTAAATGGAAGGCCCCCGTGTCCAGTGAAGTATGAATTGACATACTGCTGTGGTACCGTCTAGTCGGCGTTTTTTCGCATGTAAGTGTGTGGGAATCACGTGGTACAGGGGTGACAGCCCACACTTAAGCAGAGGGACGCGAAGTACGACCTCTGTGAACAGGCAAGGCTGGTGAAAATGGTCAAAGTTTCTATACCCATGGCTAAGTGGGGTAGGGATCAGACCGTCGGTTCCCACCTGGGTGGCTGGTAACCACTACGGGATTCAGGGATCGCTATCGACTGGGTCACGGCCGATCGGGTCGCGTATGGCAGTTAGTTCCTTAAGTTGGCCGCCGCGCTTGGCTCAATGTACAGTCAGGCCACCATAAACCAAAAGCGAATGCGTTTGTAGGTGTAGATTTCTGAACCTGGCGGGGCCTGGGCGAAGATCCCTGTGAGAAGGGATCTAACCTGGAACTGCGCCCAGAGAAGGGAGGTTCAAAGGATCAAACTGATGACTTTATCCTCTCTTTCTAAATTGTGTGTAACTTATAATTGGCTTAACGTTGATTTGGCCGATCTAAGCTCATGCCTACCTGGTGAATAAATTATTGTTATTCCTTTAAGCTTGCGTGGTTTCAGTGATTCTTCACACATGCACATTCTTTGTAGCACTGTTGCGGCGGATATCTAGGGGTATAATCCCAACTGAGGAACAACTGGCCAGCAGCCTGGTGTGGGAATTGGTTTTATTAAGTTGGAGAGACAATCATGATCTACTTACATAAAGAGTTTATGTATTGCTGCTTCTGGGGTTTTAGCCTTAAGGAAACCCATGGACGAAAAGTTGGTTATCCGTTAAAATTCTCTGCAGGAACCCATGGGCGTGCATAAAATCTGGGTTCACCGTATTTATGCCAAAAGATGCTGTTGCAGTGATGGCTGACTTCCAACCTCTGATCAAACCAACGAACCTAAGATCCGGACATGGTGTTAAAACCTGGGAACATTAATGGAAGTGATGGTGGCTGTCTTTTATGAGTTGGAGGTATAATCAACTTCGAGATCCACGCATGTTTTCCCTAAATTATTAATTTTAATTCTAATTTGGAGTCACATATTTAAAGAGGATATAACTAAAATTGGTATTGTAAATGCAATCTGGAGTCAGATTAATTGTAACAGTTGTGCTTTTGTGCCCCGTTCTTCGAACGGAGAAAATATATCCATTTTATTGTGAATCACATCAGCCAGGAGGTCGCGCGAGTTAACGCCAGCAAAAAGAACATGTAAAACCCTTCGCCCTCTGCAATGTCCGTCCTTGGTATTGTTTTGTGGGGTTTTACAAAGGCAAACAAACTGAAGCACCTATTACTAAAACCCCATAAGTCACACTTGACTTGACTTGACATATTTAACTATCATGAATGATTACAAATAATTTCTGAAGACTATAAACTTTTACTTGGAAATACCTACTGGTTGCTGAATTAATCAATTTCCTATAACGGAGCAAGGAATATATGATGGGCTTAGAAGCAGAGCGGTCTAACCCACAGAACATTGTTTTTGAGATAATAAAGTCAAATTTTTTAAATATAAAAATGTATTACTCACAATGCTTTTCACTGGTATAATATGCAACATGACACCAAGTTTACATTATGAATCTTACCAATATCTGTCTCTAAATGGTCCAAACTCTAATTTGCATTTCTTGGGGTGAGACCACTGTGTTTCTCAACCTTTCATGTGAACACAAACACACACGTGAGAGAGTGGGGAAACCAGAATGCATAACAGCGGTTGAGGAAAGCATGCCGGGCCTAAACCAATCAAATGAGACGCTGTATTTAAACAGCACATAAACTTCTGGATGGGACGAGACAAAAATGGGATTCACATGAGGGTTGTGATGGTAGATTAGAATAAAGAGATACAGTTGCCTGCTCTTTTTAGACTGTTCTAGTTGTTGCCCTTGCCTGCTTGGCAATCATATCCACATTACTAATGACGGTTAATCAAAACTCTTTTTGTGTAAATAGTCTCTGAAAACACAAGTTGTTATCGCTACAATGTCAAATATCAATATGTGGTATTTGGGCAGAAAATACTGTGTTATTTGATTCTGAAATTGCCCAACACTGACATTTACCATGCAGTGCATTTGATCCATTTAAACTTGAGCTTGCAGGATAATTGTGGGCTCAACAGGGTGAGATCACTGACCACATTCATTGTAATTGTAGGAGTGGCGACAGACTGTGAAATCGGGCATGGCTTTTGTAAAATAGCATTATCTGAAGAGGATATGGCTGCATTCACAACAGAAAACAAGAGTGCTTTTGACCAAAGGAACAGCAGGTCCCTTGACCATTAAACATTTTCAATGTTTTTTGTTCCCCCTGAGTTGTCAGTCAGAGTAATGGAGTTTATTGTTTTCATTTACCAGCAGTTGAAGTAGAAATGACTTTAGTTAAGAGCATACAATCACATATTTCCAGCCACACATGTCAAAGGGCTAACAATTACGCACAGTGGCAAGTAGTGGTCTAATCCAAGTAAAGGATGCCCCAGTAGAAATACCAGCCCAAGTGACTGATGCCGCCTCCATGTAAGGCAGCACAGTAAACATCTCAGTGATAATTCATCTCCAGCAGAAGCCAGCCATCTTGGACTCAGATAAACTCTATTGGTGTTGAATTAACACTGGGAATTTTATTATGAAGGCTTCCTGATAACTGAAGAGGTGGGATCCCCAAAATGAATGGCTGTATCACTGATACGGAACTCAAACCTCCATCAACTCTTTCTGGAGTATGCAAGAATTGTGTGATTACAATGTTTTTTACAGACTTTGAAATCTATGAGCCATTACCTTTAATTTACCCTGTCATGGTTTTGGTGTGCGTTTGTTTGTCGGACCTTTCTTTGTTCTATCGTCCGGGACGGTATCGCATTTCTTTTGCATCTAATTCCTGGCCCAGCTGGCTGATTGAGCTGGGGCGGAGTTTTCCGGACTCTGCATATATGGCCGGGGGTTCGACAATCCTATCGCAAGAGTGGTTGATTGTTTCTAGCACTTCGACCGAGATACCATTAGTCAGTTTTCCTAGTGACTTGTTATCTTCCATTTATTGTTAGGAATTGCTTCTTTTAGAAGTTTTTTCATTTCTCTCTTTGTTTATTCTCTCTCACATTGGTTCCGTTTTGCAGACTTTTATTCGTCCTCGGAAGCCCCAGGTGTGCACCTCTTTTGTGTTTGTCTCTTATCTGAGCTGCTCTTTGTTCTTTCTTTCACTGGTCGCTGCACCTGGCGTCCTGTCACCACCCATTACAGCACACTAGCCAACATGGACTTGTCAGCCGCAGCTACGTTAGAGAAAGTTTTGGCTGATCAGCAAGCCACACTCTCGGGCTATGGCAAGGGCTTGTCTATCCTGAACAGTCGACAGGGGTGAGTCCGCCATCAGGACGAGGCTTTACAAAAACAGGAGAGTGTCCTGTTAAGTCTCACTGAGAGTATTCAAGCTTTGTCCACTCAAATTACACAGAATGTTGCACAAGCACAAGAGGGCTAGAGGGACAGACCCAAATTCCCTTCCAAACCTTGATTGCCATGGATTTAACTGTGGGTACACAGATAATTCCTGTGGAGGTTTTTTTTTGGACTCGGGGGCTGTGGATTGTTTTATGGATGCGGAGTGGGCAGAGAAGCATTCTATTCCTATATGCCCTCTGCTACACTCACATACTATTAAATTTTTGGACAGTTGCCCGCTAGGTTCTGGAATTATAACTGAGGTCTCTGAAGCACTAACCATGTTTGTTCCTTTTGGTGGCCGTTCTGAGGAGTACGATTTTTTATTATTTGTTCCCCTGTTTTTCCTGTTGTTTTAGGACACTCGTGACTACAGAAATATAAGCCTCACATCCGTTGGGGAAGTCAGACTACCCCTATTGTCCAGTGGGGCGCTAATTGTAGGTCCCACTGTAGGCAGAGTTTGACGTGTAGTCCCGGGCATCAACCTCGGGGGGAGGCTGATGTCACGAGTGATTCTGAGGAGTTTGTCTCATACAGCCCTCCTAGTTGGGAAGAGGAGGCGGAGGAAGGGTTGGAGTGGGATCCTCAATTTGACTTGCGGCAGCCAGAGGATGATTGTGATTTGGAGGATCTCTCTGACTGATATTCGGTCATGGAGATGGCGGATCCCAAACAGTTGGAGAGTTTGGGGGCCGCTTTGAATTTATTTTTCCCCCCTGAAGTTCCTAGTGATTATGCTGATCTCACAGAGGTTTTTAGCAAACAACGAGCCTTGACTTTACCTCCTCATCACCCGTATGATTGCGAGATCAATCTCTGCCCTGGTACTACTCCTCCTAGGGGTTTGCTATACTTGCTGTCAGGGCCTGAGCTAAAGGCCATGTGAGAACATATTCAGGAGGCTATTGCTAATGGTTTTATTTAGCCATCCATTTCTCCTGCAGGATTGGAGTTTTTTTGTGGAAAAAAAAGATGGCAGTGTGAGACCCTGTATTGATTATAGGGGGTTTAATAAGATCACCATCAAAAACCGATACCCCCTTCCATTGATGAATCCTGCATTTGAACGTCTTTAGGAGGTGTCATTTTTTACCAAGCTAGATCTCCGGAATGCTTATAACTTAGTTTGCATTCGGGAGGGGGACAAATGGAAAACAGCATTTAATACGCATGACGGGTACTGGGAATATTTGGTCATGCCATTCGGTTTGGTTAAAGCCCCCTCGATGTTTCAGGCACTCGTTAATGATGTTCTCTGAGAGATGTTGGAGAAATTCGTCTTCAATTATCTTGACGACACTGAATTCTTTCTTCAGCCCTCTCAGACCAAAAACAGCATGTCAGACAAGTGCTTGAGGCCCTCCTGAAAGGCAAACTTTTTGTCAAGGCTAAGAAATGTGCTTTTCATGCCAAGATTGTCTCGTTTCTTGGTTTCATTGTGTCAGAGGGGTAGGTCCGCATGGACCCTGATAAGGTGGTAGCGGTCAGGAATTAGCCTGCCCCTCAAAACGTTAAGGAGGTGTAACGGTTTTTCGGGTGTGCCAATTTTTGTAGGAGGTTTATCCGTAATTTTAGCGCAGTAGCTGCCCCCATTATTGCGCTCACCACGAAGAATGCCTCCTTGCCATTTGATTGGTCCCCAGCAGCTGAGGCTGCTTCTCAGGAGTGAAAGAAACGTTTTAGCTCAGAGCCCTTCTCGTTCTGCCCGATCCCTCCCTCCCGATCGTCGTGGAGGTAGATACCACTGAAGTCAAGGTGAGTGCCATTTTGTCCCAGTGCCTCCTTCAGGACAATAAGTTGCACCCGTGCCCCTACTTCTCTCGGTCATTGTCGGCGGCCGAACGGAATTACAGTATTGGTGTCCGAGAGTTGCTAGCCTTTAAGCTGGCATTTGAGGAATAGCGCCATTGGTTGGAAGGGGCTGAGCATCCATTTGTGGTTGGGACGGATCATAAAAATCTCCAAAACATTCAACAGACTAAGCGACGTAATTCCCAGCAGGCACGATAGTCAGATAGTAAAAACAATGACTATCTGTGACTGCTCTGGTCATAACCCCATTCCAGAGCCTGTTATCCGACTGATCAGATTGTGGCTCCCATTCAGTGTGTGGGTTTTTTCACCTTTTGTCTAGTCTGATTCGAAAAGTTCAAGGGAGAGACTCGTAATAAAGGAATTGTTGACCAAATGTCAAAAATAGTTGTTTATAGCAGACAAAGAGTAAAAAATTACAAACCGTGACAGAGGGATGTTCTCAGCCACAGTTTGGAGAGCACTCCGTCTGGGCGTTTCCCGGGCTTCAGTTCTTATAGTCCACAGTCCTTTGGCTGTACATTTTTTGGCTGTACATCTGTGTATAACCACTGTCTAGTCAGCTCCCACCTTCCTACATAGTATTGTCCAGTCAACTTTCGACAGGTCATGAGAGGGCAGTTACGGGATACCAGATGGGGTGTTTGCAACAGCATCCTAGCGCAGCGAAGCAAAACCTGACCTCCGGACTCTACTTGACCACTGGGACCCCTCCTTCAGTGCCCCCATCACCCCTTGATAACTCAGGGATCCACATGACCATAGCTTGGCCATGACGCCAGTGGAGGTCGGCTTGGCTAGTTGCCGGCCCAGCATCCGCTCCAAGTGGAACCCTTTGGTCCTACAGCAAATCTGCATATTCCAGCATTTTAATTTTACTTCATATGTGAAAGTGCACACATCAGCTACTATCACAGAATATGGATCTAGCACATGAGCACACTCTTGCATCATGAATTTACTAAGCCAATAACCTTCATACCCTCAAATCTCATTCACACTCCTCCACAGACAACCCCAGAATCTCTCGGCAGTAGGCTCTTTGAAACTCAGGATCAGTCAGAAGTTGTTTTCTGAGGTTAGGCTGGTCTGGGCGATACTTCTCCGCCCACTTCCAGCAAGCCCAACCTGCTCCTCCTTCATGTCCATGTTTGCAATCGGGATTTCTAATGGGTCAGTTGGGCATGTAGGGTTCTAGAGGACACACCCACTTGACACTTCCTGTCACATCCCCCGTCACCTGCTGGTACAGTAACATAGTCGCCTCGTCGGGCGAGGTTAGGGCAAGTTCCCCAGTCTCCCGGCCTATGGGATCGTGTCGGTACTCCTCTAACTCAATATCTTCCTCAGTGTCATTGGCTTAGTCTAAACAGCCCTTTCCTAATTGAACTGCTTGGTATTTAGGTGAATCCTCTCTAGTTAAGGCCTTTTCAATTGTTTTAATCACTAAAGTACATATGCAGGGTATACAACAACATCTGCAAATTATAAATAAGGACCCTGTGATTCCTATGAGCAGCTGCCCAATGAGTGCTCCCATCATCTCATTTAGCCAGGAGCTAACAGGGTTACTTACTCCTGACTGCGCCTTCATTTCATTTGCCAGTGCTTTCAGTTTTTTGAGACTCCTTGTGAGTTTCCCATCAGGGGCTGTGTTGTTCACTATCTCTGTGCACCATTGTGTCTTTGAACATTGAGCATACCCCACCTTTCTTTGCCAAGAGCATATCTAATGCTATCCAGTTCTAGTATGTCATTAAAGGAATAGATTTTCCTCCTGTGCCGCAAATCCATATAACAAGTGTCTATGGTTACCGAAAAGAAAAGGTCCATAAAACTACACAAAAACTTAGTAATATTCCTCCATACTGCTCGTCCACTGCAGTTCAACTGTCCTGAAGGGGTAATGTCTGCTCTGGCTATGATGAGGCTGCATGCAGTTTCATTTCCCGTCAGGTCCAAGGTTTCCTCGCAGCTTGTCAGTGTACCTAGATTTTGCGACTGGGGACTGGTATTGCTATTCTTAATATAGGTCACATTTCTTAATTTCCCTTTTTGAAACACTGGGGGCGTCACATTTGCTGGGGCCATAGGGTGTACTGTTTCCCATATTTTGCACTCCACTGGTGGGTTTTCGGAGGACATGAGCCAAATTAAGGAGTTTATATCTTTTCCTGGGTTTTTCTTGGTGCGGTTATATAGGTCAAATGCAGATGGAGATATTAATAAGGTGGGTCTGGCCCCTGAGCATATTATACAGTCGGAACCATTCACCTGTTTCGCGTATTTTACCATTCTGTTTATCCATGCATTCTTTTCTCGGAATCCAGTTTCTATTGCCAATTTTGTTTGAAAAGTAATTTTTGCTGAATCAAATTTCCATACTACCTCCGGGGCAGACGTAGGTTCACGTTCTTTCTTGGGAGAGGGCGCTGTTATGGCCCCAATTTGTAATTAGATTTACAACGCAACAGCAACAGCAAGGAATGACAGACACAGTTTTAACAACTAAAACACATTTTATTTTTTTAAACAAAGACAATAACGACTAAGCAACTAACAACTAAGACCAAGATTAAATTATGTACAAAACATTAATATTTACAATCCCTTTTCGTGGGGGTGGCTTGGTGATGTCCTGGATGATGAAAATGTTCAAACACAGGCAAAGAAATCCACAAAAGAAACGTTACAGGTTTTGAACAGAATGGCAGGTCTGGTCATCTTCTTGCAATTTCTCCTACTACCCTACTGTCTCAATTCTTTTCCTTATATACTCTTTTGCAGACCCCACCCACATTTAGACCTCTTTTTTTTACTTTTCTGAGACTTGCCCCAGACATGTCCAGGACATGTCTAAACATGACTCCAGTCTGAGCTTAACAAAAAAAAGGTAAATTCTGCCATCTAGTGGCCTATATTCACATTACACCTCCATTCCAAAAGGGAAAAATTTTGACTCATAAAGGCAAAATTTTTCTTTTCAATACAAAATGGTTAAGTGAACACTTGTCTATATATACATATCATACAATATTCAAACACATGATATATATATACACATTCAAACACGGGATAAGCAATCAGCAATTACATTGTCTGTACCCTTCACATGCTTAATTTCCAAGTCAAACTCCTGTAAAATCAAACTCCAATTCAACAATCTCCGATTCTTGTTTTTCATCTTACTCAAAAACGTTAACGGATTGTGGTCAGTGTACACAATCATTGGCTTTTGTCCTGTAGAAACATAAACCTCAAAGTGTTGTAAAGAAAGGACCAGAGCCAACAGTTCCTTCTCTTTTGTGCAATAGTTCCTTTGGTGGCGATTGAACTTCCTGGAGAAGTATGCCACGGGATGCTCAATGTCATCAGAGTCACTTCTCTGTAGGAGCACAGATCCACAAGCTTGGTCGCTAACATCGACCGCGATGGAGAACGATTTGTTGAAGTCAGGAGATTTGAGCACGGGGAAGTGACACAGCAGAGACTTCAGGCGATCGAAGGCTCTCTGGCATGCATCATCCCAGGTGAACTTTACGCCTTTATTCAGTTGGTTAGTTAGACTGAGAGCAATCTCAGCAAAGTTCTTGCAGAACTTGCGGTAGTACCCGATCATTCCAAGGAAGCGGCGCAAAGCTTTTTTGTTGTCAGGAACTGGAAAGTCCATGATGGCTTGGACTTTAGCATTTATGGGTGCCACCTTACCCTGGCCTATGACGTAGCCAAGATAGGTGACAGTAGCACAACCAAAGTCACTCTTGCTCAGGTTAACAGTCAGGTTAGCCTGGGTCAGGCGCTGGAACAACGTCTCTACATCTTTTAGATGTTCTTCCCAGGAGTCACTCCATGTGATCAGGTCATCGATGTACGCACCCGTGTGTGGCAATCCGGCGATTGTAGACTGTATCATCCTTTGGAATGTGGCTGGGGCATTTTTCATGCCAAAGGGTAGGACTTCATACTGGTACAATCCAGATGGTGTGGCAAAAGCAGAGATGCTCTTGGCCCTCTCAGTAAAAGGCACACACCAATAACCCTTCAATAAATCAATCTTAGTCAGAAACTTTGCTTGCCCTACACTATCAATACAATCATCAATCCTAGGTACTGGAAACACATCAGTTCTAGTTACAGCATTGACTTTGCGATAATCTGTACAGAATCTAGTACTTCCATCAGGTTTTGGAACTAGCACACAGGGTGAACTCCAATCTGAGTTGGAGGGTCTGATAATATCATGTTCTAACATGTACTCAACCTCTTTCTCAGCGATCTTTCTCTTTTCAGGATTCATCCGGTACGGATGCTGTTTAATTGGTTTGGCATCACCAACATCTACATCATGAGAGGCTATAGAAACTCTCTTTGGAACATCAGGAAACAGATCCTCATATTTCTTGGTCAACCTTTCAAACTGATCTCTCTGTGAGGGTTCTAAGTGCTGGAGATTTACATCAAGATTTTGCAACACTTCAGTGTTTGACAATTTACATGAAAGAACTTCAGCTTTAATTCTTGGTTCATCATCTTGAAACTCCCCCTCATCTTCACACGTTTCGACCATTGGAGAATCTGAAGTGACAGCTGCAACCCTAGCATTTCTGTCATGATAAGGCTTTAGCATGTTAATATGACACAATTGTTTTGGTTTTCTCCTATCTGGAGTCTTCACAATGTAATTGAGATCATTGAGTTTTGTCAGAATTTCATAAGGACCATGAAATCTAGCCTGCAATGGATTGAACTGCAAGGGAAACAACACAAGGACCTTTTCTCCTGGTTTAAACTCACGG
Source organism: Gymnothorax reevesii (assembly GCA_029721435.1). Classification (NCBI taxonomy): domain Eukaryota; kingdom Metazoa; phylum Chordata; class Actinopteri; order Anguilliformes; family Muraenidae; genus Gymnothorax; species Gymnothorax reevesii. The sequence continues at coordinate 21,339,782 of CM056589.1, forward strand.
CTTCTAGCCTTATGATCATACCAAGTTTTCATTTTTCCCTGACTTGATTTCAAGTTCTCTTTGGCAAGGTCACAAGCTGCACGCAATCTTTCCTTGAACTTGCTAACATAGTCTAACAGACTGATATGCGGCTCTTTCTCTTGCCATTGTTCACTCAATAATAGCAAAGGTCCTCTCACTTCATGACCAAACACTAGCTCAAATGGACTGAATCCAGTAGACTCCTGCACTGCTTCTCTAGCTGCAAACAACAGCAAATGAACCCCTTCATCCCAGTCTTTCTCATGGTCATAACAATAAGTCCTCATCATTGTCTTGAGAGTGGAATGAAACCGCTCTAAGCACCCTGACTTTCTGGATGATAGGCACTAGAAAGAATCTGCTTTGCACCTAGTTCATACACAACCTGCTGAAACAATCCTGAAGTGAAATTGCTACCCTGGTCTGACTGAATTTCCCTGGGAAGGCCAAACAACGTGAAGAACTTTATCAAAGCCTTCGAGATTGCAGTTGCCTTGATGTTACATAGAGGTATGGCTTCGGGGAATCTGGTAGATGCACACATGATTGTCAACAAGTACTGATTTCCAGATCTAGTCTTGGGTAATGGACCAACACAATCAACAATGACCCTAGAGAATGGCTCCCCAAATGCTGGGATAGGCTGCAATGGAGCTACAGGTGGGTCTAACTGGTGTTTTCCAACTACCTGACAAGTGTGACAGGTTTTGCAAAAGTTAGATGTCTTTCCGAAGCCCAGGCCAATAGAAGTGTTTCATGATCTTATCAACAGTCTTGTTAACACCAAGATGACCTCCTAAAGGTAAACTATGAGCCATTGTTAAGATCTCATTCCTATAGACCTTCGGAACAACAATTTGCCTGACCACTGCCCAATCTGCATTGGCAGGGATATCAGGAGGGCGCCACTTCCGCATCAACACACCATCCTTGAGATAATACCCAACTGGAACTGCGTCTATTTCTTTATCAGGAAGGGCTCTCCTCTTTAGTACACAAATTTCAGGATCATTAGTTTGCTCCTCAATCAACCGCTTTCTGGACAGAGACAAGTCTCCAGACACATCAGAATCACCAGACCCATCCGGCTGGCTGAATAGAGAACTGATAAAAGTATCTGATAAGTCCTCAAACGGAGAAACCATAGTAGGCCAATCAGAGTCATGAGGCGAATCACCTGAGTCCTGACTATTCAATGTACTGGACGGCACCACATCATCTTCTTCTTTAGCCTTCTTGGCCATAGCACGAGTCACTGCGCAAGAAGGATACAGAGATGGGTCCTCATCCCCATTTTCAGTGCTCGGCTGTGAAGTAAGATGTACAGGGGGAACTACTTTGCCCCCAGCCAGGTCATTGCCTAGCAACAGAGAAACACCCTTTATAGGTAGACTTGACATAAGTCCCACCTTTACCTGTCCTGTAACTAAATCTGACTTCAAGAATATAGAGCGCAGGGGTACAGATACAGTCCTCCCTTCAATACCTTGGACAAGTATGAAATCCCCTGAAGCAGTCTCATCACGTAACTCCAAGGAGTCCATCAACAAAAGTGACTGAGAAGCTCCGGTATCCCTTAGGATATATATGGGGACAGGAGTAGTATGCTCATTCAGAGCCACAAATCCCTCTGACACAAATGGAAGAAATTCCTCCCTCACGAAGTCAGCTGTATCAGGCTTTTTAGCCCCACAAGAAGCAGGCAATTTAGCAGATTGGTTATCTACTACAGGGGTTTCTAACCTTGTTTTCACAAAGGCATTTGGTTTGGTATCCTTTTCTTTTTCTTTCTTAGCTTTAAGGAACCAACAGTTAGTTGTAACATGACCAGATTTCTTGCAATAGCTGCAAACTAGACCACTTTTGTCACTGTCAGCTTTCACACTTTGATCAGACCTGTTACTGGATTTCTGAGCACCATCACCAGATTCGTCTTTGTCTTTGGGTGAGGAATCTTGGGTATCACCATAACCCTTTTTCTGAAATTGGGACCATCTATTATTATTGCTAGACTGAAATTTGGACTTAAGTGTGAGAACATATTCATCTGCAAATTTGGCAGCTGATTGCAAATTCAGTGCTTGCTTCTCATTAAGGTAGGTCTTAACATCATCTTTAACACAGTTCTTGAATTCTTCAACTAACACCATCTCTTTTAGTGAGTTGAAATCATCCTTGACCTCCATAGAAGTACACCAGCGCTCAAAGCAAACCTGCTTTTCATTAGCAAATTCAACATAAGTCTGATTTTCAGATTTCTTCAGACCTCTGAATTTCTGTCGGTAAGCCTCTGGAACCAACTCATAAGCTCTCAAAATAACCTTTTTGACAACCTCATAATCAGAGGAATCATCTGCAGACAAAGCCGAATAGGCTTGTTGAGCTTTACTCTTGAGGACAGTTTGCAACATCAGAGGCCAGTGTTCCTTTGGCCACTGGCAACTCTTTGCTACCTTTTCAAAACACTGGAAATAGTTGTCAACATCCTTTTCCGAAAATGGAGGCACCAGTTTTACCTCCTGACTGGCACAAAATTTATTTTTAGTTTCAATTTTAATTTTTAGTTGCTCCATTTGGAGTCTTTCTTCTCTATCGAATTTCTCTAATTCAAAATCTCTCTGTCTTGCAAATTTTTCTAACTCAAATTCTCTTTGGTTTTCTTTTTCCTCCCTTTCTATTTTCTCTTCTCTTGCTAATTTTTCTAACTCAAACTGCCTTTGTTTTTCTTTTTCTTGCCTTTCTTTCTCTCTTTCTTACCTCTCAAATTCTGTTTGCTTTTCTTTTTCTTTCTTTTCTTTTTCTCTTTCCTCCCTTTCTTTTTCTCTTTCCTCCCTTTCAATCTCTAGCATTTTTAATTTAAGTTCCATTTCTATATTTGGATTTTCCACTGGAAACTGTTCCAGATCTCCGAGTGCAAACACATTTTCATCAATGTAATATTCAACTATCTCTCGAGCCAGTCTTGCTTTTCGCATGGCTGGTTTCACCTCTGTCAGCTCTAAATGTCTGCAAATTTCTAGCAGTTCTGTCTTTTTAAAAGACTTCAAAACCCCTACGGTTGGTGATGCCAAGAAATCATCCATTGCTGTTGTCAATATATATGTATTCAATTTAAAAAAATCAATTTTACAATATGAAATGTTAGATTTTCAATAAATTACTCACAAAATGGTCTCTCCCGGACGAGCCCTCAATTTGTTATTACATTTACAACACAACAGTAACAGCACCAGCAAGGGATGACAGACACAGTTTTAACAACTAAAACACATTTCATTTCTAACAAAGACAATAACTAAACTACTGACCAAGATTGAATAGGAAAAAAAAAAGAAATATTTACAGTCCCTTTTTGTGGGGTGGCTTGGTGATGTCCTGGATAAGGAAAAATAATGCTCTAATACAGGCAAAAATCCACAAAAGAAACTTCACAGGTCCTGAACAGAAATGACAGGTCTGGTCACATGTATCCTTCTTCTTGCAATTTCTCCTACTACTTTACTGTCTCAAATCTTTTCCTTATATACTCTTTTGCAGACCCCACCCACATTTAGACCTCTTTTTTTTTAATTTTCTGAGACTTGCCCCAGACATGTCCAGGACATGTCTAAACATGACTCCAAAGGTAAATACTGCCATCTAGTGGCCTATATTCATATTACACTACCCACCCGTCATCAGTGTATTGTGTTGCATGTCCATTGACGTTTTTGGACTGTTAAAATTTGCAAATTTTTTATTTCACATAAGTTAGGATATATTTAATATGCAGCTAATAGTTATCCCTTTGGGCTCCCAGCACATAAAGGTCAAATCAGTCAGTACCTTTTATTAGACTGTCCACTAAATTTAGAAACCGGAAGCTACAGTACAGTTGCCGTTAAAACCAAAGAGACGGCGTTAGTTCACACCAGGTTACCTCGAACATTTCGCCCCTCTCACCCATTTCAGACCACAATCTAACGCGCCATTACATGGTACTTCACACTGCTGACCAATGAACAGTATCACAGTACAATTTACCGCCTGGAATAACCACATGTGGCTCCGCGGAACTGAATGTAGTACCACACGTAACTTATTGAATAGAGGGCATCTTGACTGTTAAAATTAAGTTTGTGTTTGCCGTTATGTATTTTAACTTTTTTATTTTGTCTTGCAGGGAAAGTGGAAGTGAGAGCTTATGCAACCTCTGGAAAGCATGTGGCTGATCCTGTTTAAAAGCCTAGCATGAAGTAGAAGAAAAAATATATAATGCTGTTGAATTTATCATTATAAGAAATAGTATTCTTGAAGGACACTTTTTTTGGTATTTTATATATGTCTTTTTATTGCAGAAACTGTGATTCTGAGAGTTTGTGGGTAGACCTTCAGCGAAATGTGCCGCAAGTTGATTTATTGGTTTTGAAAAGCCAACCGGAATATAAGCATACAAATTGGCAATATACAACTTTCTCGCCTGTGGTCTTATGCTCACGTTATTCTCCGAAATTCTGCATATTCGGACCTGCAGAGGTGTGAGGTTGTCTCTCGCCAAGGAGTCAATCTTCGTCCTAAACTCTGGGGAAATGCGTCGTTTCGTGATAGGTTCCATAGTTGTGAATGTGATGCCAGTTTATGGTTGGGCATTTTATAGAAAATTTCTGCCACGCACTGACCAGGTCATAAATTCTTTAATAGGCTACAATGAGCTTAAAGGGATTAGTAGGGTGACTATGAGTAATAAATACAGATGACACGAACTGAGCTGTATTGAATCAGTGCCAGTTGTATCCGCTTTGAATTCCGTTAATTCAGTTTACGAAAGAGCCATTCAGTTATAAGTGACATTTAAGTTATTATCCTAAGATATTGAGCAGATCTTTTTTTTTAAAATTGCGTTTCCCTATTGATAGATAGCTATATAATAAGCTTACTAAAACAACCTGTGTAAGGTTCTGCAAATAGTTTATTTCGCTTGTTGAGTCGTTATGGTCGAACTAAATTCATATTGTACACAATTATTTTCTAGTTGCAAACATTATATTTGAACATCTGAATGGTTATCTGAATGGTTATGACAAATAATTAAAACAAATACAGATAATGCAAAACGTTTTGGCATTAAAAATTGTTTAAAAATTGCCAATCAGCATTTTAAAACAAAACCGGTTCCACAATTTGACCGATTCCGCAATTTGCAGAAAATAAACTTTATTTGCGGGAAAAAGGACTTCGCTGTCAGCCTTGAGTTAGTCACCGCTGGAACGGTAAATTATTGTGGATTTAACTCTTAACTATTGTTTCGAGATATTCGGCTTCATAGAGAAATAAATGCCCGATAACTGTTGCTTGCAGTTGCAGCAGTGCCAGATCAACGCTTGTGATCAAGCGCACTGCGCAGTGTGTGGCCGTTAAACACGCGTATTCCGGGATTCATCACGTTATTTGTGTCATTATGATCGGAAATTATCGTATATTTGACCATATAAATTTCCTGTTTCGTACTCTTGATACTTTTTAATGAACACCCATTAGAGTGACTGCTTGTCATTTGACTAGTTCCGCAAACGCCATTTTGTAGGTTTTCAAACTTGTAATTTAGGAGACATGTTTATTCTTGTTTATTTTTCTGAATGAATTTTTTATTAAAGTTTAATGTAGTCAGTGTGAGAAAAAACATTTTCCCCCGCAATAACTGTTATTCTGTGGCTCAGCAGACTGATCATTACTCATGTCCTGTGTTAATCTGAACTTGTAGTCTCATCCTGATAATTTTAATGTATACTTGGCATGTACTACTCGAATTGGAAAGAGTTGCTGATAGCAGTTGAATATCGATGGATGTACAAATCGTCTTGAACTGAGGCCAGTGCACGTGGATTCCAGCTGACACAATGTCGGCACATGGAACAATTAGCCATAAATTTGACCAAGTATTGTGATATCCCCTATAGAGTAATGCTGGCTAAAATTGGTAGAAAATACATGTTTCAGTTTTTTTGTGGCCAGGGGCAGGCTATTATGCCAATAAACAAAGAATATCATTAGTTCGGCTTGACAAAGGGCGCAGTTTGCGAAACTGGAAGCAGTCAAAGGACGTGCCACTAAAAAATGACTGTGCAAGGCTTTATTCCTAATGACTGAAGAAAACTCATTGATCCACAAAGTGCATGAGCAATTTCCGCAAATTCGTGAACAGATAACATTCCGCCAGCGAATTCTGTATCGATACCAGACGCTTCAAACAAATTCCGTTTGCGGAACCAGTCAACGTACTGTCGGAATGGATAATCTATACTAAATTACAGGTTTGCGACAGGAAAAATAATATATTTCGGCACTTGAGAGTAAAATAGGCTTAATAGTACATAAGAGCATACATGATCTCTGAACATAAAATTGTCAGGTATTATTGCTGAAATAACAAAATCCTCACCAAAAATAGCATGATACTTAATAGGAAGTGGCTATATCTACGGCGCCGTACACGGTGATTCGGGGCTATATTTTATGGCGCGCGTGAGCATTGATATTTCTTCACATATGTTGGCAGCTTCCAAGCTCAGCACGCTTATCTGCGGTCAACAGCGGAGTGTTTGTTTTTAGTACAATCTCTCAGAGCACAAGGTACGATTGTTTGGTACCGTGCCACAGTGCGATTGGGTAGTATGTTTTGGAGGATTTTATTATTGAGAAGGGGCTTTAGAATATCAATATAGCAAATGCATGCTGCGCGTGCCCTAGGAACCTGGTGTGTCATCACTCAGTAACATGGATTACCTGTAACGCAGCACAAGAAATTGAACTCGAAATATTCTTGACTGAATTTCAGTGGCTAAATCATCAAAATTGCTCCCCACAACTGTTAAACGCGAGTCCGTCATCTGGGGTTTGCCCGGAGACACGGCCTCCGCACATGCCCACTCCGACTTACCGTAAATATAGCCCCGAATCACCGTTTACGGCACTGTAGATATAGCCATCGATCAACCGCTCATAGCAGTGGCGTAGCGTAGAGGCGCTGGGCCCCGGTGCGAGAATGGCGCTAGCCCTCCCCCCAACCCCCCCCCCCCCCCCCCCCACCCCCCCCCCCCCTCCAGGCCTATTTTCGAAGCAGAGGTGTATACTAACAAAATACATGTGAATCGTAACAGAGCTTAAGTTTTTTGAGGATTTGTACTTTACCTGAGTTCTTTTTTAAACCTGGACTTTTACTCTACAACATTTTAAACTTAAAAATTATCATTTTACTTTGTTGCTTTGACACTTTGACACATATATTTGACAAAATATGAACGCAATTCATCGTTTAAGGTTTATCTGGATTTGGCGTCTTCGAGAAGAACAACGGTGCTCGGCAGCAGGGTATGTTAGTGCGGGGACAGGGAGCTGCAAATTTATGTACGTAGTTACAATATTCTATCACTAGATGGCCCATCCGCATCAGTTATTGGATACTCACAGAAACAATCGTCCTCAGTAGCCAACCACTTCAGCTACAGTGAGCCAGTAGGTATCCAAATCAGTAATTAAGAAAAATCAGTTTTCTGAAAAACGGAGACACCCATAATTATTAGGGCTATTAGAACCATGGACAATGAATATTTGCACTGCATCTCTACATCACACAACACGTTAGGCTATTTGAACCATGAACAACAGTGACAATACATTGCCAATCAAAATGCAAAAAAGATCCATACGGCTGAACAGTCAACCATATTTCCCTAACAGCACAACAGTGGCCGAATCAAAAAGTAAACAGATAGATAGACACACATCCTGGCACAGCAGCCATTTAACCACAACCGGCAAGCTGATCACTTACAGTAGAAACTGCACTCACCCATTCAGAAGTTAACTCTGGGTGCCTTCTGCTCTGCAAAGTCGTTGAGCAAGAGGCCAATGAGGTGGTAGCATTAGCCTCCAAGTCTGACTGCTGCGTGTCGCCGCTATCATTCACAGCGCTAGCAGGAACTGGATCTGGACAAGATGACTGTTTAAAAAATGCATTCAATTTCGCCAATTTGGAGTTCCGTACATCGCGCTCTTTTTTCTTTTCTTTTTTGAGCACCGCTTTTGTGCTGCTCAACATGGTGCTCAAGACTTTTCACCTCTAATACTAGGCTGATGGGTTAGCTGATCTCTCAAAAAAGAACACTTCACGAGCAAGCGCGTAGCCTACGAAGCTACGATCAGAAAGGATTAAGTAAATGCCAACTAATTGGACAAACACATTTCCCAGCAGGCCATGTTCTTTTGAAAATGTTGAATAAAACAATCAAATATATGATTAGTAATTATGATTATAACGGACAAAGTATCATTACTGAAATACAAAATACATATATCAAAGAAAAGAGGAAAAATGGCCAGTGTGTGTGTGTGTGTGTGTGGGGAGTAGGGGGGGGGGGGGGGGTTGTTACCATGACTGTGTTGTATAAAACAGTAGAGCAATATATATACTCATCAACTCGCTGGCTATAGTACTATACTAATGGGTTTGCCAAAATTTTCGGTGCAGTCACACAGTCGTATTTTCTTTATGTGCTGTGACAAGAGGAAGAGTGGCTTGGCTAATCACCGTGGGCCCTCAGAGCTCATCGGGGCCCCGGTTCCGCGCACCGGCGGCACCGGCAATACCTACACCACTGGCTCATAGCCACAAGCTGTCAGAAACGAAAGAACAGCAAATAATTTAAGTGAAGCTAACATGTTACGGGTGGCTAGCAGGACCGCTAGCGATAGTTAGCACTAACAACTGGCCTCAAACGCAGGCTTTGTAAAATAAGATAAAGCCTGTATTGGTCACAACTATTCCTGACTCAGACACAGAAGCTGTAAGTTACTTTTACTGCCAAAGCCAACCTGACATGATAGCCACTTGAGTGTGGCTGTAGCACAGTGGCTAACATAGCCAAGTTACTGTTACTGATTTTTGTGTCCTAAATATGCAGGAGTGATATCAGGGGAAATTCTACAGAAGGTGTGTGAACATTAATCTCATTTGAAGCTTTTAAATACTTGTTTGTAATTTGGATGCTTGGTACAACTGTTCACAGTTACAGAACTTGCTGTCTGTAAAACCTGTATTGCAAGGGTTTGTCTCTCAGGTTATGACCGCTTGGTTACAAGCTAATGCATGTTAGTTTGCGTGCCGTGCTAATTAAAAATGCTCCTGGTTAGCTTATATGCAGTAATTCTGATCGGTGCACTTGTGTTACTTCGGTAAGCATTAATGTGGCAATTTCATCATTACATTGCGCGATTGTAGACACTACAGTTAGTGATCGCTTCATTTATCCATGACCGGGATCAGCCGAATACTTATATGTCTGAGCAAGCTCTCTGGGGCTACTGTGAAAGCAATGCGAAATGCAGAAGCTCTACCGGTTTACAAATTATTTCTCTGCACTATCTTGACATACTTTCATCCCCCTTTAGAAATTGTTGTGGTTAATAAAAAGACGAAAAAGGCGGAGATTAAATAAGTAATTTTTTCCTTACCCCTGACCCCTAACCACAATCCCGAATCCTTAACCTAATCCCTTTAAATCGACTGCCGTACCAATAAAAACTGCTATATATCGAGACACTGCGAAACCTGTATTATGTTCAAAACATAACCGAGCTCTCTCTAGCTGTTGCATACTATCCATACAGCTGCTTTCACATCGAACACGAAACACATTTTTCGCGCGACAGATTAGCTACATTCAAAGTCAATGCAAAGACACGAATATGGGCGTGTTAAACAGCTTTCACACCGGACCCAAAACGAATTTTTCGCGAGACAGATTACATTCAAAGTCAAATCCGCTTATCAGATACTACATGTTAGTTTGCGTGCCGTACATTCAAAATAAATGCAAAGATGCGAATACACACGTTATGGGCACGTTAAGCAGCTTTCACACCGGACGCTAAACTAATTTTTCACGTGACAGCATTCTTTCAAAATCAATGCAAAGACGCGAATACACGCAGCTTACACATCGGACACAAAACAAATTTTTCGCGTGACAGATTACATCCAAAGTCATGACCGCTAATCAGCTACTGCATGTTAGTTTGCGTGCTGTGCCAAATAAAAATGCTCCTGATTAACTCATATGCAGCAATTAAGATCAGTATGCTTGTGTTACTTCAGTAAGCATCAATGTAACAGTTTCATCATAACGTTGCCTGATTGTAGCCACTACAGTTGAAGCTAACCGGAGAGGTGCTGTATGTGTCTGCCGAGTTGGGCTGCAGTTAGATCTGACGTAGGTTTTGCATAGCTTGGGGTGCATTTTTGGGTGCTTCAAAAATGATCGCTTTACTTATTCATGACCAGGGTCAGCCTGATACTATACATCTCCAATGTCTGGGTCTTAGGGTAAGGGCAAGCTCTCTGATGCTACCAGTGAAAGCAATAGGGAAGTGCACAGGCTATAACGTGTCCGGTATAACAAACAATTTCTTTGCATTGCCATCGATTGAAAATTAAATTCTTTCTTGTGAAAGCGATCGATTTGCTAGCTCCTCATAAGCATCAGTTCATGTAGACGGAACTCACGGTCTGTAAAACCTGTATTATGTTCATGACGTAACTGGAGCTCTAGCTAGCTCTCGCACATTATCCATAATGCACCCATTCTCCACGAAGACACGCTGTCGTTCCGAAGCAATAAGTAAACCATTACCACGGGCAATTTCCGCAAAGGCCATTTGGCCTGGAACTTTCGCCCCTCCGTCATATGCCAGCGCGGAAGCTGTTCATTTCTCCACCCTGACAACACACCACAGTTTTGTGCACAAACCAACAGGTCCTTATAATACACAGAGAAGCAGTCCATAAGCTGTTGGTCCACTTTTAGCTGCTCCTCACTGTCCATGTTTCCCTCTAAACTCAGACCCACCGGATTTCTGCGGTCTATGGTCTACACTTGGGCATGTCGACCCGATCTACAAATGTGCCTATATGGGGTGGATTCTGGCTTTCCCTGCATCCAAGCTACAGAGTAGAAAAACCGCTGTACTCACCAACTGTTGCCATAGCAAACTGTAGCCGATAGCAAATTCATGCTTGAGCTGCCAAGCTCTGCTTCTTCCACTTTCGCCATTGTGTTTATTAGAACAAGCTAATTTCATGTACACATGTACTGCGTTAGATTTCAGTATATGCCCATCGATTCCTTCGGGAGACGCGTCAGTTTCACTCTGAAGAGCCGTGCCAGGAAAACTACATTCTGCTACCTCATCCCGCCTAGATCCGCCCTCCACAGAGCTGGCCAGTCAGAAGAAAGTGGGCACACGAGGAGTGGGGGCCATTGTGGAAGAGCCACCCTAATGAGGCATTTCAGACAGAGACTACTATGGACGACAAATGGGGTTTTTTGAGGATGGTAGCATGAGCAAAATAAGTACTTTTTTTTTTTTACTTTGCGCGATCAGGAGTACTCTAAGGGAGTCTAGCATTACAGGTCACCTTTAAGACACAGAACAGAGCGATACGAACAAGAAAAACCACATTTCTCATTACCATGCCATATGGACAAAAACACCTTCAGTCCTGACAGTCCGCAGTTCAACCTGCTCATCGTTGCGTTCTCCCACCCTGGATATGTTAGAGTGAAGAAGTACTGTTACAGATGTGTCAGTGTCTCATGAATTATGGTGCTCACTGTATGAATAATTGGCCTGCGGCACAACTACCACGCCTTTAACCTATGGCATTCTAATTAAGGCGTAAGAGGCAAGGCATTGCAGTTTCGTTATTTTTTATCACATCACGCCCTCCTGCTCTCGCCTCTTTTCCCACCCAGTAGTTTGATCTAGACTAATGGACTTAAAAAACTTATAAATCTAGCTAGATAGAAATAGTATGGTTGTGTTGGGGGAACTTTAATTAGATGATTACATAATTGATATACAGTTGTGTTTGAGTAAGGAGACAACAGTGCATGAGGCCATGACCTTGTTTTTGTCTTTGGAGCAGGATTTGAGGAATTAGAGATGTAATCTTGTCCGGCTTCACTGATCACAACTGCAATGCTGTCAAATGCCTGAAAACAATCCTTGAGGTCATTAAGGCCCGAACCCGAGATCATTTATTCAAAGATACCACATGCGCCATGCCTCGCCTTTCCAGATCCCAACGTGATCAATCCATTAGGCGGTGGATGGCATCACCCAGAATTTTGGGGTAAGCCAACCCACAATCTCTAAACTTGTGGCTTGTTACCAGGAGACTGGAAGCACCAATGATTGACCCCAGCCTGGTCAGCCTAGGGTCACCACCCCAGCCCAGGACAATCAGACCCGCCTCGTGCACCTGAGAGATCGGTTTCGAACCTGCACCAGGACGGCTCAGGAGACCCCAGGAATCCACAGACCGAGGATCAGCAGAAGAACAGTGAGTCACCGACTTGCAGAGCAAGTGATCACAGCCTACAGGGAATATGTTAGAATGCAGCTTGATGCAAGGGGCAGGGCTACCAGGCTTCGCTGGGCTGAAGATTATGGTCAGAGACAAGTCCCCAACCGATTCTGGAGGAATTTCGTCTTCAGTGATGAGTCCAGATTTGGTCTGTACCGACATGATGGAAGACAGAGGGTCTACAGACGACGTGGTGAGAGATACGCACTGTCATTGCCAAGACAGATTGCTTTAGAGGAGGCTCGGTGATGGTCTGGGGTGCCATTCGGTGCGGCAGGAGGTCCGACCTGCTCATAATCAATGGAAATCTTAATGCAGCCTGCAGCTGTGACCTTGTCATCAGACCGCATGTCGTGCCTTACATCACAGACCACCCTGAGGTCACGTTCATGCAAGAAAATGCAGAACATCACTCAGCACGTGACCCAGCAGCTCCTGGCCCAGAATGGTGTGCGAGTAATGGAATGGCCACCTTTCAGCCCTGACATGAAGTGCATTGAGCATGTGTGGGACCTGTAGGATCGGCGGGTTCGGGATGAGGGCGGAGCTCCAAGAAGCCCTTCTCCAGGAGTGGCAGGCCATTCCCCAGCAACAGCTCAACCGAATGGTGCTGTCCATGCCAAGACAAGTGATGGCTTTGTTGCAGGCATGTGGCAGTCACACTCGGTACTGAGATTGGAGTTGATCTTAGTTGTTGATTTTGTTGATAAACTTGTCATTGTTGATTCTTTTGTCCTTTTTTTATTGATGTTATCTGACATTTTGTTGAAGTTGTTGTTATGGGTAAAGTCAATATTACATGACATTACATTACAGGTTCTTAGCAGATAAATGGTTACAAATTTTACAATAAATGGTTACAAATTTGAATCAGAGTTTGGCTACAATTTTGGTTTTAAGTTTTTAAAGTCCATCAGTGAAGTTCACACAATCAGGAAGGACTAAGGCAAAATAAACCATTGGAATCACACCTTTGTGTCTTTTCTTTCTTTTTCAATATGGAACAGTGTTCAAAAAGAATGACAGTAATAACTCGCATGAACTTACCTGAATGGGAGCTTTACACAAGGGAGCCAATATTCTTTAGCATGTCGAACTGGAAATCTGATTCAAGTTTTCAATATATGAAGCATGGAGAATAGTATTTTTTTTACAGCCATCATCGAAGCAGAATTAATTCAAATTCTCTCCCTTTCAGCATAAGATGTGGCTGACAAGATTACGCAGTCTGTATCCTGCGTTAAACTGTTGCAATTTGCCAAGAACATCAACAACAAAAAAAAAAAAACAGACTCAATTTTTTGGATGAAATTGTACTTCACATACTTGAATGCATGAAGAACTCTTACTTTAGTTTGATATAAAATTGTCATGACTTTCAATGATCCTCCCTAAACAACAGCTGTTTTTTTTCTCTCTCTCTTTTTTAAACATCTTCAAACGTATTCACATCCCTCGAATTTCAGTAACTGTTTCTGGGCATTTGAAAAGCGTCCTCAATTATGTGTGGCTACTGCTTGAAGCGATGGAGTCTGCCTTTTCAGTAAAATAGGGAGGAAAAAACAGTCATAACCTAGACAGAGAAACAACATTATTTTTTGAAAAAAATTACAAGAAAACACAACCCTTCACGTCAGTAATAAAAAAAACAAACTGTTTTGCGCCTGAGGGGATTCTGATATCCGGACAAAAGAGGGTCATTTGTGCGGTCTGAGAGACCACTCGTCCATCTGATCAAGGGCATGAAACATTCATGACAAGGCAGCCTCAGACAGCTAATTCTTTGGGGTCATCATTATAAAAATCCATGCATGTCTGACTTTGCCTTTGAGAGCTATCTCTCAAATCTGCCTGGAGAAATAACAGCCATCTGAGTATCTCCAGCTGCATACTTCTAGTATATCCTGTTGCACCAAGTAGGGCACTTTTCATTTTGGATTGATTTTTACTGCAATAGGATGCATGTTTATACTAGATATTCAGTTATTTACAAATTAAATTGTACTTATTACAGGTCATATTTGGGCGACAGTTGGAGGATATCACATTTATTTGTGTACTGTTGATGACTCTAAAAGAGGTATGCAAAATAAACAGTTTTAACTGAATTCTCAAAATAAACATGCCTTAAAAAATGAGAGTGAGAGAGAGCGAGAGAGAGAGAAGAGAGACATTGTTAAAGAACAATGTGGCATGTGATCAAGTGCAAAGCAAGTTTATGTGAGACATTTCACACATGGCATGCGACTGTCTCAAGATTGCAAAATTCTTGGAAAAAAGCGTAAAATAAACCATTGCTATGTGTTTTCTCCAGACCCCTGCTACAGTGTCACTGTTTTACTTCCTGCCTCCATTTCCACTAACATTTCACACCAAGAAGATGGGTTCAACCCTTCTACCGGACAAACACATTTCTGTCACCACTGGGTTGCCGGAAGAGCAAAATCTCTCATACACTCGCCAAAGTCTTCATTGTAACCACAGATACATTTAATAAACATTTAATACAAAAAAAATGTGAATTGTTTGATTTGAAATGGTATTGTTGTTATATTATTGTTTTTTTTTTTTTTGTTCTACCGAGTGGTACTATCGGTGGAAGAAATTTGACCGGCAAACGGGTTAATCTTGTATATCGCTGTTAACTCTGTGTTGAAGAGACTTGCAAATACTCAAGGTGTACTGGGTTTTAATTAAAACAAAATGCTTAGTCACATAGCTCTGATGTGACAGGATAATGCCGAAAATAGTCCAGCAGTATCAAAGTCTGAAATCTTGTATAAATTTTACGATTTTCTTTTTATGTTCTCGGGGGCAGAGGACAGGGTTAAGGAAAATACCAAATATGACCCACTGGCCTACCCCCCCTCCCCTCATACACACGCAAACACACACCTCCCAACTCCCTTTGTCATCTCAGTCCCTCAATCTATCTCAAGACGACCTTGGGGGCTTAGAAACTACAAATAGGAAAATAAAGAGAAAATAAAATACCTTTGTGTAAACCTGACAGTTCCTGTACATGAACGATAGAAGATTCAAGGTCCTTGCGGGATGCGGAGGGTGCCGGAATGAAACCGGCAAACAGAGCACAGGGTTTTGGGACCAAACGTGAGCTTGTACTGTAGGGCCCTGCAGCTGTACAACATAACATGTCCGATCTTTCATCTTCAGAGGAGAAATCATGAGGGAATGAGCGTATCATGGCAATCCTCTCGCCCAATAACATTGCTTTAACTGAATGGTGCCACTTACTGTTTTGAGACAGTATTTTACCGCTAAGATTCAAACTCTCGGATCATAATATCCTCTGCCTATAGTTCCAATGTCAGCATTTTAGGACTGTATGCAAGTGTACCTTCATCCTCTATGAAACATGTGCTCAGTCAATGATAAATCAGGTAGTTTAGAAGAACCTGATATCTTGTGATGAGGTGGAGACTGAAAAAAATGCCTCTCTAATTGATGATCTCCAAGTGATCCACTCAATACTGGGGCAGTTTGGATTCAACATTGGACCACAGGCTGCAGGGCTACTGTAGGGAATTGCCAGTAAAGTTTTGCATGCCACATGGGTGGGCTTTTGGAATCACACATTCCAATTCAGAATTCAGCATTACAGTCCATTACACCAAATCTACAAGGAATTATAAAGACTTACCAGTAATACTGTCACATCTCTGCCTGTTCTGCTGCAGCTTTAGCTGCAGAATCATTTCTCACTACTGTAACAGGATTTTTTTTTTCTTTTCAGAAAATAGCTCCCACAAGATGAGTTTTCCATGGTTGAAGAGGTGCTCAGGTGATGGTGAAGTTTCTGGAGATCGTGTTGCAGTCTACTTATGGCCACACAGCTTGGAATTTTGGGGTCGTAATACCTGTAATTGAGCTCTGCGAAAATTTTATTGGCTCGCCCAGAACATTAAAACCTGTTGCATGAGAAAAACTGCTAAGCCACATTGAGCTCTGATACCCGCAGCTTTGTGTCCTGTTTCTGCCATTAGTCAACCATTTGAAAACCAAACCATAGATTGTATTGACTCACTTCCTCCATATAAGTCTAGTGACATATACAACGTACCTGGTGACTGTGATGTGTCAGGCCACTTGGTATCCAGCTGCCTACCCATTATGCACTGGAACAACTAAATCAATGCTAAAGTATCTTTCTCAATTTATGTCCATTTTTGGAATTCCAAAGATTATTCAAAGTGCTATAGAGACCAATTTAATAATGCTCATGTTTGCTGAAGTTTGAGACAGGCATTAAATGCAATCAGTCCAATGTGTATCACGCTCAGAGTCAAGAAACATCGTTCCACCAGATTTTGAAATCGCACAAGCGATCCTCTTGCAAAGAACTTGCAAATGACTGAGAGGAGGGATTAATGTGACTCTTTCCTTATAAAAAATTACTATATTTAACTATACTTTACTAAAGTAAAATTGATGTAAACTATAGTAAACTACACTTTACTTCAGTAAACTATAGTTTGTTGCAAATATACCATAGTAATTGAATGTCATTGCTATAATTGAAGCACTGATTACTAAAACCCCACTAGTCAAGTCAAGTGTGACTTGTGGGGTTTTAGTAATAGGTGCTTCAATTTACTATAGTAGAGTTTGACTTTTGTGATTTACTTTAGCATCACTGTAGTAAACTATAGAGTTACTATAGCATATCTATAGTAATTCCAAAAAAAAAACATAGTTACTATTGAAAAGTATAGTATTTTTACTGTAGTATTTTATGGTAATTTTTCATAAGGGTTGCTTGTGGTGCAAAAGGCTATCCATGAGACTTTGGGGTTCATCCTCAATGATTTAGTCTTTGATGGTGCGCAACATGTCTTTGTTCGTTTTTGTGGACAATGTGAGAAGTTCCATCCCTCCAACTAATTTACTGGATCATACTAAACGTCCCCCATTATACCACATAGTGCACAGCTAATTAGCCATTATGAGCAGTTCAGTGTCTCTGCTACCTGACATCACAAGGAGGAGTGACTGCTCTGAATAATGAAATCTGATTGACTGCTTCGCTGAAGCGAAGTTGCCTCTGGTTGGTTACTTCCCCATGTGATGTCAAGAGAGAAAAGCTTTTGGCTTGTAATAATAAGCTGTTCACCTGGTGACATAATTGGGGAGCTTTAATGATTTCCACCGACAGTCATGCCCTGCTGGCCTCGCTGGCCAGAGATTTGCAAAGATGCTAAAATGTATAAAATGGAGGTTTGATTAACATACAGAGTCCTGAGTTGTCCTGGAAGAAAGTGGTTTGCTTTTAGTACCAGTATCCAGGGCTCCATTAAGGGCAAAATTCACTGAACCTTATTTTGTCTTACAGCAGGTAACATACTGCAGGCTGATTAGATTTCTACTCCTGAACAAAAAAATTTCACTCAATTATAAACGGTAGAATCTAGAGTCTAAGGTTAAGTACATGTTTGAAAATGATCTAGCTGAGCTGTGTTTTCCATTTTGGCCTCACCGTACTCGCTAGTGAAAAAACCGAACCTTACATCCAGATTATGTACAGAATAAAATCACTAACCCAATTAATTTCCACTTCCCCAAATGGAAGATTGTGTTGATCAAGCTGGTCTGGCAAAGTATGCCAGTAAATTCTATTTGCTGAGGAGCTACCGGCAGCTGCCATTTACTTATTGCATCCAAAAAAAAGTATAGTTTCTTAGTTTCATTTTACCATTTGAGTTATATTCCAATTGGTTTGCGCTATTCACCTGCAACATCTCAAGGCTTGATGAAAGGCATTACCCCAGGTTTGCAGGGTTGTGCAGTATACTGTACCTTAATGACGTGGTCATTTACTGTGATGACTGGGATCAGCATGTGTCATGCAGCCCAGAATTCACTCTCACTGTAAATGTGGCAAAATATGAGTTTGCTTGGGTCGTTTATAGGGAAGGTCGTGGGACACGTCAAGTGTTTGCGGTACGGCATGCAGTTCAGGCGACTATACTTGACAGCAACAAACATACACTAGTTAAAGTGTTTTCTTGGAAAGATGGAATACGATAGCAGTTTTGTCCATTATTTTCTACAGTAGTGGCACTACTGTGTTCCTTAAAAGCACAGTAAGATTTGATTGGTCTGAAAAGTGCCAAGAGGCTTTTGAAAATGTCAAATCGTTTCCAAGTACAGCTCCTGTCCTAGCGGCACCTCCGTTGAATCCGCCCCTTGGATTACAGGTTGATGCCAGTCAAGCCGCGGCTGGTGCTGTTCTCTTGCTGATTGATGAGTCTGGGGTAGAGCTTCCTGTGAGGTTTTTTCCCCGAAATTCAGCTCCAACCAGATTAACTATTCTGTCATTGAAAAAGAAGCCCCGGCTTTGATTTGAGCTCTTCAACATTTTGAAGTTTATGTGGGAGATGGTTGTCGGCTGATTGTTTATTCAGACCGCAACTCACTTAATTTTTCACACGATCTTCATAGCCCAAGCCAGGGATTGATGTGGTAGATCCTGTTCTTACAGCCCTACCTAGAAGTCCATCACATAAAGGGCATTGATAATGTGATGGTAGATGCACTTTCTCATGCCTTGTGAAACCCCTGGTGACTTTCCTGTTTGCTTTATTGTTTTATTCCTCTCCACATTCCATCTCTTCCAATTGTCCTCTCCTGCTTTCAAAGGCCCACACCTCCTACACTGTGTTGAAGTGAAACAAGGGTAATAAGATGTAATTACATAACATAACGTAACATGACATGAATGGTGAGAACAGGCCGTTCAGCTCAACTAGGCTCGCCAGTTTCTTTATACTATTGTGAATATATCACTTCAGATACTCAATGACTCAGTGATATCTTGCTTCAAGTCAAACCTGCTCTTGAAAACCCCCAAGGTCTCTGCCTCAGCAATATGGTCAGGCAAGCTATTCCACATCAAAATTACTCTTTGGGTGAAGAAATATTTCTGAATATCAGTGCTAAATTTACCTTTGGTCAGCTTCCATTTGTGACCCCGAGTTCTACTATCAACACTTGGTTGAAGTAATCCTACATAATTCACTTTGTTAATCCCTTTAACATATTTAAAGACCTCAATCAGATCACCCCTAAGTCTCCTTTTCCTCAGACTAAAGAGATTAAGGATCTTCAGCCTCTGCTAATAGCTTTAATCTTTTATACCTGGAATTAGCTTTGTGGCTCTTCTCTGAACTTTCTCTAGAGCCTCTATATCTTTCTTAAAGTATGGTCCCCAGAACTGTACACAGTACTTTAAATTGAGGGCAGTGCTGGTGTTAAAGAAAATTTTCAGGAATTTATTTCAAGATGGGGGCCAGTGTTTCATCTCTTCCTGCTTGTCGGTTGCTGCTTGTCCTCTCTGTCTACAGGTGTGCGCTGCTGGGAGGTCGAGATGACAAGCGGGGCGTGGCCTTCTCCCTCATTGTGTCCTGGTTTGACATCTCCTAGGGCAGAGTCAAAATGAGGTTGGTTGTGTAGAACCCTTCCTCTTTGGCACGGTGACTTTGCGGAAAGTCCTTAGACGTGGTCGTGCAGAGCCAGTATTAGTTTCTTTGTGACTGTCTTTTGGTTGGAGACTACACACACACACACACACACACACTTCTCGCCATTTCACCTCACCCTGCACCTGCACACATTACTGATTCCCTAATTTATTCCCTGTGGCTGTTTTTAGATATTTTAATTAAAAGTCTAATAACAAATAAAAGTGTACTTTTAAGGAACCTCATGTGGGGGTTTTTTTTTCCAACCAGTTGAGTCAGAGTTGCTAAGAAATACCAAATAGCCAACAATTTTCAGATTGTCGAGAAATACTAATACTAATAAAAAAAAGCTTAAATTGATACATAAAAACCTCAATAATTGAGAAAGCTGTGAAGATTAGAAAAGTGTAAATGCCGACATAGCTGCTTTCGTCATCTTGCTGTGGTCGAGCATATTCTAGCGTGTCATTTTTACTCTGAATCAGAAAAGTGATAATGAAACGCATGATGGACAGCTCATGCTTTACAGCTAACCCTGCTATTTGTTAAGCAGAAGCTTCCATTGCTCTTGAATAAAATCAACAAATAGGTGTAAAAGTGGTGTTTGTTGAATGGTGACCGCAGACTATTCTTAGTGAACGTGTGTTTCAAGGTGTTGAGGGGGCTGCTCAATGGCACGGCTTTCATCTCAGAAATTTCAAGGACTAGTGAAGAAGTGGGGAGAGAGAAAAAATGGAGAATGAGGAAAACCTGGACCACTGAAGCTGAAAAAATTAATTTCTCTGCCGACGCTCGCAGGGGCCTTGAAATACACTCCTTTGAAGGCCATCTCATCCTCAAGCCAATTAATCATAACCTGGTGACAAAGCTCCTCGCCACGAAATAAAATGGAGCACACTGTGGAGGTGTGGGTGTCCCTTTTGTCCTCCTGTTCTTTTGAGCTCTATGGTGGCATAGAAGTGTCATGACTTGGCAGTTGCAGGTAAACTGAATAAAGTTCTGAACAAAAATTCGGGGCATGATCAAAAGAAATCGCTATTGCGACACACTGTTCAACTCTGGAAATTTTAAACGTAAAAATGGTAAAATTCTGCATGCAGTTAGCTGATGTACTGTTTCCAATTAGCTGAACTGAATATTGGTTTAATCAAAATGTTTTGGAGAAAAAAGAAAAAAAAAGATATTTGTGCTTACATGCCTCTAGGGTGCTCATCAAAAATGCCACCTTTTTCAACTTTTTAACATTATTTTAAGTCTTTAGTGGAATACAAATGCAGTTTAATGAATGAGTTCTGTACCTGAATTACCGCTGAGCTCAGTCATCAGGTCACTCAATATTTATGCGTTTGTATGTACCACTGGTAAATGCTTCAATAGCTGCTATCATTTTACAGTATGTGTGACTGATGATTTGAGCATTTTGATTTCAGCAAAATGCCATGGATAAAGGTTGAAGGCTGAATTAAAAATCACTATCTGTTTACTAAATATTTAGCTAAAGCAAGAGTATCTCTTAATAAAAAAGTAATGCGTAAGAACAGGCATGGGCTGTGCCCTTTCACTCAGTATTCAAACAGAAAATGTTTTCACCTGTAATTTAATATCATCTATAATTCCTGACACCAGAAAGGCAAGGTGAGTTGACTATGCAATTTATTGCTTTGATTTATTTCACCATATTAATGAGGGCCCAGCTCAGAATGCAGTTGCCCGGGAGTTGTTTGGCCATTATTACATTCAAAATATTTCCCAAACAGTTTAATATAAACCATGTATCGTCCAGCTAATTGGAATCAAAAGTTATCAGCAAATTACATTCAGTTTTATTCATGTTCATGTTGACTTTCCTCTAGTATCGAACAGTGCATCCAAATGGCAATTTTATGGCCTTCATTAACACTGGAGAAATTAATACTGTTCTCTTGCTAAAATCTGAGGCATGTCATTATAAGCTGGATTTTTTTTTGTGAGCGAAGGAGAGAAATGTAGCAATTAACTTCAGGCAAAGCTTTCAAAGTGTGTTATATATCAAAGAGCGGCATATCATTTTGCCTAAATGATTTTGTGAGTACACCTGCACATTTATGAACTTATTAGTTCCTGTGCAGACACTGACTGATGGTTTATACGAAGGGATATGTGACCCAATTAAGGAAATACCTCAGTGTCCTGTCTTGGAAAATCAATCAGATATAAACCCGGAATGTAAAATAAAATTGAATACATTTTTCACAATACCATCTGCACAAGCTCATTTTCTCATAATAGCTATAAGTGCGGCATTTCTTCAAAGAGAAAATTCTCTCTCTCATTGTAATTTACAGTTTAAATATTTGCCACTCGTCTTCAGCCGAAGTGACTTGCAACAGCCAATTTTGCACGGCGAGCAAACATCACTCGATAGTTTTTGCGGTTCGGCTGATGCCACAAAGACTGTTCATCCAGAGAGGTGGGTTCAAGCCGGCGCTGTGGCAGAGGGGGAAATTGCTGGACAGCTTTTACGCATCTTCCCTTGACTCAAAATGCAAGTAGCTTTCGAGCCTCGCAGTACACTTGACCTCTTTTGATACGGCGATTTTAACTCTCGACTCGGGTGGAGGGAGATGGTTTAACAGGAAAGCATTTTATTTTTGCCATGCATCCATGATTAAGGTTTCTAATTGCCTCGCACGGAGCTGAAATCATACAGTTAAAGTGGCATAGCAATTTGTGATTTCTGGCAGAAGATTTACTTGAAGAGCCTTTTAACATTGTGCTGTCACAGCTCTATTCTACTATAGCTGGATAAGGTACAGTATACAGGTCTAGCTGTACAAGGGAGGGGCGGAATTGGCTGATGTCAGGGCCTAGAAGTGGGTGGATTAAAGTTAGACAGCGTTCTGTCGGCCTCCTGATTCCTACATAGGTCTGGCTCCAGGCATTCAAACTCTGTGCCGTCATTAAAGTCCATAACTATCCCTGGGCTACACAATTCTACTGTACGGTTTGTGACGGAGCACAATGAGACCACAGAAGCATTATAGTGTCCGATGTGAAAAACCCAAGGGCCGGCCCAGTGCGATAACTTACAGCAGTAATACTGTTCTCCTGCTCCGTTCCGGTGGTCCCAGGACAGGGTCTGTGTCAAACCCCTTGTAGCGCAGTAGGGCTTAAGAGTGGAACAGATATAAGCTGGCAGGGAAGAAATGCTTTAGCAGCTTTGATTGCTGTGTAGGTTTGGATGCACTCAACAGACAAAATACCAAGTTTGCAATCAATGTGCAATGAATGAATGAATAAATGAGTGAAACTCACACTATGCAGATCAGTATCAAGCCTATGGAACTCATCCATTATATTATTAAAAAAATTTTTATATATTTTTTACAACCAAATATATTGTTTGCCCTCAAACCACTCAATTATCTGAGAGAAATGATACAACCTTAAACTTTCTAAACTGAATTTTAATGAACTTTTTTGATTGAATACTGTCACAGTCCTCAAGTGGATCCCTATTGTTCCTCCTCCCATCCAGCATCTTGTGTGTTTGTGGTGTGTTGTCTCTATAGATTTGTGTGCCTCCCCTGTCTGGTGTTGTGCATTTGTGTTTCCCCACTCCAGTATGTCTCTGTGGTGTACAAATAGACTTACTTTCAGTCTGTCGAGTTGCTGGACTGTCCTTTGCTATATGATTAAGAATTCATCTTCATCATCCTCTGAATCCGGTTCCTTGCCTGGATCATTACATAATCAAGCCCTCATAATAAAAAAAAGCCACTAAGGTTTCATGAGCCTGGTATCCTATGCAGGCGCATTGAAGTTTGAGCTGTTGAAGTCTCAACCGTCTCTCACGTTTATCTGTGTTTATTGTCAAATCTTGTTTCCAGTTCCCTGCTTCCTCCAGCCTTCTTCGTTGCATCTCCAGCATTTTCTTGCCTTTATCTGAGTGTTTACCCAGCCCAGTGTTAACCTCTTTCCCGACTAGATACCCTGGCACCTGTCCTCGGATTCCCTCTATCCCGCCCCCATTGGTTGCTGGTTGCCGCAGCCTGACTCTGAATCGTCCCTGAATAAGCACTGCCTGCTCTCTCTCACTCCTTTGATTATTTATAATAAACGCACCCTCCAGGGTTTCCCTGGTGATATGCGTTTGGCTTCCTTGTTCTTGCTCTGACACACAGAGCATTTGAGTGGAGTGAGGTTGCGCTCCATACAGTAATTTGAGGAGCGGAGCGTATTGGGACGTTATGCAATGGTCCACTATGATTGCTCCACTGGTTGCTCTCCTCCCACTCTGTACCAAACTCATGCCCTTCTCCATAAACTGAACTCTCAGCCCACAGTGTATAGAAATATGCATTTAGCTCACCTTTTCACCAAGTCCTCCCACCATTCAGAACTGGTTCATCATTGGCCAGCTAGTTGTAAATTCTCTCTTTGAACTCTTTGAACTTAACTCAGCTCATAAACATCCCTACTCGTATTAACGCTACTAAACCTGGCAGTGAAAGTCTTATTGATTTAATTTTTACTAATGCAGCCCATAAGTATGTGGCTATTGGTGTCTTCGCTGATGTTATTAGCGATCATTGCTCCATTGCTTGTATTAGAAGCCCAAATCCAAGGGTCTAATTATGCTTCGACGTAGCTTTAAACATTTTTGTGAACAAGCTTTCCTGCATGACTAGGCTTCTGTCAAGTGGCATTTAATATCTTAAATTCCTTCTGTTGATGATACTGTTCATTTTTTCAGCATCAGTTTCCAAAAATCATTAATAAACATGCCCCTCTTAAAAAATCAGGATTAAAAATACGTCAAATCCTTGGTTTTCTAGGGACCTGGCTGACACCATTTATGCTCGTAATAAGCAATGGTCTTCAGCCAGAAAGTTAGGTACAACTAAAGACTGGATCCTTTTTCGTTCCCTTGGGAATAAATGTAAGTTCCTTATCAGAAAATCTAAAGCCAACTACTATCTCAGCTTAACCTCCAACACTGGCAATGGCCATTCTATATTTTGGAAAATAGTCAAAACCTTACAAAATAAGAAAGTTGCTGGTCCTCCTCAAAGGCTGAAGGTTAGTGATTCTTGTATTTTGGATAATAAGGAGATGTCTAATGCTTTTAAAACTAATTTCAAAAAGGATGGGCATTTATTCGATGAAAAGGGTCTTAGTCATGATCCAAGGCATAGTATTAAGCTTCCAGGGCAATCAGACACTTTGTCAACTCTTAATTTTTCTCCCTTTTTGGCCTCTGAGGTTTGCATGCCTTATCAACTTTAGATCCTAAAAAGGCCGCCGGGCCTGATGGCATTGATCCATACTTTTTAAAAATTGCAGCACCAATTGTGGCTCAGCCAGTTACAGATATTTTTAATCTTTCCATTTCCACTCAAACTGTACCTGTATTTTGGAAACAAGCCTTTGTCTCTCCTCTTTTGAAGGGTGGTGATCCTTCTGATTTAAACAATTATAGAACAATTTCAAATCTTTCTGTTTTAGCTATGATCTTGGAGTCTTTAATTTCTGACCAGATGAAATTATTTTTAGATTTGCATAATGTCTTAAATCCCATGCAATATGGCTTTAGATCCAAGCACAGTGCGATTATGGCTAGCTTGAAAGTCCTAGATGATATTAAAGCAGCTGTTGATGATAAATTATTTTGTGTTGCATTATTTGTGGATTTAACCAATGCATTTGATACAGTTGATCACCACATATTAATTAACATTCTTTCAAAGGTTGGTTTTGGCCATAGTACGATTGGCTGGTTTCAGAGTTATTTATCCAACCACTCTCAATGTGTTAAGCTTGGTGATACTGTTTCCGACCCTGTGATGATAGAAAAGGGTGTTCCGCAAGGCTCCATTTTGGGACCATTGCTTTTTTTTTTACTAAAAATAAACAATATTTGTGACCATTTTCAATATTCATTGCATCATATGTATGCTGATGACACCATTTTGTACTCTAGTGCTCCCTTTCTCGAGGCTGCTGTCTCATATCTTCAGTCTGATTTTATCTCTCTGCAGCATGCGCTCATTGATTCTAAACTTCTGTTGAATGGTGGCAAAACTAAAGCTATGCTGTTCACACCACATAGGTCTGTGGTTTCTTCCCCTTCTCTTATTACCCTAGATGGAACTCCAATTGAGTTTCTAGATAAATACAAATATCTAGGATTATGGCTGGAACAAGAATTTAACTTTTAATTTCCATATTGACATGTTGACAAAGAAACTCAAGTTTCCACTGGTTTTTTATATAGATTAAAATCTTGCTTTTTCTCGCAAATGGCTAGCAAATAATATATTTTTTATTATCAAGTCTCAACTTGATTATGGTGATACTGTTTACCATTTGCGTGTCCCACTTTCCTGGCTAAACTCGATCCGCTCTGTCATTCTGCACTGAGATGCATTTCTAAGTCGCCCTATAGGACATATCACTGTACACTGAACACTTTAGTCGGCTGGCCTTCACTAGCTATGCACAGGCTGCACCACTGGTATGTTTTAATTTACAACGCTATTTTAGGCAAACAACCCCAGTACATTTGCTCTAAATTTGTTTTCATTCAGAACTCGTTCAACCTCACATCCAACGCCTGGTTGCGATTCAAGCTGCCTCCTGTGCGATCTGACGCTGGAAAAAGGAGTCTGTTTTACTTTGGCCCATGGTCATGGAATGACCTTCAAACTCATTTTAAAATTGCTGCTCCCATCTCTATACCAAGTTTCAGACAAAGGATTTCTGAAGCCTTTCCCATTAGCTGCTCTTGTCGTTCTGTTTAGATATATTTTTCCACTATTTTTATATTGAGCCATTTTTAGAACTTATGATTTTTTTTTTTTGATACATAGTTTTGTCCTATCAGATAATAGTCTCTATTCTGTCCCTTGTTCTTGTTTTATACTGAACTGTTTTGTCAATATTGTCTTGAACTGTGTTGTGTTTATGTAATACATGTTTGTGACTTGCTGCATACCGCCAGATCACCATTGAAAAAGAGACTTTGGTCTCAACTGTTTTTATCTGGTTAAATAAAGGATTTGATTGATTGAAATAGAGATTGGCTGGCCAAAGGCAGACTGCTCACCTCACTTACTTTAGATCATACCATCAAGCTGTTTCTGTCTTGTGGACTCACAATTTCAGTGTATAAGTCACATGGTACTTCCTGTTTAAAAAATGGCAATTGCACAATGCACTTTTGAGATCCAGCGTAGCACTACAACGACTTTTTTTCCAGCAATTAACCCATCACAGTCTTTAATGAAGTTAGTCAGGCCGTTATCTATTCAATGTAATTAAGGTGTAGACTTGCAAAATATTTCCCTACAAGTAATAACATATATGAGCCCAAACATTATAGCCACATACAGAGGAAGGGAATAACATCTATTATCTTGCACTGACTACAGTTGTTAAGGTCTGTGAGCAGTGTTTCTCTAATCAATGCAATGGATGCAGGTGAAATAAGTCGGTCACAAGGGGAAATCGTTCTGGCTTGAACACTGGATGAGAGCATCTCTGAAGTGACAAGCCATCTGGGGTGCGCCCAGTCAGCAATGGTGAGTACCTCCCAACAGTGATCCGAGGAGGTACAAACCGCAAACAGTTGACAGAGCATCGGGCGCCCAAGGCTCATTGATGTGCGCGGGCTACAAAGGCATGTATGTATATATCATGAACACACTTTATGTTAGATAAATATGTCATCCCATGGCAAAAATGACTGTACAAAAACTTCAAGGAATAAAGGTGAGTATAAACTATTAAAAGACTGAACATGTAAATAAATTATTTGAATCAGTATCATGCAATTGACATAAATAAACGTGTGCACAGTGATCCTCTGGTTTGTTTATTTGGACTCCACAAAAGCACACATAAGTTCAGAGGGCAGTGAATTTTCAGTTTATTATTGTAGATATGAAGCATAATAAGGCAGGCTCCTCTATGAACATGACAATGACAGTGAAAGGAATGGTGTAGAGCAGGAAATCAACTGCGACTTCGATTAAAACATTTGACGTGAGAATAATAGAGCCGTTTCTCGGTAACAGGCTCACATGCTTTACAGAGATAAACATGATTTCATAATGATGACGGTTGGAATAATCAAGTGATTGTCATTGTTTTTGTTTTTTTCTCCCCGCAGCAAAGCACTCTCGATGTTTCCTTAGAATCTGCATCCATCTATGAAGATGTGTAAAATGAAACGTCAACTAACTCGGCCTCCTAAATAAATAAACAAGATGCAGGCAAGGATTCATTTCAAAATCCCGAAGATGAGTTTCGCGATGCTGATTTCTCGTCATCAAGAGGCATCTACGCCTGCATACGATTGAGTTTAGAAAGATAAACAGCTGTGGGAAATCGGAACCACAGCAGTACAAGACTCTCCCATTAGATGATTTGCAACATCAGATGAAATGATTTTGAATTTCGCTCATTTAATCACAACAAAGAGGTTAGCTCAGACAAACGTGGGAAGCTGGTACTCTCTCAACTGCAGCTGGTTCACACAGACAAAAATAAATAAATAAAGAAAAACTCCACAGCGTTCAGGCGTTCGGAAGGGCTGACTGCCAGGACAACGTGATAATGAATCAGGCGACAGCTCCAATCCAGTTATTACTGTCACGTACAAATATATGTAAGCAACAGTCAGACGAGCCAGAAAACATGTCCCTTAATGATCTGTCCATACTATTTTAAAACTAGTCTCACCCTGCGTTCATCACCTTCACATATTCATGCTGGTTTTTATCAGCAAACCAATTAAATTACCCCTTAAATCCCACCTTTTTAAATTTTGTCTTTTGATTTTCCTGAATGAAAAGCTTACAATAGTTAATGCGTATGAGCCAAATGAATGTATAAGGCCTCATTTGGAAGAAAAAAATCTTGCCGTCTCGGGAAACGTAGTGCAGCTTATGTTTTAGTTGTATTGTATATGAGTACATCAGCTTAAATATGAAGGATCATTATTTTATATGATTTTATTTTTTGTTTTCTCCCACCTAATATGCTGGGTTCTATCAGGTTAACATAATGTTCATCGATTTTTCTGCAGTATAAGAACTGGGTCATGGTGCGGGGTCATCTTTTTATGGAATCAAGATTATGCTTGATTATGTTGAAGTGCCTACAGTAATTATGAATCACATTATTAATGGTTGTACGTAATTGTCTACATAATGGCAATTATTTTAAGGATTACAGCAATTTTAGCGGTGAAAAACCAATTCTCTCGAGACCACTACAGCGCAAATTATTTGATGCATTTATGGGATTTGTATTGAATACTACAGTTTCCTTGCCTTGAGAGAGAGAGAGAGAGAGAACCTTAAATATTATTGCAGTTTAGATATTGTACATCAATAACTACATATCTTTTTTCTTATGTGATTTTCTAAAAATGCACAAATATAACGCTCTCAACATACAGTATCACTACGTGGAAAATGAGTCAGACAGAATCTCTTGATGGACAGCAAACCATGCCGATAGGTCGAAAAGACAAAGTACGATCAGAGCTTGGGTAGAGAAATGTAAGTTCTCATCAAGATTTTCAACTTCCACTGTGTATCAAAGCAATGGAAACACGTCTCAGCAGTGCATATCCGCAAGTGACATGGTCCATAAATTTACAAACATTATTTTAATAATACCCTTTGATGTGTGCTGACTGATGTGTAAATTGACTTCTGCCTGAGTTCAATCGAAAGATTTGCTTTTCATTTTTTGTCCTTTGCTTAGAACTTTTTTTCTCCTCTTTTTTGCATCCACACATGTGCTTGTTATGCAAATCACTGCTGCTCTATCAACTTAAAATAGTATCTCAGAATTAATGATAACATTTGAGGTTTAATCTTTTCATCTGCGTGAGTCTGCGCCCTGGCATTTCACGATTGTAAATGCACCTGCCTCGACTGCTGTCTTTAAAGTTCAACAACAAGGCAGTCAGGGACTGTTACTGATGGAAAACAGCCGGCCTACTTCTGTGATTCAAAGGCTCTTCAACGGTCCTCTGAAGGTTCCGCTTGTCCTGAAATGCTATCTGAGCTCTGGAGTGTAGCCTCAGAATATCGCCCAGGAAGGTGAAGCAGGCTGCCGCCCCGCGTCTTAAACCTGCTCTGATTAATCGCCGTTTCTCGAAAAAGGGAAAATAAATAAATAATCGAGGACTTTTCGACCGAAGCCCCCACTTTGCATAATTTCAATTGAGTTCGTTCCTGTTCTACTCACCGTGAAGCTTTGAAGCTCGGGCTTAAAGGTGTTAAATCCCCGACATGAGCGGCTGAGGTAGAGATTAGCGCAACACGATCGAGGGGAGCACAGACAGGATACAGTGGCTTCACAGTGGGTGGAGAGGTCTGATCCCGTGCCTCGTTTAAATGATTTGCATAGTAATCACTCGGCAGGACTGAGGGAGGCTCAGCTTCGGGAGTGTACACCGCTGATATCGTTTTCTTCGACAGACAGCCTTCAGGTGCACGAGGATACAGCAAAATGTGTCGAGCAATTCATGTCCGCATTCTGTTTGGGCGTAATCATCGAGTTAGTACTCGTCGAGTGATTCATATACAATATCTACACCAAGGTTTGTGAAGGAGACACATGGACAAATTATGCGTCTGCCGCATTCCTTCATGGAGAAACGGTCATCTATTTCCTGTTAGGTTAAAATTCCCCTGTACCTTCCCTGTTGAGGGCATAATCACCATTTTGTGCTGTCATGCAGAAAAGCACGGCTATTTCCGTTCGTAAATAACCTTGGATGTCTTTTTCGGCACTGCTTTCTCTATCATGTGACACGATTAGAAGCGATGAAGCATCAGACATAAGGCATCATGTCCTTTTCTTTAGACATACCATAAATACTAGCACAAAATATTCTTCTGGAGGTGCTCTTAAATATTATTCACATTTTACTTTCATTTGGGTTTTCTATAATGAAAATAATTGTCAAATGCAATGGAATGTATTTGCTACTTGCATAGTGACGAGACAAATAATATTGACCGCATCATATGACCACCAAAAGGGTAATATCCACATGCAAAATAGGGTACATTTCTTTCGAGGCTATCTTTTCCTTGCGAAAAAGGCCGAGGTGTTCCACGGGCCAGCCAGGCTTTCACTGGAGTGATTGGAGAAACAAAAGATCTCAAAATGAACAGATTTAAATGTTTGAGTTGACTTTTGCGGTACCTTGGTGATGATTTTGTTCTTTAAAAAAAAAAACAAAAACAAAACAAATCACAACACTTGTTTGAACACTGTAAAGTGATCACTGTATCAACTTAGTTTCAAAATATCATTTCAAAAAGTGGCCATTTAAAATCCTCCATGGTATCTGAAGGGGATTATTATGTCCTTTTGTGCCATTTGCAGAAGTAAAGTTTCCAACATGTCTATTTGTCCAGTAGAATCCATTTCTGTGCTTTGTGAGTCAGGGGAAAGAGAATTAAAAGAAAAATAATAATTATTAAATATGCTTCATATCAATGAATCTCAATGAAAAAAAACCCATTTAAAGCAAGCTCAGATTTTACTGTAAAGTCACTGATTGCAATCCACATGCTAATTGTGAGATGCTGGGCCTGGTCTTGCCTTTAGTCATTATATGTCATATTGGTCAAGGAGGTCGCAGCGGAAAGGTCACATAATTTCAGGACTTTGTTGGGAATTATAGCTGTTTTGCTTTCTCCCCAGTCAACACAGGCTCATTTGAATGTAGAAGAGAGGCTGATTGCATCAAGTGTCTGAGGTTCAGCCACAATCACATTAGAGTCCGCCTTTGATCATGTTGAGAGTCTCAAAACAGCAAAGAGGATTGCATTGATAGCCTCCTTTGTTGTGATTAGCGCTTGTTTTTTACCCTGTGCGTACTTAACCTTGGTTCTGGAGAACAACGCTATTATGGAGGGCCAAACAGCCTGCCGAGATGAGCTGTACATCCTCGGGCAGATTAGCTCACTGCCCTCTGACTAATGATCGACCTTTCACCTTATTATTACGTTTTTAGCATGCATGTTAAATTGGAGGCTGATTAATTTTTATAAACCTGCCTTCAGCTCACCCAATGCTGTGAATTGTTTGGAGCCTAGGAAGTGCTCGCATCTTTGTGAGGCTTTAGCTTTGCGCTGGAATTCATTAAGTGGCATTTTATTCTCTGTACTGTTTTCTACAGTGAAATATTTTGCTTTTGTCTTTTCGAAATGAGTAGCTGTACAAGTTTCCAAAGATAGCCCTGTTACGATACACAGTGATAATTAGATCTGTGAAGTATGGATAATCCATCACCTGAGTTGTGATACCACTTCACATGAGACAACAAGTTGAGGGGGGAAATGTGCACTCGGCTAAAAAAATGCTGTGTAGAGTAATTAAGTTATAAAAATTCCAATCAATGCAGAGACAATACACAAATTCCTACACCTCAGTGAAGATGATCATTACATGGCAAAAGGGAACTCTTAAGTTCACTCAGACATGCTAGTCACAACCACTCTCCGGAGAATGCATCTAGAAGTCATTTCAAATAAAAATCCATTGAAAGGCAATGCGACTCAAAACCGCCAGGACTTGTCTTCCTGAGTTACCAGTTCACTCAAAGACAACTTTGCAGATAGTGATAAGAATGCTCGGTGTTTTCTACAGCCTGATTTGCCACAATAGTCTTTTGTTTCCTGCAAAGGTTCTGATGAGCAATTGAGAGATGAAGCTCAGCCGAGCTTGTAGGTCTTTTCACACAGAAGTGAGCAGCTTGCAGTGAAAAGGTTAGTTGGCGCTGTGCCTCGTTGTAACTGACTGCTGTTGTAGGACTTTAACCCAGGTTTGCTAAACTCTACTTCCAAGGATCTTGTGTGCTTTAGGTGAGCAGAAAAGGAACCTGAAATTTGTGGTTCATGCGATTGGTTGTGACGGAGATTATAGTTCCAGTACCCATCCACGAAACTAATTCTGAACAAAATGAGGAGAGTATCACTGTTGAGCCACAGTGAAAGCGATGTTTTACCATCACATTACTTATACTCCGAGTGAAAATCATCAACGAATTTGCAGTCGCCAGACTCCGTACTTTTCTTTTAAAATTGGATTGCTGTATGCACATTATTGAGAAGTGTTAAATATCATGTACTCTTGTGTTTTCCATATGGCATCTTTCTCTCGTACTTCCGACATCTACATCTACCTCAGCATCAACACCGACATCTCCTGGGAACCCATTAACCAGGGATCATGGGCTGTTTTTACCCTGCAGTAGCTCCCCCCTCCTGTTGTGTGCACCTCCACCTCAAAAAGCCACATCTGTTGCTCGTTGAGGTGGAGGTGCGGTGAAGAGTTTGGCAGTGCAGCTGAATTCTGTGTCCTGGAGCCCTGTTAAGAGTTTTGACCGCTGCTCATCTCGTATTTGTTTTAAGTAAAGATTTTCTATTTTTGTACTCAGCCCGTGCATGTGGGTCCCTTTACTTGGTTTTGGGTACATGGTCCCAGTGCCCATCATCTTCTTGCCTTCTGCCGGCGGGACCAAATCATAACAGTTTTGACATGTTTAATGCTCACAACATCACCAAACATGTTATAACAATCGCTTCTCTTTCAGAGGTGCCGTGCTATCATCTTGCGCTCAAGCTAGCAGTAATTACAGGTGACCGGGCCTAATCAAGAGCTTTTAAACCTGACCCAAAGCATGCTGGGATGTCATTTGCTCAATTAGTGGTCAAGACACATCTACGTGGTAGTATCTGTTCAGTAAATGCCCTCATTTTCTTGATTTGTTTCTATTCCTGTTCACTATCTCTACATCACACAGAGAACCAGCAGGCTGAGAAGCAGGGCTAGCGCTCTCACGATTGTCTGTACTACACTTACTGGATTGTTCCAAACTCCCCTGCTTGCACTTCTCTCCCCAGGGCACCAGGGGGCTCACCTCCTGCCATGAGCCCTTTCTCTCTGCTGGTTGGCGTTCCCCTCCCCTTTCCCCTCACAGGCTGGCTACCACGCAGAGAGAAATACAAAGCACTCCTGGAAGCTTCTTTGGGGAACAGAGACATCAGTGGGTCGTTCACAGCTTAATTTGTGGGGTGAGGGTTATTCTTGAATGCAGCACAAATTGCTGGGTAGATTTTTTTGATAATGTGGCCATCTCTCTTTTTCTCTCTCTCTTTTTGTTACAGACAGACATGCGCGCACACACGCGCGCACGTCCTTGAACTTATATCTTTGTGAGGACATTACATTGATTTTCATTTATTTTTTCAGTGTCTTTACAGCCTTCCCTAACCTTAGTTATAAGCAATGTATGCCTTACCCTAACCTTAACCTCTCCCTAACTCCAACCTTGCCCCTAACCTTAACTAATTAGTCATAATTTGCTTCTCTAGTCGTGGGGACATTTGGAAATGTCCTCACTTCCCAATAATGTCCCCACTCTGGAGGAAAAATAACATTTTTGGTTCTCACTTTGTATCATGTACACACACACACACACACACACACACAGCACACATCCTGACACATTTCGAAACTACACGTCCACATACTACAACCTTTTTTGATTAAAATATTATATAATAACAAGTTCATTAACAGTTAAAATGCTTGAGAGTACAGAACAGTGAAATAGAGTAATGTTAACGCTTGATAGCATCTTGTCAGGGAACTAGTGTAGTTGACCCCTCCAGGAATATTCTGCTATCTGGGTTGAAACACGAGAATCGCCAAAAAGGTGTATCAGCCCGTACTAAATGTTGGTTAAAGACATTCCATTCTCTGTTTCATTGTCCTAGTATTCGCTGAAACATACAAGGCCAAATAAATAAATAAACAAATGCCGTTGCTTCTAAATTAGCGCACTGCAGAAAGATTTGCCTGCAGAAAACAGCTCATTGTTTGTGTTTACCGCAGATGGTTGTGAAGTTGTGGATCCAGGCAAAATTACATGTTTTGAGCATCAGTGCAGTGTGAACATTAAAAGCAAGGCTACACATTGAGACTGAAATCACAATTGTCAGTCGAGGATTTTTTTGTCTTCCCTGATTGATGAATGCGTACCCTGATATTTTCTCGTGCGTAATTATGCGAGTCAGCCGCGAGTAAAGTGAGGAACAAAAAAGGAGTAGGAGGAACCCAAAAGGGAAAAATGGCTGGATTTACTCGCAGATCAGTTGTAAAGGACACAAATTGAGACTGTGTTTCGAATGTATTTCTTTACTCTTCGATGTCTCTTCACGAGTTTTTTCTCTCTCTTTTTTTGTGAAATTCAATAAAACAAGAAAGCACTCTGTTTATTGAGAGACATCAATAAGAGCCCACACAAACTGTTGTGTTCTGATTCTTTATGTCTTCTAGATGTACAACGGACCTGGAGGCATTTACATTTTTACGTTTAAAAGGCTTTCTTTTGCGCGTGCTTCTGCCAGTTAAACCACGATAAGTCAGCAGTTGGATATACAGACAGACAGATAAATCAGGATTACTGCTTGGGGGATGTAAGGTAGTGATGGTTCCATGGGCCAGCAGACTGGGGGAGGATTCATTTGGGGGAGCATTCCTTAAGCACTAGATCAATACATGGAGCAGAAGATAGATAGTCATGGTTTTGCCCCCACCGGCTGAAAACAAGAAGTTGGCGGG
The DNA here is from genome assembly GCA_029721435.1 of Gymnothorax reevesii. Lineage (NCBI taxonomy): Eukaryota > Metazoa > Chordata > Actinopteri > Anguilliformes > Muraenidae > Gymnothorax > Gymnothorax reevesii. Next base: position 21,375,326 of record CM056589.1, read on the forward strand.
CACTAGGACCATGTACCCAAAAGGTGGACGAGGGACCCACACGCACAGGCTGAGTACAAAAATAGAAATGTTTAATAAAAACAGATGAACACGTAATATACAACTGAGGGGAGCAGCACCAAAAACAACAATAACAGGGCTCAGGCATCAGAATGCAGCTGCACTGCCAAACTAGCAGTGCAGCTCTTAAATACTCTTCACTGCACCTCCACTCCAACGAGCAACAGGTGTGGTTCGTTGAAGTGGAGGTGCAGACAGCAGGAGGGGGGAAGGACTGCAGGGCAGAACCATCACATAGATCGATAGATGATAGATAGATAGATAGATAGATAGATAGATAGATAGATAGATAGAAAGACAAACAGAGATACTGTAGATACAGAAGACACTACAGATACTAAGAATAGATGCAAAATAGACATGAGGTTCTCCATATAATTATGCTGTTTTTATACATCCTCTCTGTTAAGTTCATATGCAGGAAAAGAGACCTTTGTTGCAGGAGCCTGGGTGCCTGACTGTATGAGTTTGGAGGCTGTGTGGGCTTTCATGGTAGGAGGAAGAAAATAACTACAGAAACCACAACCCACCTGTCTGTGCAGTTGACCAATAGGACTGCAGGGCAGAAAGGTCAGCCAGCTTGCCAATTTATCTTTCAACAACCCTCTCCATGACCTTAACAACAAACGTGAGCAGTGTGTCTCAAAGCAGCTAATACTGGCCTGAGGGCTGAAGTCTTGGCAGAAACTCAGCCAATCACAAGTAGTCACTGAGTTTCTCCACTTTATGAAGTGCTGTGTCATCATCTTTCTTTAATGACGCAAAAAGAGACATCCCAAAGGAGGAATATGGACTTTCAACAGCAACACGCAGTTACTTCTGAACCGTCTCAAAGAAGGTTAAAGCTCACGCGAAATGCTAAACCTGTTGTATTCCTCCCATTGGCTTTGACTTTGTCACCGCACATGTAACACCGAACAAAGGAAAGTTATTTATCCCAAAGGGAGAAAAACAAACAGCAGCGCTTGTTAAGTGATGCCTCCTGCTGATGATAGCTAAAGTGACTCTGTAGGGAACACAAGACCCGTCGAAGTTGTTTAGTCTCGTTCTCCGTTGAGTTTTCCTAAATAAGTCTTTGCCCTGTTACAGCCTTCAGAGTGAAGTTGACGAGCTTTGCATAATGTTTGTCTTCTCAAAATGAAAAAAAAAAAGAGCCAGGGGCCCGGAGGTGCAAAGCGTGTTCAGATAACGGCTTGTTCTCGGCTCAAAGCTTCGGCAGCCCACACTTCTGCAGGGAAATTTCTGTCTGGATATTTTTCTTTTCTCTTTTTTTTTTGGAAAAGAAGGAGCCAGATTCCCTTTGGGGGGCTGTTGAAAATACACTCGAGTGAGTAAAGTCTCCAGTGGTTTGTACCCATTACTGCAGGAAAGAGTGCTGCGGAGACACCGTGATTGAATGCCATTAAAATTCATAAACTGTGGAATATGGCTGGGGATAAAAACGACGCTGCCGTCGGAAGTGTTTCTGAATGTATTTCGGAGCGGGGGGACTGAGGGGCTTGCACCTGTACAAGCTCGTCAGGGGTTGTGGAGTTAGAGGCGTCGGCGGAACAAGGAAATTGCACCACTTAATCTTTTAAGTGTACGCTGATTGTAGCGGTCACCTGCATAATTGCTTGTCCGAACGCCGGCTGATTTTCCGAGTCAGTCGCTTCTCGGCTCCGTTTATGTGTTCCCGCAAACAAGGCGGGATCGGGCATGAAATGCGGTAGAACAAAGGAGGGGAGGGGCTTGTGTTTTGTGCTTCGATTCCTGATGCTGTATGTCGCACTAAAGGAGACAGTGGCGTGAAATGGGATGGAAGAGCATTGCACTCTCATCATGCTAATGCGTTACAGTGGTTACACGCTCACGCAAACACATACGCACATACGACTGTCGGATTGCAGTACAATACAGGATGCTTGCCTGCAGTTTTGGAACTACAACAACGACAACAAAAGAAAATTTAACACTTAAATGGCAATGTATTTCTTATTGAAATAAATTCCTCAAGGAATAAATCTCCTCAGTTCTCCAAAATTTGCATTTGATAAAATTCAAATACATTATGAACGATTCAGAAGCTCCCTTTGAGAGAACAGTCCCTCAGAAGCTGTTTCATGTCTAAACCATACCCTCAGGGGATTACACACTGGACAGGTCAGAAGCAAACGTTAAGGGAAGTAATATCATAAGAGGCAGGGCTGTATTGTCAGGTTAGCCACTGCATTTTTTTTTTTTTTTGGAGCGCCAAACATTAGGTTTGTTGATGTTGTTGTTAGCAAAATACCTTTTTTTTTTCCTAATGATGTATTTTCATTCGTAAAATTGCTCCTCGAGTTAAAGTGACAGCCGGCTTAGTCACAACACTCTTAGGCAAATATATTTATAAAACCAAAATGTATCCAACAGTTTTAAGGATGAAGTCCTCATCATTTTATAAGAGCCAAGCAGATTATCTCCATCGTGTTTTGTTTGCACCAAAACCCCCATTGTTGATTGTCTGCTGGGCCTGGAAAATGACTGAGATCTTGACGAGCAGCCAGCCAATCAAATCTGTGGCAGCCTCCCGGGCACCTTTATTTTGTTGGAGATCATAAATTTTGCAATTACAATCACAGATGTCTCTCATTACTTATCACAACAGTCTTCTGCTCCCAGCCTCCTTGGTGTTCTGTCTTTTTCCTGCCTAATATAAACCTAAATGAGCCCCCCTCCCCCAGCCCCCCCACAGAGACTCTCCACCAGCCAACCTGATTTGTCAGCTGAGGATACATTTAGTTTTAATTGTGAAATTGAGGGGATATTTTACACATGGGAAAGAAGACATACTGCAATACTGCTCAAGTCCACTCATAGACAACACACACAAATGCATACATAGCTTCTAATAGATACATTAAAATGAATTAATAAATAGTGTAACTGTTAAGTGTAACTCCACATTTCCATAGCATTAACCCATAGAGCGCTGAAATACACTTTTGAAAAATACACATTTAATTATCTTGCGCAGTTGAAAACCTATCATGTGGCAACTTCTCATGTGGCAATCATCTGGCAAGCTTTGATTTTGATATCTTACATTATTGAGCAAAAATAGCTGCATTTGGCACTCTAAGGGTTAATCAAAACCACTGACTGAGTGGATTAAGCATGTTACTGTGCACCTTAGAGCATAGCGGAGTTATCCACAAAAGTCATCTTCAATTAATTATCGCTGCAGTGGAGCTTTAACCACCAGACTTTTCAGGGCCATCTCAAGCATGTTAGCGACTTGGCTAAATTTATAGACCCATTTACAGCCAACGTCATCAAAAAGATGCGTGCGCATCTTGGCAACGGAAGTAGCTGTCTCCCCAATTCAGTCTGACGAGTTATTCATCTGTCAACATTGAATTAGACATTTTACCAGCACCAAAATGTCACATCCGTTTAACGCCCACTGGCCGCAAGCGAAGCGTCAGGTCAAACTCCGAATGTTGCCTTGATGCTTTTAAACGCCCTCTGAAAGCGTCAGCGCATCAACATTGACAGCTGTCAACACGACCGAGAAGCCATGGGTGCCACTCTTAAAATATTCAACAAGATAAAGTTTAATTTTGAAAACACCTACCGATAAACCTTATTTTAAGTGACAGAAAAGTGTGACAGGTTACTGCGCACCATATGTTATATACAGGCATAATTTTCCTCATAAATTTAACTTTCTTGTAAATTACGATTATGATTCACTTTACTTGACCCAGCAGTGAATTAGCTAACTAGCTAGCTCAGCTGCGTTAAATTCTTACCAGTGTACTTTGAGTTAAGTTCTGTCTAACTGTAGTTCACTTGACAACTTAAATGCGCACAAAATAATGGGTTTCCTCTCAAAACTGTGACTTGGTTAAAAAGCAGGTATATCGGTTTTGACAACTGCATGTGAGGTTTCCTCTAAATGTGTGCCACCAACCATGACAAGGTAGTTAAATAACCTAAAAGACAAATGCGTTTCTATTGAGTTGACGCTGAAGAAATTTAGCAGTGGCGAAAAGCAGTGGCTTTGCTCCATTGGAATATGTAACCAATTTTTTGATGAGCGTCTTACAGACATTAAATGAAATATGTGAGAATAATGGTAAACTGAACCAGATTTCATGTTTGCATGACAACTACGCAGTTAAACTCGTTAGCTAGCAAGCCAGCAATACAAAATAATACTTAGCCTGCCATGCAAGTACAATTAGCTGTCAGGATGAAGTTTTCTGTTTTTTTTTTTTTTTTTTTAATAACCCACGCGTCACACATGGCGGTTTTATGCCTTAGTGTTTGAGTAGGAAGGACCTCTGATTTCGAGACATTAAACTCTAAGTCTGTCGTGGTATTTCCCATTCTGCTTATGTCCGCAGATAATGCAGTCATAAGAATCCAGTGACTGTATGCTCGTAGTTCCTCCCTAATGTACACGGTAGGTTTCTCAATCAAATGGGTATATATATATCAGGCCACGGAATACTGGGCTACTATCTAACATCATCTACCTACTCACTGATATCATATGGATCTGGAAATCGGTTGCCATATGTCAAAGTAAATTTTTTTACGGAGAATTTGCGATATTTGATGGCTAATGCCCTCGCATGGCTTGACAAGCTATTATGGTCCACCATAGTTCCGTTGCCAAGCTGCGCGCGCCCGTCTTGTTTGCAAACAGTAAATGAGTCACTATGTCTCCAAATTTGTCGTATATGACATTCTTCTGAGAAAAACAACATAAAATCATGAGATAAGCATGAGCACTCACAAAGTGAGAGACCACATTAACTGGTGGGTTTGTGATGAAAGCGTTCGGAGTCTCAAAGTACAGAGTCTTTGAACGGCACTCCAGAAGCCTGCCTGAGGCACGTACATTTGTTTAACCTGTGAGGCTGACACGGTGTGGAGCTGTTAAAGAATATTAATCGACGCATATCGGGGGCGCATATGCTTGTTATATTTTGATAGCGATACGCTATCCTGTTTGCTCTCCCAATATAGACTCGTCTACACCAGAAGCTCTTTACTAGAGAACCAATGAATGTCCACAAAGACATAATGATGCAATTACAGTCCAAAGAAAACTTAAGCCGACACCACAGAAATGAGCTTGTTCAGTTTATTTGCATAAATGCGCACAATTGTGTTCAGTTTTCTAGGTTTCCAGAGAGGTAAGGGAAAGGCGACTTGAGAAATTTGAAACAGTAATGAAAACAAAAATTGTGAATCACAGAATAATTCCCAGCATTTTATTTTGACATGTTTGCAAAATACGTATTATTTTCCAAGGCAGTTTAAATTCAAATTTCAAAACAGTTTCTGTATGCCTCTCAGCTGGCAGACAATATTTGCAATCAGCGATACAAGTGCAATCCCGCTATGGGCACAGCTGCAGGGTCTTTTCATCTCAATTAACATTTTAAAGGGCAGAGCCGCAGTCTGCAATGTACGCTGATCGCTTCTTTAATGAACATCCTTTTTTCTTTCATTCACAACATCAAAAAAAGTTAAGTTTACAACTCTGTCCATTTATTCTTTTTTGCCGGTAAGTCGAAAGTATTTGCAGTCTGCTCTGGAGCTACTAGACGACGTTCTTGGGCTTAACTGAACTAACCCATCATTATTTCTGCTATGGAGGCAATAATAGAGTGAGAGGCGCACTGATACAGTAAATTTAAAAAGTCAAGTTTCATTTATTTTTAAAGACTTAATTAATAAAAAAGAACAAACACAAAAGATGAGGATGTCAGTAAGCTCAGTTGTGTGAATGAGTGTGTGTATGAGTGTGTATGGATGAGTGTGTGTGTGTGTATGCGTGTGCTTGCGTGTTTGTGTGCGCACAGGCAGGTGAATGCTTGTTTGTGTGTGTGCGTGTGTGCGTGTGTGTGTGTGTGTGTGTGTGTGTGTATGCAAGTGTGTGCATGTTCATGGGTGCGTGTTTGAGTGTAATTATGCATGTTTGTACACACACTATGTGCGTATTAGTGTGAGTGTGTTCTGATTCTGCATCCGTCTTGGTTTTGTATTTCTTATTTTTTCATGTTTATTTATTCATTCCATTATTGCATTGCACATTGGCCCCGTTTACATGGGTCCAAAAAGCCTACTTACAATCAGATTGAAAGGTCAATCAGATTCAAAATGTCTCATATAAACGCCTTAGCCAATCTGATTCACCCGGATCCGATTGTATTTTGGATCGGATTGTAAGAGTTAGTCTACGCCGATTGATAATCCGCTCCATGCTCCATGTAAACGACTGAGTGGAGCGGATTGTGTTGATAAAGAGGATTGTTCGGTCCGCGCATGCGCTCCTAGTACGTAAGAGGCTCGTAAGAGAAGTGAGGTATGTAGAGTGACGTAATGCGCAGGTAAAAAAAACACAATACCATCGGATTCAGCTGGGGCCATGTCAACGCGGATTGAACGTGGATCTCTTTACTTAAACTTCATGTATACAGATCAAATCAGATTCACTTATTCCGATCGATTTCAATCGGATTGAGGAAAATTACCCGTGTAAACGTGGCCATTGTCTCCCCTGTAATGTCTGATGTGATCTGTGTTATCATGCCAGTGCGCTCCCGTCTGCGTGCAGACACGCTTCGGGTGATTTCGGAAGTTTTCCGGAATTTCACGAACTTCCTTCAAGTCTCATTTTTACCAATTTTCCCACTTTTCTGAAATTACTGAAATTAACTGCTAGGCTGTTTGGTTAGTACTGGTAATTTTACTGTAGACTAATCCCTTTATCTGTACATACAGATATTCACGTATTTTGATTAGGTGTGTAGATATCACTGTTTACTAATATAACTAACTCTGCCCCGCTCTGCTGTGTTCTGTAACTCCGCCCCTTTTGTGTTCCCTTTACTCCGCTTTGATTACAGCTCACGCACCTCAGCTGCGCTTCTCTCTCTGTCCTGGAATCTTAACTGTGCACTTTGAACTCCTTGACCGGAGCTGTTTATCTGTCATAGGCTGTCTGCGTGGATCCTGTCTGCGTTTTGGTTTTTGCCCATTGTTTGTGATTTAGGACTTCCCCATGTGTGCTTACCTCTGTAATTAGTCTTATCCGATTCACCTGTTCCCTGCATAGCATGTGACTTCCCTCTTGTCTATGAAAAGTCTTCACTGCAGTTCATTCCTTGTCAGAACTGGATCAATTTTAATCTGTGCAGAGCTCCTCGCATGCCTTTTGTTCATTGCTTCTTCACAACTGTTTTGTCTGACCTCGAGTTTGCCGTTGCCCGTCTGTTCCTGTTTTGCCTTTTTGGATTTTGACCTTTTTCTGTCTGACCACATTTACTGTTTTTGGATTCCGTGTGTATGACCTTCTGCTCTGGATTACAACTTCGAATTTGGCCTGCTGTCTATGTACCGTCGCACTTCTGATTTACTGGTTTTGACTCCGGCCTGTCTGGTTGACTTTGCTTTTTGGATTTCGTTTTTGGATTTGCAATCCTTGTGTCTTCTGGTCCTGACCCATTTTGTAGGTTTACGATTTTTGGATTATCCCTGAGTTGCGACTGGTTCCTCTGAGCATATCATCACTGTGTGTGTGTGTGTGTGTGTGTGCAAGCGTGTGTGTGCGCATAGGCCTTCAAAGACAGGAGACAGGCACATCCTCACTGCTCAGAACAGCAGTCACATGTGCTCCTCATTGTGCCAATAGCTCCTTGGCTCCGACCGCAAGAAACCTGCTTTGAATCACAAATTGATTCACATTTAATGATCGGCTCATACAGCCAGAACGGGAGGCTGATACAACTCTTTTCTCGCCGTTGTGAATCCAGGAGACCATGAGAGACTACTACCAACCCATTAAATATCCTTCATTATACAATATACCTCTCTATTACAATTAGGGATTAATGCTAAAGCATAAAATTCAGAAGAATACAAGAGAATGAAAGGGTGGGGCCCCAGCTTTTAAGAACAATGTTTATCATTAATATCAACCTTTCAGTCAATAAATTTGTGATACTGTTTGTAATAGAACTGTTCAAAAATAGTTCAAAGGCGCCTCTGTAATGGCTGGTAAAATTGAGAGGCCAAGTGCAGTGGCCAGAGAGACAAGAGAAGCACGGACACGATGCACAAAACACAAGGGATTACAAAGACCACCAGAAAGTACTCGCGCTTCCAAAGGATGTGTTCTAGTCCAAAAAATAGAAGCAATGCGAGAGAGAAAAAAGAAGAAAAGGGAAAATCCCTAAAGAAGAAGGCACACCAATAATAACGATAAGATTTAAAACCACAAAAATCCTGACTAGAGATATCTTCAGCTATAGTGCTAATCTACAAACAGACACACTAGCAAAAGAGGTGTGGCGGACTTCCGGCTTATATAGAGTTCGGGGAAGGGCTGCCCCAGTTCAGTCAGCCACCTGGGTAAAGAATCCGATTGAAAAGGAATTCGTCCACGAAGAAAAGTACAAAGCACACACACACCTCACAAACCATGACAGCCTCTTCCACTTATATGTAGTATAAGTCAGTGTCTGTGCCTGTGGACCAAACAAAGCTACATTTATAAATGTCTAATTCAAATAATAAATTGCATTGGTGGCATAAAAAAAAACTGCAGTCTTTGTCACAATCGATAATATTGACATTTAATACATTCATTAGAACGAAATCATATCGATGCGTGTTTTATATTGTTTCCATTGAATCATATTTATATGCAGGAAGGGAGAATCATTGAAACCATGACTATGAAAATGAACTCATACCATTTAAGAAAAGTGCTCTCGTGAAAATGGGAGTCTTTAGCACTTATTAGCTCTAAATGACTCTACTACATGCACTGCTAAATGAAACTAAGGCCATATACCCTGGCAAACTACATGGCATAAACTGCAGGCTGTTTACTCCTCGCAGTGAAATTGCGTGAACTAAATTTAATCCATAGCATTTTTCAATATAGGGAGATTTAATGGCATAATTATTGTCTAAATGCATGACTCACCTCTGATTGAAAATTGAATAGCAGGCTCCTATTTTGGGTGGAGCAATTTTATGCTTCAAATCCTTTTGAATTATTCCGGAGACTGCTTGATAAGTGTCCACACTGTGTTCTGTCATTTGGTTTCATTTAATTAAAAAAAAAGTTTATTTTTCTTCATACAACCTTTTGTTGCCACTAAAGGAAAGAGAGAGAGAGAGAGAGAGAGAGAGAGAGAGCGCATTGCTGCTGATCTGATGAAAGGTTTTATAGATTTTATTACTTTGGATTAATGATTCATACTGTTTGCAGATGTACTGCTCTACAAACCCATGAATTACCGCAAAAAAGCTCAATAAACCCTGAGGAGTTTGCATATATATTACTGTCTGTCTTAAAACTTTTTAAAGAATAAACATCGGCTAAAACTCAGGAAGAGAATGAGAATTATTCATTCCTTATTACTCATTCACAGTTATGCTAATATCATGCATATGACCTAACTTGTCATTTTAACTGCTGACATGAGGAGCATGGCGTCATGTTTAATCCAGTTGAAAATTACAATCAATAAACCACCAGGCGTGATTGAATTACAGCAAACAATTATGGTATAATTATACAAGACCTGTCGACAACAAGAGGTTCAATCAAATGCTTTCACAAATCTGAATCATTGATTAGATCTAAACTTCGTCAAAGTGAAAAACTATCTGGCAGCGGCCTCTCAGCATGAGCTCACTGTAATGGCTGCATCTTCCATGGAAAAGAGCTTTTTCTTTTAGCACAGTGATCAAATTTAACATAAGGTCAAATGAGTTTTTTAAATTTATTTTTTAATTATTATTATTTTTATTTTTTCCACAGAAATACCAAATGCAAAATGGCGATTAAATGCCTTACGTCTTGAGTAGTGTTTTGTAAAAGTTTGCTTGGCAATCAGAATTCTCAAATGATGGAAGCTTACTGTCACTTAACACCGGAGCTTAAAGGTATAGCTTGTGCACTTCCTCCACAGACTGCATCCATGATCTAACCTGCTCCTTCCTGAACAGGATCACTGGGGGACCAGGCCTGTATGATGGCCCACTCTCCCTTCAATCACACAGTCTTTCCAACAATCAGTTTTGAGTCTCCAATGACACATATCAGACAGGCTTTGGACTTGGGAAGGAAACCAGAGTAACTGCAGGAAACCCACACAGACGGAAGGAAGACAGTGCAAAGCCCACACAGAGAGGCCTCCAGTCAGATTCATAACACACTCATTCTTTTTGGATGTAGTTGGATGTAGTTGCGCCCATTGCACAACCGTCCATTCTATTCAAAGTTGTGCATTGATGCTGTTTTCTCAAAATCTCTGAAATCTTATCTGTAATGGTGGAATTAATCTCTATAAGCACCAGTTCAAATTAAGCCAATAATTCAATCAATAAAATTTCATTTATTTATTTTATTTTTTTGGTATTGCTGCATCAAAAGCAACTGAAAAAAGAAATAACTTAATTCGTCAATAACGAAGAATTAAATACTTGCACTGGCTATATGAGCAGCCATGAAAAATAATCATTTTCGGTTAAATTCGCAGGCTCTGATTAAGCATAGTTTTTGACCGAAATGAGTTTTGTATTGCTAATCTCTATTCAAAATTTCATTTGTTCCAGGAATAGGCTTTATCTCAGTTTGTGAAAATGGACCTTAGTACTCAAAAGGTGTGCATTGAGTTCTCAGGGAGCGCTCTGCTCTGGTGAACCAAGGTACTGGGTCTGAATTTCCTGCTCTTCTCCAAAAATGTAACCTGATTTTATCAACGTAAACTTTGAATTTTGCTTTAATCGCAAACTGAACAGAGGCAGGACTTGTATATTCAAGATTAAAGCTGTAGTATACGATTTGAAAGTTTGATCATTATTAATAACCTCATTTAGATGGTGGTTATGGTCCTATAGTACAATCTACACAATGTGAAGAGAGAAAAAAAAAGAAAAAATGTATTCACTCTAGTGGCTGCTGGGCTACAGGAACGTTGACCAATGTAAGCCATCCAGCTGGATGGCTTACATTGGTCAACGTTTCTCTCCTGCTCTCATCCAATCCCCTCGTTCTAGTTGACACTACCCCAAGAGCTTGCTCTGACTTCCCGTGCTCCGCGTTCTGCCTTGTCCCCGCCCCCTTCCGCAATATAAACTTTATGCAGCAAGCAAGTAGCTTAGTAGCAGCTTAGCAACAAGTGCTAGAAGAATGGAAAAGAAAGACAGTGACAGCAGCAAGCGGCCCCTGCTTGCCCCACCGGCAAAAGTTGGGAGAAAGCGTAAGTCTGCAGAGGAAAAGGCAAAGACGAAGAGGAAATGTGAGCAACGCAGGACTCAAAGCCGAGTAAACATCAGGTCATCCATTCACTGCTGGAGAAAGCTCCATGAGGATTTGGGCCTGAAAACTAATGCTGATACAGCAGACTTTTTGTTGAACAAGTAGGTAATGTCTGACTTTCGTTGTGTGAGTTGTTACATAAATAACTTTTTATAAGTCTATGACAATGCTGGCTTATGACTGTAAACGCTGCCGGTCGTTTTGTTTGTGTCGACAGACGGCGTCGGAACGTTAGCCGTTTATTTTTAGCATTGTAATCTAGCATTGCTATCATCAGTGTTGTTCCTGAATGAATTCAATGAACTCATAAACTCGTTCATATGTATTTCCGATTGATGAACGTTATTGTGAACGTGTGCATTGTGGCCTTTGCTCTGGTAGAGGGGGTGTGTCTGGGAGTCTCCACGCGGACGGCCACTCGTGCTCGGAGGGAAGGATCAGGGAGCACAGAGGGGAGGGGTGTGTGTGTGTCGGCAGGATGCTCATTTCAAATTTTTCTCAACGTCTCAATCTTCCTTAACTGATTCTCAGATTGTATACTACAGCTTTAAGAAACAGATGTCGCGATGAGTGCTGAATTAAGTTGCCTGCAAGTGGTCAGAGGGCAGTGTGAACTTTTGAGAACACAAATCATGTCATGTGGGTAGTCCATAGATAGTCCCGGTTTGGGCCTGATTGTGATATTGTATAATGGCACCCCCGGGGAACAGTGGCACAGAGCTTTGCTCAGCATGTTTGGAAAATAATGGGCTCTCAGCTATGATTGGCACTCATACTCTATCAAGCCGCAACCTCACACAGAGGCTAAGCAATATCCGCAAACTCGATTCTTCATTTCATATCCAGGCTATGAAAATATTGTCTCCGGCTTCTAAGCGAACACTGCGGGTATTTAGGAGAGTATCGGCGGGAAAGAGCCACAGATGGCTCGCTGATCTGCGTGACAGACACAGAACGACGGGTGACAGAATGCGCGCGCCAGCATGACTGGTGCGCCTCTTCCCGGCAGGGACGATCCGGGCACAATCGACGACTGCGAAAAACCCCTCAGCTTTCCAGAAAACATAAACAAACAGCTAACCGTGGGGAGACGCAAACAAATCCCTCCTGCTAATCGCTTGGAAATTAGTCTTTAAGGGTCAGCGCTGCCCATATTGATCCAAGCTGACATTGTTTGCCTTGTAAGTCGAGGTGCAGACACTGATTGGTGGTGCCAGCCGATCTCTGCTCTGGGCCACCTTTCCAAGTGATTATCAGCTTGGAGCTACTGGGAGTTTGTGTGTCATAGGATTCACTTTAGGAGAGAGAGGTTTTGGGTTTCAAATTTTTTATTTGTCATCGGTTCGGGGCAACTGTGGTTTTTGTGTGTTGTAGGATTCACATTCGGAGAGAAACTTCTGGGTTTCATATTTTTTTTGTTTGTAACCGGTTCGGGGCGACTGTGCTTTTTGCGTGTTGTAAGATTCAGATGTTTAGAGAAGACAGGTTTTTGGTTTCAGATTTTTTTATTCTTTTGTTTAATCCTGTATAACCAGCAGAATATACAAACTGTTGAAATTTAATCTATTTCAGATTCGAGACACCGCCATCTCTTTTTTTTCTCAGCTTTTGGACATGACAGACCAGTTAAAAAAAACTTTATTGCCACACCGCTCTTCTTTAACACTCGTCACAAAGTGCTTTACAGAGAACCCTGGCCTAACCCTCCACAACAGCAAGCCTGAGATAACAGTGTCGAGGAATAAAGGAAGAAGGCTTGCGTGGAAGCAGACTTAAGACAGTCAGATGCATCCTGCACAAGCTGGCTCTGAGTGCGAGTTCAGACAGCCGGCATGGAGTGTAAATCAGGATTGCAGCAGACGTAACTGAAGGTTAGCCAAAGCTCAGTGCCAGTCCCTTGCTAACATCTCAGATAATGAGTTAGGCCAGGTAACAAAAAAAAGTCGGTAAAAGTGCCTAATTGGCGAGAGCTGAAGTCAACATGGACCAGCCTGATTGCAGTTCCTATTAGATTGCATTTATTTGGGAGACACTTTTGTACAGTTATTGCAAAGGATGATGTCACTGAAACAGCCACACAACATACGTATAAAATAGGGTACAATTCGTACTTGCCATCAGTCAGCTTAGTCATGAACAAGAAATGCACACACAGAAAATATGGGAGTGTTAAAAATTCAGTGTCAGTGTTAAATAGAGTGTGTTGGTGTTGTATTAACACCACATTGATTTTAAACAACACTGCGCTTAGTGCTTTTGTCAAAGTAATGTTGTTAAATCAGGGTATTGATAATATTGGTGTTAAACCAGTCCGGATTGGTGTAGATCAAATCACGTCCTTACGTCTTACGTAGCTCTAAGAGTTCGAGAATGTTTGAGGGATTGAAGAAAAATTTCGAAGCCAGCCATCGCCATTTTTAACAACAAATATTTTTAAATCAACACAAACTGAGTGTTAAAAATTTAACACTGTCAGAAGTGTTAATTTTACACTGCACAGTGTGGACACATATAGACACTTTATGGGTGTTAAATCAACACTAGCTAATTTGCTGTGCAGACAACACAGTTGGCTTACGTTTGAGTATTACAAAAAAGTCAGGCAAGTAAAAAAGATCAATACTACAATTGAATCCTTGAGTTGTCAAAGGGCCCAACTCTAACGAACGCTGTATTTCAAGAAAGAGAATTGATTAATTTTTTTGTCCAATTGACCCATATATTTTTAGTTTATTTCTTTACAAGAGAGTTTAATTGGGATACGTGTGGCTGAAATTACAGGAAAGTTCCCCTTTTTGTTATAAGATATGCAGACTTCTAATTCATTGGAGTTGGGCCTTTGGGAAACTCATTGATTCAATTGAATCCATAAGCACTCTAAAGCAAGAAATGCGACGATACAGCTTTTGTTTTCTCATGGAGCATTATCCGCTTGACCTATCCTTAGCGGTATTCAGATGTTAATTTGAGTCGGAAGCCTTGAAAATCTTCACCGTAGCCTTTAAAGCATTTGCGCCACCTCTGCAGCCATGGAATTACATAGCGTATTTCCATAGTAATACAGTCTGAACTCAGATTTAACATGTATAAACAGTGGTGCTGATGACATTCGCAAGAAAAGGTCCATGTTGTTGCATTGAACTTCAAAAAAAAACTGACAACCTACACATTTGTAAATGTAGCCAAGGATTGCTTGTTTTGCACAAGACAGATCCTACTTATCATTCAAGAGTCATACTCAATGGCTATTTTGCTCCAGCAGTACTGAATTGAAATACGTTATGGTTATTCTTGCTCATTGCACTCTATTAACATCAGAATGCAGTATAGAAATTGAAGTAGGTATGTTCTTTTCTGTTTTCAAATGTTATATACTTGATTATTGTAATTACTTTTAAATTAACCTGATGTATTATCTTTTTTTTCTGCTGATCCAATGACAGTGAATGTAATATTTTAATTACCACCTTGATTTTAATGGCTAATTAAAATTGCAACTGAAAACATTTCATAAAGAAAAACTGTTAGCTTTTTCGGTGCTGTAGTTTGGTCTGTTCCACAACACACATACACATACGTACACTCATGCAGACACATACAAATTGAAAAGAAATGTACTCTTAAATTTATTCCAGCAAAGATTTTAATGCTTTAATGCTTTGGCAGATATTAATGCCTTCATCAGAACAAAGATTCTGATTCTGGTGAAGCCACATTTGCTGGAGTAAATCCAAAAAGTCATCCAATGCATAAAACTTTGCCAATCTTCTACTTACGAGTCTCGAAATCGTGGTCTGATACTGTTTTCACCCTTTGAGTCTGTATGTGTGTGTGTGTGCGTGCGTGCGTGCGTGCGTGTGTGTGTGTGGTCAGTTTCAGTTTATTCACATCATCAAATAAAATACATTTTCAATCATGATTTTTAGAAGAAATAGACAAGTGATATGGGACTCCTCAATAAACTATCCCAAGCTTGTAAGTGGGACCCTGACATGAAATGACATACAAAATTACACACGATTTTAAACCAGCAACCTAGAACTAACCTAAAACTCTTAAAGATCTAAAATTACCATAAAGATCCTTAAAGTACAGTGACACTAATAGAATATAATACATACGTACTTGACATTATGGCAAAATGTGGTCCTTGGGACATCTAGAAACCATCACAGAAGCAGTTTTGAATATTTTGCCGAGTGGTCATATGTTGGTCTGTCTGTGTACAAATTTTGTCAATATGATGGCATCACAACCTTGCAAAATGCAGTCATGAAATTTAGCAAGTGTGCAGTTGAGATTAAATTGAAGATGGCGTGACGCGAGAAAGGGCACTGGACGTAAGGGTGTAGGAAGAGCGGCTGGCGTGATCCCTTCTGAAGATGGTCTAAAGTTTACAAATTGCTTTTATCAGTTTGGTTTTTGCATCTTCCATTGTTGTAGTTGGTGTGGGTTTTCTTTCTGCGTACACATACTCACAGACACGCAATTCAGGCTTTGGAGACTGCAGAAAAGGTTCAGTTGTTCAAGATGTTCACTTGTTCAAGATTTTTCATTTGCTCAATGTTCAGTCCTTGTCTCCTGCAAACTGAGTCATGCCATCTTGCTGTTTCAGGGAGGGGGGGTTGTAAGGTAATTAAATTCCAGTCAATAATTCGTTTTCTACTTGACAGTCATTGAACATCTGTTTTGTTTGGGGCTGCCCTGACCATTGTGCTGCAGGAATGTCAAAATAAACTAGGGCCTGGAGGACCTTTTTAGCTGTAATTGTGCGCGGTATCACACGGCCTTTTTTCTCAGCACGAAAGAGCAGGACACGACGAACCGCGGTGAGCCGTCAGGCGCAGGAAATGTTCAATGCATCACTGCTAACCAAGTTTGAAACCGAGCTCTGTAAATTGTCTTTGAAAGACCCCCTAAATTTACATTGGCCTAAGCAATGGTGTGCTTTTCTTGTGCTGAAACGAATCCAGCTACTAGCGTGGTGTTCAGCAAATCACTGCCTTTTGTAAACGACCAAAATAAGGGCATATATTTTGCTTTAAAGCAGAAAAGGAGAGAATATTTGGCACAAACGTTAACTGCGACCTGGTTTGGGGATTATGCCGCTAAGAGACTATCATAAAAGCAAGCTAAGTAATAGCTTAATGCCACATAAATTCTCTAGTGCGCACTAAAGTCCTCAGCTCTAAGACAGAATGATTTAACACAGTCTGACTCTACACCTGCTAAAATGTGAATTATTAAACAAGGGGATACTGCAGTTTTGTTTTTTGTTTTTTTTTTACTCGAAAATGTTATTCTATGGGATAAATATCAATTATACTTAGTACGTAAAATGCCATTCAGCAGTACTGTAATAATGCCATGAATAATTAAATCTTTGGGTCCTGTGGGCAAACATTTTGGGCAGCCAGCAGGTGTCCATGTCATGCCCGATTGGCTTAGGAACAAACTCAGCTGGAAGCAAACACAAAGCGGGAAAAATAAAACAAAATCTCAGCAGAGGGACGGGGCTGCTGACATCCCTGCTGTGATTAAGACAAGCAATGGCGTACAGAAAGCCCTTGGAAGTCACTGGGCTCAATTTCGCCCGCAGGCTAAGATGCATCGGAGGGTAGTGGACTGCTGATGATGCAACGGCAGTGCCAGACATTCTCTAGACGGTCTGGGGAAAGAGAACCCAGCTCAAGAGACTGAATTTGTTTGCAGATACAAGATCATGAAATCATGATTAAAAAAAAAGAGGGTTAGGTTCTTAGCAAATTAGCTAAGAAGATTACCCAATGCCAACTACCTCACTTTTAGTACCACATTTATATGAAGTGACGTGAAGGGCTATATGATGCTCGGTAAATATTGAATCAAAAGCTACTATATCAGTCCATAGTCGAGAACAAGCACACCCTGCATACAAGTCCTATTATCTGACATCGATATGATGGCTAGGAAGCTCTATAATGACCAGGCTCCACTGTGTAGAGCCAAAGCATAGCACAGGAAGCCTGATGTAAATGAGCACCATTAAAAATGACCAAAGCGCTGTCTTAGAATGATATAGTGCTTTGATGTGCTGATGCTGCGAGCAGGGGTCTCTGGGACCTGGTGTCTTTTGAGAGGACATGGAACGCTTCAATTGTATGTCCCAGTGATGGAAACAGTAGCTTTCTCAGACACAGCTTTGTGAACAGAAGAACTGTAATTCTCTCTCTCTCTCTCTCTCTCTCTCTCTCTGTCTGTTTTCCATACTGAGGGGCCATAAGCAGGGGATGCAGCAGCAAGTCGTACTGGACTGTGTTACAATCATGGAAGTTCTGATCACGTCTCACCTTAAGTTGGAGTTTACATTTTACGAGCTGAACAATAACCTGCATGAATTTGAAAGTAAATGGTCAATCAATGAAGTTCTTAGTAAAATTTGTGATGGGAAACTGGTGGTAATGTTTTGAGCAGTGAAGGTGTTTTTTTTTTTTTTTTTCTTGGGGGTGGGTGCGGGGGGAGGGGTGGGTTTGTAATTGAATGGGTTTGACTGGATGCAGTTTGTGTGATTATGCCCTTTGTTGAACAGTTGCTGAATAAAGGGGTTTTTAAAAGTCAAAAAGTCTCTCTCTCTCTTGCTCTCACACTTGCTTTGCTTGTGTATGTGCGTGGTGTCCATAACAGTGTTTTTGCATGTATGAGGATGTGCATGGGTGTGCATCTTGTATGGGCATGCATTTCAACATGCAGGCATGTGATCGTGTGTGTGTGAGTATGTGCCTGAGTGATTGTGTTTGTGAGAGTGTGTGTGTGTGCGTGGTTGTGCCCATAAGCACGCATGACAGGGAGCATCTGAGCCTTGCAGCGCTTGTTGTTTTCGAAAAATGACGGACGGAATCAAAATTTCACAGCGCAAAAGATTCCCTCAAATCTCTGCATGCGTCCCGAGCTGAGGACATCGAGGAAGACATCACGACGATAAAGCCTTTTTGAACGAGGAAGATAAAGGATTACCGGTAAGCCCAGGAGGATATGCATAGCTTCTCCTCTGATGAGGCCTGACTACGGGATAAAATCAGCTGTCAGAGGCAGGCAGGATCATCGCCTACCTGGCCGACAGTGTCAACGGATGAAATCCCCGTTCCCCCTTTTATCCGATATGAGCGCCATAAAGCCACTCGTTTCCCGCGGAAATTCCTCCTGGAAGGTCGGCTAATGCTCTCCTAGTGTGTCAGTTAAAACCAGCCATCTATAAAAATCCTGGTCGGGGCGTATGGCACGCCTTACCTTCATAAAATTTTGACTTGGAATCCCTCGCAGGGTTGAATTTCGCCCACTTATGAAATTGAGACTTTGCAACATTTCCGAGTGTCGCGTTTCACGCCAAGAAAACCTCCCGGTAAATGCGAGCTCGGTTGTCTCCGGGGCTGCGGTTTTCATGCTAGCGCTTATCCCTCCTTTGGCTCATCAACATGTTTATATGCCGGTGGTGAGCCAGGAGGCATCAGGAATTCAAGTACCACCTCTCCCAAAGAGACATGTGAAATTTCAAATAAAATTAGGGCGGTTGAGCGTGTGCATGAAACTCTAACTGCCTAGGGAATTTTAAGGTTATTGTCAATTACCGCTCGACGTACACAAAATATTGTGTCTGCTAAATTTCAAGGGCGATCCATCACAATATTGAGGTAATTTAGTAGCAGTCGTTGCAGTTACAGATAACGAAATAATTCTAAACTGAAGCTGTCACATTTTCATAAACATTCCATGACCTTAATAATGAAGAACAAGTGTAGACATACCTGCATTCTGTACTTCTATGACCGCATGGATATAATGTTGCCATAATGCTAAACATGCATAGACTTTTTTTTTTTTTCCCCTCGAGCTTCTTTTATTATTTATTTATTTGGATGTATTGCTTAAATGAGTTTGTAGTGGAAAAAAAGTCTTCCTGGTGATTGGCAAACTGTCTAGGATGTATTCCTCAGTTCCTCACATCTTAACTTCCTACATCTTGCCCATTGAATGCATGCTGTGGTGGGCTCGTGCCTCCAAATATCATTGTTGTTTACATAAAAAACGAAAGACGGAAAGCAAGATAAATATGACTGAAAACTACACTTTAAGACTTACCCAGTACCAAATACCCTTCACCCCTTGCTGCCCCATTCCCCTGGGATAGTAGGCTGACGTTTATCTGAAGCATAATACTGTGTCTCAAGTCCGCACAGTGCGCTACTTTTATCACCTGGGCAGTCTTGATGCCAACAATAGACCTGGAATATCCCCTTATTTATCTGGAATAGACATAGAAGTTTAGAAAATTAGGATAACATGGGAGGGGACAAGAAAAAATAAGTTAAAAAGTCAGGAAATTGGCTACACAGAGAGATGTATGTAGATTGTCTTTAAACTTTTCAGTGCCCAATGATGCAAGATATCAAAACCAGACACTGTTGAAAACCTATCATGTGGCAACTTGTTAAAAAGAGTTCCCGCAGGGGAACTCTTCTAAACATGTTGCCACATGATAGGTTTTCTGAGAATTTTGCTGGGCAAAGTTTCTCTTGCCCTGAGGGGAGAGGGAGTCATATTTGACTCCTGGGGCCCCGTGACATCCACATGACGCAATTTAACACAATTGTGTAACTTTATAGAAATCATTTCAAAAAAGAAAACATGTGTCCCGTTAAACAAAAACAACACTCCGAGGAATGCATTCAAAAAAGTGAGTTGTGTTACAATGTGACAAGTCATTTTAATGATCCTCATAAATAATTCATTCTTGATCGTGGAACATAGCAGTTCCAAACATCAGATGCCAGAAAAGTGCCACAGATATGTCAGTATCCACAACATTAAACAAGCTAACAAGTCCTAATATTATACCTTTGCTACTTGGAAGCACAAGCCACCACAAGGCAGTGCTGTGCTGTTCATTTGCTCAGGACACACAGGATCCGAGACTCAAAGCACTGAGTTGCCAAAGCCAACTGAGAACGGATGGCATCTAATTCACTGCGTCTAAATGGACAACAGAAACTCCCAGCATTAATCTGCTTTCCTGCGGTTAAAGTCAGTGGCAGCGCATGAACTGGACTTTGCGGGAGAGAGGAGGAAAGAGGCACAGAACATCCCTTTATGACAACAATTAGCCCCGACTAGTTCTCAATCATTTTCCTGCCACATTTTCCATTTATAGTAATTATTTATTGGCAATCGAAGACACGGCTTCCCTCCCCATACGATCAAACAGCAACAAAATAATGGGCTAAATTCAGAACAGAAAAATAATTTCCATATACCTGTAAACAGGCCTATGCTTTACAAAAGATTAATTGCTCTGGAACTTCCACGCTGCCTTTTCGACACATCAGGTGATCTAACCTGCGCTTCATGATCGTTTAAAATGTTGAAATGAAATAAAAGACCATTGGAAACACCTTCATGTAATTTTGAATAATGCGGATTTAAATGCACCAAGTCGCTCGTCCAAATGCATGATGGTCAGCTTACTTTGCCAAAATATTGAGGCCCTCCCCAGAACCTAGGACCAGAACTATACTCTTCCAAAAAAGAAACTATACATTTTTTTTTTGCATCAATTTATTATACGTGACTCTTCCAAAAAAGAAACTATACAAATATTGAATTATTGATTACACTTTCTTTTCAATATGTTTTCCACATTTGTCAAAACATTTCATGTGTAATAAATTGATGCTAAAAGCAATGTATAGTTTCTTTTTTGGAAGAGTATAAAATATCGAGTACAAATTTTGAGCTCAAAAAGAGACCCACACAGATCTCTGGCACACAATAATGAAGTGAAATAACTAGGCCCTTAACTAATGTGATTATTTAAGTGTAGGAAGGATATTATGGAGGCAGTGCATAAACACCTTTGCCTGTATATCTACTTTCCATTTATTTTTGTGTGACTGTGGGGTTGCGGTTCATGAGTGGCGAGCTGAGAGTTCACTCCTATTTGCTTTGATTTCGGACGGTTTCATATCCATCTCCATCATTAATGCGAGAGAAGCTGTTGCTTTTTAAAGTAGCCCATTCGTGCTCTGAACTTGGTAAGACAGTTTTTAATTATCATGCCCCTTGGTGAAATATGTTACCGGAATGGATAAAATTGGACTTGCTGATGCCATTAGTGGGGTTGAAAGGCTTAATTTTAAGAGCAGCGACTGAACGCTGCTCTTATTCTTTCACATGGCATACTGAGGGCAAATCCTTAAGGTAAAGGATCACAGGTGCAGGATCACAGATGCATCCGTGATGAGAATGCCATGGCAAGAGCGTCTGAAAGCTGATGAAACAATCATTACCGGTTGGCAATGTTAATGCGTAATTGGAAGCACTGGAACTTGTGAAAAAAAGACCTAAAATCTTCTTTCCAAAAGGGTTAGATCTGTTTAGACGTAAGTGTTGTACTGCGTTGCCATTTTTTTTTTTTCACTTTGTATTTGGTGTTGTATCTTTGTTAACATTTGCTGGCTGCTTCGCCTCACACCCTTTGAAAAAAAATGTTGTCTTCTGAATAAATAAAATATTAAAAAATGGAAATAATTACACATACAATCTTTTCTGATTGACAGGAATGGACTCCTGTTTTCACACATATACTTCCTCCTTGACTCGTTTCAGGGTCCCCTTCAGTATCCCGAAACACTTTATTTGTTTTCATTTCTGTTAGATAGGATCTGTTACTCAAGTTCAAACCAGCCACCTACAGAGGTTTTTCAAAATCATGCACAAGAAATAAATCATAAACTTCCCGACTCCTCCTTTGAAACTTAAACTACACTCTTTCAACTGAAAAATTGCTCTCGCTGATTACGAAGTCTTTTTTCACCATGAAAACATCAATATCAATAGACAAATAGACTTCAGACTCAAATGGAGATCAATCAGACATAAATTGGCATATCATTTGCCACAACATGCACTCCGGTACCGAAGTTCTGTATATTCAATAAGGTCCATCACAGAGCATGCATCTCTGCTCATAAAATATGCTCTATGGGCTTCTCACGTAATAACACCTGTGCTCATTGTCCAACTGCAACAGATAACCATCTCCATGCTTTCAGGTTATGCAGTCTAATTACACTTCTGTGCCTCAAGGTACTAATGTGCCCCCTGGGGCTACTAGTTGGATCTCATGGTTACTATGGTTACCCATTTGGGGGCTAAAAAGGTGCAAATACATCTTAAAGCAGGGTTCTCAAACTGGTGTGTAGAAGGCCCCAGGGGCTGCAGATTTTCATGACAACGGAGCAGAAGCTCACCTGATACAACTGTGCAGACTGAGATCATTAGATGAAATTCATTGCATCAGATGTGCTTTTGCTCAGTTGGAATGAAAACCCACAGCCCTTCGGCCCTTTTACGAACCAGTTAAAGGCGCTGTCCACGCGTACCCGGATATTTTTGAAAACAGATATTTTTCTATGTGTTTTGGCCTGTCGTAAAACAGAATTTTTGGCCACTAAAATAGAGATTTTTTTTTCAACACATTCAGAAGTGAAGATTTTCTTAAACGCCTGTTTCTGTTTATCCGTGTGGACATGCAAAATGGTGCTTTTGGGAGAGGAAGAAATCACAGCTCATTTCACGCAAGCCCACTGTTGTGTTGTGTTGTGTGATATTCCTCTCTGGTATTAGACTATTTTAATGTAAACGTTATCGCAACCTACTGGCCAGGAATACTTGATCTGAGTATTCGTAGCCGTTTTTGCCTTCACGTGTGGAAGGGGATATTTTCTATAACGGGGTCGTGTGGAGAAAATTACTTTTCTTTAACGCATAAAAAAATAAATGTTTAAAAAAATACCTCGTTATGTGTGGAAGGGGCCTAAGACTTCAGTCATTGACAGTAGTGCCCCAGTGACTGGCGTTGGCACCCTTAAAGGCACAATGATGTAATTAATTAATCATTAATTAAAGTATGGAACCAAAGCGTACCCATATGTATGCCTCAGATCTGTTTTGCCTTTCCACCATAGACACTACTCTCAAATGTAGGCAGAGTTGTCACCGGATGGGTATAGCTTTGTCAGCCACGTCAGTAGCAGGTTTGTGTATGGTCCTTGTCAAGCAAGAATGACAATCTTCTCTTGACCAAATGACGGATTGCAGCGTTTGTACTATATTTGTACCTCAACATACAGGTAACAAAAAAAAAGGTACATATTGGAATAATTCAGATTGCACCATCCTTTACTCTCGACAATGAAAGCCAAAAAGTAACCGCCCTAATGTGTAAGGAACTCAAGTCGATTGAACCGGACCGCTTGGTAGACATGAGGCTTCGGGTCCATAATGTGACCGTCCCTGTCAATCCCGTCAAGCCTTTTCTTGGTGGCCTCTCCTTTCTTTGACTTTCAGTGCATCGTTAAAGGTTTACCTGAATAGCATTAATCCTGGCCAAGAAATCTATATCTTTTAAGTGAAAAGCCAGAACAGAACTATCATTCAGCCATTGGCTCAATCCACAAGCAAATAACCCATACCTGGGGGAAAATAAATGAATAATTATGATAAAAACATTATTTTCATCCAAAACACCAGGTCTCCTATGTTGCAGTAGCATGCACTTCTAATCTACCCACTTCACCCACCCAAATCACTCCAAATTCCTCAAAAGCTCTTATTAACACACAGTATGCCTCGCCCACACAACCCTTCATGACTGCCCCCCCCCCCACCCCCCCGCCACCACCCTCTCCAACACACCACACACACACAAGCTTCACCTCACGCGCCCAGTGTTTGTCATACCCTTACCATTCTTGCTGTTTCTGTTGTTGTCTCATAAACTCCTGCCGAGAATCTATGCTGCTACCTTTCAATAATTTCTTCTAATATGTGGTGTATTATAAGAGGTTGTTATACGTATTTCAGTGATGATGAAAAGAAAGATTATCAGCAATAAAGGTGTTTGGGAGGTTCTTTATATCAGACAGACCAGTTATATTTACTAAACTGTTGTTACTGACTTCTCTTAATTTTAAACAAACAGCTGCGTCCCCTCCATTTAACCCCAATGCCAATGAAACTGTTGCCAATGCCAATGATTCTGCCTTTTGTGTGTTGTCCTGCGCTTATTTGTGCTTGTGCTTTACTTTCGTTTCATATTTCAGCTTTCTTTTCTGCCGTCTGACGATCCACTCCCAATCTGCATTCTCCAGTGCTGTCGCGTGACTGCCTTCAGCATGCCTGCGTCTCGTCGTCCAATCACGTTTCCTCTTTCGGTTTCGGCTCCGGTATTTCATTCTTTGCTTCCAGCTGTGTTTAATTCAGGGTCTCGCGAAACTCTGAGTGAATGCGTTCTCTGATAGGATATTACTAACCCGTACAAACCAGCTGTTATTTGATGGTGATTGCAAATATTTCGTCTCGTAGTATTAATCTTAATTAACTCATTAGCGAGTGCGTGCGTTTCCTAGCTTTCGTGCATTCTGCCTAAGCTGTCCCTGATTAATTACTGTTTTAAAAGCTGATTCTCTTTGCTTCTCTTGAGGTGGTTTTCACTCGTCACATTTAGATGACCTTAATCTAAACTGTTTAGCTTGATTGATGGTCTCAGCATCTTGTCTCGAGTCATTCTTGTTAACCCGGTTCTCGTGTAATTGTTTTTAATCCCACGTGTTTCTGTTTCAGTCGAGATTGCATTTCGAGTCCCCGCCTCCTCTCATGACCATTTATGTGGCAGTATTAGGAGCGGACGTCAGACGGATCCTCGTATTGACTCTGTTCTACTTGGTGAAATCTCAGTTGTTTGTTTCTCCTTATATGATTCCCAAGTCTTATACAAAACCCAAAACCAGTGAAATGGCCCGGAGCTCCAGCCTAAGACCAGCTGTTTACCGTCTTGTTTCAGCTACAGGACCAAGAGGGTCTTCCTGCCTCATGATGACCTCCATTGCTAATTATTTTACATTAGCCAAGACATCTGTTGGACAGTTTTAAATATACAAATTATTTTAGCACTGATTAGATGGATTTCAATGGAACTCTTGTCATTATCTTGTTATCAACTAGCTAGCCCGCAGAGGATGGGCTTCCCCACTATAGCCGGGTTCCTCCTGAGATTTCTTCCCACTGGGGAGTTTTTTCTCACCACTGTTTGAGGATTTTTTCTCCCTACTGGGAGTTTTTCTTGCCTCGCTGAAGTGGGAATAGGGAATAGGTAGTGGGAATAGGTTGGGCACTGCCCTTCAGTAACCCATCTCTGACTGTAAAGCGTCTTTGTGACAGTGTATCTGTAAAAAGCGCTATACAAAATAAATTGAATTGAATTGAATTGAATTGAAGTTGGCACGTTATGTAAATCGTAGATATAAACAGAATACAATGATTTGCAAATCTTTTTTAACTTATATTCAATTGAATACACTGCAAAGACAAGATGTTTAATATTCAAACTGAGAAACTTCTTTTTTTTTTGCAAATAATCATTATCTTAGAATTTAAAGGCAGCAACACATTGCAAAAAAGTTGGCACAGGGGCCTTTTTACCACTGTGTTACATCGCCTGTCCTTTTAACGACACTCAGTCAACGTTTGGGAACTGAGGAGACCAATTTTTGAAGCTATTCAGGTCAAACTCTTTCCCATTCTTGCTTGATGAACAGCTTAAGTTGTTCAACAGTCCGGGGTCTCCGTGGTCGTATTTTACGCTTCATACTGCGCCACACATTTTCAATGGGAGACAGGTCTGGACTACAGGCAAGCCAGTCTAGTACCCGCACTCTTTTACTACGGAGCCATGCTGTTGTAACACGTGCAGAATGTGGCTTGGCATTGTCTTGCTGAAATAAGCAGGGGCGTCCATGAAAAAGACGTTGCTTGGATAGCAACATATGTTGCTCCAAAACCTGTATGTACCTTTCAGCATTAATGGTGCCTTCACATATGTGTAAGTTGCCCATGCCTTGGGCACTAATACACCCCCATACCATCACAGATGCTGGCTTTTGAACTTTGCGCCTATAACAGTCCGGATGGTTCTTTTCCTCTTTGGTCTGGAGGACACAACGTCCACAGTTTCCAAAAACAATTTGAAATTTGGACTCGTCAGACCAAAGAACACTTTTCCACTTTGCATCAGTCCATCATAGATGAGCTTGGGCCCAGCGAAGCCGGCGGCGTTTCTGGGTGCTTTTGATAAATGGCTTTCGCTTTGCATTGTAGAGTTTTAACTTGCACTTGCAGATGTAGCGATGAACTGTAGTTACAGACAGTGGTTTTCTGAAGTGTTCCTGAGCCCATGTGGTGATGTCCTTTACACACTGATGTCGGTTTTTGATGCAGTACCGCCTGAGGGATCGAAGGTCACTGGCATTCAATGTTGGTTTTCAGCCTTGTCGCTTACATGCAGTGATTTCTCCAGATTCTCTGAACCTTTTGACGATATTATAGGCCGTAGATGATGAAATCCCTAAATTTCTTGCAATAGCTCGTTGAGGAATGTTGTTTTTAAACTGTTTGACAATCAGCTCACGCATTTGTTCACTTAGTCGTGACCCTCGCCCCATCCTTGTTTGTGAATGACTGAGCATTTCAGGGAAGCTGCTTTTATACCCAATCATGGCACCCACCTGTTCCCAATTAGCCCGTTCACCTGTGGGATGTTCCAAATAAGTGATTGATGAGCATTCCTCAAATCTCTCAGTCTTTTTTGCCACTTGTGCCAGTTTTTTTGTAACATGTTGCAGGCATCTAATTTCAAATTAGCTAAAATTTGCAAAAAATTACAAAGTTTACCTGTTCGAACATTAAGTAACTTGTCTTTGCAGTGTATTCAATTGAATATAGGTTGAAAAGGATTTGCAAATCATTGTATTCTGTTTTTATTTACGATTTACTCAACGTGCCAACTTCACTGGTTTTGGAGTTTGTATTTTGCTGCGCCCTTGTCTTGTCTGCCCCGTGTTTAAGTCCCCCAGTGTGTCCGTCAGTTTAGTTAGGTTCAGTTTTTGTTTTCTTAGTTTATCCACTCTTGGAGTGAGTATTTCTGTTTTCCCCTGCCTTTGGCAGTGTACTTCAGTTCTCCCATTTGTTCAGTGCTTGTGCATGGTGTTTTATTTCTGGCGTGTCTGCCAGGTTTCTCTTAGTGTTTGGTGTTTAATAAACACTTCTGGACCCTGCAACTGCTGTTCTCCTGACCTCTCCTTACAGAAACCTGGGCACTGATTTCCTTTCATGGCTGCTAAAAAAATTTCTGTGAAATACTCCTGATGCCGGGAGGAGACTTTGTTCACATTGGGCCGAGTCAAACCAATGGAATATCCACCAATGTTAATTTCTCTATTTGTATATTTCATCATCATTTGAATACCAAACAAGTCCAGGCATATTAATGCATGTTTAAGTGTTGACTTAAGTCAGTTTTTAAAACAGGGAGGAAAAGCATTGATTTATTTCACTGATGAAATTGTGTCATAGTTGAGATGTACAACGGAAGGCAGGCTGTTCCACCAAAGTGCAAGTGGCTGTCTGAATAATCCAGTATATTCTATGAAAATATATAGTACAGTAAAGCCAGTCTAAAAATTTCAGGTCTAGTACACTGAGACATTCAGAGGATGAAGGCATAGCTAGACATTCCTGATCAGAAAATATCATTGTTGCAATGAAACTTGTCAGCCTTTATTACTGTCTCTGAGCACTTAAGCTGTGACTTGATCTCGTTGCTCTGCATTAATGCATAATTTTCTGGCATTATGTTTATTTTTGTCACTTTTTCCAGTTTGTCACCCGTTTTCAGTTGCAGCAGATCGAGATAAATGCTGATACTACAATTGCCGTCACTACTACTACTACTACCACTAATACTACTACTACTACTACCACTAATAATAATAATAATAATAATAATAATAATAATAATAATAATAATATTAACTTAATAAACTTGATAATAACAATGTTTCTGATTTTGTCTGTGCCTGCATTTTACGTTATACGGCTTTGGTTCACCCGATTGTCACTTTTAAGCCATGTCTTCTGTTTGGTAAAGTGCCATTAAAATATGGACAAAGACTGAAAAGTGTGCATGCACTGTTATTCAGTGTGTGCTGTTTTAATCAAATCCCCTCTCTATTGTAATGCAGACTGAATTTTTCACTGGATAGTATTGCCATCGATATACACTGCACCAGTGCAAGGCAGACTGAATACATCAGTAAACTATATTGCTGTAATCACTTTGTGCCAGTGTGCCAAGTTCCTGGGCCAATTCCTGTTAATGTGGTTGTAAAGCCTATTCCACTTTTTACAATGGCCCAAACTTCATATTCTAGCCCCTATTTCCTTCTTAACGTTCCCTCGGAGGAAGAATGTGTGAGATGACAGCTTTTACAGTCTCCCCAAACATCTGTTTCCTTGACCCCCTTGACCCCCCCTCCCCCCTCCACTCCCTCTTCCTTTTCTGGGGTCAGTGTAATGTTGTGCATAGCATGGGATGTTACTTGACATTTTAAGTTCAGAGTTTAGCCATGTTTGGAGTCTTTTTTATGATAGTTTCAGCGTGACTGGTGCAATGATCTAATCCCCACCGCAGTTTTTTAATGCCTTCATATGCATCCAAGAAACTAGGAGTAAACTGGACCAGTGTGGAGATCTACCCTCATTGAAGCCACTAGGCTCCACTCTTTGATCAGCACCCACCTCCTGTGGGCCTGACAATGGTGGCTTGAAATTCTAAATTGTTCATTTATTTGTATAAG
Source organism: Gymnothorax reevesii (assembly GCA_029721435.1). NCBI lineage: Eukaryota > Metazoa > Chordata > Actinopteri > Anguilliformes > Muraenidae > Gymnothorax > Gymnothorax reevesii. The sequence goes on from CM056589.1 coordinate 21,404,432, forward strand.
GTTAAAGGACTAAATGTCCAGTTTGTGTACTTAAAGAGAGGAAGCAAAGCCTGCGTCAAGGTCTGTAGACAGGCGCCCTCATGACCTGTCATGTGTAGCTGGTTGTCAGGCATGAATGTGTTCAATTTTGTCTGTGCAATTCGGTGTAATATTTCTCAATTTTAGAAACACATTTTCATATGTTTGAGATATATGTTTCATTTCGATTGGGGCTCATAAGTGGTTAGAGGTGATCTATGTGGTTTCTCTGAAAATTGTGCAATTCTTTCAGTTAATATATAAGGTGGGAATTTCCCCCTCAAGCTGGCCTAGGGAGGAAGCATATTTACACGAATTGTATCACAGAGTATTGCACCTGCTGACTTCTGTTGTTAAATCAATCTCCTCTGCTTAGCAGGTTTCGATGTTGAGAGCGCAGACAGCCAATTTTGGCCATCTTGAATCCCTGAGCTGCTATCCAATATACCTAAAGAAGTGGCATTCCACGCAACCTCTGAGTTACCACAGACATCTACTCAGCTCGTGAGACGTGCACATTTCGGCCGGCGTGACACACGGTGGTCCCAACATACAATGTACTGAGAGTAGTGACACTGGATTCTTGTTACGATCAAGTCAAAATTGAAGACCCTAGTTCAAAAAGTACTTAAGTCATAAAATGTGACAAAATGCCTGAATATATAATAGATTCATAATATCTACTAATTGAAGACCCCATTGCTAAAAGCACTGAAGTGACATTAAGTTCATTTTGCGAAAATTGAGAAGATAAAATTAGGTAACCTTAAAAGGTATTTATTCATCCTCACATCACAGTGTGAAAATGCGACTTGAGTACTTTTAGCACTGGGCTCTTCAATTATAAATGATAATGCTTTCTTTCCTATTAGATATCTAAAATTAATAAGTATTAAAATGGACTCAGATGAATTATACAAAGTCAAAAGACTTTTACTAACTTTTATGAAAAGATCTTTCCTGCAGTGTGTCGGGTGGGATGCGCCACTGAGATACCTTCGCCTTTTTGGCTAATTTCCGCTATTGGGTCAGTGAAGGGCTCACACTAGAAAATGTAGGGCTCTAATTTTGTAGACCAGGCGCAGGCGCGGCGAATGGGGGGTGCTCCGCACCAATGGGGTGTGTCCAGGCGTATGTTGCAATTTCGTGCCCGGTATAGCCTGGCGCATGTACTCCTCTGTCCCGCCTCTGTCCCTCCTTCCAGCGCAAGTTGGCAAAGAAGGCATGTTTGGGTATAACCCAGCCGAGTGAAATCTTGCTTATTGGCAAGAGAAACGATGGATAGTGTGTTCCTATCATTACACCCTGTTGCTGCTTAAAACTTGGGGATTAACATGCATGGACAACAATGCAAGATACGTTTCACATTTATTTTCAATATGTGATCTTAACTCAGTACGAGATCATAGCAATCAGGCTGTATTCCTTTCCCCCACTAAAAACGATAAAACCTTAGTGGCAATAATAGTAGCCTCCTATTAAGCCGTGTCCACACTGGACCCGAAATGAATTTTTAGCTCAACAGATTTTGTTGAAAGCAGTGTCTTGTGTCCGAAAGTCTGACAGGGTATAATTTATCTCCGTGTACGACAGTCTATTATTGTTTTTAATTTCTTCAAATCTACTGACTCTTTTAGATATTAAACATGAATGTTTTGATAAGAGGGCTCAGTTCTTCAAGATGAGTACCGAGAATTTCAATCAATGTTTCTGTTTAAGCTCTGCTCAATAAAGTGAGTCGACATTGGCGCGGGACAATGTACAATGCCTCCGTGTCTGACAGCAAAAAAAAAAAAAAAGAAGAGGACAATTAGAACAGATTGATAACGAAATAAAGAATAAAAAGAAACATTTTAACAACAGAACATCCAACGAACACTGCGATTAATTTATTTGCGGGTCATCTTTTTTGGATGTTCTGTTGGTTGGTGATGTAGGCCTACATGTATTTTTACTCTTTATTCCATTACAAGTCTGTTCTCATATCAATACTTTTATTTTTTGCTGGGTGCCGGACATGGAGTATTTTGCATTTCGCGTCGGACAGTTTTGATTGTGCATGCGATTATTTATTCACACTGTCAATGGTCATGGAATTGATCTGCTCTCTGATTGCAAGCACTATTTTATCTCTGCTGTGGAAATAAAGCATGAATCTGTTCGATCCATCTGACTAATTTTCAAAATAAAGACCGAATAAAGACTGCTGTCTATCTTCAAAGGAAGAAAACAGACGAATAAAAAGACCAGAAAAGTTGATAGCTCTTTGCATTGACTTTGACTGTAATCAGTCTTGCGAAACATCTGTTTCGCGTCCAGTGTGCAAGCGGCTTTACCGAGCGTAGAACGTAAGCATTATAAACGAACTGCTTGATGCCGAGGCAGTTTGTGGATGGCTGAGAAAGATGTGAAGTCGTTAATTTGCATCATTGATTCAGTTGCGTTGATTAAGTCAGGTCGAGTTTCCATCACGCGTGCCAACCACCCTTGATCTGACATCAGGACAATCGAAATACATACTACAATTTATGTGCTGATTCTGATAGTTACAATAAACAATGGTTGCCGTAATTATTTCTTGCATTGAAATGTGCCTGATATTCTGGAAACCTGCCTGTGAGGTTTCGGTAACGTGTGCGCACTGTGTGCCGGTCAGCCAAATTACCACTGCACAGAAAGTGAACCAGGTTGGAGCTGGCGAGCTTTCTGCGCAACTGCAGCGAAGACTTTTCTACGAAATTGTCACTGCGTCTTGAAGAATAAGTGACACCTCCCCCTACTATGCCGCCACACCCATCTCGGCGCACGTTCCCTCTGCGCACGGTGTTGCACCTCACGAAATTAGCACTGCGCGGGCTGCGCCGGACGAAATTACCACTGCGTGGGCTGCGCCACGCTACGCCACCTGCGCTGCGTCAGGAAATTCGAGCCCGTAATATTAAGAGACTGTCAGAATTTTGTAATTAAGTACAATTTTAGATGGTGTGTTTGAAAAGGCAATGTCTTATATGCAGACTGCAAACACGTCATCAGGCATTTTAGCAAAGGCCTTTAAATAGTAATCGCCAGCTCAATTAAAAACCCAGTAGTGACCCAAAAGTTTCATGCTGCAGTACGCATAAGTGTTAGTAATTGTTTGCTCATCTCACAGCTGCGTGGTGATGACAAGGTGTAAGATTTTACACTACAATGAACACACCATGCATATTTTATTTTATTCTCACTGTGGCGTGAGCCAAGAAGCGGTGCAAAATATCAAGTTAAAAAAATTGACAAAATTGGTTTGCTTTATTGAGGACGAAAGCAATGATGGAACAAAGAAAGCGAAGAGATGTTAGTCAAGAAAAGTGTCGCACCAGGGAATCAAGCCCCCGACAATATACTGGGAATGCAAATCTTTCTATCTCTCTCTCTCTCTCCACCCACATTATCCCAGGCAAATTATGTTATCTGAAAGGTCGTGAGGGTACAATCCTGCCTGTGATGGGGGTGGGAGTGTGCTGATTGGTCTGTGGAGATAAAGTGGGATAAAACACTTATAGCCAAATGTGGCGAAGTCCTGCTCCTTCGTTTTCAAGGCCAATCAGTGCACAAACAGCCCCCACAGCCAGGAGCCTTCAGAGAGCTCTAATGAGGCTACTCATACCTCAAGGAGCCGCTGGTAATTGACGGCTGAAAATAACCTGAAATTGCCACCTCTTGATGTTTTGGGAGGCCACTGAAATGCACATCGACTGATGAACAAGAATTTATTTATTTATTTCCTTACTTAGTTATTTACTCTCCCTTGCGGAGAAAATAAAATACGGTGGAACTAAAGAATTCAAATGTAGCATCACTTGATCGCAATCAGCTCTCGCAAGTAGACTGAGAAGGTCAGCAGAAACATTTGTGTTGCACCAATTCAAATTCTGGTAGCGCTGATCGTTTAGTGTTGCAGTGCAAAGGACTTAAAACCATATTCTGCAGGTCGCTGCTCATTATACATCTCACAATGCTGGCTTGAAGGCCTTGCCATGTTGCTTTCTACCATAACAAGACCATATCTCCATATTTATGAGAATATGAAGCCACCAGGAGAATGTGGTTTCAAATCTTCGTGGAACCAAAAATAAAAAAAAAACTTTGCTGACAGAAGGGCCTCTTATCACAGCCTGTATAAATCTATGACCATGCCAGAATGTGCTGTGTGTGTGCCGTGTGGGTACGTGTACCTAGTAAGTATGATTATGTATTAGTAAGTGCACTTACTTTCCTGAGTGTTGCCGCGGATACGGAACATTATCCACTTACTTTGTAAAGAGGAGGGGCTGTCGTTCTACTGCTGGAGGGGGGTTATTACCTGCACCGTAACTCTGGGAAAGAGGGACTGAAGTTCCCCGTGGCTGTGCTGTGCTATTTCTCCAGCAAGCCTGTCACGAATTTGGAAAGGGCTTGTCCTTTTGCAGCTAACTCTAATACTCGGCACTTGGGTTTATTCATACAGCACGGGAGGTTTTCTTTGTTATTTGGTGCGCAGACTGTCAAAAGGGTCCGTCCTCTCTACAGTCTCCAGTGTCATGACATCGTTCATCGAGTTTGTTTAGTTATTTTTCCGAAAGCTTCAGTCACATTTTGCTGACATGTTTGCTCTTGATTTTTTTCTATTTGCAAAATTACTTTTCTTAGACAAAAAATGTGTAAAACTCCAAAGCAGGGGCTCTGCAGGTGATTTTGAGCACCATGAAAAAGTCTTTGGCCCCTTGGACTGTTGAAATGCTCTTTGGGTCTTGTACAGATGAATTCCACCCAAATCACATGTAAATCATTTATTGCAGAATTAAATAGATATGATGATAGTTTGGCATCTGAGTTCTGACCCTGATGCCCCTTGCGGTTTATTGAGCTTGAAGAAAACAGAACAGGGAATGTCAGGATATCCCCAAACTCGCCGCCCACAGGTGAATGATGGAGTTGAGGTGGGATGTTAACATGCAGCCTGCAGCAGTGCGGCTGCGGCAGAGAGTGATGCAGTGCGGCTGCGGCAGAGAGTGATGCAGTGTGGCTGCAGCAGAGAGTGATGCAGTGCGGCTGCGGCAGAGAGTGATGCAGTGTGGCTGCAGCAGAGAGTGATGCAGTGCGGCAGCAGGCAGAGAGTGATGCAGTGGAGCAGTAGGCAGAGAATGATGCAGTGCGGCTGCAGCAGTGCGGCTGCAGCAGAGAGTGATGCAGTGCAGCAGCAGGCCGAGAGTGATGCAGTGCAGCAGATGGCAGAGAGTGATGTAGTGCGGCTTCAGCAGTAGTATATGCATGGTAGTGTCTACCAGAGTTAGGTCCAAGTACTTTCAAGTACTTTTGAGAATGTATGCAAGCATTTTTTTTTTACATACCATAGTGCTTGTATTTGTAGCTGAGTACTACATAATGCCTAATATTAAGCATTTGGCCTATTAGGCCTTATGCCTAATAATACCTGATAATAAGTACATGTACTTGTATCCAAGTACTTTTCAAAGTACTTGACCAATCTCTTTCAGCACTTGAGACAGATTGGTCATGAACTTTGAAAAAAGTACTTTAGGCATTAACAGTAAGTACTCAGATCCAAGTGCAAGCACTTTGGTATTTTAAAAAATAAACAAATACTTGCATCCGATTCTTGAACGTACTTGAACCCAACTCTGGTGTCTACTGAAATGTGGGCACGTCTGAAGCTGTCTGCCAGAACTAGCTCCGCAATTACTTCACCCAATTTTTTGGTTCTCAGCATCAGTATGTGAGAAGAAGTACAAGAATGTAAGATTCTTCAAAAAACATGGGGGAAAAAATCCAACACAGCATAAAAATATTTGAAGAGTTTGTTTCCAAAATGCTATATATCCATTCTACTCATTTTGAGTAAATCACCATTTTCTATGTTAATGCCTCTTGCATTTTATAGAAAAACACAAACTTTGACCATGAAAAAATACACTGTTATAGCAGGAATTTCTAAAAATAAATTTTTGCACCATGTGCATGAAGCACAGGGGTATCACTGTATGGCACTTATTGCATTTTGGAAACAAGCTCTTCATTTGTATTTAAGTGAATGAAGTAGCAGATGGTTTTGCCTCCCCAGCATCACCAAGTGAGGTCAGTGCTCATGTGAAATGTCAGATGTCTGCAATAACCTGAAGAGGCAGATGCGAGAGAGAGAGCCTTACTGAACAATAACTGAGGCAGGTTCTCCATAATTCTTGAAATGTTAGTCAGCATTCAAATAGAACCACAGAACAGTGTAGAGTTTAGAGTGATCGCGCAAAATGTGAATTTGATTTAGTTTTTAGCACTTTAGAACTCCTTGCAGAACTTTCTTTTGTGAGTTACACTAAGCAACATTAAAAATGCAGCGGTAAAGTATGTAATGAATCAATTTGTTTTTATTGCTTTTCCAGTGAGATACGAGTGGAAATAAAGCATGTGGTGTTGTAATCCTGATGCGCGCCACGTGAACGTGCCAAGCACTTCAGTAATAACAAATATTGAGCTGTTTGTGTGTGTAAAGTGGCACTTGACTTGTTCTTTTGGGTGTGGTCAATAGCCTACATAAAGCCAACAAAAAAATCATAAAAATGCAACGGCGTAAAGAAAATGGAGTGGTTTACCATACAGGAGCGAGAAAAAGAGTCATTGCCATATTACAGCGAGTTCAAAACGCTGCAGCAAGGACCCCATTCACTCACCACATCACACCGGTTTTGCAGCAGCTCCACTGGCTTCCCATCACACACCGCATACACTAAAAAATACTGCTCCTGACATTCAAAGTCATTCACAACATTGCCCCTCCTTATTTGTCCAACCTGATTCACCTTGCTACACCAGCCCGCTCACTTCGATCCTCCTCCTCCATCCATCTCACTGTTCCTTCCGTCCGCCTCGTCACTATGGGGAGCAGAGCATTCAGCTGCTCTGCTCCTCAGCTCTGGAACTCACTCCCTCCTGACCTCCGCAACACCAAGTCACTCCCCCTGTTTAAATCTGGTCTTAAAACTCATCTCTCTCGTAATGCATACTCCCTCTGATTATATTGTGCCATGCTTTTTGTATATTATTGAATGTTTTTTTTTTAAAATTGATTTTATTGCTGCTCTTTCAATGTATGTTTTAATTATGTGTTGTCAGGTGACCTTGAGTTTCTTGAAAGGCGCTCTTTAATAAAATGTATTATTATTATTATTATTATTATTATTATTATTATTGTTATTATTATTATTATTACGGGCAGGTCTCAGCCGTCGAGAGGCGGCGAGTCATCTGCACTGTCACCAGTCAATAATCAGTCGGCTGTGGGTCCGAGAATGGAAAACAGGAACTGTCGCTGACAGACCCCGCTTAGGGCAGCCAGGAGTGACTACGGTAGCTCAAGAGCACCGCATCCTGGTACAACCTGTATGTGAGATATTCCAGACCGCAACCCAAACTGGTCTTTGGACGAGGGGTCTGAGACGTCCGAGGATGAGTGCAAGTACCGTTCGATGCCGTCTACATGAGCAACACATGGGTGCACGCGTCCTCTATAGAAAACCCACTTCTTTTGCCAATTTACTCACAGGCAAAGAAACAACTGTAGTATCTGGAAAAGTGGATTGCTCCTCTCTTGTCTCTTACTGTGCTGCATTTCCAGCAAGTGCTTGGTAATTTGTGATATTCTGGCATTTACACTGTAGAGCAAAAACATGTCCCACTGATATATATTTTTATCAAGCATGAGAGTTTTTTTCTCATTGTCAAGTAATAGTGGTCTATGAACTAAACTCTATCATATTCAGCCCTAACATTTACATTTCCCGAAAGAGACGAGTGCTGTGGAAGGAAAAAAAAAAGAGAGAAAATGAGTGGTGCTAGGAGGCAACATCTCTAAGATAAACCTGTTAATTTGCATACAAAAAATGAGGCGTAAAAAAAAAAAAATCAAAATCACCCTCGAGCTCTACAGGAAAATCTGTTGTTCTTTGCCTAAAAGTATCCAGTAAAGTACAACAGAATTAGGGCACAGTTTGTGTGCCAACATACTTGCAGGCGTGTTTGAGCATGTGCGTGTGTGTGTGTGTGTGTGCATGTATGTGTGTGCGCGCACGCATGTATGTACGCGTGCGTGTTGGCTCCATAGATGTATATTTAATACCTTGCCCAGAGTGCATTTTAAACTTGAAACATTCTGGTCACATGTCCTGTTCCCCAATGAGTCAATGCTTTCCCCCTCCTGCCTCCATACACAGCTTTTGAAGAAGGCCTCCACTTGTCCTGATGTTTTGATTTCCAAAGCTTATTGTATTTAGTAGCCAGCTGGGTTAAAGGCATGATGGGTTACCGCTGCTGTTGGTGTGGAAATGTACCCCTAGGTGCGATGAAACAAGTTTATTTGCATAAAACATCAAACATGTCTTTGCATACAGGGCATTTTGAAATCAGCAGATGAAAGGGAAAGAGGCTCTCCATCAAAACACAAAAGTCGCATTACGGGGAAAAAAAATAAAAAGTCATAATGAGACTGAAATGGTTTGTTTTCAGTTGGCGCCAGAGTAATTGCACCGAGTCCTGTTGGGTGCTTCAGACAAAGTGCACAGCGCTTTGGCTTTAAAATCCAACAACAACAAATATGCATGTAGAATAGATGAATAAGTAAACAGACCAAATTGGATAAATTGATCTTTTGTGGAACTAGAAGTATGGGTGCTCGACTCAAACTCACAAATTTCTTTTTCGACCCTGTAAACAATTTGGTCTGAACGTGAGGGATGTATGTCAACAACAGTCGTGACACTATTGAATACAATATTTCAGTTGACTATTTGCCGGCTACAGTTTTCAAATTGCTCCTTCCTGTTTCAGAGTAACAGTGCTCTCTGCATGGGGCGAGGTCCAGACTTAGTTTGTCAATATCTATGCCGAACAACTTGACCTGTGTGCACTGGACCATGACCTCAACACCATCACACTGTTGACATCAACTGATGATTTTACCACGCCAAATGACTCTTCCACATCTCCATTGATCAGTGCCTGGGGTTTTTGCTCCACTGAACTCTCAAATGTGCTTCTGTCTTTCTTAATGAGGGGTTCATGCACTGCAATGCCAGAACAATATACCTCTTTATGTTGTTGTTGATGGCCTGTTCTTTCAGATAGTCTTGCCACATATTGTAGTGACATAGTGGAAGTAGTGGAAGCTGCTGTTCTTGCGTGTCAAACTAATGTCTCTGAATGTGCACTTACAACCACAAGTTTTATTTAATGAATTCTATCCCAAAGATCTAAATTAAAATGCCACTCTAATCACAATTCCTTTTGGAACCGTAACCTGTTTAGCAGTCTTTTTTACAAAGGCCCCTCCCACGCTTGCCCCTGTAGTGAACACTCAATCAAAGTCACTTGGATATTTTTCTTTTGCCACCTTCATTGAAAATCGAGGCCAAGTTGGCCTACTCAGCATTTTTTCCCCACGGGACATAATAGGAATTTAACTGGTATTTTATATAGCACTACACCCATAGGGAAGCATCTGCATTCAATATGCTTTCACGGTGATATATTCAGCATTTTTCTATCATTTATCACCCATCTGTAGACGCTTAATCTTGTTAATATCAACAGTCAAAAAGATTCATTAATAAGCTGATAGTGTACCCAGAATGCGCCTTTCAAAATAAACTTCAGAATCTTATAAAACGCTGACTCCTCAGACGCATACACGAGTCCTCACAAGTGGCTACAACAGAGCACTAGCAGTCCTCTCGTGAACTGGGACAAAAGCGGCTTCACGCAGTATCCCCAAACTTCTGATTACTATCATCTCTGAAGTGTTTGAAGGGCAAAAGAACACTCCAGAAAGAAAGAACATTAAAAATAGTTGCAGTAAAGCCAGTTTCTCATTCAAGAGCAGGAAAATGCCTTGGGGACCAGTTATTCAAGGATATCACTTCTTTCATCAACATACAAATTGGGCTCCTATCTATTGGCGGAGATAAATTGCCCAGCTGTGGCTAGGTGTAACTGAAAGGTTAAGGACAAGATGGTTGAATCCAAAGACATGAATATTCTACTTTGATTAAATACAGGTTTATGACCTCAGCCATATATGTAATGGCAAACAATATAAATAACTTATATTATCACACAGCCAATTTAAGTTTATGTCTTTCACATGCTGGTAGTAATATACAATTGATTTATTGAGACTCTGGTCCACAGTTATGCTATAATATACAGCGTACATACAGCACTTTTTCATACTGCAAGACAACACACATTTTGGCACCTTCCTGCATTCAGTAAATGGAAATCTCTACCAGATGACATCAAATTCTGGCACAAAATTTCATGAAAAGTTCAAAATATAGAAATCAGAAAATGATCTCAAGCTAAATTAACATCCTAAAGGTCAAAATCCCCTAAGCTGTAATTCCGCACTACATTTTCAATGGCATGCCGTGAGCCACTGACCCTTAAAGCCTCTGGAAACTTGTATTGACATAGTGAGAATTCACGTATAATATCAAGGTTGGGTGTCTCATAGAGCATTTAACAAACTGAGTGAAAATTAACATTCATAACAATTAGAAAACCAAGTTCAAAAAGGGCTCATTTTGCTATCAGTCCATTTCCCAAGACAGTGTGGGCGTGGCGCATCACAGTGAGACTGACCACTCCCTCGATTTGAGTGACATCTCACTGGCTCTGTGAACGTTAGTCACCGCAATGGTGCAAGGGTCAGTCCAGCCCTATATGTTCGAGCCATCTAACTCAAGCCGCTTGCACACTGGACGCGAAACGAAATTTTCGCATAACAGATTACATTCAAAGTCAATGTGAAGGCTTAGTTGAATACGCGCGTGTATTCGCGTCTTCGCATTGACTTTGAACGTAATCTGTCTTGTGAAAAATTTGTTTCGTGTCCAGTGTGCAAGCAGCTTCAGAATCAGGCGAAGCAGCTCCTCTGCCATCTGGAAACACCATCCAGCCAGTTACGAAATGGTATTTTGTAATACCAACCCCAAATGGTTTTTATTATTACCGAGTTAGTGCATCTCCACTAAAATTCAACGTTAGCAGGGACGCACCCAACGGCGGCTTGATGGTGCTGTAACGTTAGCTAGTACTGCATAATATTGCATCGTGTTTAGCTCGCCAGTCAACCGGTTCCTCTCAGTGAAAATAATTTCCATTTAGTAATGTCTTACCCTCAAGTATGCCTGTTGTGAAATCAGCACTCACTGACCAATAGAACTAAATTGTGCTTGCAGGTGTTCCTGTGAAGAATGCCAGATGATGCCATCAATGGCAGAAAATATATGCTGTCAGGGGCTTACACCTGTGTGTAGTATTTAGGTCCTTTGTATACTTAGCTCATTTAAAAATGCACTGGTGAGACATGTACTGTACTTACTGCAAATCGAAGAATCAATTTTTATTGCTTTGTCCTGTGCGATACGAGTGGGATTATAGAAACCGTGAACGTGCACTTTAGTCATGACGAACATTAAATTTTTTTCTGACGTGTACAATGATGCTGGATTTGTCCTTTTGAGTGTGTTCAATAGCCGACATAAAGCCAAACAATATAAAAAGTGCTACAGCATCAGCAAAATGGGGTGGCTAATGACACGAAAGAAAAAAAACATAATTTGCACTGTCAATGGTCAACAATTGGCTGTCTGTCCGATAATGGAAAACAGGCCCTGTGGCTTACTGACCCCGGTTATAGCAGTCGCGAATGACTGCTGTATTTCAAGGGCAGGATATCTGGTCACAGCACGCACGGGACAGATCCTAAGCAACTTAAACTCGTTGTGAGGTAAGGGTCTTATGCTGCGTTCATATCGCTATGCTGAATATGGTGAAATTACCACTTACCGGTTGCGAAAATGACACGCGTGGAGAGCTTTCATTTGCTTCCAGTCTGTCATGGGCGATAATAAAGGTATCAAAATATGAACTTAATTTTCCAATGACAAAACGACAGAAACATTGTGACATGGAATTACAACAAACTCTGGGACATAAAGGTTAATAATAAGTTGCTCCTTTTAATATTTGATAAAACAAATATGTGAATAAACATACTTTTCTGTTTATCACAATGTGTGGGTCTGGCCTCATTTTTCTCACGAGTGGTGAAGATTGATTCGCCGAATTAACCACCAGTTCACTGCTTGTGATCGCAGGGTGTTAGGTGATTTGAACGCAAGTCACCTCTTGTGTTCTGAGAAACACCATTTTTACCAGTTGCGGAGTTACCATTCCACGCTAAGTGAGAAACGCATGCGAGCACACGTCCCATTCAGAAAATCATTTACTGGTGAGTTTTGAATGGAGCTAATACAAACATACATGATAGGGGAAATAGCGGGGGACAGACAAATACGCGGACAGACGGATGGACAGATAGATAAATGGAACCAAATGTAGTTGTGTAATCAATCGCAACTTCGGGACAATGTTTCTCGGGCTCCAAAGAAGCTAAGCTAACCTGGGAGCTTTTATAATATCAGTTAGGGGTGGGACAAATGACGGAATTTTTTTTTTATTGGTTCGGCTTATTACGTAATAACCCACTTAGAAAACCACGCTCAATTGAACCTCAGTAAGAGGATAGGTGCTAAAAATTAAATTAAAAAATTTCGGATTTGATTTGGACATAATTTGTAATATTCTAGTATGTTTACGGTTATGCACATACAACCCCAAATAACGTAGTTCAAAGGTTTTTGTGAAATTGGGTTTTCAGAGACTTTAAATGCATATATGCTGTCATGCTGTTCCTGTTTAAGTTTGCTTGATTAGTAATCAGACGATTTATTTGATGAATAATCAAGACCAATATGTAAGCCTGTAATTATTAAGAAATGAAAGGAATGACAGAGATCACCAATTGGGCACACTGACAATTTACTTAGATATTGTCGGGATGGTTGAAAAAATAATAATAATAAAAAAAAACATATATATATATATATATATATATATATATAATAATTAATCATATATGCTCCCTGAATTCAATCTCCTATTGTAGCAAAATTTTTCAGCTGTGCAACCTAATTACCTCTGCCAAAGAGGTTATGTTTCCACCCCTATTTGTTTGTTTGTCTGTCTGTCTGTTAACAGGATCAATCAAAAAGTGATGAACAATTCAACACAAAATTTGGTAGGACGGTCGTTGGTAGTCCATAGATCAGCTGATTCAATTTTGAAAATTGTGATCTGGTCTGTGTTATATTTCTGACTAGATCAGTCAAAAAGTTATGAATGGATTGGCATGATATTTTTGCAGCATGATAGGTGGTAGTCCAAGAATGAGTTGATTTTATCTTGGAAGTGATCCAGAATGTATTCTGTTCCAAAAGTACAGTTATATGGCGTGGTGGAGGTATGGACTCCACTGAGTGCCCTTTCATTTATTTTCACCCTTTGAGCACCATAGGCAACTATAGTTGACCAATGGGGTAGGACATCAAATCCAGATGCTATTGAAAACCTATCATGCGGTAACTTGTTTAAAAGAGGTCTCGCAGGGGCGCTCTTTTCAACAAGTTGACTCATGACAGGTTTTCAGCAGCTCAGGATAACTGCATTTTTAATTTCTTGAAATTAGCGGGGAATTGCAGCTGCACACATCTTATGTCTCATACCAGAAGTGATATTACAAACAATGCCACATCAAGCCATATGGTTTCTCCAAAATGCGTTCCACCAAAGGTTATAGGAGTTTTGCGTTTCACAGGCCAGGAATGTTAATCAATTTAATATTCATGTAAAGCTCTAATGCTATGCTGCACATTCCCTCTGAGGATTAATAGGCCACTTGGGAAAAGAAAGACCCAAATTGTAAAATATAATAACATATCGGCGCTGGTACACCGCATATCCAAAGCATATAAGAGCACTTCCGGGTCTAAGGCTAATTTTCATGGTTCTGACCTCTTAGGCGTGGCACCATAGTTCTACAAAAGGTAAAATTCGATGATATGGCATGAAATTCCAGCTGATGCTGTGCTTTCAACAGTGTGGCGAAGGTCCTTTCTTGTCGTAGCATGACAATGAACTTGACTGGCCTGCACAGAGCCCTAATAGCCTCATCAATCACAAACAGGATCAAGCAGCAATGTTATAACATCTGGTGAAAAGCCGTTCAAGGGGTTTGGGGTCTATTATAATTACAAATGGGAATGAGGTCAATGCTAATACCGACAGGTATGAGTTTTGAATGAGATGGCAAACAGGTAGTACCAATATAAAAGTGCTCTCTCTATGATTTTGATGCCAAGCTCCAATATTGTGAAGGTGCTCAAATTATAACTTCCAAATAGTCCCAAATTCATTCCTTGAGCAGAAAAAAAGAGATTTAATTAAATTCAATTTCAAAGGGCTGAAAACATAGAGGTATGCTTAAAAGCATTTAATTACCCTGTGTTCTTGAAAATAAATGCTGATGCGAATATGTGTTGGATTAATGCATTAACTGGGGGAAAAGATATTAAAGGCACTTTCCTTCAGAGAGTCAAATTAAAAATGCTCATTACTGTGATTTATGTGCGCATTCTCGGCCTGAGCGAACCTCTACAGTTTATGGATGGAGTTTGCCTTGAGTCCATGAAAGCAAAAAATTCAATCAGTCTAAACTGTCCTGTGGTCTCTTTCAAATTTACTGAAAAGAGGAGGGAGGAGGTACACCCGACTGATGACACTGTACAATTGCTGTTGACTTTGCCCACTGCTAATTGGCTGGGATGAAGGCTAGAAAGGACTGTATCTGTACTCAGGAGTCGATGACTAACCTATCAGGGTGGAACAAATCATAAGGCCCCGGTTGTCATGCTCTCACCTTCTGGAGTTGAATTTACATGATAGATGTTAGGTCGATAACAAGCCAGTAACTGCCCAGATAGTAAGCACCTCCGCTCCGGATCTGCCCCGGCTCCAGCTGATCCGGCTCAGAGCCGGGGCAGATCTGGAGCGGAGTAGCTTGCTATTTGGGTGGGTTGTTGAAGACAGATCTACATATTTTGGCCAAAATGCTTTGGAAAATGTTACATAAATCAGTACATTCAATTTGCAAGAATTTCACAGTCAGACACACGTCAAACCTGCTTTATGGATTGAAGTTAATTTGTCTGTGATTATGACAGAGAGAAATAGCTACGTACAGATATTGATTAATTGAATGCTGTGCCAATATTTAGAATTTTATTATGGAATGCTTCTGAAGATTCTCTTTTTTGGCCCTTATTTACATCAGCCAATTTTAGATTTGCATTTTGGACAGTTGGTATCTTACCGAATTAAAAAAAAAAATCCCTCTCTAATTAAGATGTGTAAGATGTGGAGACTGGGGCCAGCTTGACACATGGGTTTAGTGCACTCTACCATAATTAGATTTGTAGGGGAAGCACAGTAACCATATATGGAATGGAGTCTGGAATTAAAGTCACAGGGGTAAGGCAGAGGAAGAGCGTCCTGACACCAGCGTACCTGCTTAATCACCCAGGGTGGTTACTAAGTCAACTGTTCTTTGGGTCAAAGTTAAGTCATTCACAGATATTTGGCTTTTTATCCAAAGTGACTTACAGTGCAGTATATATTGCTAAAAAAAAAACAAAAAACAAAAAAAGCAACTGACTGGAGTCCAGATGGAGACAGTCGCGGCAACGCAAGAATTGAAGCCATTTTGTCTCAATCATGAAAAATCAAGCTGATTTACACAATGGCAATCGTTGGATTTTTTTTTTTTTTTTTTTTCCGCCGGAGGGGAAAAATATTAATTTCAGAGGAAAGCAATATATCAGCTTTCAATGGTTTGAGAAGCGTTAGGGGAAAAATGTTTGGACATGAGAAAAGAGAGAGGGAAAAAAAAATGTATTCGTGTTCAGACAGTGCCCAATAATGTGATGGAAACAAAATGGCTCCTTGACAAGATTTTCTGGAGCCCTCATGCAACTCCCTACCAAGGAATCTTAGAACTGATCTGTGGTCAAAAATGCAGGTGGGACACTGATGTTTTGGGCATATTTTACTTCCAGTGGCCCCACGACATGGTTAAAGATCAATGGCATAATGTATTCAAGGGACATTTTGGCAAAAATGTGGCTTTCCCTGTTAGGCTAAGACTTGATCTCAGGCAGATTTTTTTTTTGGCAGGAGAATGGCCAAAAACCTCATTCAGATTCAAAAAGTTTGGCACAAACAGTTTCCATTTCAAAGGCTGAATCTTCTAGAATAACCAAAGGGTGAATGGGAGCAGGCAAACCCACAGATATGAATGATTTTGAAAATCTCTGCTCGAGAAAAGGTCAAAAAAGCCTCTGAACGCGCTCTTTCACCAGAAATGACCCATGGCTGTTATCTTTACCAGGGCTGTTTGCTCAAAGTATGAAACTATTAAAGTAAAATAATTTTACAACTATTGCTTGCATAAACAAACTGTCTTGATAAATGAAAAACATTGAAATAAATGTATAAACATAAATGGTAATAGTGTCCCCATATAGGAAATGGATTTCCCATAAACGAGAGCTGTTTATAGCCAAAAATGCTGTAATGGTACCCACACTAATGCAAATACTAAAACAGATATACTTTTGCTTTGGCTTGCTTAATAAAAATAAATAAGTTAAGCTGAAAGGCTTTCAGGTTTATCGTTTGCGGTGGAACCTAACAGTTTAGCTTATCTAATCGTGCCCACCTTTCAAGCCACAGCCAGGCACTTTCACCATTAGGCTACAAACTATGCTGCTGCGTGCCTTGTGGCCATACAGGGGCACAGATGGAGAGAAAGACTCTGCCAGTGTCACTGTCTTTATTGTATGGACACTGTCTGAATACCACTGCTGGGATATGATGCAAAGAACGTGAATGCAAAATGAAAATGGTGTGAGCTTTGAAATGAGAATGTGGCTTTATTCTCTTGGCTCAGAGCAAGTAATTAGATCATCCTCTCTGGGAACTGGTGAGAGATGAGAGAGCTTGAATGTGTAGAAGTGCTGAAGGCAGTGAGAGTGAGAAATCATATTGGGAGGTAGCACATAGGTTCCCAAACTCCCCGAAAAGCAGCACTCAAAATTAATAACCTTTCAAGAGCTGTTTTTTTTTTTTCTTCTACAACCTTCTGGAAAGGAAGTGAGCTCAGCCCTGGACTTTATCTTGTTGTTACTCAGAAGTGGACATCAGACCGGTAGTGAGGTAATTACTCATTTGTGCTGCCATACGATTGTAAGGGGAAGAAAATGTTCAAATGAAAGCTTCAATTTGAGGATAATTACATATATTGAGCAAAATATATTGGAATCAAAGTTCTTTGGCTTCACTGTCCTAACGCATGTGTGTCCTGTTGTTGTGCGTGTTTGCATGTAGTAGGTGCAAGAAAAAGCACACATTGTGTTCTATTTACTTGCTGTTTCTCAGTAGATAGAACACAATAGATTGGCAATATTTTCTTTCTTAGGAAAAACTTCATGTTAGTTTTAACCAAAATTTGGCTGTACGCGCAAACAAAGGCTCAACCCCAGTCACTGTAGAGGTGAGGAAGAGGTATGTACTAAAACAGCTTACCTTGCCACGGGCTTATTATCTTGCATGCAATAAGCAGAATAGACTTTCAGCATTCGCGGTAAATTTTACAAGAGTATTCCAGAAAGAATTCTCTCGTACCAGTATGCGCTGAGTGTGGGAAGAAGTCTGTGGAGGACCGACGCATTCTTTTTACAGGGACATGACTTGGAGAGGATTTTCGTTTACCCGCGTGAGAAACCCAGCGCACATCGGCAGATAATCCCTTCTCGAAAATCCACCTCTGTCGCGACGAGGAGGATTTTCTGCCCACAGAAAATCAGGCTGCCGGCGTTTTCCGTGCCGGTACCTGCAGTTCTCTGTGTGAGGGGGGTTCAGCACAAGGAAACAGAAGCAGGGAACCAGGAGTCTGTGCTTGATAGATGGTAGAGTATTATTCAATAGGAATCCTGTACAGATAGAATTCATTACTGCTTCAAGGCTATTTTGTACCTTCAATAACAAATGAAGAGTTGGAATGCAAAACTCACAGAGTCCACTCAACCTCTTTGGATTCTGTGAGTTTTGCATTCCAAATCTTCATATAAATGTACACGTTTATATAATAGTTTGGCCAGTGCAAATTGGATGGGGAGGGAGAGGTGGGGGTCTCGCAATGTTAACACATGTTCCCGTCAGTCTGTGATTTAACAAATGAAAAAGAGAAAACCTAAAACCAAAAAAATGTTAATAACAAAAAAAAAAAAGAGAGAGCGAAAGCTGTGGTATAATCCAGTGTAAATTTGCATGATGGCGTAGTACCAGTTTGCGGACTGCGCAACAGACTCAGCCGGGCCTAAAACGCAAAGCAACAAGGACCTTTAATTCCATGGAAAGGTGATGACACAAAATGTCATTTCTCTTTGTGTGCCTGACCTTTGGCTTCAGGTTTAAAGGTCGAGCTCACTGAGCAGGTAAAGGTTCAGACATCTGGGGCCTCAATTATAACCCTGTATGTTGTGCAGCATAAAAATTGTGTATGGGCATGAAAACCAAGAAATGGAGTATGCCTGAGGAAAAATGGATTACAGTACAATACAATGCGTGCGCACATTGGCGCACAAATTTGCCTTTATAAATCATGACCTTATATAAAAAAAATTCCCTCAGAACAAGCCTGAGCTCCAACCCCGTTACATTCCACAATGACCCCATAAAGACAGTGATACCAAGTATGAAGACGAAAGGAATTTTTACTGAAATTGAGCACCAGAAAGTGTGCACTCTTTGGTGACCTTAGCAGTGGGATCACCAAATAGCAGAGGTGTAAAGTCTGGGTTCAGGAAGTAAAACTGTTCCACCAAACTTTATTCCAACCACCTGGATTTACTTCAGACAGGAAATAGAGCCAATATGAGTGATCAGCTCATTATGTGCGAGGGAGAAAAACCTGGCAGGACTTTTACTTTCTGACCCCTGGATCTTACACCTCTGCCAAACAGAGGAAATATTTAGAAAGGCAACAAACTGTACACGCTATAAAGTTGGTTGGTTTGACTCTCTAAACCTCATTGCCTCTGCAAGCGCCCGTTCAATATTTCACTGAAGCGCACAAGGTGGACATGAAGCATGAAAAATGTGGAGTTGTTTAAGAAATTGTTTTCACAGTTATGACTATTTATTTGCTGTAGCACAAGCTATGGATGGATTGCAACCAAATTTGGGAGAATTGTGTCTAATGGCTCGCAGATGAGGAATCTTGAGTTTGGTGATAATCAGACGCAGCGCTAAGCAGTTACAGCTCATTATGTTCATTGAGGCCGAGCCCAAGAAATTCATTGGCTTCCTGCAGCCACTAGATTGGCAATGCATCATGAAATTGACTGGGTTTGGTCTAACGATATTGTTTACCAAATTTAGTGCAGATTGATCCTGCCATTTCAGAGGAATGATTTATTCCTATGATTTGTCGACACTACAGGAAGGAGAGGGAGAGCAAAGTTGCGGTTTGCTCCCTTGCGATGCCCGCCAAAAAATTTGGCAAAGATAAATCGCCGTTGAAAATGAACCTTTCATTAAAAAAAGAAAAAAAAAAATCCGATGAGCATCAATTTAAGTTATTTTTTTTAGTTAGAGCACTTCGTTTTCGAATGAGTCGCAAAAACATTCGTGTGAGTAAGAATTCTCGGTGAACTGCCGCAACATTCTATAATTCTATTGGGGCCTAAGGGGTTAATTGGTTGCATCACTGATTTATTAGAAATGTTCAGTTCTCAAATTGGAGGGAAAGCAGTGAGGAGGTGCTGAGCAGCGCACAGGTGCAGTGTGTCTTAACTAATGACCGCGCTTGACTGTGACTTCTGTTGTGGTGCATCTCAGCTCTCTGGGACTGAGGGTAAGGGGTGAGGAGCCAGTGCTTAAGTGGGTGTCTGCTGGTGTTTAAGGGTATTTATAACATAACCTATTACAGTGAACTTGATAAGAAACCAGCCATCACGTACGGCTCCTAACTCACGGCTATGGCCTACTCTGCTGTTTCTCCATAATGGAGGAATCATGAGTTGAGCAAGAGCAGCATGCAGCTACATTAATCAGCTTCGTTTTGGCTTCACGGGGGATTTTGACATGTAAATAGAGAAACTGCTCTCAAATGACAAAAGCCACTTAAACGCCGCGCCCTCGTGACCACATGAGTGCTGCCACTGGCTCCGATTACCAGACGTAGCTGCACGTAAAATTTTGATGATGGTCTCCACTCACAGCGTTAGGAAATCGACTGTACTGACTTGTCAGTTTGATTAAGCCATCTAACACAGCTGGAATGAGTCCGCTCAATGATGGCTATCCAACCGGTCTGACATCTCAAGTGGGAAACACAAAACCAGACTCCGAAAACCACAGAGTTGAGAAAAATTGTCCATGGACTAGTGTTGCCTGGTTCCTTTGTTTTAGTCTTTGTGACTCAGCCCTGTTCAGCATGTAGTACCAAGATTATATGGAGTTCTTGCTAATCTAAATGTGTTAATAGCCAGTCATCTTCTCTGGCCAGGGAATCCATGCTGTCTCATAAAACTTGCACTCCTCTCTGTCGGCTGGTAACATAATCTTCTAATGGTGCCAAATAAGCCATTTTGTGGTTTAATTCATCATAGCCATCAGCCTGTACGAGTGAGTGCAAAGGTAAGCAATTGATTTTCGTCTGGACTGTTTCGTCAGTAAATTAGATTCATTCTTTTCTTGCTAATCACTGAAGGGGTTTAACAAGAAGAAGTTCATTCTGATAAATCCTTGGAGCTTGTACTTTCCTTCATTAATGCAGTCTAACTATGTACAGCTACATAATGGACTGTTATACTTTTATAAATGGCAAGACTACTTTTAATGTAATATATTTTTAAGGCTTTCTTACCGTTGGATGTATTTCGGTTGTTGGACAGCATTGCCGTACATCGCTGTGGGTGTCATTGACTCCTCCCTCCTCTAAAACTCCCCGTGCACGTGGCGTAAAGTTTTCCATGAAGTTTTATAGTACAAATTGCCAATCCTCCATGGGAAGATGCGTGCGCACATGCGCGCACACGCCCACACACACACACACACACGCACACATTCCGAACCCCGGATTGAGGTATATGCAGAAAATAAGGCCTCTCGACTGGAGAGTTACAGACTGACCGACGGAAGCGAACAGCGTGTTAAATGGACAGTCAGACAGCAGCTAAAGTAATCATGTCTTATCTCTATATTACATGTGCATGCATTATCTCTTTATTATTGACAAAAAGTCAAAACAGTCAACCAACATTGAATGATAAAAAGAAGGAATTGCAACTTTCTCTACATAAAATTCAACCTACCAAAATTTTCCCAAGAAAACATTGAGTCACCAAAATACAAATTATTTTTATTTGCTTTAGTGAAATGTAATCCTTAATACTTGCAAATGTGCAGAGGTACGTTTTCAATTAAAATTTGCCTTTGACTGCCTTTTTTTTTCTCTCCCAGTCTCAAAGCCATCGTTTTAGCACCTAGAGGACATGTTCAGTGACTCAGTGTGTGAGAACATGACACTCTGTATCGGTGAGTGTTTAGGAGGTTACCCACGAAGGCTTTTCTCAAGTTTGCAAAGCCGTGTCGCAGTTGTAATGCTTAGCAGGATTATACAATTATCTGCCAAAAGTAACTTACTCACATTCAAAATCCCTCCCAGCAGATGGCTGGACTGTGGGCGCAATAAACGGAGGACGCAGAAGCGCAGATCAAACTGGTGCTTGATGAAAAACTGAATTAAACTAATCACACTCATTTATTTCTCTCTATGACACATTTAATTTGAGTTCTGCACAAAATCTACCAAATGCTGGACAAAAAAGCCAGCCATCGGCAGGCGCATTGGACCAACGTTTGAGTCAGAGCATCACATATCCCCTGCAAACTCCTTCAATTTATCCTCGTGCTTACAACAATTTCAACAGAGCCTCAGCGACGTCACTTCAGAAAAGTCCTGCGAAGTAAGAACTCAGAGAACATTTTGATAGCTTAAGCAAGACCTCATTTCTGTAATTACGCCAGTGAATTAGGACATTGCAGGATGGGAGCAAAGATGGATTTGAATCATCTATTAAAAATGTAATTGTTAAAGTTGCCATTGTAAAAGAAGGGCATTAATAGTGTGTTATCTGGTCACTTCCCAGTGCTACTTCATCAGCAGTACAATTAACTTGAAGTCAAGATGTTTGGAGGGGCAGCACAGTGGAGCAGTGGATAGCAATGTCGCCTCACTGAAAGAAGGTCATGGGCCTCTACGTGGAGTTTGCATGTTCTGTCAATGTTCTTGTGGGTTTCCTTAGGGTTCTCCAGTTTACTAACAAACTGTGAAGCCCACTGGCCCCATTAAGTCACGTGAACTTATTTCTTCTCTCTGACTTCGCTTTTCATGAAGGACGCCTCATTAAATAATCCGATCTTGTTTACTAACAAACTGTGAAGCCCACTGGCCCCATTAAGTCACGTGAACTTATTTCTTCTCTCTGACTTCGCTTTTCATGAAGGACGCCTCATTAAATAATCCGATCTTGTTTCTTCCCTTTAATTCCACTTCTCATGACAAGTTTTAGATATTGAACTTACGTTTATTAGTTCTCAAAAGTTAAACTTGAAGTTATCCGTTGTCTTTAGTCATTTTGAGTTGAAACAAAGCCACCAAGCTCAAGGGCAAGCATACTACTCTAATTGGAACTGTAAATATAGATTGCTTTGAGAGTGTGAGAGAATCCTGGGTCAGGCCACTGTCATGGATCGGCACGCCGTCCAGGATGTGTTCCTGTCTGTCACCCATTGCATGCTGGGATAGGCTCCAGCCTCCCCAGTGACCATAACTAAGATTGAAAAGGAAGGATAATGGATGGCTGGAAAGGCTAAAGGTTTGGAAAACTGTAGTCATTGAGGATTA
Organism: Gymnothorax reevesii; assembly: GCA_029721435.1. NCBI lineage: Eukaryota > Metazoa > Chordata > Actinopteri > Anguilliformes > Muraenidae > Gymnothorax > Gymnothorax reevesii. The sequence goes on from CM056589.1 coordinate 21,427,410, forward strand.
CGGACTGAGGGCGATGCATTGAAAGCTTCAAACTGGTATTCAAGTTCTAAGCATTGGACAGAGAACAAGAATTGAAGAGAACTACAAGTGGCAGTGTAAACAAATCCAAACGGGACGTACCCACCATGGGTGGAGACTTTGAAATGCCGCCATGAGCTACCCAGCTTAAGATCTCAACACAGACTATTACTATCATGGATGTGGGGATTGCATTGCACATAATCGCGACAGTCTTACCATAAAATAATCAAAAGCACAAACTTACAATATTTCTGACAAATGTAGCTGGGTAGTAACACTTGTGGTCACACTTCGGACTCTCCATCCATGATGGAAATACAGCCACATCCAGTTTTGCTTTCTGTAATTTGTAATTTGGCAAGGCACTCACACATGCTGCATCAGCGACATGGTTATGAACATACTGTAGATCATCTGGGAGTGAAGTGAATCGAGAGAGTCCTCAGCTAGGTGATAGAGCAACTTAGTCTAACCTCTTCTGTCTTTCTGTATATCTGTCTGTATAACAATAATAAGCATAATACAACTACTTCTGTTGTGACTGTTACTACTACAACTGCTACTAATGCCACGTAATAACAATTGCAATAATAATAATAATAACAACAATAATATGCTTGATTGTGAAACAACCACTTATAAGAAGAAAAAGTACTAAATATATTCACATAGCACTGTTGACACTGTTGAAAACAAACACCACCAACAAAAAAAGAATAATGATGATAATAAAAAAATAAATCGGGTGCTGTTCTTTAAAGGCAAAGAGCCCTTTTGTCACATTCACTTGATGTGATCTTATATCTTATCTCACTGATGAGGTCTGAAGCTCAAAGCCCTACCGCATCAATGTGAAGGCAGCAGCAGGGGCTTCAGGGCACTGATATTTGGTACAAAAAAAAAAAAAAAACAATGATGCAACGAAAGCCTTATTTCTGAAATCGTGTCTGATATCTGACCTCAAAGTCACACGTCTGTACACGCACATATCGCAAAATACTCCCTGCGTCACTCTGAGACTGCTGTCAGGATTTAGATATAAGGCTGCATCAAAAAAAAGTTTGCCTGTGGATTAAAATCCTTGGATTTATTCAGTAAATTTCAATCAGTAACTTGCTATATGTTGCTTTGAAGGAAAAAGTGTGTCTATTATAAAAAAAAACCAAAAAAAAAAACCTGCAAGCAGCTACTTAGTCATTTCTTACCACACAATTTACCCTGAAGCGAAGAGGCCTCAGTCAAGCTTTGTTTTCCTGAATGTTCCATTCCACTGGGGCACTAGGATTCAATAATGTATTAAACAGTGAAAAATGACCACAAATTATCATCAAGACTGAGGGCTGATGTGTTTAATACTATTATTATTATTTATTTAGTTTGATTTTTTTTTCTGAAGCATCAGTCACGTGTGAAAGGCTTTTAATTTCTGAGTTATTTTTCTCTCTCAATTTTCTGAGCATAGAGTTTTTTGTTGTGCGTATCTTTCTGTCTAAAGTTGAGGATGAATGCAGGCTCACTGTTGTATCACCAATATCCGGCTTACATCAGACACAGAGACATGACATTTCTTACATACAGGCTGCTATGAAGAGTCAAGCATTTTCAGACAAGTGCCTTTGAGTCTTCGATTTGCCTGACATGCATGTTGTTGGACGTTGGAGTAGAAATAGGAATAACCGCAGAGGATCCACACAAACATGGGGAGATCATGATAACCCGTTTGAGAAATGCACTGGATCTGAACCCATGACCTTCTCGCTGTAAAACGACAGCGCTCCATCAGAAAGAGTTGGATGGATGTCGGGGTAGCTGTTCGTATGCGGTGGTGGAGGGAGGTGATTGTTTTGTGGAGAAGTGTAGAAATCAATAAAAGTCATTTCAGTTCAGTTTTCTTCAACGTTGTTTGGTGAAGTTGAAGACAGGGCTTAGAGGCCACTAATCACTCAAAAGTTCTCAGGTGAGGCCAAAGAGTATTGCACTTGGATGGACTCAGGATCCAAAAAATAACTTTGGGATGAGCATAGTGTACACGGTGTAGAGGATTGGTTAGAATGTTTATGGCTTCAACTTCTATGCGGCAGAGTGTTCTCTGTGTTAAATCAACTTTATGGTCCGAAATTGAGCTGTAATGTACTCACCGCTGGAGCGAACTGAAGGCTGCACATTTTGTAGTGGGGTGGCTGAGGTAAAAAGGGGAAAAGTCAGTCAGGAGAAAGCAAAAACTGAAAAGTGAGTAAACCTCCTGTTTAGCGATGCAAAACAGGCGGAGTCCAACCAAACGTGACCGAGCTTGAGCGGCCTTCCACAAATGCGGTTCCTCCATGAATACATTTCCATTACCTATGCCTTATGCGGCTGTCCAAGCATGGCGGGCAGGTTGGGAAATCCTAATCATTTGTCTTCTGCCACGCAAGGATGAGGGGACAGGGGCAGTTGACTGTAAACTGTTGGCAATACAGTGTCATTTTATTTTTGTACCAGGCCAGGAGATTTCTTGCACAATCTACTTTCCTTATTATGACTTCTGCCTCCCAGGAAGCAAAAAGCTTATTGGTTCAACTTCAACAGCCAAAGATTCTTTGAGCACCATGCACTGTTTTTTTTTTTTTATGTGATTCTTTTCACTTTAAAAAAAAAAAACAATTTGTTTCTGTGATGACGCTCATAAGCTAGCTAGTTAGCAAATTTTTCAATTCGCTTTCTAGTCCTTGAAAGCAGCTGCCTGTCAGTCATTGGTGATAAGGAAGAACTGGGTAAATTCCTCTAGACTGCACTGTGCAAGTTTTCCCATACCTCCAACCCCCCCACCCCCATCCCCATGAGCCTCCAAAGTGCCACATCCACTCTGTGACACTTCCCAGAATTCAGTTCAATTCAGCTCTACTTCACAGTTCCCATGGGCACCAGCTCCCTTTCTTGAAAATGAAAACTGTTTAGAACACCTCAGTGCCTTTCTAGCGTCAACTGCAGCCTATTTGTCACCCGAAAACAAAAAGCAGGCAAAATGGTAGGCTTGGCAGTCTTCAAAATTGTTTAATAATTTCTTTTTCGTGAAAAATGAAACACTTGTTCACATCTGGCATTCTGGGGAATGAAAGCATTGCCCCCTCACTGAGCCAAATGCACACATCAACTGTTTATTTTGACTTAGTTGTATTTATCTCAGTAAAACTGTGTGCTGCTGATGTATCTGCCTCTTAAGCACCTAGTTGCAATTTCTACAATCACTCAATATATGTATGTATGTATGTAAGTATGTAAGTATGTATACAGTGCTATGAAAAAGTATTTGCCCCTTCCTGTTTTCTTATTTTTTGCTCATTTGTCACACTTAAATGTTTCAGATCATCAAACCAATTTTAATATTAGACAAAAATAACCCAGGTAAAGATAAAATGCAGTTTATAAATGATGATTTCATTTATTGAGGGAAATCCAAATCTACCTGGTCCTATGCGAAAAAGTAATTGCCTCCGAAACCTAATAACTAGTTGTGCCATCCTCGGCGACAACAAGCATTTGCGATAACTGGTGTGTTTCAGATCATTGTCCTGCTGCATGACCCAAGTGTGTTTGAGCTTGAGGTCACGATCTGCAGGTCGGAGATTCTCCTTTTCTGGTAGAGAGCAGAATTCATGGTTCCATCAATTACAGCAAGTTGTCAAGGTCCTGAAGCAGCAAAGCGGCCCCAGACCATCACTCTACCAACACCATGTTTGACTGCTGGTATGATGTTCTTTTTATGAAATGCAGTGTTAGTTTTATGCCAAATGTAACGGGACGCACACCTTCCAAAAAGTTCAACTTATGTCTCGTCAGTCCTTGCAATATTTTCCCAAAAGTCTTGGGGATCATCAAGATGCTTTTTGGCAAATGTGAGACAAGCCTCTGTGTTCTTTTTGATCAGCAGTGGTTTTTCCCTTAGAACTATGCCAAAGATGTAATTTTTTACCAGTCTTTTTCTTATTGCTGAATCATGAACACTGACTTTAACTGAGACAAGTGAGGCCTGCAGGTCTTGAGATGTTTTTCTGTGTTCTTTTTTGACCTCCTGGATGAGTCGTTGATGTGCTATTGGAGTAATTTTGGTACTCTTGGGAAGGTTCACCACTGTTCCATGTTTCCTCCATTTGTTAATAATGGCTCTCATCGTGGTTCGCTGGAGTCCCAAAGCCTTCAAAATGGCTTTTTAACCCTTTCCAGATTGATAGATGTCAATGACTTTGTTTCTCATCTGTTCTTGAATTTCTTTAGATTGCGGCATGATGTGATGCTCTTTGAGATCTTTTGACCTACCTCACTTTGTCTGACAGGTTTGATTTAAGTGATTTCTTGATTCAACTGGTCTGGCGGTAATCAGGCCTGGGTGTGGCGAGTAAAATTGAAGTTAAAAAAAAATGTGGTTAATCACAGTTAATTGATGATTTAACAAGGGGGGGGCAATTACTTTTTTCACAAAGGGCCAGGTAGGTTTGGATAGCCTTTTCCCCTCAATAAATGAAATCATTATTTAAAAAACTGCATTTCCAATTCTTCTTCTTGCTAGTATCATTATTTATTTATTTATTTATTAAGTCTCAATAAATGGTCTGCTCTTCATCAATGCTTGGAAACTACTTCGGCCTAAAATAATGACGTGAAAATGCAGGCCGCAGACCACTGACCTTGTACCCACAGGTCTTGGAATTGACCTCAAAATTTTCCAACAACTACCAATTTTAAACTCATTTTTCTTTTTTTAAGTTAAAGAATCATATAAATCCACATAAAAACCTCACATGATTATGTAATATTGTTACCCATATTGTCTGGCCACAAAATTATGTGGGCTGTGAATTAACTGAAACTATCTCCACTTTTTACAAAGTGGAGAAAATGGGATGTGAAATTTTGCTGCATCATAATTTTTGATCCTAAGCATACCTTTCAGACGTTTATGTATATTCAGGGGAGTTATTGGGACTGAAAGGTAAAATATCATGCAGCTCTGCCTTTGGTAGAATGATTTTAGATAGGGGATCTAGGAAAATATAGGTTACACTCAAGTGAAGCATCTGTTTCAGCTGCGTATACACCCATTATACATTCGCTCATCGACTCCCATTCATTTTCATCTACTTCAAAATTACATTTTCAAAAATACTTGCATGTGCATTGATATTATTTTGGTATCGCTGTGCCGAGCAACATTTTGTCTCCCTAAATATTGCGTTTTTGGGGGGGAGAGAGGCACACTCACGGAAGAGAAGATCGAAAATGTTACTTGGCAACCATAGACTTCATAAAAAGATGGACGAAGCATCCATGACGTCACCCATTGGTTTCAGCATACCACTTAGGAAGCCTCGATTTGGCAATTTGAACAGCACCATTTTGTCATTTTGAAAGTGGATGCGATTCCTTTTGGACGAGAGCATGAATTGAAGATCCAGGGAGGAGCGAGGGGTGGATCTATGTGTGGATCTGACCATATCTGACGAGGACCAGAGGATAGCCACACCCCATAAAGCTTATCAGGCTGTATCCTTTATTCCAGTCTATTTGGGACCATGACATACAAAAATGAACATCATGATATATCGAAGGAGACTTGAAACTTGCCGCACATCTGGTTTTAGCACAAATAAAGGCTGCCATACTGTACACCCATCAATTCACAGTCAAAGCTAACACACTACTCCTGTATGACAACATGTGACTTCAATGAGAACTAAACTGGTTAAATACAGCAGGAAATAACTTATGGTGGAATGCAGGAAAATTAGCTCAGACTAATCTAGAGGACTGAAGTTAACATGACAATTAATTCCCCAGGAGCAGGATTTTGGGGCCTTTTTGTGTTCAAAGTGAGTAGGCATAAGCCTAAGCTCTAGGTGAGAGAGACACTTAGAGTGCCCTCCAATTTGCAGCACAGACTCTGGAGACAGCCAGGCTTTGATTTTGCAAAAATATGCTAATTTGAAAATATGCGTTTGGCCAGGGTGTAACTGGAACTAACTCAATTTTTTCCAATGATAAATTCCTCATGCTCTCAATAATGAATGCGATTGAAACGTAATGCAAGCACACCATTATGCATCACTGCCCTGCAGTGCGTACTCATGTACCACACTGTAGCACAGGAATATTAATCATTCAGTTAAACAAATGGAGTAAATATAATGTAAGGCTGACAGTGGACTGGGAACCATTGATCCAATTCTGTCACTGATAAATCAAATGCCAAATTTATTTTAATTCCTGACAGTCCTATAGAATTATGGGTACTCTTTATGGAACCTAACATTAATAGTGGGATAGATAGATAGATATATGTTTGAAAAAGAAAATGCAAAATGACAACTGAAAGAATCAGAAAAAAAAAACATTAAGCCATTTATACAGTTTATCATTAGTTAACCACAGTGCCACTGCTGTATGTGGTAATTCACCCCTGCTGTAAATCATCTCTGGTTTCCTGCTAATCCAGAGCACAATGGACAGCAGCGCTACAGTAGGGATTTGGAATTGTGACTTTTGCTGGGACAGGGTGTTTGCACACACAACTTATTTCTTTGGGTTTTCTGCTGCAAAAAGTGCATTTTAATTTCAAAGTGTGACAGCTCAGGAGTCACTGGATGCTGATGGACTCTAAATAATTATCTATGAAATTCAAATGTCTCTAACTGTTCTAATGTGTGCCGTTCATACCATAAATTTCAGTTTTTTTTTTTTGTGCAGATGTGTGTGTGTGTGTGTGTGTGAGTGTGCGTGCATGCATGCGTTCATGCGTGTGTGCGCATGTATGAGTATGAGTATAGGAGTGTATGCATATGCATGTGTTTGCATGCTTGTGTGTGCATGCGTATGCATGATCACGTGCTTGTGCATATAGGAGCATCTCTCAATTAGTATAGGAGTGTATGCATTTGTATGTGTATGAATGCATATGCATGAGCATTTATTTGTGTTTGCTGGAGTGTGTACATGTGTGTGTGTGTGTGTGTGTGTGTGCGTGTGTGTGTGTGTATGCCCTAATGCATGAGCCTGTGTTTGTATATGTTAGAGGGTATGTGTGTATATGTACAGCATGTTTATGTGCGTGTATATATATGCGTGTACATATGTACTGTTTGTGCCTGTGTATTTGTATGTGCGCTTCATTATTTCACTGATACAGCCCTGCTGTTCTCTCCACCTTCTGTGCGCTTAATTTTCTTACCAGAAGGCTAACAGATGAGACCACGAACAGCCTCACTTAATTGTATCAGACTGCTTTATTTCAAAGTGCCATTTGAAGATTATGAGGCCCACTTGTGGTGAATATTTTTGCTTATACCTGATGTTGCTGTGCCCTCTTTTCTTATCTGCTTTGACTAGTTGCTTTATCATTATTCTTCAGGCTGGATTTCATAAATTCATTTTTTCTATCGTTCCTTGGTAGCACTCCCTCTTTATTAAGCTGGGTCCAAACATACACCTAAGTGTTCAAAGAATATTACAATTCTGAAATTTAGTGAAAACTATCATGGCAATAGACCAGCATTAGTTACATTTCCCAACACCGCACAAACAATAATAAATTATTATTAATACCAGGCTAGTCTTCATTGATGTGCTGAGTTTGCGGCCATTTTAAAATTTCAATTCATAAGCATGCTGCGGACAAAATGCAAAGCCCACTGCCACACCCTGAAACTTACCCCCCTGCTGCGAAAAATCACTGAAAATAGCAGATGAGCTCATTTCAAATTTGATGGCCGATACAGGTCTCAAAAAGTTGGGACAGGGGCCTGTTTTCCATGGTGTAGAATTCCCTTTTCTTTTTAACACAGAGTGAAGGTGCCTGGGCATTGAGGAGACAAGTTTCTTGAGTTTAGCATTTGGAATTTGATCCCACTCTTGTTTAATACAAGCTTCCAGCTGCTGGAGAGTTTTGGGTCTCCTTTGACAGACTTTTCATCTAATTATGCGGCAAAGGTGCTCAATCGGTGAAAGATCAGGACTGCAGGCGGGCCGGTTAAGCACACGGACTCTTCTACTACGAAGTTATGCTGTTGTAATAGCTGCAGTATGTGGTTTTGCATTGTCCTGCTGATATACACAAGGCCTTCCCTGGAATAGATGTCATCTGGGGAGCATATGTTGCTCTAAAACCTATATATACCTTTCAGCATTCATGGTGGTTTTTAGAACATGCAAGTGTCCCACACCATATGGACTAATGCATCCCATCAGAGATGCTGGCTGTTGAACTGAACGGTGATAACAGGAGGGATGGTCTTTCTCCTCTTTAGCTTGGGAAGACACAACACCCATTATTTCCAAAAGAATGCAAAATTTGGGCTCAGCTGACCACAGGACACTTTGCCACTTTGCTACAGTCCATTTTAAATAAGCCTTGGCCCACAGAACACGGCAGAGCTTCTAGATCATGCTCAACAATGGCTTCCTTTTTGCAGGATAGAGTTTTAGGTTGGCATCTGTGGATGGCACTGCAGACTGTGTTTACAGACAATGGTGTCTTGAAGTATTCCTGGGCCCATTTAGTAATGTCAACGACAGAATCGTGCGGGTGAGTGATGCAGTGGCATCTGAGGGCCCAAAGATCACGGGTATCCAGTAAAGGTCTTTGGCCTTGTCCCTGACACACAGAGATTTTTCCATTTTCTCTGATTCTTTTGATGATATTATGCACTGTCAATAATGACACCTTCAAAGCCTTTGCAAGTTGAGGTTGAGGAACATAGTTTTTAAAGTATACCACAATCTTTTAAGCTAAACTTCACAGGTTGGAGAGCCTCTGGCCATCTTTACTTCTGAGAGACTCAGCCTCTCTAAGACATCCCTTTTATAGCCAATCATGTTACACACCTGATGTCAGTTAACTTAATTACTAGCTCAGTGTTCTTTCAGCTGATTCTCTTATATATTAATTACTTTTTCAGCCCTTTTTTGCCTGTGTCCCAACTTTTTTGAGACCTGTTGCAGCCAGAAAATTTGAAATCAGCTTATTTTGTGGATAAAAATGTAAAATGTCTTAGTTTCAACATTTGAAAAGTTATCCGTGTTCTACTGTAAATAAAATATTGGCTCAAGTGATCTGGAAGTCATTGAATTTTGATTTTATTCACAATTTACACTTTGTCCCAATTATTTCAGAATTGGGATTGTAGATATCAGTCTAGCTTGTGTGTGCGTGTGCACGCGTGTGTGTGTGTGTTTGCATGTGTGTGTGTGTGTGTGTATTTGTGTGTGTGTGCGTGCACGCGCGTGTGTATGTGTGTGTTTGCATGCCCATGTTAGTTTACCCTTGTGGGGACAAAATGTCCCCATAAGTACTAGAATACCAGTAGGTTTATGGTTGGGATAAGGTTAAGGTTAGGTTAAGGTAAGGGATAGGGTTTGGGTTAGCTATGTACTGTTGAGGGTTAAGGTCAAGGAAAGGGGTTAGGGAATGAATGCAAGTCTATGGAATGTCCCCAAAAGATATAAAAATCCAATGTGTGTGTGTGTGTGTGATACGCCTCTGATGAAGCGGATCTGATATCAAGTAGTGAAAGTGCACTTTTCTTTGCCTCCTCTCTTCCTGATTCAGGTCCTGCGGGACTCAAACGTTTCATTTACTGTACGGCTTGATAGATTAGGGGGTTCAAATCATATCTGCAATTATTTTATTTTGTATGATCTCCGTATTGTTGGATGAACCCCTGGAAAACCCCTTAATTACCTCCTCTTGACCTCATAAAGACTTGCTCTTCCTCCAACTGCAGCTTTCTGTGCAGTAAAATCCCCTGAGACTGACTACCTCTAAATGGTTCTCTTAAGTAGAGTCTTAATTAAAGGTTTATCGATAATGTGCTGGGAAAGAGCTCCGGAGAAGGAAGCCAGTGCTGTAGCAGCCATTTTAGTGTTTAAATGTTATTGTCATGAAAGGTGCTGTAGTAGTACTCATGACAAATCAGGCTACGGTGTGTTGTGTTTACGATGCGTTGTGTTTTTTTTTTTTTTGTTTCTATCTCAAGGTTTGTCCTTTGGCCGACGAGTGAACTGCAGATAATAGTCTATTACTTTTGACGCCGCCTTAAGTAGAGTGGACTCTCCAACCCGCTGTCCATCAATGGCCATCAAAAAACTCATTTTCCCACGGAACACTGAGGTCAAAAGAACTGGAAAGCTCTCCGGAGCATTCCGCCGAGCTCCTCTATGAGAAACACAAGACCTGCGGCTCAGTCAAAATCAAATGGATAAAGAGCACACTGCTTTCTTGCATCATATAACTCCAAGGAGAATTTGTGAAAAAAAAAAAGTTTTATCCCTGATTTCCCATTTTTCCCTGACCCCAAACTCAACCGAGCTTGTTGATCTCCCTCCAGCGACCCCTCCTCCCGACGTCAGACTGGTGGCGCAGACATTATACCTTTGCACCACAAATCTTATTGTTGTCGGAGCTAAAAAAAAAGGTCAACTTATGTCTGGTTTGTGCGTCTGCAGTAGCCGCTAGGGACCAATCGATTGCCAGCTTACCTCCTTTGTTCGCTAGCGGGGCTGAGCCAATTGTTGCCTCATCAATGCTAATCTCCAGCCATAGCTGGCAGAGGTCTATCTGAGACTCGCCAAGTTAGACATCGCATCATTATACTGGCAACTAAAGTACCGTCAGCATCCACCGAACATGGCAGCCACTATAAACAACCCTTATTCTTTTGTGAGGGGCAGTTTGCTGGTCAGGAATACTGGAGTTTGTGAATAATGTTACAAATGTTACTGACGTAATAGCCTTGCAGAATTTCTGAATAATGTCTCTCTGTACTCAACACCATAATGAGCTCCTATGATTTTATTGTAATGCATGAAAACACTATTCTTCTGAATCACTGATTGGTTGCAGTACTTATTCCATTAGTGTATGGAATAGTGTTCAGATGTCCTGAACTGGGGATGTTTAGCCCATATGGTCGCCTTTGAATATTTTGAATGGTGATGGACCAGAATGGAGGTAAACCATCTTGCCAAGGGTTAACTATCCTACAACATTTTTTTAAGGAAGATTCTTTTTTGATTTTTGCCCTCTCCATTAGCGTTATTGCCTCTCATGGCAACTAAGCTTGCTCTGAAGTGCTCAACGTGTTTCATTATAACCATCGGATCCATCTTCGAGTTATTTCCATTTTCTAATCAACAGTAAATTAAACAGCTGATTTCAGTATGTCAAATGAGATTTAATTCTTTCACCCCCATCAGTGCCCAGTTCTTCCCTCACCCAGTTCTCTGTTCTCATTCCTGATTGTAAAAAGAAACATCACAAAAAGAATGGCACGACTGAGGATGAAAGGGTTAAAAGAAAGACAGAAACAGACAGATTTTTCTGAATGGACCTATTGACAGTGGACCATGGACCTATTCACTGAGTGTTTACAGTACATCACAGTCTATACAGAGCATGTCAGGAAGAACATAACATAACATAACATGAATGGTGAGAACAGGCCGTTCAGCCCAACTACGCTCACCAGTTTCTTTATACTCTCTTTAGACCCAAGGTCTCTGCCTCAACAATATGGTCAGGCAAGCTATTCCACATCGAAATTACTCTTCGGGTGAAGAAATATTTCCGAATATCTATGCTAAATTTACCTTTGGTTAACTTCTATTTGTGACCCTGAGTACAATGGCTGGAGCCTGTGAGGGTTTGGTCAACAATCACTCCCAGATCTTTCTAGTGTGGACCACATTCCAATTTTAAACCTCCCATGAAGTAATCCCATCTAATGTTTTAATTACCTACATGTACAACTTTACATTTTGCTAAAAAATTAAAAAACAAAAAAATTTCATTTCATTTGGCACATTTCTGCCCAATTCTGGATTCCATCCAAATCATCCTGAGTCACTTTAGTGGACTCTAAACTATTTGCCAAACCCCCCAATTTAGTATCATCTGCAAATTTAACTGATCTGCTCTCAATATTCCTCTCAAGATCATTAATGTAGATGAGGAACAGCAGGGGTCCCAACTCCGATCCCTGGGGGATGCCGCTCCCCACCATACCTAGCTCAGATGAGATACCACTGACCACCACTCTTTGTGTTCTGTTCTGTAACCAGTTTTGAATCCACTCCAGAATACCTCCTGTAACTCCAATGGAGCTCATTTTAAAAATTTGTCTCTTATGCGGTACTGTATCAAATGCTTTCTGAAAATCCAAGTATATGTCATCAGCCATGCTTTAATCATAAGTCTTGGTGCCCTCTTCAAAAAATTCCAGGAGGTTTGCCAGGCATGACGTTCCCTTACGGAAACCGTGTTGGCTATCCCTCAAGATACTGTTACGTTCAAGAAATAAGTCCAGCTCATCTTTCATGATAGATTCCAATATTTTGTACGCAATGCAAATTAAACTGACTGGCCAGTAATTTCCTGGCTCAGTACGGTCCCCTATCATATATATTTGTATTATATTGCCCTGTTTCCAATCATTTGTTATTTCTCCTGATGATGAAGATGAAGGATAGCGGCTTAAAGATGATCTCACCAACTTCCCTGAGTACTCTAGGATATAAGCCATCAGAACACGCCGCCTTATCTGCCTTTAGTTTATGCAACTTGTCTAATACTTCGTTATCCCTAACCTCAATTTCCGCTGAATATTTTTGAGCATTTAACATGCCCTCTGGCCGAATAAAGACCCTCTCTGAGGTAAAATTCTCAACAAAGTAACTGTTTAAGGCATCTGCAATATCCTTGTTATCATATAGCAGTGATCCATTTTTATTCTTTATGCGCTTAACCAGCTCTTTGACTTTCCTGTGTACTCAAGCTCAGGCAGCCAGAGCAGAGATAAACTGAAGTTTATTGAGAATCAAAGTTGTATCGGCCAGGTCAAAAACCAGAGGGCTGATTGCAGTGCCAATACACAAGGCTGGAGAGTAATAAAAAAACAGGCAGAATGAAAATAACGAAACAGGCAGAATGCATCTCAGAATCAGGATCCAAAATGAAGATAAAAAGGTAGGGGACTGACTGTACCAGACAGGCAAAAACAACCAGTCAGGTGTGCGTTTCCCGAAATCACAGATGCTAACTTACGCAGTTGGACCCATTGACTGTGAAAGAATGAACTATGTAAGTAGCTAACTTAGTTAGCAACAACGCTTTTTGGAAACGCGCCCCAGGACAATCCAAAACAGAACCCATGGGAGAAAACAGATCAGGAAAAGAACAGGCAGGCAAGCAGGCAGGCGGATAAAGTTTTGTATCGACAAAGGATCAAAATCAGCAATCAGACATAAATGCATGAGGTAGAACAAAGAGCAGCTGGGAAACTGAGTGAGGGGAGTGCATGGACGACAGGGCAAGGTAAAGGGGCTTTCACATGCGTCCTGTGATTTTTTATGAAGTACAATTTTAGGGGATCCACGACAGAAGGGACTGACAAACACTTGGGAGAGGAGGATTTGAAGGTTGCGAGGTAGCGGTCACATAACAATAAGTGATGTACTATCGTCGTAGGATAACATATCATAAAAAATTTCAAGAGAGCTGTGTGACTGACATTGGATAGAATTGAAGCACCTATTACTAAAACCCCATGAGTCACGCTTGACTTGACTTGTGGGGTTTTAGTAATCAGTGCTTCAATTGTAATCCTTTGATTGACTGATGACAGTCACAGAAAAGACAAACAATGGTGAAATATTTGTAGAACTGTCATGGCTTTAACACTGGATGACCGTATGTCGATTAATGGAAATTCCAAAGATAATGAGGACCTCAGATGACCGCTAAAATCTAATGAAATTCGTAGGTCTAGCATAATACAGCCAAACAACCTCGTCGGGCACCGCAAGAAGGACCTACGAAATGGGCCTGATGTAGAGAATCATCTACAGTGGCGAAAACATTTTCAACTTGTTCAGAATTCTACGATGAGGGTCTATAACAGCATTTTCTATCATAGAATACATTAATTTAGTTGGACAAACTGACAAAATCTCACAAATTACCCCGCATTTCTGTCGTAGACCTGCTGTATGCCCATCGTACAACGTTTGCGAAAGCCCCTTAATGATAAAGTGATTCAATAAAACGGATAATCGTGCAGAAGACAAGAAACACGGAAAAGAAAGGTAAACACGAGGAAATGGACACGCAAGGAAATGATTAACATGGCAACAAAAAGACACAAAGTGAAATGAAAGTAAAAACAAGGCAAACATTATCTTACCATATTGTCAGCATCTGCAATCAGTTCAGCAGTCTGGGTTTATTAGACGCAAGAGTTATGAAAAGCCTAATTTTGATGAAATTTTGTTAATGTGAATTAAAATCCTAGACAATTGATTTTATCTCCAATCCAGACCATAGTTGAAAGCAAGAAGCAAATAATACACATTAATACATTAGTCTCAATCAATTTTTGACCTCCTCAGAAGGCTAATGCCAATGCTTTCTATGAAATTGTATTTGTTAGGTTGCAAATCCCTTGGATGTTAAAGGTTTTGTTTGGGCAGGTTTTGTTCAATGGTAGATCGACCAGAAGCCCTGCAGCATACACCAACTGTCCATGTTTGAAGCTCTAATGGTACTAATGCATCGAGAACTTGATTTAAAAAAAGAAAAAGAGGTGGGCAGGCTCAGTAGATATTGATTTATTTCTGCAGATTTCAACAAACCTCTGAACACAAACTTAATTATTGCCTTCTCATTTTCAAATGTGATTCCCAAATAATACGGTTCATCATTAACAAGCTTGGACAAAATTCCACAGGGTACCATAAAAAAAAAAAAACATAACTGAAACAAAATAAATGTATTCCTAAGACATATCCAATACCAAATCCTGTTATGATCTGTGTTTTGCCTGTTCTGGTTCTATGTTCCACTTGGTTTGTTTAGTTTATGCATTCAGTATCATCTGCCAGTTTACGCACGTCGTTTTCACCTGTGATGTCTTAGGTTTCCATGTTTTTTGCCAGTGCATGTCCCTGTCTGCGAGCTATCACATTTCAGGTGATTTCGGAAGTTTCCGGTGTTTCTCAAGTTCCTACATGCCTCGTTCACTTCCTTCAACAATAACTGAACAAGTTGAGAAAATGGGAGCATATCACACCTGTTCTGGCATCCCTTCACTTGCTGCCAGTACACTACTGAATCCACTTAAAAACTGTTTTAATGGTTTACAAAGCCTTCAATGGCCTGGCCCCACCCTACATTTCTGACCTTTTACACTCCTATTTAGTCCTTATCCTTAAGATCTTGCAATAAGAGCCTTCTCCATATCCCCCGCTCCAGACTCAAACAGAAAGGCGACCGCGCCTTTGCTGTTGCGGCACCACGCTTCTAGAACCAGCTCCCAAAACACATACGCGACGCCTCCTCCATATCTTCCTTTAAATCAATGGTTAAAACCTATCTTTACCTCTGGTTGTTTGCCTATTGCTACTTCATATTGTGGATGTCTATGAATTCTGTCTTCTTATTTTAATATTTTTTTAAAAAAACTATTTTTATCTATTTAATTACCTGCACTATGTATGGTACTTTAGTCAGTTTTGAAATGTGCAAAAAATTTTTTTTACTTACCTACTTACTTACTAATTACTAATTAAGTACAAATCACACTAACACTGAATGTTTTGTCTAGTTTATCTTCTGACCCTTAATAATATACTAATCCTGTAAAAACTAACATACTACCATGCACATTATAATTCATTTTATAATCTTTGCTCTCTCAGTGCTTTTCCTTACGCAGATACTTGCAACTATCTTTTACACCAGGGGTAACCAACCCTTTTCCTGGAGAGCTACCATCCTGTAGGTTTCTGCTCTACCTCCTATTTAGCACACCTGATTCAACTAATTAGCTACTTAACAAGATCATGAGTATCATAAGTAGCTAATTAGTTGAATCAGGTGTGCCGAATTGGGGGAACCTACAGGATGGTAGCTCTCCAGGAATAGGGTTGGTGACCCCTGTCTTATACTAATCTGTTTCTTGTGTCTCACCCCACTGAGGCGCTCCTTGAATCGAGCCGTTGTTGTTTAAGGATGTCCCATGCAATCTAGTCTTGGTCATTTTTTTGTTTAATTACCTCTTGCGTTTTCCCCTCTCAGCTAAGTTGTCCATTCTTACTTGCACCTGTTGCCCCGCCAAGCTCGTTACTTCCCTTGCGTACATATCGAGGGCTGTCTGCAATAAACAGTTATGTCCAGATGTTATATATTGGACATAACTGTTTATTGCAGTCAGCCCTCGATATATATAGTCCCTCACTTCTGCTTAACTCCTGTCAGACTGTTGATCAACTCTCCTCTGCGCCAAGCTCCTTGTACGCCAGTGATTTGTTTGTGATTCTGTGACGCCCTTCTGTCTGATATCGAATTCTGTCTTTCTCTGCCTGGTTTTTTTTGCTCCTGATTACGACCCATTTTCTGCTCGACCGCAATTACTGTGTATTGTTGCCCTTGCTTTTGGAATTTGGAGTACGGACACCCTACTTTCCCCTGCACGGCCTTATTCGATTTGGTACTGTTGCCTGTACTTTTTGGTTTTTGAACCCCCGCCTGTCTTCGGACTCCGTTTTTTGGTTTGCCCCTCTGTGCCGTCACTGTGTTTACCTGGCTTTGGACTCGGACTAAATAAAGACCATGATTTTTGCTTTTTTGAACAACCTGCTGTTGATTCCCTTTTGTCAGACAATATAAATCCAAAACCCAAAGCAGATGAAATCTGACTTCCCACCTTGGACCTAGAACTTCTAAAAAGGTACACAAAAAGTCGAACACAAAAAGTTTGAACCCTTATTTTAAAAAAAAAGAAGCGCAAATAAAGTCAGACAGAGTACCAAAAAAAAAGTAAGTGGAAAAACCAGTTGAGCCATCCAGTCTTTCCTAGCTTTCCCGTCTCGATAACTTTAACTGCACCCAACTCATGTAATTCCCAGCAGTTAACAGCCTGTGAGAGTGGAGCCCCGAATTACACACAGCGGATGAGAGACACAGGGTCACTGGCAGGTGGTAATAAAAACAGAAAATTACAGTGGCACATGACGGGGAAATTTCTGCAGAATACAGCAATCGGAAATAATACTTTTGTATACAAGAGTGTTCCCTTCGGCTCACAGTTGGATTGCAGCAAGATCCAGAAAGAGGTAGCAAATGACACAAATGAAGGAGTGGAATCGCGCCAGCAGTACATCAGTGTCTAGAGACCTGGCCTTCAATGCACTTAAAAGAAAATAAATAAATGAATTACATTTTTCTAACGGTAATATTTATGATGATGTTGCACTTTCTCATAATTTAAAATTTGAATTTTTCAAAAATAGAGAACCTTGAAATCTAAACATTCGTAATTTACACAGCTGAACACACTCGAGCATTCCCTGAAGCTGACAGCGTACCGTTGGTGATTTCAGAGAAATGGATTTTAAATTTAGCAAATATGAGAGTTAACTTCTCAGTGAAAGTTTGCCCAGTCTTTCTTAATTGCATCCTCTTTAACCACACAAAGTTCCGACTTGGCACGATGAAAACCTGAACATAAAATGAAACACGTATAACAAGTTTGCGGTGCATAATTTTGAGCAATTAAGCATTTCGCAAATGCATTTTGAAGAAATTATGTACGTGGTGCATAATTCATACTGGCAAATCCAAGCAGAAAATCAAAATTTAATGTGTTAGTGAAAGCATTAAGGTGTAGCAGAATAGGCTATGAAACATATTTTCAGAAGTATGCCCTTAGTTTATATCAAAATTGTGTCCTCATGGTCTTGCACAATTTCACTTACTGCTATTTGAAATATAAAAATGGTATCTTGCGGTTCATAAAAAGTAATAAAAATGCTAAAATATGCAACATGTGTCTTTTCTGTTGAGCCTGGTGAACTGTTCAGGAGATATAACATTCAGTCAGTCACACATTACTGCATGTGTGGTTTTTTCATTACTACTTGGTGTCATGCTTTATATGCTCGTTCCACAGAGCTTTCTAGATCATCGGTCACTCGTTGGAAGTAAAGTTTATTTCTTCCGGACACCCACGTGACCGATGAGCCAGAAGGCTCTGTCGAATGGGGGTATTACACAGAAGAGTGGAAGCCAGGGGAGATAACTATTCCAAGAGATGTAACATCCCAGAAGTTTTCACTCCAACCCTAAGAAAACTCAACAAATCTTGTAGAGCAGCTTATCTGTAGATGCAACCTTAAGACATGTCTATCCTGATGGATCCTCAGGATCTGGCTTGCCTGTTACAGACATAGACCCTGCTGTCTCATAGTTATGGTTGATAAGGACCTTTTTAAATGATTTTTTTAAATATATATATTAAGGGGAATGAAATATGCATGTTTAATATCAGAAGTCTATTACTCCTAGAAGTATGCAAGGACTCACTGAGTGCTGTGACGGCATTTGTCCATTAATACCATATCAGGTGAGTTTGGCGGTGAATCCGGAAACTGTCAGGGGAGGCGGTCATGTTCAAACCAGATCGCCACAGCTCTCCCAGAATTCAGTGCAGGTTGTCCACAAACCATTCCAGCTATAAGGTGCATGGAATCATGGGATTTTTTTCCGAAAGCAAACCAGCATAAATTTATCTCCCACAATTTATCGTGATTTATGTTCATGAAGCCGTTGGGAATTACCGACAGTTAACAAATTTCTCGAATGGAGGGCTTCTCTGCACATCGTGTTATGCTTGGCTGTGGGTCGCCATTGCCGTCTGCCCATCTAAATAACCGTATTTCACTTCTAAGGGTAATAGACTTCTGTTAATATGCACAGAATCATAAAGGAGTGGGATGTTGTCGATATTGATAATTTGAGCATTATTAGTTGTCATGCCATGATTGAGTCCTGATTTGAGGTGCATAGGGTTGTATTTCCACCTCATTTAACCTTAAAGTGGAAACTTTAAACTATGCATGACACCTAGGCTCAGTCATGGCATAATTATAAACAATGCACAGATTATCAATATCAGCAACATAATACCAATTGTGCACTTTTAGCATGAATTTTTTCATTCCCTTTAAAAAAAAAGTCCCAATACCATTTTCACATTAAACTCTCCCTGTTTCCCTGGCAACCGATACTTCTTGTCAACATGCCTTTTTTTCCCATTACCAAGGCAACAGAAGCTGTTGAAGTGACAGGATGATTCTCCATGCGTTCCGAAGCAGCTCTTTAAAGAGACTGCCACGGGGCACTGCCTGAATGCTCACACAATCCAAACGCTTTCTGAAATTTCCCCCAATGCTTTCTGCCTGCAAGCACAAGGGTGGTGAGAGCAATTTTAGCACCAAGCTAACCTCTCCGTCAATTTCTCCTTTGCAGCGGATATCAAACGTAAGCAAGCACAAACACTATTTCACATTCCAGCGACACATTCCCATACATCAAGACAGATTCAGCGCGCAATGAATTTTAAGACACTTCGCATGCATGTCTTCAATACTTGCACAAATTTGTATAATCAAAGTCCATTACGGAATTGCATGTTGTTGCCAAACTTCAATGTACAACTCTTAATGCACGCAAGTACAGCAATATATTCAATGCAGGCAATTCACTTCCATTCAGGTACACTTCAAAGATTAAAAAATAGACATAATTCATACTCTTTGCTTCCCTTCCCTGTTTCGCCTGCTGAACAATCGTGAATCAAGTGTCCTTCTCTCTCTCGAAAGACTGGTAAAGCTTTGCTTTATGACGGCATATTCTACCAGAATTCTGCAAAAGTATCCTTAAAAATTATTGTAGCCCATTGAACCACATGGCATTTCCATTGGGAAAGTAAACAAGCTTGGGTGATTGATGGCGATAATTTTTAATTAATTTGTCATTTGAGCCGCCTATTGTAAAATGCGCACATTCGACCGAGGACACGCCTCCCAACATTAGCACTGCACACTGCAGAGAGAAAATCAGTTGGTGTTTTTGAAAATGGAAGGGGCTGACATCCCACATTCTGGCATCTGTACCCTTAAAATGCAATTACAAATGAATAGTGAAGGTTCAGTAAGTGCACTATTTATTGAGTACAGACAGGGTCGAGCTTTTCAGAACGAGCGCTCGTTTTTTAATCCAATTTGAAGCGAGTGAAACTCTCAGCTAAGTGAATGCACTGAAACAGACAGCTTAATTATTCAACGTGCGCAATCCGGTTTTGCTCTGCAACTTAACCAGACAGCCAAACACTTAATGCTTAATCTCAATATGTGCTACTCAAAAGTGACCTTTTCATCAGAAAAAGCAATGGTTCTTAATATGCAGCAAGCACTCTATTTGTCGAGAAAGCTTTCAAATGTGTTTCTGTCAGAATTAGGCTTACTTTGTGTCGCTTGAATTGAGTACTTCACCAAAAGTCTCTGGCTTGACTTTGCCACTCTTGTGCTTATAAATGCATAGAAGCGCATGTAATAATTACCTAAAAAAAACATCTACATACACCGGCTTTGTTAACAGGCCTCTTGGGCTGCTCTGTGGGGCAAGACGTGGATTTTTAAATGGATACCATACAATGGCCTTACATTTGAAATGTATTTAGTTTCTTGCAGTTCATCAAGGGTTTTGTTGGTTTTCAGTCCACTTAACGCAGCAGGGCATGACCACAGTAATTTGACACAATAGCGTCCGCGGCCTCAACAGAAACCTCAGACTCAGGCAATTCATCTTGAATGTGTGCATTCACTATGCAGGCAGTTCAGCCTTTGTGAACTTGGGCACCATTTTAAATTTCATTATGTGCAATCCAACAAAAAACTGTGCCGAACCGTGTTTATACCATAGCCTGAATAACCGGAATAAACGATGTCTTATAAACCTCAGCGAACGCCAAATATGGAGGACCATTACAGATGGACTCACAAGGCTGAGCCCAGTTTCCATTTTTGAAATCACTCTTGTGTTAAAATAAAATCAGCGCCGTAGTTGAATCCAATTCCCGTCAAGAGGAAAGATACTTATTTGGCCGTTAGAAAGCGACGCAACATTAATCTTATGACACAAAAGTTATTTCCTGGCAGCTCACCGTGACTGCTTGACATTATCTGCCCCCACTTTGAAGCAGTAGGTGACGTGCTGCCCGGTGTTTTATTGTGTCCTCAATGTATATATTGCCCTTGGGGCGAGACCTATCTGTCCTATCGTAGTGAATGCTTTTCTGCAAATTGAAAACCAGGCAGGTTGGAGGACGCTAGTTATCATAAAGAAATGCAGTAATAGTTCGCAAATGCTCAGCCCCCAGAGATGCATGCAGAAGTCCAACTAATGGGGTGCGTTTTTGCCCCGCTTTGCGAAGGAAAATTCAGGCACTGAAAAAAGATTCATCGGTATATTCATGACATGATTGCGGCCCAATGCGAGTAGACCCTCTATATCAGGGGGCCACTTAAAATTTTGCAAGAGACCAGAAAAAAAAACAATACCGGTAATTATTCAAAAATGAGATATCAGGGTTAAAAAAAGCTTATCTGTCACCCTCTATGTCTTTGAGACTTTTAATGGTTTGTAAATATGAAAAAAGAAAGAAAAAAAATTTATTTCTAGACAGGTCCTGAAAGAACTGAAAAGGGGAGAAAACACAACAGGGTGATTCCATTTCAAATCACCATGGTTCCCGACTAACCACTTTGAATTTGCTTTGAATTTGCAGAGCATGATGTTACTGTATCCAGTAGAATACATGAAAAATTTTACACCCATATGTTTATCAGTTTTTGAGATATTGAGACTCAAAAAGGGGTGTGGCCCCCAATTGGTGCAGAAGCTGAGTGTTAACTGATGCGAGAACAGTAAGACACCAAGAGCGAGATGCAGGGGAACAGGGAGTTTATTAAAGCTAAAGAAAACAGGCTCGAGGGCCAACAAAAAACTTGGACCAGAGGGTTGCAAAAATCCAACTAAGGTGAGCTTCACAGAGCTGAAAACTAAAAAAAAGTCCAAACGACAAAAAACAAAAACGTCTGGAACCTCCAGGGAGAAGAACCACAAACAGAGAAGAATAATCAAGCAAGAATACAAACAACAAGAATTTGGCTTGGCTATAAGGAGGACGTAAATACTGCACTGCTATACAAAACACAAGGGCGTGAGACTCGAGGACATAAAACGCGAGACTTTGTCTGCCAGCCAACTTCCACCGACACCAGATAAAGGGAAGAAAATCAGCACATATGAGGGGCAACACCTGGAGATGAAACAATGGGCAAGGCAAGATCATGACACAAGGACAAAGATTGGTTGACATGACCTGCTCATTAAGAGAATGAGCGTGCTCAGCATTAGTAACAATGAAGCATGCAGATTGGAAGGAAGCATGAATGTTTGAACAGAAAAGCACAGCAAGACTTGAAATAGCAAAGCAGGAATCATGACAATAAACTCCCGACCTAAATTAGTAGTATTAGTAATGTGTCTGTCTAAGAATGACACCTCCTGTGACTGTTAGTAAATGTTAGTAACTTAAAAACAGTTAATTGCCAATTAAGCTTAGACAGCCCCGAATCCAGCACAGCACAGAGGGAAGGGGGAAATACCAAAGCCAATCTGAAGTGTGCAAAAACTAAGGCACGGGGCGGAACGCAGACAAGCGGTGGAGTGGCTGGGCAGACCTGGCAAAACAACAACATGGAAAAGTAAAAACATGAACAATAAAAGATGAACTATGAAATGTTAAATCTTGATACAAAGACTATTAAAACTGTAAAAATACTGTCCTGGCCGAAGGCCCAGGACCCTGGAACACAACAGTTACTCAACAATATGCCAACTTCAATAAGTCATAATTTTTGAATTATTAATGACAGATGCGTGAAATTAGCAGGATTGGCTCTTTGTTCTAATATTCGTTAGAAAAAAAAATCAGTACCACAATTTGTATACCTGCAAATTAGTTGGTTTCCCAATATGACTCACAAAAGTTTGGTTTTGCACATGGGGCCAGGTTAGGCCCTCTGTACCTCCGGATAGAGACAGACTAGATACTTCTTATTATTGTACTTATAAAAAAATCTAATCTAATATTTAGAAGAAGCCGAAGTAGCAGTCTCTGAACTGGTGTTATTTGGTCGTATTTCGTTTTTCTAGAAAAAATCTGGCTGCTGCTTTCTGGAGTAGTTGCAGTCGATAAAGATTTTTTTTGTATAATATAATGCATTGCCCACCTACTCTGAAAGTTTGAAGTCAATCAGTGCAACCATCTAGATGCTAGACTGTCATTGTTATTATAAGTAGATATTTATTGATTTGAAACTTCATAAAATATTGCCGTATTTGGTATCATCCGAAAGGGTATACAAATCTCTCCCTAACTACACTCTCAGAAATAGGGGTACACCAGGAGTCCATTTTTGTTCCCCAAGGTATTATGTACTCTTTAGGGCTAATTATAGGACCTCAAGGTACCTGTGTGAACCTTTTTAGGGTCTAAAAGGTACTTTTATGTTCCAAAACAAATAAAAACCCACTTCTATGGTTTAACAGCAGTACCTTTGAGGGTACTGCCCCAGTGACAAGCCTTGGTTGTCAAATGCCTCTTTACTCTCTTCCTGTTTGAGTGAGTGTCCAGAAAGTGTTTTATTTATCATCCCTGTGACATTAGGTTTCCATCGAGGTATATTTTTCTCATTTTTTAAATTTCTCAATTCATATCTACTTTAACACGCAGACACACAAACTAACAGACAAACTGACATACAAACAAACAAACTGATTTAAATACCTCACTTCGTTGGGCGATTCCGAGGTATTTTAACAAAATGTCCCCTCCGTGACGAAACAGTAAACCGTCCCCCAGACAGAATTCTGTTGACGTATAAAAAGTAATTTTTTAAATGTATGCGTATAATGGTGCACTGATATACTTCGAAATTGCTCTCCTCTCTGTCTTCGTGCCTTTGCTGGATTGTTAGTGATGTCTCGTGCTTGAACATCTCTCTTGTTCTTACTCTTGTCCCCTTGTCTCTCTTAGCCCCCCATTCTCATTTCCAGCCCAGTGTCTTTACAGTGCAGCTCCAGTTTTTTGCCTCTGCCTCACCCAATCCCAAGATTCCCATCCTCCATGTTCCCGCTCGCACTGACTGACTTCAACCGTGTGGCCAAACCTCAGACTGATCTCGCCTTGTCCACTGTTTCCGAACGGCCGATGCTCAAACTCGACCTGTTTGCCAAACACAGTCAGTCCTTCCAGCACTGCTCTGGTTTCCAGCTCTACATGCTGAACGCTGTATTAATGAAGCTCTGAATCACCGCATTTGTTACGTCCTGACCTAGGGAAATGCGGGCGCAACACAAAAGGATAGGACCATAATGTAAAATACAAAGTGAGCGATTTATTTTCTCTTTTTTCTTCACTCACACTCTTCAATTATCAGTGAACCCCAGGCCAACGTAACAAACAAAAAAAAGGAAACCAACTCCCGATTCAATTATTAATGCACGAAAAAAAGACGAAAAAAAAAATGCATACATTTGTTGGTTGGACTCCCTAAATCTGGCCAATAAACAGGAGAGAAGGTTTTCAAATAAAAATCACTCCTGCCGCTTCACTACACAGGAACTGCAGTGTAACCAGCGGAGGTCTCAGAATGCAGATTAAAAGGTTAACAACCATGCAGTCAGCAATTCGGCGTTTATAGTTCTACGGCGCTGTGGCGACCACTTCTACATTTCCACAAGTTTACAGGTTAACAACAGTGCTGTCAGCTAGTCGCAGTAAGTTTTCCTTATGTTTTCTTCAACATTGGTACCATACAGAATAAAACGACAAGCACTACCGGAGACAAATTAACCAGATCGCGTCAGACACATTTCCTAGTTCACACTCAAATAATG
The DNA here is from genome assembly GCA_029721435.1 of Gymnothorax reevesii. Taxonomy (NCBI): domain Eukaryota; kingdom Metazoa; phylum Chordata; class Actinopteri; order Anguilliformes; family Muraenidae; genus Gymnothorax; species Gymnothorax reevesii. The sequence goes on from CM056589.1 coordinate 21,452,260, forward strand.
ACAAAACCCGACTGACGAAGAGCACCAAAAACCAAGCCTCCTGCGTTGCTTCCTTCTTCTGGCGGATCCAGGCGTTAAATAGCAGAGCCCCTGGAGACTGCCAATCTGCGACATCCACACCCCAGTAGCTCAGCCAATCTGCGCTGGACCCGGTACCTGTCAATTGGCAGACGACTGGAATATTGGGACATGAGCTCCATTTTAAGCAAGCAACAGAATAAAATCAAAATACGGCCAGGGCCGTAACAGCATTCCTGGTTTTGCGACTGGCCCCGTCAGTTCTGCTTGCCCTCACAACTGATTATTAAACTGAATCACTCCAGTTTGTAAGATTAATGTCAGTGATACAGAAAGTCTTCAATTACTAATTGAAAGTTCCCAAACACTGATCCACTTCAAGAAGTGATATGAGAATCAAAAAACACTCCAGTTACACTTTGATCACAAGAATTTCTAGGGGTGCAAACAATGATTATGGTACAAGTGATTTCGTTAAAAATAATTACTTCTCGATGAGTTTTTTTTTTTTTCCTCTCTCCCTCTGAATAAATTTACTTAAATTAGAGGTAATTTTTTTTTGGTGTTAGATTAAGCTAATTCTGGAAAAGGGTGAATTTTTTAATCACCTATTTTTACTCGTCTTTCGCAGGGGTGCCAATAATTGTGAAGGGGAATTTATGTAATTTGTAAATAATTGCATTAATTAATATGCTTGCAATGTCTGCAATCATTTGTCTGGTCCGAACTGAAAACCTCAGTGCTTAGAGTACTAGTCACAAAATGTTCATTTTGAGAAAATCAAGGCAGTGGACTCAGGTAACTGTAACAGAGCCATCCTTACCTCATACTTTTCCCATTCTTACTTCACGGTGTGCGAGAATGTGACTTAAGTTTTTTTTAGCATGAGGTTCTTCAATTATATCTTTCTCTGAAACAAATGTAAGATTTCTCTCCCATTTTAGCACAGCTTAATTATTATTATTATTCAAATAAATTAAACTTTTTTTCTTTACCTTGACTGTAATGGGTCTCTTGGAGTTGCTTTTTACTGGACAATTAATGCCCTACTCAATAATTACGTATGCTTCCACTTACCAAGAACTGTAATTACGCTGTAATGACATGTTTAAATCAAAGGAGACTAGCCTCAATTACAGCGCTATTTCAGGCTGTTACATTTATGGCCATAGTTATTGCCAGTAATTGATTTGGCATTTTCAAAATCTGAGCCATAGAATCATGCCTGCATACTTGATTTTTTCAATTTTTATTGTAGTTTTTTTTTAATACATATTATTAGTTTTATCATCATAATAGAGCTGGTTTTCCACACATTTTCTTAGCCAGTTAGCTTACTACTGGAGTATGGCACTTCATCCACAGTAATCACGTATCACTGAGGATGAATCTCATCACTGCAAGTCTGTCACTGTTTGCCCAGCCACAAGTGTAGTCTGAGAACTACAGCAGTAAAATAAGAGGAGCTCGTGTTTGGGTCGCGGCTGTCCTTAAACAGTGGCCCACCCTAATCCTGGAAGATTTTACGATTTTGATTTTAGTTTTTGCCATATTGTTGGTTCTCAGTCATACTTAATTGATAAATAAAATCATACAATCATTGCAAGCTAACTTGCCTCACGATGTTCTGAAGGTTGTTGCATTAGCACGCTCTTGGGGCTCACAAGTACTAGGGTTGGTCACGTATTATTATTATTATTATTATTATTATTATTATTAATATTATTTTTTACCCCTTTGCCCAGAATACAGATGTTGCCTATTTTTTTCTGTTATGCATTTGGAAATTCAATTACAGAAATATTCAGGAATTAAATTTCTGAATTTACGGATGCTGGCATCTATATCTGAACAAAGGGTTTTAATAATGTATTTTTAAAGTAAAGGTGCACAGATTGGCTACTCATATCCCTGAGATCTGATATTCATTTCATTGGTAAATACCCACAGTTAACTGCTGACTACAATGATGTTTATATTTATTATTATTATTGTTATTATTTATTTTATTTTTTTTACTTTTACTTTTTTTACCCACTGAGAATTATCCTTCCTGACTGCTAAACAGTAATTGCGGTCACTATGTTTCATGATTACTGGCTCACTGTGATGGCTGCTGGAAATGGACGCCAAGAGCAGCGGTTAGAAATAAAAGGCAAAACTCACGGCGCACTGAGAGACTAAAAACAGATAGAAATGACGAGACTCGCGCTAACAACGGACCAGACGCCGTCTGTACTGGAAAACAGGCGAGCTCGAGGAAAACAAAAGAAAAGGGAAAATAAACCAAAGATTCCCTTACTCACTAAAACTTATCCTGTTATGCAGCTAAGATCCTGACAATACTCTCTCTCTCTCAAGACCTTACCGGCTAAAGCGCCAAAGAAACACTGACACTCTAGCAACGAGAGCGAGGGAGAACAGGAGCTTAATTAGAGTCCAGGTAACGCCCCCAATTAATGCCAGCTGGCCCAGGAATCCGATAGGGCGTACAATGATATCGTCCCGGACGAGAGCAACAAAGCTCTAAATACCTCTAGACCATGACGCTCACAGCATTAAAAAAAAAAAAACATTGGGAAATGTACTTCCATATACGTGATCACATGGTTTTGCTACATACCACCTGAATACCTCTATGTGCCAACCACTCACCACTACTGGGTTTTCCCTCAAGTCAAACAACACCACTGGCTGTGTGGCATCTCATGCCTATCAGAGCTAGCATTTCTCTTTACCTCATTTTACATTGAACAAATGCCGCAAATAAAGAGCCTGAGTTTGAACATACTGACCTCGTCTGCCCTCGCTGCCATTTCCCCAGCAATATATCAGAGTTCCACCTCTACTTAGAATTCTTCAGTGTTTTGTGAACAAGGGTCTGAAATGCCACTGAATTTAATATTCTTTGATATTTACTTTTTTGAGGCATTAAGAATCTTTGAGAGAATATGCCAGAGAGAGAGAGAGAGAGAGAGAGAGAGAGATGTACTGTTGATAAGCTCTGCATGGCAACTGCTGAACAGAAAACGGATGGCGTGAAATATCCCTCATGATTAGCTTTGACCCGTTTTCAATCATATTCCTTAATTAAAATGTTTTCCAATGATACAAGTAATCCATTGGTAAATAAACACACAGCTTCCTCTTTAATGCAATGTTGGGGTGATTAAATGATAAATTCAATTTAAAGAAATGTTTTATTCATGAGTATAAGTAGGCTACGCTTATGAAAAAAAAAAAGAAAAGATCAACTACTGGAATCTCTGAGTCTTTTGGCACATCCTGCAGTGCAGGCTATCAAATCTGCCCTTCAGGATTGTTTAGATAACAACAAACATAATGAGGATTGAAATGCACTCAGTTCCACAACTGAACAAAGTAATTTATGCTTCTTCTTACCTTCTTTTCTCTTAACTAAGAGAACTGGCTACACTAGAGACTGTTGAATGTTCTTGGAGTTAACATGTCATTAGTCAAAAAGCAAAAGACCTATTATTAGAGGGGCGTTTCTACTCTCTCAGAAATAGGGGTACACCAGGAGTCCATTTCTGTTCCCCAAGGTATTATGTACTCTTTAGGGCTAATTATAGGACCTCAAGGTACCTGTGTGAATTTTTTTAGGGTCTAAAAATGTTCCAAAACAAATAAAAACCCACTTCTATGGTTTAACAGCAGTACCTTTGAGGGTACTGCCCCAGTGACAAGCCTTGGTTGTCACTGGGGCAGTACCCTCAAAGGTACTGCTGTTGTACCTTAGAAGTGGGTTTTTATTTGTTTTGTATTATGTGTGTATATGTGAGACTTTTCAATGTTTTTGGAATTAAGATGCCATTAATCAAGGAAATGATTTAAAAGGAATCAAGACTTTTCATCAGAGGGATGTTTAATGTCCATGCCTACCCCTGTTTTCCACTCAACAATCTCCACTAATGATAAGACCTTACAAAGACTGGAAAGCCCGTCTAAGGCTTCCAGTGAATAACATTTATAAGCTATAAGATGATTGAACTAACTCACGAGAAACAAAACTAAGAAGAGAAAAGCCACCGTATTTCAACATTTCATCAGTTACGCACTTTTACTGAAGGCTCATACATCATTATTGTGTGCGACACCAGCATAATTGCAGGTGTCTGCAAGCTTATCCTGTGTCAAAGTTGTAGTTTCAGTGGCATTTAATATCTGTCTGCCTCACACACACACGTGCTCACAAGCAAGCACGTGCATACGTACAGTACACAAGCACAGATGCGCACACACACAGACACATTTTGTGACAAAGAGAATTCAACATGTTTTTAAATTCTAATTTGCTCACAATAAAACCAGGCATCCTCAGTAGGAGGGTCTAAGAATATTTAATAGCATACAGTTTAATCAAACTTTGAAAAGCTTTGGGCTATTTCATATTAATCACTTAAGTTTTAAGTATTGAAAGAATGCATTAATGACCATCAAAGGGAAACGGAAAAAAAGCCCAACTTGACTAAATGTGCATAATTTAGCAGAAAACAATTTATTTTATCTCTTCTAGCCAATATTTATTTTTTCCCCACTCAGTCCTTGTTAATTCTACATTTAAATTAGTAAAAAAAAAATGTGACAAATTTGGGTTAACAGCAACTCATCCACTTAGATATTCACCGAATCATAAGCATTTTTGAGTGAATATATGATAAACATCCATGCCTATACACCTCCTTCCAATACAAGTAGCACCATGGAAAACATGAAAAAATGGTTGTGAACCTGCGTCATTCACATGGTATTTCATTCTAAATGTTAGATCCCCTTTAATAAATACTTTTTGCCAAGACAAAAGCTTTGAGTCTTCTCCTGCTAAATAAGACATGGCACCATTTATTTATGTGGTACCATTCAAATCCTTCAAATTCAATGGTAAAAGAAGGACTGTTCTCTTCAGCTGGTCCCACAGGTTTTCTGTTTCTGTTAGTTGAGAGGATGGGAAGACCATGGCAATACTTTGATTCTGAGGTCACTGGACCATTTTTGTATTGATTTCACTGCATGCTTCGGTACATTGTCCAGTTGGAGGATCCAACCACCGCCCAGTGTTTTCCAGTAAGGTTTTCCTGTATCTGCTGGTGCTCAATGGAATCCATGATACTAAACACTGGACCTGTTGCCTTTAGAAGAAAAACAGCCCCACAACATTAAAGACTCTGCTACAGCCAGGCACACTGATCATAACACAAACGAAAAAAAAGTCGCAACAACTCAAGTCCAAGGCTTTTATTTTATAACAAAAATTAAACAATAAAAAGGGAAAATGGGAGAAAGCTCAGAAAGAAATCAGCAAGGCTCAGGCGGCGTGGGAGCCAACAGGCAAAAAGATCTCTCCGGATCTCTGCTGGGCTTCCTTGGTTTTATAGGGAGGGCTCCACCCACTCATAATAGGCCTCACCTGCAACAGACACAAATACTGCCGAGCAGCCCAATAAACAAATGGAGAGCACCATCATTGGGCAGTGAGGGATGTAGCACACTACCCACCCTACTTAACAATGGGGATGGTTTTCTTCACAGAATTGCCATCTTTGGTCATTGTAAATAAAGAACAAAACTACATTTTGACAGCAAATTATTTCTCCATACCAGGGTAAGCTGTGTTTTTAATGATACTCATCAGTGTTACAGATGTTACTCATTGTTTAGGCCGGTGCGATTGATAGCCAGAAAGATAGTTTGCTGTATCCTAGCTAATAAGTTTCAGTGGTTGGTTCCTGTGACGGAGATGTGCAGACTTTCACGAAACCTCGGTAAGTAGGATGCTATTTGTAAGAATTGTTTTTTTCTTACATTTGTAAGTCTGAATGTTCAACACATTCTCATACCGTCTTATCATATAGTGACATTACCTGACCAAGCATCGATACACGACGGAAAAAAGGTTTTTGGCGCCCTAATTTAATGCTTAAGGTTAGCGTTCAGGTTAAAGGTTTGGCTTCGTTTTAAACTGACATCGAATAAGGACGCCTAAAGCGTCTTTTTTTGTTGTACGTATATCGACACTTGGTCAGGTAGCATCATTATACGACGCATCGGGATGAGACTGGGATTGAATATTATCCTCAAGCCTAGTTGTTCGGCTGCAGTTTGGCACTGGCAGTAATACTATGCCTTGACCTGTGTGTGACAATGGGGGTGAACAGAGAAAGCAGGCACATCAGTCTTCTTAAAAGGAATTTTTATTTATTTATTTTTTTGGATGGCATTCTTAAAACATGATTCAGACTCCTGCCACTGCAATTCAGACATCAAACAGCACAACATGACAGTTTATTTTGGTACAGCCAAAACTTTTTTGCTATAGCTAGAACAATTTACTTGATCTCTTACTAGTTATTATCCCCCGCCATGAAGTGGATCGGGGGATATTGGAATGGCGCTAGTCCGTCCGTCCATCCGTCCCTTCGTGTTCAATGGGGACAAGTTCTCTCAGAAACTATTGCACCTACATGAATGCAATTTGGTATGTCGCCAGAATTGATGACCCTACTGAATGAGTCTGACAATTGATTCTGAGAAATTTGTTTTTACAGAGTTACGGCCCTTGAATCTGTTCGTGGACTTCAGTGTATGAGTGTTGCAATGGGGACAAGTTTTCTCGGCAACTTTTGCACCTTCATGGGTGAAATCTTGTGTGTGGCCAGTGCTAATGATCCTATTGCATGAGTTCGAAAATTGATGCTGAAAAATTTTTTTTTTTACGGAGTTATAGCCTTTGACTCTGAACTTGGTGTTTGGGTGTTTAATGGGGACAAGTTTTCCCCGTTCCCCTGTGACCATTCTTACCGTGGCGGGGGATATTGGTGACAATGTTGCCTCGTTGTAATTTTCTCCTGTCTCTTCTGCCATTACGTCCCTCTGTGACTTAATCTGTGACAAACTATTAGTCTGTACACTATGGTATTTGGGTACATACCATTTCAATCATTATCTTCCTGGGTAACATGGCATCTGTTAAAGATACTGAAGAGTTGAGTAATATGCCCCATAGCCCTCATTTTGAAATTGGAAAATATTACGTTATGTACCATGACACCATGGCTCACCCTTTTAGGTCTATAGGAACTTTTTCTAAGCAAAAGTGCTCTTTCATTCTGAGCACAGGGATTACATCCCACTAAGAAGAACAAATATTAACAACATGTCACACATTCTCCCTGTAAAGCCTAGCTGACAGACATGACAGTGATTACTGATTGTGAGAAGCTTTGGACATGAAACAGGTTTACAGAATCTAAACTGCGCCGCCGCACACTGGGCCTACCTGTTCAGCGTAGCAGGATTTTAAAGCGGCTTAAAAAAACAGATGTTGCCTTATTCATGAACGTGCGTATCTCTGAGCACCAAAGAGGGATGTTCTTCTAGCTTTCGTTCACCACCGACCCCGACCACACACACACACGCACACACACACACACGCACACACACACACACACGCACGCACACACACACGCGCACACACACATCGCCCCACCATTGGGCTCTTTATCTTCACTGTTATAAACTTGCACCTTTTTTGCCAGTTATTTTAACTGTAATTTTGCAATCAGTTTATAACAGAGGCTCCGTGTATGTGAATTGTGAACCACAGTTAAATGTGTGCAGGACTCTACTTACAGTTAAAATAACAAAGGGACAATGCATTAATTTAGCTGTAAAATCAAGTCAATTTATAACAGTGTGTAGTGGTATTGGGTGCGTCCAAGATAGCACTATTTTTAACGAAGCACGTTTTGTCTGCGACGCATCAGTCAGAGAGAGAGAGAGCTCTTGCGACCTGCCGCTTTGGTTGATGCAAGGCGATGTGGTCTGATGTATTGAGTTTTGAAGACCAAATAACATACCGGTGAACCATAGACTGCCCAAAAAAAAAAAAAAAAAGGACCAAATCACTGTGATATCAGCCACAGACTCTCCCCGGCATTTCAGGTAATAAGATTCGCAAAGTCATCAACAAACTACTTTCCAAATATCACACCAGCTCAACAAATAATCGCACAACCTACACAGCTTATATTTCTTGCAGTGAAAAATGACTGATATTTTTTGTTAAATTTATCAATGACGAACCACCGAAAACACTGTCGGACTGGCCTATACTGGATTATTATCTGTCAATGAGACCAGGAAATAAGCCTTGAAAATAGTGCTTGACCCTCCCCAAAGCTTTCCTCAGTTTAGATTGTCTGGCCGACAGCCAGTAAACTCCTGGAATGTTTGATCATAACCTATAACTTAAACTCCTCCATCTTGAAGCGTTAATGCAAACTGGACTCTGTCCAAGCCCTGAAATGCAATAACAGAAGGTAATAATTAAACAAGCATCTGCAGAGGGAGCTCCAGTCGCTCTTAAACTGACATAACGTCGAGGCGTATGACCGAGACAAGGACAAATGGGGAAGGCCAATCGAATGAAGGAAGTCGAAATCGAAGGGTCTGTCTTAAGCCCTGAGCATATTTGAAATAGAAATAATTATTTTTGACTGGCAACTGGCTGCAACCAGAGACTTCTACCAGTGACCTTTCTTTCTGCAGTTCCCTTTTTTTCACTCCTTTCTTTCTTCCCCAATGATTGTCTTGGCAGTATCATCTCATTCACACTCCTCTTTTGCTGAGACAGACAGAATTGCAGTATGCCGTGAATCGTAATTGCCCGGTCACTTGGTAAGGAAATGGCCTACTTAAAAGAGGAGGATTTTATAATCTCGTATTTTTGGCCTGAGCCGGGCTAAATCAAACTGACTGGATGAAATGAGGTACCAGCCTTAATGAAATGAGTTTTTTATACAAAAAAAGAAGGGGGGGGGGGGGGGGGGGGTGTCAAAATGCTTTTTTAATTACAAAGTTAGAAGCCACTCTTTCTTAGAAGAAGGGAAAACACACCCTGTACAGCTAAACTTAATCTTGTTTTGGTGGCATGAATATAAATGAGAAAGCAGTCCGTGCAGATATAGATATTTGGCGAAAATCTATTGGTTTGTTTACTCATCCATACACTGAAAAAAATGTTTTGTTGAATGAACATAATTTTTTTAAGGTAAGTGGTTGCACAAAATATTTTTATCTGAAACTAGATATTTTTATTATGTTGACTATTTGAAATTATTTATAAGTGGAGTTAAATAAAACACCTATTTCTATTAAAATATGCTTAATTAATATATGGAACATTTACAAGGGGTCAAAATCACTTTTCTCAGTGTTCATATATCCATCCATTATCTAACTGGCTTAACCCCGATCAGGCTCTTGGGAAGGGGCGAAAATCTATTGCAATACTCATTGGGAAAGCCGCAGGAATATACAGCACCCTGGTTAGTTTGCCAAAGAAAATAATTCCTTTGCACTGTTATAAGCTTGCACCTTTTTTTGCCAGTTATTTTAACTGGCACCTTTTTTTGCCAGTTATTTCACCTGTTATATTAAAATCAGTTTATAACAGAAGTACCGTGTATCTTAACTGTAAACCACAGCCATTAATGGTTGCAGGACTCTACTTACAGTCAAAATAACTAGGAGACAATGTGTTAATTTAACTGTTAAATTCATTCAATTTATATAAGTGTGGTTACTTCACAGATAAATTGAAAAGTTCAATGTTTCACATTATATTAGACAGTCAGGATTAAAAATGAATAATTTTATATCATTAGTGTGGACCCATCATAAGGACAGTTGTTGAGCAAAAACTATAATGAAAGTCACTTTGAAACACAAACAGACATCTAATTTGATTGATGAAACAACTTTTGTGTCAACATGTCCAATACTTTAAATTAATTTGGGTAAACAGCATTCCCTGTGGATACTTGCATCTGATTTGCACAACTGTTATTCTGAGTGTCTTCTGCATTTTTTTTTTTTTTTTAACGTTTCAAAGCTTTTTTTCATCAACTCTAATGTCTTTGTTTACCGTGATGGATGTCAGTGTCGGGACTCATTTTAGAACAATGATTTCCCTAAATATTTGCTCTTTGTGTTTTCAATAACATATTAGATCCGGTGAATGAACTTTGAACAATCGCCTCTAGAGGCCTCTCCAGTGCTAACAACTGTCAGCTGAAGGGAACTTCTGTTGACTTTGACTTAACCCTCAAACACATTATGTCAATATTGCGCAATAGCAGGCTCGTTATTCCAATGCCACCTAAATACCTTGAGTTTCTCTTACAACCTATCCCCTGATAGGTTGTTCAAAGGGCAAATCGCCAAGAGACACAGTTGCTGCCACAACATGAATCTATTTAGGGAATTTTCTCCTGTTTACTGTGGCATCCATGTGGAGATCAAAGGAATGAGTTTTATTGCATTCATTAAGCATGGGAAAATACGTATACTCACGGGGCACCGCGGGACTTGAGCGGAGTTAATGACTGAACCATTTCCATGTTTGCAACTGCTTGACCTCAGGTGAATTTGAACCTCTCGTCAATATTTCTCAACCCAAGTGACGTGAAGCATTCATGCTAAGCTCACGCTGTAAATTATCGGCATACTCCATTGGGTTACTAGCATTTTTTCTCCATACTTATGCTAAGCTACCTTTTGCAAACCCAACTAACAAAGGAACAAATCTTTTCATGCCTCTTCTTGCACACGTACTTCTGCTGGTCACTTTTGACATTAAATAAATGGATGGAATGCAAAATTTCACTCTCAGAAATTACTGACATATTGAGCCCAGTCTCATCCTGCCTCGTTATATAGTAAATCTACCTGAATAAGAGTTAGTATATGTCACAAGGTGTCCTTATTGGACACCAGTTTAAAACAAGTCCAACCCCGTAACTCCCAAGCAGAACCCTAACCTTCTGCATCAAATAAGGATGCCAAAAGTCTCTCGTGTCTTCATATATCAACAGTTGGTCAGGTAGAATCACTATATGACAAGATGGGATGAGAATGTGTTGGAATTTTCTTATCTTTTTCTTTAATTGATCACCAAAATAAAATGAAATAAACTAGCTAGGTGTTCAACTGAAGTGAATTTAGACAGAGGTTGCCTGTGTATCTTAACCCCTTGACGTTTGAATTTATATTCAATTATTTAAAAAAAATAAATTATTTGTGTTTTTGATTTCAAGCAGATGCTAAATTGGATACATTCTGAATGGAAAGGTTTGCCACAAATTTGCTACAATTGGCGTCATGGGGATAATAATGACTGGGCATAAATATTTTCAAAATGAAAAACCTGCATAGTTTGCTTCGAAGAGAAGTGCACAGATTGTTAATTCAGCAAATCAATCATAATTAACCCAAATGGTGTATATGGAATGCTAAATCTGCACAGAGAGGCCCTAGGCCAGATTATAACCCACCTCATTTGTGCTGTAAGGCAACAGTGCAACTCACTGTGGCACCGTTTATGAAATCTCCTACACAGAGATTGTGTTCAGCAAACAAGTAATCTCAGCTCCCATATTCTATCAAATCCAATTGGAAGGTTTAGAGCGATTGTTTGCGAAGCGAGAGAATTCCTGCTGTATGTTCAAGATTAATGAACCATTTGTTTTGGTTTCCAGCTGAATGCAATGTCCATTTGGAGTTTGAAACATTTTTTTGATTACAGATACGCGTTAGCTCCTTGCCTGCTGAGCACGCCTCGGCTTTGACCAGAAACCGTAAACATCAGAGAATCATGAACTATGACCTCTCCGTACAGCAATTCGCGCCATAATTCGACACGACACATTTACAGTTTTAAAAATTGTTTTGAACCTTTTTTTCTCCTCCATCTTGAGCACACTTTCAGTTATCTCGTATCACTAATGACGATCGGTGTATTTCCTGCGAAGGCAGTTTTTGTCGTGGTCCTTTTTCTGATTTTTGTTGTGAGTAATGAGAATGTAAGATTTGAATGGGGGAAACGATACAGAGGCAATTTTTCTTTTTGAACTTTTTTTGAAGTCAGTATTACAGAGGATCAGCTATTTTAGGACAGAAACTGAACTAAATTATGATGATGCTAGGAGGTTTGATTTGTAGAGAAAATGCATTATTCATCGGCAAAGCCTGTGTATTTAGAGTTGGATGAGGCATCTACACGCAATTTGACTATAGGAAGATGGGAAGGACCACAACAGTGGACTGATAAGAATTGGAAACAATAAAGCTACATGCAGCTTATTTTCTCTTCATAGTGCTGCAATTATGGTTTTTACAATTACCGCACAAGTTTCAAGTCACTTGACTGAAATTTAAATCACTTCATTGTTGATTTGCAAAACTCTTTTTCAAAACTAAAGCATTTTTCTCCCCTGGCAGATACTAGGGGCTAATTGACCTCTGTTCCCACACTTTTACATTAGATGAAGGCACAAGTGCTGAGACAATGCAATGTGATTCCAAACCTTAGCCTGAATCAGAAATCAAATGCTTAACTTGGAGTCCAATGCCCTATTTATTGCACTATACATCAACCAAAAGCACCATTTGGATACATCACTCGACATTCTTAATAAATACGGAGATACCTCGCATGGATTTCGTAGTAGCAAATGCAGCATATCGCTGCTTGCTCTGCTCCAGTTGTGTGGCTGAAGCTAAGCAGGCGTGGGCTTGGTTAGTGCTTGGATGGGAGACTACCTGGGAAAACCAGGTTGCTGCTGGAAGAGGTGTTGGTGGGCCAGTAGGTTGCGATCTTCCCGCTGGTGGAATAATCCCCAGTGCAGTGGCGGGGACACTGTATTGAAGCAGATGCTGCCCTTTGGATGAGACGTTAAACTGAGGTCCTGACTCAATGCGGTCATTAAAGATCCTATGACACTCTTCGGCAAGAGTAGGGGGTTCCCCGGTGTCATGGCTAAATTCTCAACCTGGCTCTTTCAACTTGCCCCCTAATCTAATTGGCTATGCAACTCGTCCTCTCCCACAACCCCCCAGGGCAGGGGTTCCCAATCTTTCCCAGAAAGGGCCACTGTGGGTGTAGGCTTTCATTGCAACCAACTACTTACACACCTCTTACACAATTTACCCCTAGACTCTTTGCTAATAAGCTTGATTAGTTGCATCAGGTGTGTAGCTGCTTGGTTGCAATGAAAGCCTGCACCCACACCGGCCCTTTCTGGGAAAGATTGGGGACCCCTGCCCCAGGGCTTCCCTGAAAAAGAGATTTCAATCTTAACGGGACTAAATAAATAAATACATTGCATGCACTTCCACTGACTTTAACACATCAAGCCATGACTCATAAAACATATGATCATAGAAAACAGGATTAATCACATTTTAATCAAAGCAAAACATCCACTGCAATACTTATGAAACGGATAAAGTGTGCATAACAGCCAATATCATTGTTTCAATATTTTTTTATCTTATTTAGTCAACTTTTCGAATTTCAATTACATTCAGTAATATAATATTATTAAAAAATATCAAATGAACTAGGTCGTAAAAAAGCATTATAATGATATATGAAGTCACTTAAATCATCACTGGATGAAGCACTATTTCACTGTATAGCCAACCTGTTTTATTTCTCAAGATGACAATAAAACGTCTTGAACTAAAGCTAAAATACCTACGAGAAAGAAAGAGGTTAGCCGCAACACAGACAGTTCCAAAATTTAGGTGGAATGAGGATTGAGTAAAGATCTTCCTGAACTTTTGTATTTGAAGCCCGGTTTCAGGGTTCTCATTTTCCCTGACACTGCTGCAGAATTTCTTTTAACGATTCCTGTGACTGTTGCATCAGCAAACAGATCATTCTCAAAATGGGAAACTATCAAGAACTTGGCGACAGCCTCCTCTTGAAGCATTATGTCTTTGGACCGACTGTGAGGGTTGTCAGAAGGCTACAGTTGACAATCGGAAAGTGCAGCCCACCATCTTAAAAAGGTAAATAAATAAAGCTCTGCACATATGTCATCGATAAGTAGCAGGACAGGGCTACTGCAGTCTCTCAAGTGTGAATAGATTTATTTATATTTACTTTGACTGTATTGCTGCACAACCCATTTTCTCCAGCTCATAACCAGGCAAAAAGCCTCTTCTTATAATCAGGGCCTCAAGAGACTGAATATATATTGTAGCTGCAGTTTGCTTTTGATGAAATGATTGTGGTGTGTGTGTGTGTGCGTGTGTGTGTGTGTGTATATGCGTGTGTGTGTATATGTGTGCGTGTGTGTATGTGTGTAATCACGCCCGCGCCCCCTGCATGACTGTGCCTGCATGTGTGTGTTTCAGTGAGATTTGCAGCGAAAACTGAAATATAAGTCTACCTTACCTACTAGTTTAATCTTGTATTAAAACTTTTACTTATACTATTTCCATTACCTTTTTTTCTCAGTACAAGATGGGGTGAGAGAATTTTGACTTATTTCAAGATTTGCCAATGTGATGGGAAAATTTCACAATTTCAAAATTTCAAGCACATAGTGACTTAAAATAAGTTCATATTTTCTTCTTGAAAAAACTAGGGAGTTTGGTCCTTTATTAAGACAAAAAGACTTGTTCAGACACTTTTTGCAGTGTAGAGAGAGAGTGTGAGAGAGAAATTTATAGATTAGCTGAGTGAGAGAGAGAGAAAGAGAGAGACAGAAACGGGTATGGAGGGGAGAAAGAGAGAGGGAGCGAGAGAGGCAGATGCATTCATCTCTTCTAATTAAAATCTTGGAACCACACACCCTTCTGTGCTATATACTACACGCGAAAATGCAGAGCATGACATTTTTTAATGCCGTCCGTGACTACATAATTATCCTGGTTTATCTCAAGCCCACTCTGGGGCATGGGCTTCAGATAAACCCGGCTGAACACACTGGCTTCTCAGTTGACGGAGAGCATTGTCCTTCCTGGCACATATATAACTTCCTATTATGCAAAACCTTATATGAGTATCGCCATTGCCTTACATGCCATCGATTCAACATAGGGGCAAACTATGATCTCCTGACATGACACGATCACCAATACATCTGTACACCATTCAATAGCCTGAACCATGACAGGCTAGTCATTACTAAGCCCCAGTAGATATGAAAAGGATCCTTTTGACAGATTTCTTCCCTCAGAAGTGACAGCCGTTTACCCTGGCTTTGAAGGAAGTTGCCGTTGGATCAGCGGATACCCAGATGTCAGTTTCCTCCGAGAGCACATGTCAGTGGCTCGCACGCTCACACTGCTCTGCTTGTCATAATTCCTACCGTTCATTCATTTGGCACAGCACATACATAGGAATGTTGGGGCTACAGGAATTCAAATCAATATCTGACATAAAAATATGGAAAATTCTGTCTGCCTTTCTATCTGAATACACTTTTTTCCTCGATCTGAAATCTGTCGGCCAATCGATTTAAAACTCCACAAGGGCATTGAGTGTTGATATGGACAAGGACTGACAATGCAAATTTTTCCACTTTCTCAAATTTAAGATGTTTAAGAGGAAATTTAACGTGTATATAAGCATTTTTGGCAAGTATGTGCAAAATTGTTGAGTGTGCATTCCCTGGTGAGAACTAGTAAAAACGAGTTAAGCGATAGTGACTGCTATAGCCGCGATGACAATAATCATAATGGCTGCTGATTGCGACTATTGCTACGTGGAAGTTTCAAACCACAACTGCTCAGTGTGGCTTTGGGGCGGTAGGTGTGTTTCATCGAACCAATCAGATTTTAGTATCTATACTGCTACGATGGACCAGCCGTTGGAGTATGAGCTTCCCCTGCTGGAACCTGGTTGCTCTCAAGGTTTGCAATCTGTTTTTCTTTGCCTCCATGAGCACTGCTGAAGACTTGCCATTGTGAGGTGGTCAGGCCATGGATCTCGATGAAGTATGTTGAGAAATACAATTCTTTTTAAACACAATATGCAAGTACAATATGTTCACAAGATACAAAACATAATCAGTGAATAAATGTGTCCGTCATCTCCATCTGACTGTTTCACGTGCCCCCCCACCCGCGCCCCCCCCCCCGCCCCGCCCCGCCCCCTCTCTTCTTTTTTGAAGATGTATGAGGTTAAGTGTGATACATTACGCTGTGACACATACAGTGGATACATTAGTCCAGCTCACCTTTCACAAAAAGTAGTAAACCCTGAAAAGAAGTGTTCCTCGGCCAAATTGAATTTTACTGTGCTTGTAATCCCCACCCTTGCTGACTGTAAAAACCATTCTCATCAAAAATGATTTTATTTTCAGTTATTGTCATGGCGCTGGCCTGCAGGCCCCTCCCCCCTGCTGCATTTTGCGCCTCCACCTTAACAGACAACAGGTGTGGCTCGTTAAGGTGGAGGTGAAGGCTCCCTATTTGAGGGCTGGCTGCAGTTTTGTTGTTTGCAGCAGTATTCTGAGTGCTGGAGCCCTTTGTTTGTGGTCATTTGGGCTGCTGCTTCCCTCCGGAGTTTATTTTATATTTAAATTAAAGAATTTTATATTTTAACTCAGCCTGTGGGTTTGGGTCCCTGATCTTGCTTTTGGGTACATGGTCCAGTCCCCGCCGGTTTCTGGTCTTTTGCCGGCGGGGGCAAATCCATGACAGTGTTAGTGGGTTTTTGAATTTCACAAATGATACACAAGTTTGTACTGAGTGCATGGAGCTTTTTGAGCAAGTATCTTGCCTGTGATAATGTGGGTACATCTCCGTCACAACAATACATCCTACCAAGCACGCAAGTTCTCAGCTAAGGTGCTGTACGTGGACACATGCGCTACGATGACACATAGTTAACACATCTGAATGCGATCAATTTTGCGATGACAAATAAGAGTCTCCAAATCGGCTCGCTCGACTCTGCGCATTGTGTGTCATCGCAGACAGAGCAAGAGCAGAACTGCAGACGGACCTCCCTCCCTTCACCGAAAAACGTTCCTGGCGGCAGTTCGACAGAAGACGCGTCATCCCTGGGCACTTTGAGCAATGGCACTGTGGGTAATATATACATTTGCTGCAGTTTTGACAGGCTTGACTTACGTCCTCAGGCAACTAAGGCTGACAAGAAGGGGGATGAGAACAGCAGTCGAGACATAAGAAAATGAAACCGTCTAAAATATATATTTATATAATGCAACCACGCCCACACTTAGCTGGCAACCAAAGCCTTCAAAAGACTTTTTTTACAACTTTTTTTTTTTTATAATACCGCATAGCGAAAGAAATCGCACAACTATTGTTAGACAGTTTTTTATGGGCATAATAGAAGCGCTCCATATTAGCACGGGGCTAAATTCTCCTGTCTGACAAGTGCTAAAGAAAAACAACAGCAATATGTGAGTGTTGGAATCAATATGCCCCTCATTCATCACATTCAATAAGAAAGCGAGCCAATCAAACTAAAGTCATATGCATTACAGAGGACTTTGATTGGATAGGGCAGGGAGTATAAGATCTTGTCATCAAATTAAAAATCAGACCTGGTTTTCATTTCTCCTGAGATATCAACCCCTTTGCGCAGAATACAAATGACGCCAATTTTTTCCTGTTATTCATGAGCCTATTTAGGCTTTATAACTCAGTATTTGTGTCACAGAGACTCTGGAAAATTATGTCACTGAAGTAAGACATTTTAATGTTCAATGGCGGAATTATTTTTCGAATTAAATTTCAGAATTTAATGATGCCGACGTCTATATCTGCACAAAAGAGTTAAGGACACACTGTGCTACTGATTGGCCAAACGGTCTTTACCTCAGACTCCCAGGTGATGGGATAGGAGAAAACTAGCAGCATTCAAACCTCAATGGCCTTGATTTGATGATCTTTGGGATACACAACGCGCGAGTTTTCACTGGCGTTGGCGGTATCAGCTGGAGTTTTTAAAGAGCGATGGGACGTCGATCCTGGCCAACTGAACCCTGCATAACCCGGAGCACCTCTACAGGTAATTGCGCATCACCCTGTGGAGGCGTCAGCCACAAACACTGCTGACTGCTGACTCATTCGGGATTTGCTTCACGGCCGTTGGGCCCAGTCATAAGCTGAAACAGCACCCTAGATGTGATTTTGAGGAATATTTTTTGGAATATTTTAAGATAGCAAAAATCCCAGGCATCTGGTAACCCCGCCTGTTTTCCACCCCCATGGTCTCCGGGGTTCGTCACTAAAACTCATCCAGATGTACCGAGATTAATTTTTAATGAGTTATGGAAATGAATTATTTGTTTGGTATCTTTGATTCTGTAATACACCCTGCATTGCTCTGGAGCTACATTTAAGGGTAGATATTACCCTAAGGAAATATCCCCAATGCATAGGAGACTGAATTAAAGGGGTTATGCCTGTCCACTCGAGTGTTGTTCTCAATGTGTTGATATTGAAAATCCTAGCTTTTATCATTCATTTAAAATCGGCCATTTAGTCATGTCATAATGCCACATCAGGAACTGGTGAATAAGATCCCATTTGTAGGTATTGAGAAACAATGCCAATAATGTAAGAGAGCAGAACTGCTGTGTCTCATGTGTTAACACAGCTGTACACACACACACACACACACAAAAAAAAACGCATTTATGTATTTCCCTGATTAATGGAGAAAAAAAAAAACAGTAATGATCCCACCTGCCAGAAGAACAGCAGGAGGTGCTTTTACTGGTTTATTTTCATTATGTGAATCGCCTTAATGACATGCTAATTTAACAGCAAAGCTGTCCCAGTAGTATTACAGGTGGTCTCAGTTCCCAGGAAAAAAGCTCCCATAACCAATGTTTATGGATCTGAAAATACCTCAACAAGATGGTGGCAGCCCCTATCTATCTCTGTGGGAAAATTAGCAGTAGCATCACCCCCAGTGGTTGTGTGCTAAAGTGTGTGCCACAAACTAATCAATGGCAGGGTTTCTCGCGGCCCTTTTACTTGTAGAGAGACGTAGGGACGAGAGAGGCCAAGGGCGCAGTTGTGCTTCATCCTTCCATTGGCTTCCAGAATGATGTAACATCGTGTTTTCCCCCGCCAACTACGCTCATTATTACTTTGTGGAATTTTATGGGAAATGGAAGGTATCCTTCCGCTCCAGTAACTTCCCAGGCTGGTTTGAAGATTTGTAATTATGGTCTCTTTAAATGAAGAGAAGAGTGCAGGGATAAGGAGGCATTGGTGTCGTGAGTCTGTGTTATGTGGGTTACCCCCCCCCCTTCGCCAAAGATCAGAGGTCCTCAAGGTGTCATGGATTTGCCCCCGCCGACAAAAGACCAGAAACCGGCGGGGACTGGGACCATGTACCCAAAAGCAAGAACAGGGACCCAAACGCACGGGCTGAGAAAAAACATAAAAATCTTTAATAAATAAGATAAAATAATCCCAGAGGGGAGCAGCAGCACGCATAAACACATCTGAGCTCAAGGACACAGAGCCAGAATACTGCTGCACCAAAGTAAGGTGCAGCCAACCCTTAAATGATAGCACTTCACCTCCACCTTAAGGAGCCACACCCGTTGCCCGTTAAGGTGGAGGCGAAGAATGCAGCAGGGGGAAGGGCCTGCAGGCCAACACCATAACACAAGGTCCAAGAAAACAAAAAGCACAGACACCCCCCCTATAAAAAAAAACAGTTTATAGTTGATAGTGACGAAGCATGTGATGGTTGCATAAAAATGAACCATAAAAATGATGGTTGAATTTAATGTTTGATACATGTGCGAGAAAAGCACCAAATACTGGTTGGCCTTTAATATGAGCCGGCGTGAACAATGAGAGATAGAGAGAGAGAGACGACTGATGTGTGTGCTTTCTCACACTTAAGTTTATTAGAAATAACTGTAACTAGTACAATTTACTGTACCTTTAAATTGAATTAATTTTAGTCATAGTCTCTAACATCTGAACTGAAATTCCTGAGATAGAAGTAATTTACTCACTTGCTATTGTACAGCCTTTAGCAAATTTACACATTTTTATCTGTAACAGCTAAGAGTACAAACACAGCTGATCCAGCCTCACAGGAAAAATTTCTGTCAATATGTGATTTTGTTCTTTATTTATTAGGAGCACGGTCTGGTATACTGCTGTAGTAAGGCTAACTTGTCTGATATACTGCTGTGGTAAGGCTAACTTGTCTGGTATACTGCTGTGGTAAGGCTAACTTGTCTGGTATACTGCTGTGGTAAGGCTAACTTGGGAGTAGCCAACCTTGATTTGCATAGCACAGAAACCGCGGCCATATCTTCTTAGATAAACTTGGTACGTTGCAGATTCTCTCTGTATGGCTCTGATTTGAACTGAACTTAGGCACATTTCCCAAAAGCATGGCAGCTAACTACGTCAGGCTATTTCTCACTACACGGCTCTAGTTAGAACATAAGTTATGAACATGGTAAGCACAGTTAGCAACTATGCTTCTGGATAACGTACCATGTGACAAAAAAAATGACATGATTGTAAGTATTCAGCACAGCCCACTAAAAGAGGGCAAGGACAGGGAATTTAGTGTAGATCAGAATAGATCCTGTTTTGAATTTTAATTTTAAAGGTCAAAGGTCACCAAAAAGGTCAACATAGATTTTTGCACATAACTCAGTCAAAAATTTACACTGGACCAATTGCAGAAGGTTCCCTTTTCACTGTGTAAAATATAACCATATCCATTGCTATACAAGTGCTGGTCAACGAATTAGAATAATTTGAAATAGCGCAATCGTTAAATTTTCTTGATGCATTTTTTGTGCAAAAAGCAAAGGTCACCGCGCCTGTCCTACTTGTTAGAGTATTCACAGAACTCGCTACCAGTAAAAAATTTGCTCAGCTGAGCTTTCCAAAAGGCCCATTTAGGCCATTTAACTGTGAAAATGTTGTTTTATTGAATTAGAATAATTGAGAAACCGTTTCACTGAATTCGAATAATTTTTATTATAATTAGAATTATCACTTTCTCAGTATTTTGTGGCTGTCCCCTTGGCTTGTATGACTGCCTGAAGTCTCTGCGGCATCGATTAGACCAGCTTGTCACAAGTTTCCGCACTCACAGCTTCCCAGGCAGTGGCGATGTTCTGCTTCAGTTGGTCCAGCGTAGTCGGCTTTTTGTCGTGAATTTTCCGCTTGACTATGGCTCAAAGGTTTTCAATAACATTGAGGTCAGGCGAGTTGGCCGGCCATGCCAAAACTTCAAGCTGTTTTTCGGCGAACCGATCTTTGGTCGACTTTGGCGCATGAGCCGGTGCAAAATCCTGTTGAAATATGAGGTCTTCTTCGCCAAACTGTCCCTCAACAGTCGGAATCAGGAACGTTTCCAGAACATCTTGGTATACGGCAGCCTTGACAGTCTTCTTGAGGAAGCAGAGTTTCCCTACACCCCGAGCGGACATGCATCCCCAGACCATAACGCTCTGGGGAGACTTGACGCATCTTTTTACGCACTCGTGATTGTACGTTTCGCCACCACAACGCTAAACACGGGGACCTTGGCCACCGAAGGAGATGCAAAAGCGTGATTCGTCACTGAAGACCACTTTCTGCCAGTCTTCAGCAGTCCACTCGCCGTGTTCTTTGGCCCACTTCAGCTGTTTCTCCATTTGTTTCTTGTTCAGCATCGGTTTTTCCTGCTGAAACGCGAGATTTGAAGCCGAGTTCGCGCAGACGACGGTAAGTGGTTGATCTCGAGACGTTAGCGCCGGTCTGCTCGTTCCACAAGTCGCTGAGCTCAGAAGTGGACTTGAACCGGTTGCTGACAGCGATCTTTCTCAGGTGCTTGTTGTCACGAGCAGAAGTTTTTTGGACGCCGGAACAGTTGGTGTGCTTGCTGCAGTCTTTCTTTAGAGCTTTGCAGATGGAAGACTGGCTGATGCCGAGCTGCTCAGCAATTTTAGTTTGGGTCAAGCCTTGTTAGCGAAGGGCTTGAATTTGAGTCACTATTCCCGTTGAGAGGTTGCGCTGCTTACCCATGATTGATTTTACAACTTAAAAATTCTACTCAACCCTGACTTTATACTGCACAGTGAACACTCTTCACAGAAAACAAAAATTCGAGCACTTATTCTCATTCAATGAAATGACTTATGAATTTTTCGAATTCAATGAAACAACAGTGTCACAGTTAAATAGCCTAAATGGGCTTTTGGAAAGCTCAGCTGAGCAAATTTTTTACAGGTAGCGAGTTCTGTGATTACTCTAACAAGTAGGACAGGCGCGGTGAACACCTGATTTGCTTTCTGCACAAA
Source organism: Gymnothorax reevesii (assembly GCA_029721435.1). Taxonomy (NCBI): domain Eukaryota; kingdom Metazoa; phylum Chordata; class Actinopteri; order Anguilliformes; family Muraenidae; genus Gymnothorax; species Gymnothorax reevesii. The sequence continues at coordinate 21,474,405 of CM056589.1, forward strand.
AAATGCATCAAGAAAATTAAACGATTGCGCTGTTTCAAAGATTGATAGGGGTCAAAGTTCAGGGAGGTCAAGGTCTTTGATCTGAATGGTCTAATTTACATTAGATTAGAAAATTAGAAAATTACATGATGACCTTTGACCTTGACTGACCTTGAAAGGTCAAACCCAAACGCACATGCACCCAAAAGTTCATCAACTCTTTGAAATGCTTAAATACGTGTGAGGGGTGGGGTTTGCTGGGCCTAGCATTGCATCTTGTTTTTCTTGAGATGACAAACTGTAGAAAAATATGACCTTTTTGAGTTACGTTAGCTTGCTAATTTATTACGAAGAAGGACAGTCACTGCCTCAGAACTGTCACAACAAAAAAAACACCACACACATCAAGTCACTTTTCATCGGTCTTTTGCAACCACAGTGTTTGTAAACATTTGCATTCCTCTTCATTTGCAAATTAACATCTCAATGTTGTCTTTATGTTTTACATTCTCGTTTGGATAAAATTCCATTTCTCCATGTTAGAGAGGATTTTTTTTTTTTTTTTGGAATAAATGGCTATGAATAAATCAATAGCCTGCCCCCATAGTACTCTTTTGCGCCCTCATGAGGTGGACGCCTCACACTTTGAGAACTGCAGGCCTAAATCAACAATCACTGAGGGAGAGCTCGCCTGATCAGAGCCCTTTAGTCAAGGCTTAACCTCCCCATCCATGAATCTCTAGTGGTCCCTCTGGGCATAGGCAAGGGGATGCCATAATTTACCAAAAATTTACATTGAGCCCCACTAGCAACGAGGCCCATTATATACATATTTACATTATTTAAATTCACAGTTTTCCACCTTTCCTTAACAGCACTCCCCCTATAAAAATGAATACTGCTCATTTATGAATGGATTTCCTCTGGTCTCATTACTACATTAATAATAAAAACCCCATAAAATACATTGATGGATACACACCGAAGGAAACAGGCAACCAATATATTCACTAAGCTATGAGTATACTCCACTTTAGGCAACCTCTACACACTGACTTGTTCTGGCCTTGATTTGAACCCTGGACTGCCTCGCTGTAGGTAACAGTTTTGCTGTCCTCAATCCTCATGTATGCAGTGGGCCAGTATGCAAGTAAAGAAAATGCCCTCAGAAATGACAATAAAATGGGGTTTTTTTTTTCAATTCACTGACATTCAAAGTTCAGAAAAAATGCAGCACCAATGCAAATAAACATAATATTAGTATGATTCAGAAGGTGAATATGCCGGGTCTTAGGTATGAGACAATGTATACAAAAGGCTTTTTTTTATTATATCGAGCACACTGATATGTGACATAGCAAAAGCACAATGGATAGTGCCACTTTTATATGGGCGCAGAGCACAGAATTCAATCCTTGTATCTCCTAAACTTTGACCTTTTTATGTACAGTATACTAGCTTATTTTACTTTTAATGTATATTCTTATTTTTATGCTTCCTCAAATACAGCTGTCAAGTTGAATTTGGTGATTACAGATGTTGCTTAACGTGTTTATTGAAGCCATAATGAGTCTATGACGCAATTAGGCTGAATGCCTATTATTATTATTATTATTATTATTATTATTATTATTATGATGTTCATTCAATAGGGTCCAAATGTAGGCTCTTGTGCTCATGGAAGAAATCTGAATTTCTGTGAAATTCCTTCCTAATCTTCTTCAGTTTTCACTTATCTCTGGAGTCTGCTGCCTCAGTTTTGACTGCAGAAAATGGTTTGGCTGGTTGAGTTTACAGGGTGAGCAGTGACTGTCTCCATTGTTCACACTTCACAGTGGTAACAGGACTGTTCTATTTTCCTGAGATGCTCCTCATGCTTTAAGGCCGGTCAGCAGTATTAAACAGGAATCCGATTCAATAAACTTTAGCAGTGAATTTTGACCTTACACCAAATGTGCCAGTAAAAAAATAGTGTAACATGAAGCTAAAATTTAAGAGCCTATAAAAACTTACAGTGAAAATTTGTTCAATGCCAATAAAGTAAAAAAAAAAAAAAAAACATCTTTGCTTTTTTACATTCCTTGGCCAAAAAAAGGTCTTATTGGCCATTTGGGCATCTCTGCAACTCTACTACAGGTAAGTAAGCTGGAAGAGGTTTCTGAGTCTAGCTTTGAACCTAATGGTCAATTTTTGGTCCCATTTTAAACACACACTTACCGGGAGGCATTTTTCTACTTGTCATCAGAAGCTATCGGCATAGCATAAAAAAAAAAGACTTCTTTCTTTAAAAATCTGCCTGCAAGTTTACTCGCAAGGCTTAAAAATGAAAAACTATCCCATGCTACTGTAAATACACTGCCTGGCCAAAAAAAAAGCCGCACACTCAAATATTTAGTTGGAACCCCTGTAGCTTTGATTACAGTGCATATTCGTCTTGTCATTGTTTTGACAACTATATGCAATGCCAGAACATTCCTTTTCGATCAGAAATGCCATGATTTTTGTCCAAGATCTTGTCTTCTCGACATAATGGTTGAACCACTCGGTGGTCTTGAGTACATCCCAATAACTTTTATTATGTTCAAGGTCAGGACTTTGTGGTGGAAAATTTGTTTGTAAAAATGATTCCTCCTGCTTGGTTTTGTCATTCATGGGTTTCTTTGCTAAATACAGGCCAATAACTTGCCCGTTCTGAAATACTGTAACATCTTTTCCACCATCAGGGAATGTGTTTTCCGACATGAATAGCGACGCACTTCATCAGTCAGGGTTAAAATGATTATTGCCATCTGAAACATATTAATAATCGCAATAATGATCCAATTTTAGAATTTGTTCATTAACTTCCAAACGGTGACTTTTTTTTTGGCCGGGCAGAGTAACTTCATCCATCTGTTTGATTATTGCCAATTTTCTGGTCCATAATTAGTAGTCAAGACCATTATAAGCTTCCCATTTTTGCTTTGCTAATTTATTTTCCTTTGCCCAAGAGTGCAGATTAATATCAGTTTGAAGGTATTCTTCTTTTTGTCTGATCTTTATTGACAGTAGTCAAACCAGCTTACACTCAACATATCCTTTGGCTAAAGTGCTAAAATAGTGCTTTGAATCCACTAATTTCCATAAAAATTCCTTTAGACAAAAAGCATAGTGTAACTACAATATATAAATACAATGCAAGATAAAAACTGATTGGCGAGGATGGAATCAGATTTTGACTGGTAGTCGAGAAGATTCACGTCATTGGGCTAATAGCTTCGAAGTTCTGAGCATGCGCAGTGATCGTGACACAGCTGAAAATGTCAAAGTCAATATGATTTTAAAATTTTACACGAGAAAAAAAAAAAGATTGTACATGTCACTGACTAGCTTAAATGTCGTAATTTTTGTGTCGAATTTGACATTGCTAGGCAGAAATCTACAATTCGAATTACCCAGTTTTCAAAGATGACACCTCGTAAACAAATGAAAAATATTCCTCTGGTGGTTATCCATTTTCCACACACCATAATTACTAAGAAAGTTGATGCGTGTGCTGCAAAGCTGAAGTAAAATGTTATTACTTAGGTTTACGGCAAGTTTTTCTGACCAGTGAAGACTTAGTTTAAACAAGTTCTGACATATGGCCGAGGTCATTTTACTTCTATGCCTTGTCTTTTGCTATCTGTGTCACAATGCCCTCTGTGCTTCCTTCCATTCAGCAACTTGCATCTCCATTATAGGCAATGTCCCCTTTTCACTGCATGTTGCTTTATCCCCAGCTGTGTCTCGTTTCATAGTTCACACCCTTTGTGTGTATGTCAGTCCCCTCCTTTGAGCTGCGAGTTGCTGGACTTTACTTCACTTTGCATTCTTAAACAGTCAGTATTTGTCAGTTAAACTCTTCATCTTTTGAAAGTAGAATTTAGCCTTTAATGATTGCAATTTACCCAAGTTGTCATCCTTACTTAGGGAGGCTTGGTAGCTTGTTCTTATCAACTAAGAGTCCTGGGCTCGGGGAACGCATTCTTGTTAATTCCTGTTGAAGTCTGTTCCTCCGTCCAGTTTATTAGGAACACGCTCCCAATCCTTCTACAGTCATCAGGATTGGAACTGCATTCCTCCTAAGCTACTCCTGCCCTCACCAAGACAGTACGGTTCTGATGAAGTGCTTCATCCATACGGCTGTCATCTCAGAAAGCCTCTGGTTTAGTCTTGGCCCCCTGATTAAGATTGGAGGCTTGTCCTTGATAACTTAGTAGTAGAAGAACAGGAACAGACTTAAATTGAATTAAGTTGAACTGAATTGGATTGGAAGCCTGTTTGAATAAACTAAATGATTGGAATGGCCTTCAGGGAAAAGGCTGTCACTAAAGTACTTGTTCCACTGTACAAAAACAAACCAGTTTTAGTCCTAAACATTGACAAGGATAACTTGCATGAAAGCGAGTTTACTATCCAGCAACTTGTACATGAACCAGTAGGCTTAAATACTTATTATGCCATCGTTAACTGCACAACTGCACAACTGCACAACGAGATTCAGCCGAGGGGTAGAGACTGGCAGGATGTAAACCAATCACAGCACACAAACACACACATAGACACACAAGGTGTGAATCGCAAAGAAACTCATATTTCTGAGTTGACATTGATTATTAAGTTGTACGTGACATCTCAAAAGGCCATTGCTTGTTTAAAATACTTAAGTCCAAAATACTTTTTAAAGTCAGAGCAGAAATAGGTGCCAATGTGCCTTTATCTTGTGACATAATCAATCAGTCCCTCAGAAATTATCTAAAACTGAAAGTCCACCATGCCCTCTACCCAGTCATTTATTTTATTTTTAATTTTTTAACAGGGCTAAAGTGGATTACCAAGTAATTAAAAAGGAAAATGGTCTCACACATAGATAACACGCTTCCAGTGAGAAACTTTTCTTTTTTTAATTCTCTCATTAAAACTCATATCTGCTTTTTGTATTCCAGTGAAAAGCTGTGAGTTAAAATGAAGTAATAAAGAGATAAGACGGAGGGTGGACAGTGGCAAAATTTCAAAGTCAAGAGAAGGTAAGAAGAGAAAAGAAAAAGTACAGATGGTAAAACTGTGCTCAATATAGCTGAGGGCAGTTTTATTCGTTTTTAACACCAAAGAAGAAAAGACATATTTTGTCTTCTCAGAGTTGTTAGATTCAACCCAAATCCTTACACGTGATTTCACTGTGGCTCGTAGATCTTTCTAACATATTATTCCTTCATTTGAATTGTAAAAAAACACCATATGAACACGTATGCTTACGTTGTGAGAATTGAACAACCAAGGCTGATAAAAACTGCTTGAAATCTAAACTTAGATTAACTGCAAACACTGTATACAACTCTGCTGAATCTCTTTGGCAGTCAAAGCATCACTGAACGAATTCAGTTCTCGTTGAAGTACTTTCCTTAAAGTCTGACATGCTTCTGAACAGCTCATTATGGGAGAACTGCCCGGTTGTGCCAAGGCTTAATCTTGGAGGCAAATATTTATATACTGCAGTCAACAATTGACTCCTTTTTTTTCTCTCTGTTGAACCTAGAGTACATTTCAACACTGCTCTCGCTGAGCTGATTTACACAGAAAATATGCCCCAGACTGAATCTTCGACTGAGCCTAAGCTCTGTTTAATGCAATTTAATATGATACATTTAATGCAAATAAATGCCAATACGTTACTACTCCTACTACTACTACTACTACTAATAATAATAATAATTATTATTATTATTATCATTCTTCTTCTTATTATTATTATTACTATTATTATTCAGTTGACAATGTAGCCTAGTGCTGGGAAGCTTGACTGGTAACTGAAGTGTTGCTGGTTGCAGCCCCCAGTGGGGCATCGGATTTTAATTTGATCTGGAGAGAAAGAGTTGGGAAAAACTCATTAGTTAGGCTACTGAGTAAGGGTCTTTAGACCATAATTGCTCTAGGAGTTTTAGCAATGTTTCTCACTCAATTCCTCCTCAATTGCAACTGGTCCATCAGACATTCCTCCCACGGTGTCCTCGAAGAAGAGAAACATGCTCTGAATGAAACTTTCCCTCGTGAAATAAAGGTGAAAATAATATATTAACATCTTCAGGAAGGAAATTAAGTTTTCGGGTGCGTTTCAGAAATTGACTTGCAGCATGAATATGATACGTCACGCTAGTATCTCTGCACTAGCCGGGAGAGACGCAGGAGACATCCACATGTAACATAACTGGCCCTGTTGTATCTTCCGTCATACACTATGTGGATCTATCTCTGCTACAGTATGTGGACGCTGGGTTTTATACTTAACTGTTCCCAATAACTGTAAGATGATTTTAAAAAAATAGCATCTGCTAAAATAATGGTATGCCAGGTTTTCTTTGCTTAGCTGCTGAACTGCATGCTCTTACCTCACTCTGTGCATAATCTACATGGACAGCAAGATCGAGAGGGAGAGAATTGCTTGTGGCTACTGGGATGTGACTTAAATATTGATGCGAACCCAAATTTAGCACAAATTACCGCCACATTTTAAAACTTGGCTTACACCTCTAAATGATTCTGAGACATGGAAGATATTTGAGAGTGAAACATATGCGAACAGAACAAATGCTTGTTTTAAAAAGTGTCCTCGCACTAGTCCTCGTCTACATGGTCTAGAGCGGTTGACCTCCACAGGCATTTTTCTGTCGAAAGTTTGTATTCACAGCAAGGAATGATGACCTGAAATCAATCCGAGATGAATAATATCTGAGAGTGCGCATCTGATTCTGCGATAATTACTATGTGAGTAATAGTAAAATGCTGCATTAACACATACGTATGGACTGGCACACAGACTTCACACTTCAATCCGCAGCATGAAGGGTTAGGGGGAAATGCAACTGAAGACATCTTAGAGCCTATTTTTCGCACAAATTGTGTTTTGATTTGTTTATCTGGTCTGCGAGGACAAGGGTGCCCGGGAAATATGTCGCATTCTCTTTTGTTTCATCTTAAATTGCAATTAATTTTGAGGTTTATTTGGAAGGAGGCCCATAAAAAAGGCATTAATGGCGAAATAAAATTGCTAAATTTGTTGTATGCTCAAATTTTGACCAATATTTATGTGCTAACACCTTTGGATGCAAAAATATATCTTATTTATCATCAGAGGAATGAATCCTGATGGCTTGGAAAACAGGGTATAGCCCATTTGATTGTGTACAGTGCATTTTCACCCGCTTTTCTTCGGTATCTTTTAGATCAACACATGACTCAGCCAATGAGCTCTAAACTGATAAGGCTATTATTGAATTATCTCCAAATTAGATTGCTATCATTCGGGCCAAAAATGTTAATTACTTCATCGATTCTGGAGAATTCAAGCATGTAAATCAAATGCGCTGTACAATACTTTTAGGCAACCCCCCTCAGTGAAAAATGATCCAGAAAGTCAAAGGAGGACATCAAAGTGGAACAGATAAGACACAGTGAGGAAGGCGACAACAGAATATTAATGTGCCTGAGTGCATACTTGCGTGTTTGGGCATGCTGTTTTCCGTTAGTCACCCGTGTGATCTACTGTCTTGTTCTTGATCTCTGTCAAAAAAGGTAAATGTTAGTTTTACTTACAGTACGTTTATCACTGCTGTGCTAAGTAATTTCCAATAAAATAGATATATTAACTTGGCCTAAACTCTTAGAAGTTAATTAGCACTTACTAAAAAAGACCTGTGCCGAATCGCTCGACTAAACATTCCTCTCTGAACATCGCTTTTTAGGTGCACAAAGAAATCATCTGATTCAACAGCTAGAAATCTTGTTTAGTGACCAATTGTTTGTCTGGTGTGCCCAGTCAAGGTTAAAATGAGCAACAAAATGGAACATTTCCTGAAAAATGGGGTTGTTACCACTGCTAAAAACAGTGAACACACTCTCAATGAAATAGAGATATCATGCGCAGATTTTTTTTGGGGGTGCATGACATAGGATGTTGTAGTTCAACCAAGCAGAATATTGTTCTTTTGGGGTGCTGTGTTATTGTGGAAGTGACTGTGGAAACAGTTGATATAACATTTTTATTTAAATCAAACATTTCACTTTTTATCCCACCGGTATGTAATACCGTGGGATGTAGTCATCGCCCTGTCCATCTGTCCGTCCGTCCGTCTGTCCGTCCGTAATCATTTTCATTTCCGGAGCAGAACTCAAAAACTTTACCACTTACAAACTTCAAATTTGCTACGGAACTTGCTCTTATGGTGTAGTTGTGCCTTTTGGGGGTTTCAGTTCCATTCAGCCCTAAATTAAATTTACCAAAAACAGCCCAAAAATCATGAATTATGTGGAACCGGTGTGATATGTCATCTTCTGATGACTCTTGTTTGAGAGGACATGCTTTACCAGGGATTCTCATCATGAAAAATCTTGAATGAAAAACTTGCCTGTTTTCCTCTTTCAATGTGAGAGTGGTAGACGGACACAAACCCATGCAACAACATGCAACATGAAAATGTTGGATGAGTTGGCTGCAGGAGTTAATTTGTGTCTCATTTTGTTATTGGTTTAAATCCAGATTGTCCACTTTTGTTGTTCTCATTAAGTACTCTGGTAAAAATAAAAGAATAAACAGAAAAAGAGAATAGATAAAGAACATAAAAACCATCCGTGGTCCACTGTGAACAAAATGCTAACTGTGATTGTAACCCTTGCAATTTTCTGGTTAATTGTGATAACCTCAAATATCAACCAGCCACAGGAAGGGGACTCGCCAACTGCTATGACGATCTCCTGTTACTCCTCCAGCCTAACAACAATCCAACCGTCGACATCCCAACAGATCTTTGACCACAAAATCTTGGCAGGGAAAGCAGAATAAATTTAGGCCAGCCTATTGAAGTGTCAGTTTAACCCTCCTCTAGCATCAATAAGACCATCCAATGCCCATCCTTATGGAGAACCATGGATCTACTGCATATCCTATGCTGACTAGAGACAACTTACAGGGCTGCCGACACCACTGCCCTAACAGACACCTGATTCAGCGAGGAGCTGGATAATTCTTCTTCCTCACTCAAGGCTGATACATACTCCACAAGAACAGAGAAATTTGTTCTTGGTCTCGAGGCTGCAGCCTGGTCTCGCAGCCCTGGTTTCAGAGTTCTTGCAGCTTGTTCTCGACATATCATCCAGGCGGAACTTTTTTCTAAAGTGGTGTCCGAGAACTGTTGTGTGATTGGTCAGAAAGATGGAGTGGGCGTGGTCCTTTGAGGACTTACCAGGAGTTCGGCGCTTGAGTTTCTCATGAATTATGAAATGTCCTGGTCAAAACGAACTTTGTTCTTGATCTCGCAGCATCGAGAACAAGAACAAAGTTCTCTGTTCTTGTGGAGTGTGTATCAAGCTTCAGTCGGACAAGGGAGCTCACAGAGGGAGGCTTTGTGTTCACATTAATTCCCGTAACGTGTGACAGTTGAGGGGTCCTGTCACTAGAATACCTCCTAATAAGTACCTGCCCTGGCTACCTTGCCGATGAGTCTGGCTCTTTGGCGATGTGGTCAGCGCTTTTAACTCTTACCCGGGAGCCTGGGGTTCAATTCCCTGCCTGGGCCCTCCTTTGGCCTGCCACACATGCATTGTAACATATTTTTAGTGCATACAGAGATTTTCTCAATGCTACCGATTCATTTTTTCGGAGAATTCTCCAAGGTGATTGCGTGTGGTATTTACATCTGATCCAATGCAAATGTCTGTGATGATATCAAAGCAGGGTAGGCTAATGTAATGCTAGCCTGGGTACCCTGGTGTCCCTGAGTTTATTTTGATGAACTTCAGTAAATGTAAGCCAAACAACTTGCTAATATTCTCACCAGAGGGGATAATGCTCTGAACAAGAGTTATGGCAACATTACTGATGTTTTCCGTGCAAAATCATACACACTGCTTCGAGTTCCCAACCACAATACTACCAGGTTATTTCCATCGTACAAAAAGATACTGAAAATACTGAAACCCACCACGTATCGTGGACGGAGCATGCCACTGCTCAATTGTAGGAGTCTCTTGCATGCATAGACTGAGACATTATGATGGGGAATTAGACGAGAGGGTCTCAGGCATCACCAGCTACAACAATAGCTTTAGTAACATGACCATTTGTTGACGTTAAACAAATAAACAAATGTTCTAACTCTAAGGCATGGCTTACTCCTCACATCAAACAATCTCTGAAGCAAAAAACACAAAGCCTTTTGAAAGCAGAAGAGATCTCTGCCAGGTGCATTTTTTTGTCCCTTGCGGCAGTTGTTGATCACTTGCATCCCCAACCAGCCAGTTAAGAGGAGGAAGGAGTCAGCAGTCAGTGATGATATAAACAGAGCACAAAATAAAATTGGTTTTTCAAAAATTGTTCATCCCTGCCTCCGCGAGGCATTTCCGCATACATTCATAAATGTGCACATAAAAATTAGGCTGATGGGTCCAGCTGTGTGCAAGATTAAGTTTGGACAGGTACACATGGGCGCAAGCACAAAGACACACACACACACACACACACACACACACACACACACACACACACACACACACACACAGAACACACACATCCAGTGGCACCTAATGACTTACAAACTCCACCCAGTCAGTGTACCCTCTCTTCTTTACAACATCTAACAAATCTCAATAAACTAACTGGTATAAATCAGGAAATCAAACACCCAACCTCTCCTATGTCAATGAGGAGGCCCTCCCCTGCATTGCACATCAAATGATACCAGGTTTATTGTCACTCTCTGCATAACGTTAAGATGCAGATATAGAACTTAGTGGTAAAAAAAAGGCTCGGTTTGAGAAAAACCTAGTTCCTACTGCCATTACAGTTTAAGCAACAGACGGAGGTGAACACATAAGTCATCCTGAACTGACATATGTTTTTTTTTCTGTTTGTTAATGTTTATACTGGTAAATGTCTATTTGGCTATGTTCATTGCATGTGACGTGATACATTCTCGCGCTATACTGTAACACGACAACAAATCCCCCGTGGCTATGAATAAAGTGTCGTGTCTAAAATTGAATAAAATACAGGTATGGTAATATTAAAAAGTAAAATGCAAAAAGCACAATGAAATATAAATGCGCTAACAGATAGGAGGCATGACAGCACCTACAGAACTGTATGCCTGGCAGGTCTTCCGCATTTTTCTGAACTTAGAATCACTGAACCGCCCGGAACAACTAGTTCCTGCTGCTTCCCCTTTGGTCTGTAAAACTTCAGGCTGCCTTGGAGTGCCAAGCTAATGGGCAGGGAGGGTGGTGTGGTGTTGAATCGAGCAAGAAGGACACGGGAGCATGACCTTTTGCAGGGGATATGATTATATGCTGCAGCCAGCAGGTAGCTATTAAACCAAGCCACAGATCCACCAACGGAAACGTCCGTGAAGCGCTTAATCCAATACAACTGAAATTTATAAAATATGCATAAATGGCAATTGTGCCCAAGTGAATACAAGAAAAGCAATGATAATGATGGCAATAATAAATTATTATGATGCCAATTACAATCAACAGTCGGCAAAAGACTCCCCGGTGGCTCTTCATTGTGGGGAAATTTAATGTTGATGACCACAGAGAAATCAAAAACACAATAGCTTCATTTTTTCTGAAGCTATGACACGCATTTAAAAACTGCGCCTTCGCCATACGCTGGTCCGCTGAGTCCGACTCGGTAACCTTCCCTTGGGTCCGGGGTAAATAAGTAGAAAATGCAGAATTCATCTGAGCAATCATTCTATTTTTAAAGAGTTGAGGACAAAAAGTGGTGCTCTTTAGTCCAAACAGCACGTAAAGCCACAGGGGAAAAGCACTTTTTGAACAAAGCCTCAGCATATAAGATAATCAGCCATCTTTTGTTTGAAAAAACCAGAGAGGAAAAAAAGAAAACGAGAAAATTGCTTGGAGATGTCTGAACAAATGAAGACTGTCTGCTGTAATTTATAAGGCAATAAATAACATCACATTGCTGGTCTACACTGCGCTGCGGCTTAATTCCTCTTTTAGTCTGAACCATAAAGATAACAAAAGGGCGACGCTGCTTAAAATGTATTAGTTTGCAGCGTACAGTTTTCTTCACCGGGGCTGGTAGTGCATTGTTTGCTAATTTCCTGATGGCTGCCATCAACAAAATGATATATATATATATATATATATATATATATATATATATATTTGTTGCGCTTATGGAGGCAACGTCCCTCTTTGTGAAGAAACGCGGCAAAAAGGCCCAGGAGTCTCTCATTTAAATTGATGGCTGTATGACTGCACATTCCATTAAACCCATGACAAGACTGCCAACAGGCAAGTACTATTTTGGCAATATTTCTGTGTAAGGGGAGGGGCTGGGGAGAGAGAGAGAGAAAAAAAGAACAAAAAAAGCATTCCTTCGTGCTGTAAGCGCAACAGAGGGACGTCGGCAGTAAAGAGCCAGCTGACACCAGTCAAATCAAGTCACCGTCCTCAGCCTGAATCAACTCATAATGGCCGGAATAAATTGGGATCACCATTTTTGTGTCTCTCTATGAGTTTCATTAGCTTCCGAGGAGCTCGCCGTATAAAATTGTTATTCATTGAGGTCAGACTGGATGCTAGGAACAGGAAAAGTCCATATTGGGTAAATAATAAAGAACACACAGAAGGATGATCGCCCATCACATCAAGTTGGGCAAAAGGTAAAGTCTTTCAGGGAAAAAAAACAAAACCCGACCAAACTTGAAAAAGTAAAGCAACGAGCTCCAAAGTATTTTTGAATTTGTTCCACTTCAGTTCCCTGTGGTTGCACGAACTAATTTTTTAAGAAATTGGAAATTGGACCTTGAAGTTGAGCCAACTCAAAAAAAAAAAAAAGCAGCTTGTCGCCTTATTTTTTTTAGTTCAGTCTACTTCTTATTTTTTACTGTGCCGGGGCACCCCGTGATATTCAGTATCAGCGAGCCCTGCTATGTGCATATTACAGGCATTGACAAGCAGGCATTATTTTGAGGGTGAGAGAGAGTCTTGAGATGGAACAACTTGAGTCAAAGTAATCACGCTCAATACAGTGTTCCTCGTAAATCACTTTTCTCAGGACTGTCACACATACACTTTGCAGGGAAGTTTCAGGGAAATGTCAGGCTTTTGCATTCGAGCAATTCAGTTTATTTTGAAGGGAAAGAGTGCACCTGATATGGAAGCTCACACCTGGGAGTTCCTTATATGGCAGGCAGATCATTCAGAGAAGCGTTGTCATGCTGCACTCATTAGATAGATAGATAGATAGATAGATTAACGCATTGTCTCCTTGTTATTTTAAGGGTAAGTAGAGTCCTGTGCGCATTTAACTGCGGTTAACTGTTATCATACGCAGGACCTCTGAATAAACTGATTGTAATATTACAGTTAAAATAACTGGTAAAAAAGGGGTCAGTTTATAAAAGTGTAGATAGATTGTTTTAAGTAAACCAATTACTTAACTATCAATCAACTAGAGCCGAACAATTTTTTTTAACTTTTTTTCAAAAATATTTCTAAATTATGAATTATTATTATTATTTTTTTAGTCTTATTATGTCCACTCTGCCATTGCATGATCTCACAGAAGGTTCTCTTCCTTGTGTCCGTGGAGGAAAAAAAAAAAACTTTTTATTTAGTTGGCTAGCTGTATGCTAGCACACTTAGGCACTTCCCACTCTTAATTCTCTGTGGCTGAACTACTCTAGCACACTTTCACCCAGAAACTCTGTTCACGCATTAAATTGTTCACAGTCTTTAACAGGGGTGTGCCCTCAGTTTCTTCTCTGCCATTTCCCTGTGCTATTTAACAGTGGCGGTAGGTGGACGGAAAACTGGTGGGGCGGAAAACTTCCCTTGAAACGAATGAGATTAGAGACCCGATTTCAAACACTGCCCTGAGTCAACAAGTTAGTTTCTCTTATAATGAAATGTTTAAGCGAGTGAATAATAAATTTGATAAAATGTTTAATTCACATGACTTAATAGGCAACTCTTCATGAAAAAAAAAACCATTGTGGATTGTCCACGTAAAATTTTGTCACATCCAAAGCAAGCCGTCAAACCTGTGCGTAGTGATTGTTTAATTGAACAAGACTTAAATGCTCTCTTTTTTTTTTGCATTCAACTGGTGCGTTTGATTTCTGGTCTTAACAAAGACAATTAGCTACACCTGAGAGGGGATAGTTCAAGTGTATTTTACCAGGGAAATAGACTGAAAACAGAACAAGACTAATAAGCAGTTAAAAGACATGTTTAACGCCCTCCTTGTTCTCTGTCCACCGCCCGCCACTGCTATTTAAGCCTGCTAAGTTACCTCAGTAGCAAAGCAGTCATCCTTAGTGACAGTAGCAGCATTACAAACTTGGATGTTTCCTTTTCCAAAAAATCTGGTTTTGTGAGTTAAAATTAAATGTATCTGTCTGAGTTTTGTTAGGCTGTCATGGGGGGAAAAACTAAAAAACAAACAAAAAACATTTTGCTTGGCAACCAACCCATGGTCTAGATAGGGTTCTCCTATGGTGTCTCAGGGCTCAGTTCCAAATCATGTTTCCTTAGAGTAAATGGCAGTTTGTCTCTCAGTCAGAGTGAGCTGTTGAGTGCCTGTAAGAAGCTGCTGATGGCTCTCGCGCGCACATCATGGAACCAAGAGTCACATCAACCAGAAACCACGAAGAATGGCAGGCCCCTCAATTCCTCCGGTCAATGACCCCTCCACCCACCCAGGAAAGAACGCACTGTCCATCTCTTAGTCATCCTCTGCCATCTCAAATCTAATAAAGTCCTCCGTTTCCCATCAGCCGTCCAGCCCCCAGTCATTTTCTCCACTGTAGCCTCGGGCAAAGGTTTCTCAGTGTCCTGTGCCCCAATAGTCCTGTCACCGTACCTCTTAATAGCCCAGGCAATTTGACAGCATCCCGCTTTAACTGAGCACACTTATGTAATATAAACATGTCAGGATAAACTCAGAAATATAAGTGTCTTTTAGCATCCATAAATGCCCCTTAAATGTTCACTCTGTCAGTCAGGAAGACAACTTTTTTGCCCTTTAAAACATGTAAAACAGACTGTAGGACAATACCAAAATGAATATAACTGTTCCTGTATTGAATATATGATTAGTAAAAAGATTTCTTGAATAGTAAGTGTCTTACTATGTTATGTATGTATAAATCTTTGTATGCATGTATTTTATGTGCTGGGAACATGTGTGTCTGTGTGCATGCATATACACGGTAAAACCCAAATTATTTGGTGGATTCAAAGTTTTGACAGGACTAATTATCTAAAAAACTGAGGCAATATAAATTTTGAGTACTCTGAAAGACATTAAAAATAACTTTACAAAAATTTATTTCAATACATTTTAGCGGTTTGTTAGAAAAAAAAACTCAAAATAACCAATATATTGTCTCATACTTAACTTTTTGATTTGCAGCAGCAAGTATCTTAAAGAGAAAAATTAATTTGAAACTGTGGAAGTGTGAGCCCATGTCTGTGTTCATAATGTGACCCTCACAGCCTGAAAACCATAACAAGGCTATAACATGTCAGTAAGGTAAATTTTTTTATTTCTTAGCTGGTAGCTAACTACAGCAGAATGACCACAACAAACATCGATAAAGATTTAAACTTCTTTTTCTTCATATATGAAAAAGATAGTTTTCTTGAGGTTGTGCTCTTGTTCATAACATTTATAGAATTTACAGAACAATTTAGGTTGAGCATTAGTTTGTAAGCCTCTTTTGTAACATTTAAAAGACACTAAAGTGCAAGTAAAAAGAAAAAAAACATTGCAATCTTGTGCATTTTTAAATAACAAATCAGTAAAAAAAATAATAAAAATCAGAAATCTCATGGAAGTAATTACTTGCATATGCAGACATGCTTAGCAGAGTTGAGAGAGCATGACACCCATTGCTGTAACCTAAGGTTTCTTAGCAACTTTCAGAGTTTTTTCTAGGAACTCCAGCATGTCAGTGTGCAAGTCTTGCCCCTCTCAGACCGCAAATGAGCTCTGCCATACTCAATACATATTCTGAAGCTGAGCTTGAGCAGCAGTGCGTACAAACACTTCTCAGCAAACTGGGCAAGGTGAGGTAAAGTTTTCCCATGTGCGAGAGGGTCCTCATCAGCACTGAGTTCAGTCATCCTTTCATGAATTGTGAACTCATTTTTTGAGGTAGCATCTGAGGTGATCCTCTTTTGTGGACTATGCATCCTCTCCGTGTTTACTCTTTCATAACCCTGTATGCTCGTTATCAGTCTCCTCTGATCTCTTCTAGTTTTCTCGGCTGGTTGCTTGGCACCTGGAAAGGGTGTTTGCCAACTTTGGCCTACTATTTCCAGTTAAGAGACATAGTCCACGAGGTTATATTTAACCTCCTCTCTTGAGGGAACAAAACTATCCATGAATCTCCGGTAGAGAGACGTGGCCGTGTTCACGATCAGCTTGGGATCCCTGTCCTCGTATCTTTGTCTGAAATCTCCTCCAATATTTTTTGCACTTTTCTGAACCATCAAAATAGAAAATATCTTCCAACTTTGGGGCAGGACAGAGGAGAAAGTGGGGCATTTTTCAACACGAAGGGCATTCGTGAAGGAGCTGAGCGAGCTCAATACATCTGTTACAGCCTCTATAACTGTAATGTCTTAACCTTTGGAGATGAGGTGCCATTTTTTCCAATCGTCTGCCAGAATTGTACAGACCGCTTGCTGGTGTTCCAGAAATCTCTCCACCATTTCCTCAGCGTGTGGGCTCAACATGGATCGGTGTGAGTTCGGGCACTTGTTTTTCTACTTTGTAGTTGGGACATCTTTTGTGACCTGCAGAAAACAGACAGTGTCTTTCTCAACTTTAAGAGTACTCCAAACACACGGTCCACATCCAGACCTTTAATCGGTTGTTCCAGGTTAAGCTCAAGGCAAGGAGTCCATGCAAAATTGTGATAAAATGCATTTTTGTTTGCTGACGAATTATCAGTGGTGATACTAGCAATGTTTGAGATGACCAACTTCCATGATTTGCGTATCTTCTCAAACACCTCCCTAAAGCTGTACCCTGTGCATTCCAACTTCAGCCCAACACAGCCTGAACAGCAGTCGACATGTCCCAGAACTGTCTTATAAATTGCAAAATTCCCGCCATTAATGTGGATGTGGCCCCGCTGGTCCATGGTTCAGTAGCACATGAAATAAAGTGAAATTTGTCAGAGATTTCAGGGAAGATGAAATAGTTATCCGGAGGAATGGCATACCTGTCATTTACCTGTTCAAAAAGTCATCTGATCCTAGGTTTCTTAAAAGTATACCAAGGGATCTGATCCATGTATAGGAAGTCTGCTACATCCCAATCCAGTTCTATCCCACATAGCAAAATTGGTGTGGCCCAGTTCTGGCCCAAATAATGCACTTTTACGGCCCAATTCTGGCCCACATACATAAAGGTTGACGGCCCTGTTGTGGCCCAGATTTGGTTTGCCAGAGCTGGCCCACATATGGGCCAGCACAGGGCCAGCTCGCATACAACTGGCCCACATGTGGCATGCCATCACAGAAACGGTGCCATCATTGCCAGACCTGGCCCACATCCGGTCGACATACCACTTGCCATGCCAGCAGTCGCCCAGCAGTGCCGGATTAATGCCGGATCCGGGCCAGACTCGTCTGCTATGTGGGATGCTTCATTTGAGATCATAAGTTACCTGTTGTGCATCATAAGTTACCTGTTGTTCAAATACTGCTGGTAGAGTAAGCTGTGTGTGTAATGTTTTAATCACAAGTCATTCCTCCTCAACTTCTCTCTGGTGCTCTAAAATACTACCTTAATATTTAATTTTCTTTTTTTTCTCACATTAGATCAGGCCTCAAAGCATAACTAATTCATTGAATTAATGAATCTTAGAAATTACAAAGTAGGCCTATGATGTTGTGGCCACATAATAAAATGAAAACTCCTATCCATACTGATATTTGTGAGTTTTTTATTCATTTTATTTCATTTTTTTAATTATTATTACTATTATTGTGGGTATACACCAGTGAGTTCCAATTGCATAATGTAAGTCAGCTGATATAAAACCCCAATTCCAAAATAAGTTGGCACAAAATGGAAAATTCATATTAACAAAAAAAATTTTATATCTAATTTCTGTGCGTTAATTAAATTTAAAAGTCTTTGAATCTGTAATGATTCATGCATAGATAAATAATTCCTCGAATAAGCTCCATGAAAGTGACTTTATGGAAAGGTATGGGCTATGATTGGACTGCAAGAACTGCTGTAAGAGCATTATGACATAAAATGTTACCTACATTTTTTTTTTCTCCCCACTGCTAAACCCAAGTCAGCATCAATGAAAATATCAATATAAAATAATTTTATAATGTCATGGTTCTGGAGGCTGGCGTTGGCTTGGGAGCTTTCTCTGTTGCTCTCCTCTGAGACGATATCGTTTTGCCCACAATCGGATTCTTTGGCCAGCTGGCATCAATTGTGGGCGGTGCCTGAACTCTATTTCAGCCCAAGTTTCGCCTCGCCACCTTTGCTTGAGTGTCAGTGTTTTATTTGCACTAAAGCCCGTTAGTTCTCTAGCTAGTGTAATGGCTTGAAAAAAAAACACAAAAAAGAAAACAAGCAATGAAAACCTTAACAAATTTATTCTTCACTAAATAAAAAAAAAGTTCTACGAAAAATCCACTGTTCAATCCTCTAATAACACTCTAATGCCCCTGTGTAACTCTGTTGCCAAAACAAAAACTCTGCTTCTGCTCTGCTTTGCCTAAAATCACAGCATTTATATAGACTAGCAACATTTTGGAAAGATCTTCAGGATTCCTGGGTAATCCTGCCCCCTCCCGGCAGGAAGGTGCCAGAAGCTTCTGGAAAACACTAGTCTATTTCAAATGAAATTACATCAGATGTTTTGCTTCAGACACACCACCAGAGGGTGCTGAAGAACAAAATAAATAGCTGACCAGCAAGGCAGCAAAAACAGCATGTATCAAATCTCCATCTACAGTACAAATTAAATATAATGCTGTACATAAAATACTCATTCATAATACTAGCAAGTTGGTGAGGAATTAGTTGCAAAAGAGGAAAGTGGTAGTTAATAATGGAATCTTTATTACTCTTTTCCTCTGTCTGTGCACCGTCTGGTGCTTAATCATTTTATCTCAGTTTCTGAGATTTTTCCTGTATTTCGTTCAGTCTCTCACATTGCTTCCTTATTTTTACTTGGACTAGATTTATGTCCTTTGGAAGCGTGAGCCTCTTTCTGTTACTCTCGTCTGTGTTTGTCATTTTGCTGTACTTCCATTCGTTCTGGCCACTGCATTTGGCGTCTCAAAATACCAGCCATCACATATTAAGTATGTATCCAGTATGCAATACGTAAATTCAATGTATCAGTCAATAATGGTCAGGTTTAATAGGCATAACATGAAATGTAATGCAAGCTCTATCAAAGAAGCAGGCAGACTTTTTGCTCACCCTTGCCGGGAGTTCTGTGTTTTTGACGTGACCCCTCCAGCGACTTGTAAGCGGTTCCCTTCCCAGCGCTCTTCTATCATAACTAGTGCTGAGATCCTGCACTTGACTCGGTTCACTAATCTGGAGGTGCGAAATGCCTCATCGCTCATTACAACGCAAGCTCATTTTAACCAAGCCGCACAAAACACCTGTACTCCTCTGTAATCACCTCACTTACACAAAGGACGCTGATCCTCGGGGACACATACATCACCCTTCAGCGAATGCTATGTTTTATTCATTTACACCATATCCTGTCTCTAAAATAAGAACCCAAAACCTGCATAGACTGCTTGCATTTGAGAACTCATGGAGATGATTCATTTACTGCATTTTACTTCCATCCCGAAGGAGGCAGTGGTTACTTATAGAATTATCATTTTTTAATTGCACATAATTGTTATCCATTATTTCCCTCATGCGTGTGGCATAGCGGTGCAGTAGGTTGCACTGTTGCTTGACAGCAGGAAGTTGGGTCCAAATCCAGCCTGGGACCTTTCTAAGAGGAGTCATTTATTTTAACAATGTTTTATTTTTTTTTCTCAGTGATCATCTACAATTCCTGCGCATCCACTGTGTCCTTCCACAGACCAAAGACTTGCATACTAGGCTGACTGGAGACTCTAAATTGCATATCAGTGTGAGTTTAGGAGTTAATTGTCATTTGGCCCTGTGATGGACCAATCAGGGACCATACTACAAAGCAGGATTTGGTGCTTAGCAAGGTAACTTTAGGACTAACCCTGGGTTTTCAGCGGTTCACTTTTTACTGGGGTACATCACCGTGGTAACTTATGCTGACCGCCTAACTTGCTCCGGAGTATAAAGCACTGCCTACTGACCAATCAGTTCTCTTGGAAAATGGCCTGAGCATTCCTAAAATATCCTGTAGACCTTGATGCGCATTTAGTGAGAAAGGTCTTAGGAAAAAATTTATTTTCTGAGATCGCCAAACCCCCTTTGTTAGTTTTGCTCCACCAGGGTTTCAGCTAAAATAATAAGAGTAAAATTGTCATAGCCGACATAAGAATACATTTAAGCAACACATTAATTTTATGACACACAAAAATGTTAATATATACTCAGATCTACTCGTGTCCTCATGGAAGCAATATTATATTCACATTAACTTGAGCATTAATATCTTTTTTTGCCAGCTTTCCTTGTGGCTTTTGGCAGCTGCAACGGTGTTGCTTTTGGCCTGGATAATATGCTTATATTCCTCATATTTTGTTTACATAATTGTTTGCTCCTCCATAGTGAAGTACGCTGCTCTGCTAGATTTTTCCATGACTGCGATTGGTCATTTGCAGCAAACACCACCCCTTTTTTGTGAGCGCGCACAGACCTAGATTGGAAAACCCAGGGTTGACTTACCGAGTTGATAACCACCTTCATATGACCGCTTATCGGGATTGTGAATGTCTGGTTAAGTGAAACCAGGTAACAAAAAGAGATGTCCCAGGCATGTTGAACATGTTTCGTCGTACAGCACCCTGGACATGTTATTTAATCTTGCGTAGTGACTAATGCCCAGATTAGACATAAAACAGATTTTAATTCTCAAGAACTCAGTGTAAAGTTGTGGAATAATCATATTCTAATTTTGCTTATTTTAAGTGATCATCATTTTCTCTTGACTCTCCTTTTAATTTTTCTCTTTTCACGTATTCTTAAGAACAATATCCTTGCATAATAGGGATGTGAACATCATACGACCTCTAATGGATGTATTTTAAGACGTAACATAATGGCTTGTTATCTCTCCGCGCAGCTCTGTTTCAGATGACACGCACACACAGACACATTATCCACAGGAAGAGTACTGCTTCTAAGAGTACTGCCAAGTTGTGAAATTTAAAATAACACTCATGGCATAGATGAGTCCAAATGCAAGAGAAAATAAGTGTTCCAACTGGTTCCTCTGACGAGGAAAGTAATCGGTATTCAACATTTCTTTCGAAATTTCAATGAAAGAAATGTGTTTATTTTATTGGTCCTCAGAAAATATGACTTAAAGTCTGCGCATGCTTTGTCCAACCATTGGTTTTCTTTCATTTCAATAACGTTATATGAAGATTGGATATGAGTGATTCTATGAAGATGAAGCACAAGTTGATTAAAAAAAGCAAGGCAGGGTCAGCCGAAAAGAGTCTTACATCTCAAAACCTTTTAATTCAGAGAAGAAATATCACAGAGAAAATAATCCGCAGTGTAGTCATAACTGGCGGTGCCAGTTTTTTATATGTCATCAGTAAATATTGAACAGAAATAGATTTAAATTGTTGTTTTGACAATGACACAGGAGACACCCTCACTGTGATGGAGAAACGGACGTTTCCCTCCTGATCGGTTAACAAAGAAACTGGCATGGATGCAATCAAAATCTTTAATTTGATTCAAAATAATAAATCAGGGTAGATATTATTAGTCTTTTTCATACACGCAGCTCGAGGAGCTACTCTAAGTGTACACTCTAAGATGGCTGCAGTTAGAAAGTCCCCAAATATTTATACTGATAGATAGATAGATAGATAGATACCCACCCTCAGGTTAAAGCTAACAGTTTATTGAATTCAAGAGAGGTTTGCCACCAGGGATATGTAGAGTTTTAAGCCCCAGCAGTTTTTCAATCCTCAGAATTATTTTTTTTTGCAATTTCAATGGTGAATTCTCATGAAGATTTTTTACGTTTGCAGCTCATTTTCTCGACCGAAAACATGAAAATAAACTGAAATACAATGTAATTCTAAATGCTGTAAGTGTCTTTTCTGAATTGAGCCACATTTTTCCTCTTTATGAAGCTTAAATCTTGAATTATACAGCATTAAAGTGGGGAACCCATAAATAGCCAAATTTGGCTTCTGCACAAAGGGGTTGAGTAAGTCAGGAGAATATTTTGTGGATCCCACCTGTTGACAGCAATAAGCTGTGGGGAAAAAAAATTAATAAATAAATAAAAATTTCCCCCCTGTTGGCAGCTATAAGCTGTGGGGGGGGAAAAAATTCTAATTTTTTTTTTTTTCATTGCCAGCAACAAGCTTCCGTACCTTTGGAATTCAAAAGAAAAAGAAAAAAAATCATTATTCATTCATTATATTACAATCATTTGTGTGATCCAAGAAACGTGGATGATTTCATCCCAGGATGAAGAATTACCATCTGCTCAGCGTCGACCTGATGTCACAAGAGAGGAGACCACAGATACACCCTCTATTCTCTGGAGAAAAACAAGAACCGAAAGCTGGACTGCTGCTTCCTGTCAGATTTCGGGGAGGACAGGCCAGTGCACCTCATTTCTCCGTGCTCATTCCACGCGTGTCTGAGCCTGTATCTTCTCTCAATTGAGCCCTGCATCCTCATTGCTGCGGAGGGAATGAAAAGCAACGAGCGCTGGTCCCTTGCGGTTATGTTAATCCCCACAAATTGAAATTCAAGGCTTTTCAGAGAAATGCAAGTTATTTATTCTTGGAGGTCACATTTTGTTTCTGAGGGAATTTGTTCATTTATTTATTTATTTACTTAGTTACCTATTTTAAGCTGGTTAACTTACCATTTATTTCAAACTTTGTCAGATCTCACAATTAGAGCTCTCACATTTATGATTTAATTACCCTAATAATTGAACATTGCTGGACGCCTGTCATATTTTGCTTTAACCCTATCATGATTGCATTATTTATTCATTCATTCATTCAGTAAGCAGGTTCAATTGCCCGTTATTTCAAACATCGTCGTGCTTTGTCCTCCTAGGTAAATTTCACATTTAAAATCTAATTATTCAGTCTGCTAAGCTAACATTGCCGGACCAATATCGTTTTTTGCATTTGTGATTATTGCACTATTTATTTATTTTTGCAAACATCATTCAGGATTTTGGTAACATTACAACCTTGTCATATAAATATCCTGAACGACATAATTCTTCCAGTCTTGGATCTTTGTCTGTGGAGTTTGCATCTTCTCCCCAAGTTTGTCTGGAAATCCTTTGGGTCCTCCAGTGACCCATACCCCCCCCCCCCCCCCGCGCAGTACAAAGAAATGCATGTCAGGCTAATTAGGGATTCTTTATTGCCTGTAAGTATGAACGAGTGAGCGAGTGAGTGTTTCTGTGTGTGTGTGTGTGTGTGTTCCATGTGATGGATTAGCAAGCAGTGCAAGTTGTGTGCCTGCCTTTAACCCATAGTCTGCGGGGATAGGCTCCAGCTGTCCTGTGATCCTGTCCTGTGAAGCGGTGTAGATAATGGATGGGCATAATCACGTCAAAAAAAATAAAAAAAATAGAAGCATTTGATAATTCCTCTGGAATGACAATGTTCCAGAATTTTGATATTGCAACTGCTGTGGAAAACAACTCCTATTCTCCCACAAGCACACGGCATTTCCCATGGCCAGATAGACACGCGGAAAAGACAATTATTTAAAAGGAAAAAAAAACAGCCATTGAAAGGTGGAGAGTTATTGACTCGGCTTGCGCATGGAACCAGTAAGACTTTTTTCACCCGAGTGCTATGTTTCATACACACATGACATCCCCTGAGATTACATTCCATCTGTTCATAAATTCACTTGACCCTCTGAGGATTAACATGCAATTTATGACAGGTTGTTCCTGGGCCCTCTCACACATAAGTCCCTCCACATGGAAATATTGGTTTCTAAAAACATTAAAACACACACAGACATATACAGTGTATTTATATTATACGCACATTTTCATGTTGTGGAGAAATGATTAATTAAAAATAACCTTAGAAACAAAGCGCTGAAAAAATCTGCAAAAAAATAAAAAATATATGATATTCATAATATATAAAATATACAAAAAAGCAAAGTCCGGACAAAGTCTGATCATTTTTTATTTGTGATCTTCATACACAACTGTATATGAAGATGTGTTCGTGTGTCTACATAGTGCTTTAGGGGCCTGTTTTACAAAGACCTTTAACACATGCAAAATCTTTTTGCCCATGCAAAACTGGAAACCTTGCCTCTGATTTGCGCAAGGCAAGTACCCTGGTCAGTCATGGGCAAAGTTATTGGTTTTGCACTGGCGAAAAGATTTTGCGTGGGCGAAAGGTCTAAGTAAATCAGGCCCTGGGTTTATATAACTGAATTTCCCATTAATATTTCTCAGTTGAAGTAGACATCAAATGCAGTCCATTCTATACACTCTATCAATTAAATGCAATTGAAACCCTGTTCCTGGACATCTATCATCTTTGCAGATTCACTCTGAACCAAAGAAACCACAGTTCATTCACAGGTCCAGACAACCTGTAAATTAGTCTGGTCAGATATGCCAACTTAGGGTTTGAAATGAAGACCTAAAAGATAGTTATCCAGGTACAGGGTTTGTCACCAATGACACACCATGTTCAGAGTTGCATACTTGTTAACTGCATTATGCACCAGTGCACTGTGGTCTGGATACTACATGCTACGTGCTCAATGGCAGTATGCAGTGTCATAGCTAGTGTGACAATTACCTTGTAGTGCTTTGCACATTCACATCACCACAAAGCTATTACGATTCCCAGCGTCTCGCTGGGAACCATTGGGTTGTGGGATTAATCTTATCAAAGTTATGGCTCTGACTTTGTACTGTGAAATGTAAGTAGTGTAGTAAGTAATTTAAGGCATTCCAGTACATTTCATGGTTGTTACATTCTGTATACGGCTTGCTACTTTTAGCCACGATCTTAATTCAAATTGTAAGTGGCAGACGATTCCAAACTCAGTCTATACGAATAATAAACCCTCAGGCGCCAAACTATGTGCCTTTTTTTATTTCAAAAGTTGAGTATTTACAGTATCTCTTGACTCCCACAGCTATAGCTAGCAATCTAGGTGTCATGGTTATGGTTTTTGGTCATGTTCATGATTTTGTCTTTTATTTATTCTTTTTGGTTATTGTAATACTCCATTCCATTTCTCTGTTCCATTGCACTTGTCTCCCCTGTCTTGTGATCTAGTTGGTTCAGTCGGTCTTCCCTGTTTACTTCCTTTGTCTTACTGCTCTGATTACAAACAAAACTAACATTTGTATTTTGTATCATAGTCTACTAACACAACTAATCCATGTATATAGATTTCTAACTTACGAACGAGCACTGTAGTTGAATCTGTAAAGTCGCGCCACTACTAATTAATACTAATTCCCTCTCAGCAATCGCCCAGTTCTAGTCTCCGCCTCTTGCTTAACTGCACCTGTCTTCCCCTGAGTTTCTGCAAGATCGGTCACACGTGCTTAATTACTTTCCTGCACTCGTTATCTGTGCACCTAGAAATCCCTGACCGGAGCTGTTTAAATGTCATAGGCTGTCGGCGTGATTCCCGTCTGTGTCAATTTTCGTGGTTAGGGTTTCCCTCATGTGATTCTCCCTTTGTAATTAATTTGATCCAGTTCACCTGTTTCCTGCATAGCATGTGACTTCCCTCTTATCTATTTAAGCAGTCTTTTCACAGCCAGCTCCTTATCAGAGCGTTGATCAATATTTCATTGTGCAGAGCGCCTTTTATGCCATTGAGTATTGTTTTTCTTCTACTGGTTTGTACGACTTCAAGTCTTGCCTCGCCCTTTTAGCAATGTTTTGTCTTTTTGGATTTTGACCCTTTTTTGTATGACTATGATTTCTGTGTTTGGATGCCCTGTGTATGACCCTTGGATTTGTTCTTTGACTACGACCTTTTTCCAATCGTTTTTGCACCTCTGCTCATCTGTCTTACTGGTTCTAACCCCTGCCTGTCTAGTCAACACTGTTTTTGGATTTCATATTGTGGCTTGGCAATTCTTGTGTTTTTTGGCTTTGACTCGGACTCCATTAAAGGCATACGCTTTTTGGATTTCTGTCTCTCGCGAGTGTTTCCTGAACTGTACCTCACACCGGGAGCCCTGAAAAAATTATGGATCTGACCCACCTGTCTATGGGCTTGCTCCACCTGTACACCTTACAAAGTCTTGAGACCATAGAACCATCAGAACTGTTCACCTTATAAGAAGCATTTTCCAAGTGAAACTGGGTTCTTTTTGGCTTCCACGGTAAAACAGAAGTTTTTTTTTGTTTTTATTGCAAAGCAAGTGTGTTTAAGGAGACTTTCACTGTATTCACAACTTGATCATCCCTCCTGCTATCTGCACCTACTGTCGCCCACCTATTTCTTCCCTCACAATTGTGTTTGTCTCCCGTTTTCACACTTTAGAAAGCATATATTAAACTTGTGCCGCTAACAAGAGGCTCTGTGGAGACCCCGGAACTTTGAAAAGCCGAATGAGGGTAATGGCAAATGTGCTTGCCTTCGTGAGTGTTCGCGCATGTGTTTGTGTGTGTACGTGTGTGTGTTTGTTTGTGGATGAGCGAGTGTAGTCCGTGTGTGTGTGTGTGTGTGTGTGTGTAGGCGTTTGTGAGTGTGTGTTAAACTGCATCTCTGCTTCCTCATTTTAAATACACAGCCTGTTTCCCCATTGCACCACTCACACCCAGTCCGTAACCTCGTGTCACATTTCTCATTTCACCACAAAGATGCTGATCCATTCTCTTTATTTGCTCGTGTTTACACCTTTCACCTGTTGAAAAACAGTGTGTGAATAAAATATTAAGTATTTGCCAGGCATTCTTTTGAGCAGCCCGGTTTAATAATCACTTTGCGGTGGATAAATGAGAGTTGAATCCACTGGACGTGCCAGCAAACGCAAACATGTGCAAGTCATTTGAGGACTTATGAGTAATGAAGACATTAATAATAGAGTGCAGTTTTATTTGTCTTTGCTCATTGTACTTCCCTAGTCAGGCAAGGTAAGCTCCAAGATAAGTAATAAATTTGAAGCTATGTCTGGCACAGCAACAAATCATTTATTATTAATTGAACACATTTCACTATCTACTATGCTTTCATTTTCTTGCCTGTCCACAACTCACTACCCAATAAAAAATTGAAATATATTACTCCTCCGATTCAAATAACAAACTATATGACTTGTTTTGGTCTTGCCGAACACTCCTGAGAAGAAACAGCCGGAGAAGGAATGCAGGTAGGCCTGCACTGTAAAATGTTCGGTCAAATAAATTCCAGCAAAGTTAATTTCACACTGAAGGGTCTGATCCTATTTGGTTGCACATAAATGGTATTTGACTGTTGTTTTAACCGGTGGTTTTCAAACTCAGTCTTGGGGGAAACACTGTGTGTGTTGGTTTGTTCTTACCAAAGTAGCAATATAAGAATTTTAACTTGTTGTTAATTTCTCTGAATAATGAGTTTTTAAAATGAATTACTCAAAAGGCCAGTTCACCCCAAAATCAATTAAACATAGCTTTTAGGATAATTAAAATACTTTGGTAGACTGTTGGGTAGATAGAATACAGTTTGCATATCAAACTTCACAACAATTTCTGCAGATTATTTTGAATAACCCGGTCATGATTTCTTCAAAAAGAGATTGCTTTTGAATTTTTCTAATGCATTTTTGGTGCTATTGCCCCCAACGGACAAGTGCAATTTAGTTCCAATATACTCTGGACAAGGTTCATATGTCACAGCAGCCGATATCCATCACTCAGTGACTAACACCAAAATACAGTCTAAATGTATATGGATGAATAGAGTTACCGTTAGGAGGTAAAATATGTATTTCTGATTTTGAGGTGAACTATGCCTTTAAATTCTGCCAAAATAACCAAAGAATGGGAGGAAAAATAAATATTCTGGGGACAATTAGCTTCATAGTCCATACTGCAAGCTACAAACTGTAATGCCCCTCCCCGCAGGCATTGCCTGGCTGTGTGCACTTATCTAATTATCCAATTATCCCCAGTTTTTATCAGTTAATGAATGTCACCTGTTTTCTTTTGGCTTATTAACATTTCTACCTTTTCTATTTAGGGTTCTTAAAGTCTTCCCTCACGGGTGAGTTGCCATATTTGGTTCCCTGTTTTGTTTTGTCCACTTCCTCTCTGTTCTCCTAGTTTTACATTTGTGTTTGTTACTCCTCTACAGAGCCCGGGAAGTGCAATGACACGAAAAACATATAAGGCCACAAGATATAAGTCGTTCCCTCGATTTAGCCATCTCGTTCCCACAACTCAGCAAATTTGTGGCCACAGAATACAACTCCTCCTTGAGGGAACGACTCGTATCTTATGGCCATACGAAAGCTAAATTGTGAGAACGCCTTGTATCTCATGGCCACAAAATAGCTAAGTTGTGGGAACTACTTGTACTTCGCGGCCACGAAATAGCTAAGTTGTCAGAACAAAGTAGCTAAATCGAGGGAACAACTTATATCTTGAAGCCATGTCTTATTTATCGTTTTTCGTGTCAATGCTCTTCCTGGGCTCGGTACTCAACACTCTAATTATTTCATCAAATCCACGTCCCTGCATTTGGGTCCTCAGCTGCGCTCCTTGCCCTGGTGCCAATTTAACATCTCTGGGTGCCAAGGTGTGGCAAAAATCCATTCTAATGTCAAAAAAAAATTGTTAAAAGAAGCAAATTATCTATAAATGATCAAATTAAAGACTGAAGTCAATCAATCTGCTCCTAAGTGGCGTAAGTGTGGACAACAGGACACCAAAATTAAGGTCATGAAGAATTCAATGACCAAGCTAAGGGCATCACAGACCTGTTATTGCTCAATCCCGTGTGGCTGTATGCCACTTGTCCCTCTAAGAAGTGGGACGCCGGCCGCTTGGGGCAGCGTAACTAGGTAGCATGTCGGAGTCTCGTTCATTATTGGAATTAACCAGACGAATCGCTCAACCAGCTAAGAACGGCCATGCACCACCACCCACAGAATCGAGAAAGAGCTATCAATCTGTCAATCCTTTCCGAGTCTGGGCCAGGTGAGGTTTCCTGTGTTGACTCAAATTAAGCCGCAGGCTCCACTCCTGGTGGTGCCCTTCCGTCAATTCCTTTTAGCAAAACCATTGTGTTTCATCTTAAATAAATTATCCCAAAGGAATCAACCAGATTTCAAACATCTGCTAACTTTCTTTACATTTAACTCTAAATTAGCTGAGTCAGCACATGAGTTAGCCCATGAAACCCATTCTTTTAATTTTTTGCCTCTTTTTATTTAATTTTCGGCCATATCGTGCAGTAAGCTTTGTTTGCCATTATTGTGCATTGGCAAATCACCCCAGAAAACATCAAAAACGCCCAATGAAGAAAAAATAAAAAAGAAATACATTCTGTCAAAATTTTCGAATTGCAACTATGGTTGAAATGAAAACCAGGACCACCAGGACTGGGTTTGAAAACTATTGGTTAAAGCATGAGACACGGCAGTTTGTTACAAAAAAAAAAAAAAAACAGGTCAGTAAACAAACAAAAATGACAGTTGCTTTCTGCAGAAAAAAAGAGTGAAATGGTGTCACTTTCTGATTGGACAGGAAACCAGCGAGATAAGCCAGAGCCTGTGTATAGCAGAATGCTGATAAAGACACATATTGAGTTTGCTGTTTTGCAGTTGTAGATTTTGAATCCCTGGTGTTCAATATTGTAATGCCCCTGAGCAATATGATCAACCTGGATTGCTTTCAGCAAAGTATCGTGCAGCATAAAAGGGATTGCATATTAAAATAATATGGGCTTTGTATATTGCTCAGATAAGAGTATCTGTGGCATAGCAAAAGCTAATGAGAGAGTTTTTGAAGTTCTTTGCACTTTGAGAAACATTATCCGACAACCAGCTGTCACTGAAATAAATATGACGCTTTTTTTTACCTTCACAGATAAGCAGCTGTATGGAATTCCAGGTCTGTGATTTTCCATCTTTTCATTTAAAGAGATTGACACTTTCATGATTAAGGGTGTAGGAACTCTAGGCTTAAACATATATTACAAAGTGGATTAATCTCTTCTGATTCGCATTAAAATGTGATTACTGTTAATTCAAAAACTGCTGGTTTTACCTTTTTGATCCAAACAGAGCTTAACTTCTTGAGCTTAAAAGGTTCAGCTGCCTATAATTAAACATATTAAAAAGAGCACATTTGAATTTTTAATCCGTCTCCCAAAATGCCCCTTTGATGATTAGAGTTTTATGAATACGAGACATTTGCCTTGAAGGATAACCATATGCCATCTCTTTAAACAGGTGAGAGTAATGGTGAGATGAGTAGAATAAATCCTGTGGTGAGTAGACATTATGTGTGAGTATGCATAATTACACACGCATGGATAAATATACCTCGCATGCAGTGTACCACGTCGGAGCACTCACCGCCGCCTATATCTACAGGTTACACTGCACGAGGAGTTTTACAAGGCTGGTATGAGGATGGTCACTGAAGCAAAAAGGGAAGCAAAATAAATTATTTTTATTTTGACACATTTTAAGTTGACAGGTTTGCAACCAAAAACAAAGAATGGGAGCCATTGAGAAAGTTGGTTTTACATAATACTTATTAATCGCTCAAAGCTGATTTCATTCATGTAGAATTTGAACTATCGCCAAAAAAAAAAAAAAACCTGGATGCTGCAATCAAGCCCCATTTCTGATGCTTTATGGGATAGTTTAGTGGCCAAGTCACTTCTGGTCTCACGCAGCTGCGGGGTAAAAGTTGCGTTAGCGTGCGCGGTCACGGATACTTGGCCGTACGATACCTAGTATCAAGGCCATATTAATTCTTCATGCTTGCAGTACTTTTTCTTTGCTTGATTTTAGTGTTTACATCGTTTACATTTTCTCAAGTCTAGCTGAATTGTTGTCATGATGCTACGCAAGCTGGACACCGGAATTATGGCAGTCCCCAGACGCATATGAAATTTAGACGAAAAAGCCACTTCCGAGTATTTTTATTTCTATTGGAGATAGCTTGAATTGCTCATCATTTGAACTGAATTAGAATGCAGACTTCCCACAAATACTGAGGCGAATACTTTGAATACTGCAACCTATATTTGCAGATACAGTTGAAGTCTGAGGTTTACATACACCGTAGCCACATGCATCAGTTTTTTTTTTTTTTTTTTTTTACAATTCTTGACCTTAAATCCTTGTAAACATTCCCTGGCTTAGGTCAGTTGGGATCAGTACTTTGTATTGCTGTGTGAAATGTCAGAAGAATAAAGGATAACAATATTTTATTCCAGCCTTTATTTCTTTCATCACATTCCCTGGGGGTCAGAAGTTTACTTTCATTTATTTTTTTTATTTGGTCACATTGCCTTTAAACTGTTTGATTAAGGTCACATGTTATGTGTAGTTTCTTACAAGCTTCTCACAAAACGTTTCGGGAATTTTGGTCCATTCCTCCTCGCAGAGCTTTGCACCAAGAGAGATTTGCACCTTTAGCGGCAAACTCCGATTACATTTATGAGAAAAAGTGTCTCCATCCTGAGCGGTGTCTATTCTTGCATACTAATGTTTGTGCAGATGAATGAAATAACTGCTACCGCGCATGAACTACACTTGTAGAGGTCTTTTTTTCTTTTTTTTCACCTCGACGGTCTTGATGTACTTTTCTTGATTTTGAAAGTAGTCCATGACATCATTTTCTGGAATTTTCGAAGCTCTTCAAAGGCATAGATAACTTAACGATAGTTGACTTCTGACCCACTAAAGTAGTGATATGGTGAATTATAAGTGAAATAGCTGATCTGTCTTTAACAATTGTAGTGCAACAATTGCAATTACTGTATTAAAAAAAATAATCACTGGAGACTTGCATGAACTAGTAGTCCTAATAGACCTGCCAGAATTATGGTTAGTTAATGTGAAATTTGTGGAGTGGCTTAAGAATTAGTGTTAATGACTTCAACCTAAGTATATGCAAACTACTGACTTCAGCTGTACTTATAAACTGCCTGAGCTGTGTTTTGTTTACCGAAACAGAGTCTAAGGGGGAACGCCATGGAGCATCCCATCAGCATGGTATCCCCACTGAGATTAAATCTGTATCATGCTCCACAGATCACTGTCTTTTCCCTTTGTCAGAACTGTATCCAGGCATCGCCGAGATGATTATAGCTCAGGGGGGAAGAATCCCATTCCCGGAAATTAAATACAAATAAGCCCAGGGAGTCCCATTGCACTGAAGTCCTTTTATTGGGTTTTTTTTTTTTTTTTTTTGCTCCCATCATCTATCGTTGAGGTGATCTGGAGAATGGGGAGCAAATAAATTCCTTATATTTCCGGCTGCATCCGCTGCCTGGTACTGCAGTTCGATTTGGTCGCAAAAGATGGGTAAGGCTCAGTAAGGGGATTTATGTGTATTATAGCCTGCTGAAAATGTAGGGGAATTAAGCTCAAATAAACTGCGATTCTTAGCTGGTTTAAGATATTCACTCTCTCAGTAACAAGAGCCCCTGGTGGCAGGGGTGGGACCTGCGTAATCAAGGGCATCACGAGGCATTTCAACATGTGAGAACATGGTCACATGCCGAGCCACCTTGTCCAGAAGAAGTTCGACTAGTAGGGCTGCATTACCGTTTATAACGAAACAAAACACAAGTCAAACACCAAGCAATTGACTGAGCGTGTCGCAAAAAACATTCAATGTCTGAGCATGATGCAAGCCTCCAATTACATCACTCGTGATGTTTTTCAGTTCAAGGTATCCAAACAAACAGCAACTCAAATGAATACTGTGATTCTTTGAACTGCTGCAGTATAACTGCAGTTACTCTTACTGCATGACCAAAGCTCACTGCATAATCCATTAAAGAACAGTGAAATCAATATTCCCTCTGCACTTTTATGTACAACTATAAGTGAAGGGATTTGGGGCTAAACGAGACATATCCCATTGCCCATTATGGGATATCTCTCATTTCACCACAAAACCCCTCAAATTATGTCTTATATTTTATCTTTTTGGTCACATAAAACCACTAGTAATGGCCACTCAGACAGCTCTAGATCATTTTGATTCGGAAGCTAAGGGATTAAGAACTATGTTTAACACTTATAGCTGGTCATAACTGATCTGTGGATTGTCACAGCTGGTTGTTTGCAAGAAAAAGCTGGTCAAAGTTAGTCTTCAGGCCATTATGTACCTCTAAGACAAATATTGACATCTAAAGAAAAGGAGACGGATGACAGAGATTTGTTTATTCTTAAATAAAGTGTCAAAAAGCATCCGCAGCATAAACTGTCGTCTCCATAGTTATTTCCTTGTAGCCATGATGAACCAATCTTTCTGCAGATACCACTGTTTCAACTTTTTAAATCAGCCATCAAATTCTCGGCCCATCCAGTCAATGGAATTACAAACACAATAAACAACAGTGTCCATGGCGTTTTAAATATGTGACGTGTACTAGACACCATGAGAAAATTGGGTAGAACGGGGTAAGATGCCCCCCTTAGGCAGTAATTTTCATAACTGAAGGCAAACAACATCAATTCTTTTTTTTTTTTTTGGCTTAAATGAATAGTATGTAAAGTTGGCTACCACATCTCAAAAGATTTATGACACAGTCACTATAGAAATATTTTGAAATGTTTCATTACTTTTTTTTTTTAAAAAAAAGGTCACCTTACCCTACTCCTGGGGTAAGATGCCCTTCTGAATGGGGTAAGATGCCCCCCATGGGCAGCTGTTTTAGGCCATCTAGAATAACTTGTAAAGCCTATTATATACTGGTTTTACTGCATTTCACATGAGTAATTATAGTACAGCTGTCTTAATGGGCAGGTACACATCATACAAAAGATCAACATATTTTTTGAAATTTCCTTGCTAAAGAAATGGGGAAGGAAAGAGGTACCTTCTCCTAACCTTAACTTTTTATTAACTGACTAAATACTGAAGGCACAAGTGATAGCAAGATACTGTTGGCATGTAATGCATCAAGGAAAAGATGGTTATATCTTGCGGACTACTAAAAAATATTAGGCACCACATGACATTAACATGTAGCGGTATGGAAAGTATGTGAGTATCCATGAAAAGTCTTTAAAATTAAGAGAGACCATAATGCATTTCACCCAATGTATTTCTTTTAAAGCCCTTTTGGGTATTGATGCATATATGATTCATTGTTGTGTAACTCCATATGGCCCTACTTTTCACATGTATGGATACACTTCAGTTTCCACTCCCATATTCATCATGTCTGCTATATATTTCTTTAAAAAAAACAATTTTTAAAAAAAAAACTCATAAAACAGAATGAATAGACTGAAAATGGGGTGCCTTGCTTCCCTTGGGGCATCTTACCTCAAACCAAAAAGGGCATCTTACCGCCAGCACTACCATATTGGTTTTGGCTCATTAACCCCGATTTCTCCTATTATCACCGCACTCTTTCATGCATAGAAGGCATCAGAGAGTTACACGGACATGTCCTGCAGACTCCTGGAGCATTAAAATACTTATGGCGAAATGATCCATTTGGTCATTTTTATAAGAAAGACAGTAAAAACACAAATACTTTGAGTACTCATATATCACCAGCTCTGTTGACTCATCTGTTGCTCAGTATTTCCCTCCAGGTGGCAGTGCATTTGTCGAAGTCAAGAACCACATACTGGGCTAAGCTGAAATTAAATTGTAAGCAAAGGCCATCTTACCCTCAGGGGCGTCTTACCCCACTCTACCCTTCTTATTTTTGTCTCTCTGACATAATTTTGGCCGTTTGACACTATTGATTGACATGTCATACAAGTATAAAATGGGACATTCCATGTCAAATGTTCGAATTTCAGAGAAACTTCCCACTTGACCATCTCAGATTTGGCTGAAAAAATTCCAGCGGGTGCATACACCTTCTAATAGGATAAATTTTTTTTAAAAAATCAGCTCTCAACTCCTAATACTTTTTTCATTAAAAAATATTTTTGCAACTAAGTTCTGGGCCTTTTTGAACAGCAATTTCTGAGGGGCCACTTTCACACGGTTATATCTAGAAAAGCATTTCAGCGAAGTCCTTCCAAATTTTCCTGGGTGAAAATATGCTACTCTAACTTAAGAAATACGGATTTATAAAGGTATCCCTTTAGTTCATCATATATTTCTGTGTGCTTAAATTTGCTTGAAAATTTCACTCTGTGCTCTGCAGTAGCATATTTGAAGGACTGGAGAAAGCGTAATTTCAAAGACGTGGATTTGGTAATGCACATACAGCTTCCCATTTATGTTTTGTATTTTGTACTCTAATGCTGCCTCTCTCTTGTGAACAATCTAGAAAACATTAAGGCTTGAAAATGAAAAAAAAAAAAATTTTGCGCTATTTTTAACATTTTATGCCAAAAAAATGACACCATCTGCCCACATCAAATTGACCGTTTTAGAATGATCAGATGCCTGTAATTAGACTAGCCAAAATTTGTGATGAGTTCTGCTTTATTTTCTCAAAATAAATGTTTGAAAATATAGTATTTTTGTGGATGTACAGCATTTCATGGCATCAAAGGCATATTCAAACATTATTTTATAAAATACACATAGTCAACGATAGAAAGTTCAAACTCAACAAAATGCCTTTTTCACCCCTGAAAATTTGAAGGACTTCGCTTAAATACTTTTCTAGAGATAGCCATGTGAAACTGCCTCCTCAGAAATCACTTTTCAAAAAGGGCCAGAACTTGGTTGCAAAAACATTTTTTATGACAAAGCTATTCGGAGTTTAGAGCTAAAATGTTGGATTTCTCTTATTAGGAGGAGAATGCACCCGCTGGAATTTTTTTCAGCCAAATCTGAGATGGTCAAGTGGGAGCCATTTGGACATTTGACATGGAATGTGTCATGGTTCTGTGTTCATGTCATACTTTTTGTTTATGGTTTTGTCTTTTCTTAATTCTTTTTGGTTATTGTATACTCTGGTTTTCATTTCTGGCCATTTTAAGTTTCATTGCACTTGTCTCCCCTGTCTTGTGATCTAGTTGGTTCAGTCCGTCTCCCCGGTCTGTGTGCTCACCTGCTTGGGGTGATTTCAATGGTTTCTGGTGTTTCACACTATTACTTCAATTCTCATTTACTTCCTTCGCCTTGCTTTTCTAGATTACTAACAAGACTAACATTTACATTTTGTATCATAGTCTACTAACCCAACTAATCCATTTATATATTATTAACTCACTAACGAGCACTTTGGTTAACTTTTAAATCTGCACCTCTACTAATTGTTACTAATTCAATCTCAGAAATTGCCCTGTACTTGTTTTCGCCCCTTGCTTGGCTTTCCCTGTCTCTCCCTACATTTCTGTGAGATCTCTCGCACGTGCTTAATTGCTTTTCTGCACTCATTGTCTGTGCTCTTAGAACTCCTTGACTGGAGCTGTTTAATTGTCATAGGTTGTCTGCATGAATCCTGTCCGTGTCTTGGCTTTTGCCAATTGTTATGGTTTAGGACTTCCCCATGTGTACCTTCCTTTGTAATTAGTTCTCATGCAATTCATCTGTTCCCTGCATAGCATGTGACTTCCCTTCTATCTATTTAGAGTCCTCACTGCAGTTCTGACTTTCTCAGAACGTTGATCAATATTCGTTTGTGCAGAGTCTCGTGTATGCCAATTGATTATTGCTTCTCTTCAACTGTTTCGTTCGACATTGATTTTTGCCATAGCTCTTTTGTCTTGTTTTGTCTTTGTGGAATTTTGACCCATTTTTGTATGACCACGTCTTCTGTGTTTGGATGCCCTGTGTATGACCCACTGCTTTGGATTTCGACTACAATTTTTTTGCCTACTGTCTATGTACCGTCGCATCTCTGCTTTTCTGGTTCAGACCCTGGCCTGTCTAGTCGACTTTGTTTTTGGATTTCATTTTGTGGCTTGGCAATTTTTGTGTCTACTGGTCCTGACCCGGAAATCAATAAAGGCATACGTTTTTTTGGATTTCGCTCTCTCGCTTTTGGTTCCTGAACGCACCGTCACAGAATGACCCAAATGGCCTTTAGTAACTCTGGTCTAAGAAAATAGAGATTTTAGTGTTAATTGGTGGTGATGCACTAGCAGACTGTGTAGGCTGCTTAGCTGGTGATTGGTCTCTTGACCAGATAAGAGTTGAAAGCACAGCAGGGTAGGTAGAGCCTACATTCAGCGCGAACGTAGACAGATTGGCTGATTGCCACACATATATAAAAAAAAAATTAATGAATAAATAAATACATGGTATAGATACTGCATATAGTACATATATTCATGCATTTAAAAGTCATAATTATAAAATTTTTTATGGGAAAAAAAATTTCTAATGGTTCATATGGCTTTTCATATATGTATTCTTGAACCACTCCCAGTTATGATTTAAGCATGCCTGTACTGAAAATGTAAATGAAGCCGGTGAGCAGAGCCTGCAGCCATTTGTTGACAGCTTCATGAACAAAAATAATAATAATAATCATAAATAAATAAATTACTAAATTCTCATTGGTCTTTTTAAACATAAGTGGTATTCCAACGTCTCCACAGAAAACCTGCAATGACATTTCCAGGTTTCATTTGGAAACACCTCTGTAGACTCAGGCATGAGGACACACAGCTTCAGCTAATTACACTGTCACTTATGTGCTAGATCATGCCCCTTTAGATGTCACCGCATACTATCTGAATAATACATTGTTTACTTTCCAGAATATGAGGGCACAGCAGGCAAACCGTTTCAAACAAGAGCCACAATTACAAAATAATATGGCACGCAATATTCTAATGATGCATGTGATCTATATATCATGGAAACTTGTCTATTTGCAAGAGATTTCATTTTTCATCACCATCTATGTTCATGTCCCATCACTGCTGTCATTGCATTATGCGTTCCAGAAATTAAATGGATCCAGTATGTAGTTCTTGCAGAGGAAATTTAAATTTTGATGCACATCTGTATCATTTTTTGTTTGTTTATTTTATTTTATTTTATATTCCATATTTTTAATGAATGTTCTTGCCCTGAAAGCCCTATTTACAGTCCACCGATTTATTGCCTGCTGAAGTCGCTCACGGGGCTCTCCCAAAATGTGCTGCGTCTGGTTTCCCAGGTAACGTTTAACGCGTAGAGGATCCGAAACTGTGTCAAGTGGGGAAAGAAATGGTCAGCATGATATTACGCAAAATCAGATAAGATCTTTTGAAAATGTATCTAACGTGAAATAGTATGCATGCGTTCTCTGCAATAAGCGATCGCTACATGCTAGCATTCACGGCATGCTAAAGCCAACTGCAAGTTAGCTATTTAATATGGACCATTGCATATGCTATCAAAAATCATCAGGAATCCCTGTAATTTTCGGCAATGCTGTCCATGCTTTGTTTTTTGAGAACAGATCTCTTAGTGTCAAATCATGTTTTGCTATGCTGAGACTTGGGATATTTCTTATAATGGAAAAGTGCAAGAATGAAAAAAAATGTACTTATTTCACTGTGGAAACATTTTGTCATGGCACTCAACCTGCTTCACTCCTATTGGTCGTTCCCTCAGTGAACTCATTATTTGTAGAGAGTTCAAATTTGCTATACTTTTTTTTTTTGGCATTACTGGCCCCTCTCATTTTTTTTCACCAGTTATTATGCTTGCCATCACCATGATTGACTCAGCAGTCATTGAATGGCAGTGTATCTCTTTAGTTGCTGGATGTTCCCCCTGAAGAGTTTTAATATGGTTGTGTTTGCAAACATTGTTAAAAAAACTACTTGTATTGCTCTCAGCTCTATTTCTTTCACAGATTGCACTGGCCTCTCAGTTTTATTGAATACTTTCCCATAAGGTTGAAAAAAAGGGGAAGAAAAAAAATAGTCAACTTTTTTTAAAGCTCTGAGCCTATTTGATACATGGTGGGAGTTCTCATATAGACTCTTGAGAAGCATGTAATTTTTACTTATTACAAAGTACATTCCGTGCTTTGATAAATACAGAATACTATTAAAGATAGCCGCAGGCAGGAAAGACTTGTGATAGCGGCTGCATAGTCCAGAGAATGAAGACACAAATACAGCCAAATACTAAAAAACCATTCACACTGACCTTTGCTACTTTACACCCATTGCATTATGTTGGCAGAATAATGACCTTAACCCCGGAAAACAGGGTTGCCCACATATACATGCTGCAATCACACCCACTCCCTGCCAATTTAACTCTCCTCTGTTATCTCTCTCTCTTTCGACCCTTATGTACTGTTCCCTGCTGGGTCAAATTGCTCAGGATATTATTGTAATATAATTATATTACAAATCAGAAATAACATTTCAATAAAAATCCATAAGTAATATTGTCCTCGTCTCAATGTCAGAGAATATACAGGGCTGGATCCAGACCAAAATCTGACTGGTTTAGTCCCTAATAAATCTTTGGGAGATTTCAAGCACTCGCAATTAGATTAGATTTCAGCAAAATTTAAGCACGTGAGCGCACGCGCTCACAGACACATTTATGTGGAAATCTGCACCACACCACATGTATACTTGATAGATCACTACATAACACTGTTGCACAAATGACCATTCAAAGTTTCATGTGTCATATAGTATTTATTTACAACTACACATTCAGCTAACTATATGAATTGCACATACTCAGGGTATATTTTCAACAATAATGCCAGAAAAATTGAATCGATGAATTTTTCATCATCACTATTAAAGAAGGTTCAGCCCAATACTAAACCCACTGAAGTGTCTGTTCTCCCCGGCAATGACTAGGTGCAACACGCTTGTTTCAAAAGTTAAAATGCCACATTTATTAAGCATCACTTTAAAAACTACTACAAAAGGCAAATCAATTAAACAGTGTGAAAGCGTACTGCGGAGCAAGGCAAAGCAAAGCGTAGAGAGAAGCGAGAAGCGGCCGAAAGCCGTTTGCCCTTCCGGGGTCACACACCTCCCACAACACTGCATAGGTCTACCTAATATACCTGTTTGGCTCACACACAGTGCCACCCAGTGTATAAACAAAAAAAAAAAACACAAAATACAAAAATTCAATACACAATATATGCAACTTTTGGCTCCTACAATCACATTACAAGAAATCTTCATTCATCACATGAGGAATCTTTATCACACAATATTTCCCAAGGTTTCTGAAACAACGCATCATTACGACGTTATCAACACAATCCATGGTACATGAGTTTGTTTTTCTCATATGTAATATACAAATACTCACCGTTTTTTTTTTTTGGGAAAAAAAAAGATTCGAGATTCCCTTGTTTAAGTGATTTCCTGGGCGCTGCCATTGTTGTTGGTTCATCCTCGCTTGATTGCATTCTGAGATAAACACCCTCGCGCTGCTTCACGAAGATTTGTTGAAAATCTAGGGCGCTGGTATATTGGCAGCAATGTATTCCACTGCCGGGATTCAGATAACGAACGTCCCAGCAGCAAAAAAGTTTCCCGCGAAAAATCTGACCAATGACAAACAGTTCGGAAAATAATCTGACCGATTCTGGCGAAACGGTTGAAACGGTCTGGATCCGGCCCTGAATATACATAGCATATGTGGTGAACATGTAGGTGGCATAAATTGGGTTTTGAAGAGAGACATTACAAACGGTTTTGAAGTAACCTCACATAATGCAGAGAAGTGTGTGAATACAGGTGTATGCATACCTGTCTACTCTGGATAAAACAGGAGATTGAATGCAGATGTCTGCGGACGACACAAGATTTTCAGAGAGACAGACCAGTCACTGGCCTACCAAAGAAAACGTAGCCTCAGCACACAAAAACTTTGAAATGCCTACATTAATCGCGGAAATAGCAACAGAAAAATAATACCCCGCTACCGGAACTGCAAAAAACCGCAACATAAACTGTTGACTCGTAGCATAAGACTATGAAACTGCGACATCATCTTTCGCATCCGCCTTTGCCATTTACTGCGCTTGCGCGTACCGGCCCTGGCTGCTTTCAGAGATAGCGGAATCAGGCGTGTCTCCTTCGGTTGGTAAGTAAAACTTCCAAATATGACGTTATTGTTAATGCAGATGTTTAACAATGAATTGTAAGACGTAGCTGTTACATCCACATTCTCGTAAATTCGCTTATTTTAGCATGTCACCCTGCCGAAAATGAACGATGCACTGTCGATTTCGCTATAGTCTTAGAGTTGCCTACTTGACGACTTTCTCAAGACGTATACATACGTCTTGAGTGGACAAACAATCCCGATTTGGAAAGTCGCCAGATTAAGCGAGAAAGTCGTCAAGTTGGCAACTCTGAGACTTTAGCGAAATCGACAGTGCATCGTTCATTTTCGGCAGGGTGACATGCTAAAATAAGCGAATTCACGAGAATGTGGATGTAACAGCTACGTCTTACAATTCATTGTTAAACATCTGCATTAACAATAACGTCATATTTGGAAGTTTTACTTACCAACCGAAGGAGACACGCCTGATTCCGCTATCTCTGAAAGCAGCCAGGGCCGGTACGCGCAAGCGCAGTAAATGGCAAAGACGGATGCGAAAGATGATGTCGCAGTTTCATAGTCTTATGCTACGAGTCAACAGTTTATGTTGCGGTTTTTTGCAGTTCCGGTAGCGGGGTATTATTTTTCTGTTGCTATTTCCGCGATTAATGTAGGCATTTCAAAGTTTTTGTGTGCTGAGGCTACGTTTTCTTTGGTAGGCCTGAGTCAGTTGTGCCCTAAGGATCTTGCTGTTATAGGTTCACCTCTGATTCTGAGTCCATCACTGTCTAAAATGCAGTGCATGTCCCTCACATCCCTGCACAGAAGTGCAACTCAAGTGAATGAATTCTCACTTGAGAGATCAGAGCATGTGTCCATTTTTACAAACAACTCAGAAAAGGATGCCATGAATTATTTTTTTTTGTTTGTTTTTTTGACTTCAGAAAAGCAGGGTCCAGCCCTATAAATGTGAAAGTCTGTGACTAAGTGAGTGAATGAGTGTTTGAGCTAGTGACAGATAAAGCAACACCATTGGTCAGTCGGGTTTAAGAGCTCCTCCATTGGCCATTGCTCTCTCAAAATGAAAAGCTGTGAATACTCATCAATAATGCTGTCAGGAGACTTGTACGTACAGTGACCTGAAAAGAATGGGCGAAATTAGGGACAAAGTAGTTGAGAATGGGCGTGGTCACAGTGAGCCTGACTTCCAGTGCATTATATTTAGTGCCAGTGAGTAATAAAACGAGTCAAAACTCAATGCAAAAATTAATGACATTTGGTCCATAAAGTCAACAGTTGTCCATTAGGTTATAAAACACAATGACTGTATATGTACCATGTAAATTAATATCCACCACATAAATTTCATTTTATTGCATTAATTTTATCAATGAGGAGCCAGTCTTCTTGTGGTGAGTGCTTCTAGTGCTTCAGCCGATGTGTTAAGTTGTGGACAAATGAGAGTTTGGTTTCATAGCACAGTCAAGAAATCGGAGTGACTGCTGGTGGGTCACACAGTGGAACATGGAGGTGAGCCCGACAGTGGCTATTTCTTGTCCATTCCAGTCAACCAGTAACTCATGTTTTCACAACCTTCTACCGGTGAAAGTGCTCTGGAAAGGCTGTCCAACCCGTGACATATCGCCCGTGAACTCGTACCAGATCGTTGTATTCCCTGTCACGTTCTCTGACGTCGCATAGCCCTTCAAACAACAATGGATGCGCCCATGGATGTTGTGGTGATGCCGGGGATACACTGTGAGAAATTAATGAATAAAAACTTTTTTGGACATGTGAATCATATTTACACGTTGTAATTAAAGTTATAGTCAAGTGATTACATAAAGCAACCTGTTATGTTTCTGAAATGATGCCCAATCATCTCTCCGACAATAGAGAAATATTGCCAACTAGCACTGGCTAGCTAACTAACTTTAGTGGTTGTTTTGACGGTTTGTCGTGACTTGCCTGGAACGCTTTAAAATTGTGACTTGTGACTTGAAGTGGTGACTCAGGGGTTCAGAATCTTGGCTGGAACGCACAGTTATTCTACATGGAGTCATCCTCTTGCCAGCACGACGATGAGACCAGCCCGTATGGTTGCACTGTTGGCTGGGTGTTGCTTGCTGCCAACATGCAGTTTAATGTCTGCCTCCACCTCTGCGCGAAATGCCAAATTCTTTCCTGCACATTTTACAAAATTGGTTGTTTGCATCTCCTAAAGCAGGAATGATCCACATACATTTCCCTTGCCTCTCACCCCAGAGTCTGCCGGAAAGTTTTGGATTTTTGACTGGATTTTTACCAGGTCCCGATTGTTTATCAATTGGCGGCATTATTCAATATAGCAAAAAAGGAAAAACACAAAAAAAAAAAACAGAACCTTTGCCATAATTCTTGTTGACTGTAATCCCAGCTGCAGCGAATGGAGAGCTGGTACAGTACCCGCCTATAGGCCATACCAAGAAAAAATTTTCAAAACAATCAGAATTCATTTTTTTAAATTGGCATTTACAGATCAAAACTCACCTTGGTCTAATTTTCAGGATAAGTAGGAGATGATTCAGGATTGGGGACAACTGCTCAAAATTTGGCACCGTCCAAAATTTTTATAGATGTGTGGTCACCCTATATTTACAGAGAGGCTCAGGCAGTCCTCAAATAGAATCGCATGCTGGCTAGTTCTGTAGACAAGACTACTTTTTTGAGATGACCAGCTAACTACTACACTAAGCTAGTCGATCATGCTCGCTAGGTTGCTTCAAGTTAAACTGCTTTGACCATACTGGATACGATTAACCTGGATGCTAAGGTCATTTCTTGGAATGATTGCTCACTTGTGATAATTCATGATGCCGAACTGTGTAGTGTGAGAGAAAAATATTCTCAGTACGGGCCAGTGGACTAAGTGTTCCTCTCACGCTTGTAAATCTATTGTCAAGGACAGAACACATTCTCAAGAGTCTGATGTAATTGGGTTCATTGTATGTAGCTCAAAGTGAAATAAAAAACC
The DNA here is from genome assembly GCA_029721435.1 of Gymnothorax reevesii. NCBI lineage: Eukaryota > Metazoa > Chordata > Actinopteri > Anguilliformes > Muraenidae > Gymnothorax > Gymnothorax reevesii. Next base: position 21,518,746 of record CM056589.1, read on the forward strand.
CAGGCTGGTCTGCGCCAACCAAGTTGCATTCATTCTTCAACAATCACCTGACTCAGATTGACCACTGATTGTCAGAACTCCTGTTTTATTGGTCCTTAAACACCACCCGGGGCGTGGATAAATTTGACACTTTCTACCTTATCAGGCATCTAAAGTTCCCGATTGTCTTAATTTTAATTTTACACCCTTCTTTACAAGTTTTCCGGAACTGCCCTATATATGAAGTGAGAATTCATTTTAGGCCTCTGGGGTCTCTCGTGCTGCGCATCTATCCTCCTTAAACTTATTAGTCACCAGAGGGCCAACTATTCTCTGAGTTTCCATCATCTTGGGAACCCCAGTTGGCTGCACTCTTGGTTTTGTCTGGAATAAACCGGAATAAAAAGGATCATGCTAGTGAGGCCACTTATTAGCTGACTACCAATATGGTCAATCTAGCAGACTTGATCTCTCTAGCAGGCCGCTGGAGTTTCCTATCTGGTTTTTAGAGAGATTTATGAGTTTTAGCTTTTTCACAGTTCTGTTAGGTTTTTTTTTTCAGTTACTCAGAAGCCCATATGAACCTGCCTCAATTCTCTCTGTTGAACTGTGATTATCCTTATACTTTGATTTTAGAATATTTAAGAATATTTTACCTCCACAGTAGCTAGCTCGGTGTTCTCGCAATGAGGTTTTGTTTCCAATTATCAGGGACCAAAGTTGCAATGGTAGCCGTTATAATGGCCTGTACATGAAGAGAACAGCAGTTTGTCTAAGAGGGAAATTAGTCATGTCTGCTCGGAGGTGGAAGCTTTGATGAACGCGATAGAGTGCCTCTCAGATGCGTTCAGGAAGCACTGGTCACATGGGGGGCAGGTAAAATGCCTCACTATCTAAAAACGGCATCTCAATAACCCAGTCATGTGAGGTACCATTTCAGTAAAGACACTCTCTGTAGACTGGTGCCTTTGTAGCCAGTAGAAAGCAAGTGGGAATGCGACTGTGGAGCTCCAGTCTGATTTCTGAGCTTCCAATGTGCTGAGAGACTGGTCAAATCATAATGGCTAAAAACACCGTAAACCACTGGTTTTTATCAAATATTTACTTGATAATGGTGAATTATGATGCTTTCTTGACATTTAATGTGTAGTACCTGCTAATGTGAAATGTAATGGTGACTATGTTGTTCAGTTGGACGCTTTTCAATAAACACAGTGAGCAATATTTGCTTTTGTTGGGGGAGTAGATAATGTTAATGTGTGATGTTGTGTAAAAAGGCTAGTCTGAACTTAGAATTTGCCAACTTCAAACGATAGTTTGCATTTAAAATTCAGATTGATAGCCTTAAGCATAGATGTCTTTATAGAAGTTCTTGTGGTCCAGCCTTATACTAAGTTTAACTGGTCATGCTTATCATGTTGAGGGCTGCATATACCTCTTATTCTTATAAATGACAGCCCGAAAACATCTAAAAAAAAAAATGTCTTCAAATGTGCCACTGCACTGCAAAAACAAAATTAAGAAAATTAAAAAAAAATCTTGTTTTTGGGAAATTAGTCTTTTTTTTTTGTCTAAAAAGAAAAATAATCTTGTTAAGCATATTTTGCTTTAGAAAACTGACCTCACTTCAAAAAAATTTATCCAACTACTTAAGATATTCAAGGTAATATTGAGCTAAATTTAACTAGTAACTAGATACAATAGTTTACATGATATCCCAGCAAATGAATAAGATTGTTTTCCTTATTTCAAGAGTAAGACCAAAAGCACAACTTGTCAAATTAAGAATCTTATGAAATAACACCAATTAAAGTTTGTCGATTACTTTATTCAATGAGAGCAGCTGCTTCATTTTTACATTACAATTCTGAGCCTGATCAAAACAACATGCACGGCAAAATATGAAGGACTGCGCTGAACAAAAACTGCATAGCTCACACATGACAAAAATTGAAAATATAGTCTAACATGACCCCGTGACCCATTTGAAAATGCAAGACAGTGTGTAGATAACATGCAGAGTTCATAGTCTGACGCCATTTTCTGAACTAAAACCTAAAAATGTTTTTTTTTTTAAAGAAAGCAATCTGAAATACTGTCCCAGTCACTGAGCAGCAATGCATGTTTTTCAGCGATGCAGCACAATCCTATAGGCATCACTACATCATATTTGTCTAAGTATGGCACCAATCTTCAGTTTGAGGCCGAGTTTACATTTAGGTTATTTTCACTACATGATAGAAAAATCATGCATGAGCCAGTGGCCAAAATAAGTAACAAAAATTTCAATGTAAGAGTGATGAAGGTACACATCTTGAAGTCAAGAAACAATATTTCAATCACAGTTTGCCACCAGAGGACATCACGCAAAACAGTGTACCCTTACAATACATTAGATGAGACTTTGTATCATCCAATCACATCTCCCTGGTAATATCTGATAGGGACATACATCACATCTTTGTGAGTTAAACTGTAATATGGAGTGAAATCGACAAGTTTATCAGCAGATATCAGTTCAGTTGCTTGCGCCATGTTCAGAATCTGTATTTTATATGCCATGTAATCTCTGTCAAAACAAACAGTATTGTGCTGTTGGACCTCAAAAAAATAAAATGACAAATTTATCACACAGATATTTCTCACAAGTTCAAGGGCACTCACAGCACTCACAAGTAATGACTTCTCCCGTGTGTACTTGTTGCCATACAGATTAATCAATTTAATAGACACTGCATTGAGTACTTCACTTCCAAAGAAGGCCCTTATTTTCTCTCTTAAATATGACATGTTGCTTATTTCTAATGTTGGTCCCAATGTACACTCATTTGAAAAAAAAATGCAGCGTTCAGAACTACTTCCATTCTAACAACATTCATACGTTTGATTATGCCTTATTGAAGACTTGTAAATATTTCTAAAATTTATCTTTGACGCCCATTGTGTGAAAAAGCAATGCTTTGATTCGAATCTCATGCACATGTGACGGACCATTGGTCTCAGTTGTTTAATCTGGGATGGAACATGAATCAAATAATGTTGTTTCGGAGTGATGTTATCTGGGAAAAGGCTCTTCATATGTTTTAAATGCAGATCAATGAGTGTTTTCAATTTGTTTATAGTCAGTATGCCAATAACAGGAGCAAGCAAAATTTGAAGAATCTTAATGAGTTAAAAGAATGATTGTGTAGTGTTCATCACCTTTAACTTCATCAATCAGAAATAGAAGTATTTTAAGCAGAACATTCATTTGTCCTGAGGACTGCTTCAATTTATCATCAGTGGAAGCTAGAGTGCTGTAACTTATAGGGCTTGGTTTATCCCTAATATCAAGAAGAGAATAGGGAAATCCAGCTAACGCAATATTGATAACATCCAAGTCAAGCTGTCCTAAAAGAACTAACCGTTTTATCACACACTTTATTTCCAATGGAGCAATGCCTTCAAGGATTATATTGAAACTATTGCTCCAAAAATGTCATGTTCACCATTTCCAATTTGAATTTTAACACCTCCATATAGCATTAATAAGTCCTCGTGCAACCTTCTCAAAATTCCATCAACTCCACATTCAGATAGTTCACTCCTTTTCGCAATGGCAAAAAGGCGAATTGCAGCTAGTTTCGATCTATTTATTACATCGGGATTATTGTTCCCCAATGTAATAAATTGATTCATCATAATACATTGGGATTTATATTTCCCATTGTATAACAAAACATCAGCAATTTATTCTTGGAAGCATGAGAACCAAGTGGGTTGCAAATTTCAATTTCAGTAAAGGATTATCTGTGAAGCAGAGGGCCGGGCAGAAAATAACGGTTGTGGTTTGGACAGGAGTTCTCTGTCCATGATGTCATAAAAATGCCAACATCTGGGGCCTCATGTATGAAGAGAGCATACAAACAGAAAAGATGCGTACGCTACTTTTTTTTGCGGATGTCAGATGTATGAAAACAAACGTGACTTTAGAAAAAATGCGAAAAGTAATAGAATTTAGCATTTTTGCAAAATTAAAGTTTATTCAGATTTTTCATTCAAATTTGCAAGCTAAATTGGTAGCCCGCTATATTATAAATTTAATACTTTTTACAAAATGCTACCTTTCTTTTTATGAACGTACGCAATATTTACGTATAAAATCCACGCAATTGTTAGTACATGAGGCCCCTGAATTTCAGCGGCTCATCAATCATTGCCAACATTTTCGGATGGGACAATAATTGTTCCAAACTTCTGATCAGAGGTCTATAGTGAAAACATTTGGGTCTGGTGGAGAGGACTCTTTTTGCCCCTTTTTTCAGCAGGCAGGGAGTATGCCTCCTCTGTCTCCACAAAATGGAAATTGTCCTTAATCACACCGTCCTGCCTGTACGTTGTTGAAACAGAGGCAAATGGATCCTCCATCTGGTCAGCTACTGCCATAGCCTCCTTTTCAAGTTCACTTCCTTGATGTAGCTGGAATACCGTTTGTAGTCGGCTCCTCAGATAGGTCACCAACAGAGCTTGGTACTGCTGCATTGCCGCCAAGATGTCATTCACACCACTCAGAAAAAGTAAGGTGAACTCTATGATAATGATAACGAACTGGAGAACACCGATGCAGTTATCAGCTGAAAGATGGAGCTGTAAAACAAACTACAAAATATGGATTATCTAAATTGCGTAGAACAAGAACAAATGAACAGTATTAAAAAATTACGGATCCAAGAGATTGATATCACTTGTGTCACAGTTAAAGGAAGGCAATACCGAGTATAACTGTAACTAGTATAAAAGCACAGTTGATGTGTGTGATGCACAGCACACAATCAGATTAAGTACACTCACCAATAGTGATAGGCTAGGATTCATAGTGAGAAGTAGGCTTACACCTAGTAGTTCACAAGCTTCACAGCAACAGCATTCAGGGCAGTGACACTTTTTGTCAAAATGTAAATGTAAATATTATCTCATTTCCATGATTGCATTTAACATTACAGATGATCAACAGAGCCAAAGTCAAAATAATGTAAATACTCTTGCATGAGGACACACCAGTGAAAGATGGTGTTTTTCTCTCGCAGTCAACACAATGGCAGTAGCTTGTCTGGTCAGAATGTCCTGGCAAGAATCATCCTATTAAAAGAAAGAACAATCAATATCGTGCATACTGGTCCATCAATTTTCCTTTCAGTTACTCGATTTTCATTTTAGAATACAAAACTTTGGATTTTATGCTACAGTTAAAATTAGAAAATGAAAAAAAACAGGGCATGGAGTGTATTTGATTTTGATGTTATGTATCTGATAATGTGTGACCAGGAAGTTGTGTACTTATTTTTGTGACGCATTTGAAAATCTTGCAGCAATGGCAATGCAGCATTTTGTGTAACGAGTATGAGCCTGAACATCAATATAATAATTTTTTTTGAACATTTTTGACTACATTTTGAATTAACTAGGTGTACGAAAAGTTCCTTTTTGTTGAGTGCCATCAGAAGCGCTCAATTCTATCTCTGAATGACTTTTTATACTGAAGAAATCTTAAACACTGCAGGATACTCAGGTAAGTGCTCCTGTTCCATTAGCTACATAAAATGAGTTGCATTGTGTGCTGCAAAATTATTATTTTTTTTACCTTAATGATTAAAATGACAAGTAGCAACATGAATTCATGGAAGAATATGAGTATCATGGAGACACACTGATCTCTGTAGTATGTCTTTATTCAGTAGTCCTTGCTGCAAAAAATACATACCCAGACTAAGCCACATATGTAACAAAATATCTTAGGGGAGGCATGACTACAGATATAGTCACTATTGATGTTTGATGTGAACTGGGAGTGGCGCAGGTAATGCTAATGAGGAAATGAGCCTGCACTGATGGCACCATGCTCAGCAGCTACATAGGTGTGTGTGCTGGTTGGTAGGTAGTATGGGAGAGGGGAGTGCTCCCATGATTGGTCCTATCAGCCTTTTAAAAATAATAAATCACCTGATGACAAACACGCACATCCCTTTTTCTGAATTAAAATCAAAAGACCAAACTTCACTAACTGCATGTTACCGTGTGCAGAAGAAACCCGTGCCCAGGCTTACCTTAGATTGGTATGATGCGGAGTGCGTCATCTTCAGGCTCGCTTGGAAGCTCTGGGAGATTCAAATTTGTATTTACTGTATCATCAAGTGTCTGGTACGGTGCAAGGTGCATTGGAGCAGTAAGACTGCCATTGTCAAAGCCCGAGTACAATGCCACCGTATTGTCAAAAGCTCCAAAATTCTCTGGAGCTACAGAATTCAGACAGGGTTGCACTCTATTATCTGTCACCACTGTATCTTCAGCTGACTGAACTCTATTCTCCACCGGTGCATCCTCCGTAGGTTGCTCTCTGTTATTCACTGTTGTGTCAGCTGGCCTGTATGCATGGACATGCAGAGAATGTTAGAGAAGCAGGGGCCAAATTGATGAATGGAAATTTTTGCAAATGATTAATTGCCTGGAACTACTAATTTTGAGACTCTACTAATGGGATATTAAATTTATTATATAGGGATCATAGGAATTTTTTTGTGAAATGACATGCGAATTTGGTAACTGCCACTGATGAACAATATATTGGATAAATGACATGCAGTCAGACACAAAACACATTTGCAAGTGATGACATTAAATGAGCGTGCAGCCTCACACATTTGGCTTTGACTAACACTTCATGGTTTCACCTCTGACATGTAAAGTGAAAACAGACAGTGTTCGTTTGATGTTTCATTACCACAGTTAATGTCACTAATGGGTATGGCCTCCCTTAGCTTAAATGACGGCTTGACTACGTTGGGTCATACTGTCAATCAGAACCCGGTTGCTTGCAATTGAAATGTTGTTCCATTCTTCAACAAGGGCATTTCCGAGCTCTTCTAGAGTTGTGGGTTGTGCCCTACAACCGGAAATGGCGACCTACAACATGTTCCACACATGCTCGATAGGGTTTAGGTCCGGCGAATGCGCGGGCCAGTCCATGCGGACAATTGTCCCCTGCTCTTGGAATTGATTCACCACCCTGGCACAATGGGGACGGGCGTTAACATCCTTCAAGATGAAATCAGGGCCAACAGCACCAGCGTATGGTCTTACGTACACATTTAGGATCTCATTCCTGTACTGTACCCCTGTCATCGTCCCTCTCCCCATGACATCCAGGTCCGTTCTGCCGTTCCTGCTTTTTACTCCCCAGACCATAATTGATCCGCCACCATAACGGTCATGTTCTTTGATGTAGGCATCATTAAATCGCTCACGTTGTCTTCGCCACACTCGTTGCCTCCTGTCAGTAAAGTCCAAGCAATGTCGGGACTCATCAGTAAAGAGAACTGGAGCCCAATCGTGGTGTGTCCATGTGACATGATCGTGAGCCTAATCTAAACGGTCACGCCTATGACGCACAGTCAGTGGGATTCAAAAACATGGCCTCCTTGAGTTGAGGCTGGCAGCATGAAGACGATTTTGTATCGTCTGAGTGGATACCCTGACCCCCCAGGCATTATGAAGGTCATTTTGTAGGGTGGTGGCCATCCAGAAAGGATGATGTCCTGCCTGTAGTGTGAGAAAGTGGTCTTGTCGTTATGTAGTTGATCTCTGACGACCACCCCCATGACGGTGTGCTGCTGTACCAAGTGTTTGATGCCGGTTCCACGCTCTGTTCACACCGCTTTGGCTGATGTTAAGTGCATTAGCAACGTGACGCTGTGAGAAGCCAGAGTCAAGCATTCCAATGCATCTTCCCAATTGCTCTGAAGTCAATTAACGTCTAAGACGTTGAGGAGACATTGTCATTGCTAAATGTGATGCAAAAAATTTGGGAACACAAGCAACACACCTCTGAGTTGAAACGGTGAAGTGTAAGTCAAAGCCAAAATGTGAGGCTGCACGCTCATTTAATGTCATGAAATGCACTTGCAAATGTGTTTTGTGTCTGACTGCATGTCATTTATTCAATATATTGTTCATCAGTGGCCAAAATTTGGGCTTACCAAATTTGCATGTCATTTCACAATAAAAATTCCATGATCCCCATCAAATTTATTTAAAACAAACCTATGACTGAGGTTGGTTCAAATATTACAATTCAGATATACAGATAATACTGAGGCTTGGAATATGGGGATTTGAACCATAATTCTGAAAAGCAGCACATATTAAGCTTAAGATAAAATGTATGAGAAACAATTTATTTTTCATGTCAGCTCGTTATATTTCCTCTCCTTTCCCCATCTTAGCTAAAATCAATCCTACAGGCTTGGTGAAAGTGGTGATAGGTTATAACTGGAAATTGCTCAGCCAAACTCTTCTTAAATTTTCAGGTGCGTTTGGACGCTTTTCAGACTCAATGCCATCCTGCCTAATACTGTAACGCCTAATATTGTATAAACCATAACACTTCATATTTTAACCATTTGCTGGTTTGCCTGTCTGCACTGAGAGTAGCTATGCTTAGCTTTTAATGGTCTTAAAATAACAGATGTATAAGCAGAAGCTTGAAATGCCGGGGGAAAAAAAACAGGAATACACAGCAGATGCGGAGTGACGCACCTCAGACAGGGTTATTCGGGTTGCCAGACACAATGACTGATAACCCACAGAGAAACCGCGTACCGACCATTTTATATGTATCACAATGAAACTGGGAGAATAACGGGAGAAATGACCATTCAGGAGCGCCGCGGGAGTAAGGGTTAAATTTTCCTGCGAAAACCGAGGGAATGGCAGATAGGTCATACCTACTGAACAACGCTTACTGTAATTGTGTATTGACATGCCTACCTGTAGGCTCACACGTTGTTTGCGTTTCTGTCCTCTAATACTGTGGGTTCCCTTCTTGAGGTCGCTCACGTCCTCTCTCGTCGTGATCAGCTGCGGTCAAGGTGTTCTGAGTGGGTTCTTCGAATATGATACCAAAGAGAGTTGTAGACTCAGTGCTCCTTGGTACAGCCGTTGATTCCACAAACAACGCGAAAATCTGAATGACTATGTGCAGAATTGATATGAATCAGTAAAAACTTGAAGGTCAGATTAACAAAAACAAAGCAGATAACACAGGACAAAATCATTTTCTCAACTTTTTTTTTTTAATTACCAAAGCTTAGCAAGTCTGCACTTTGGAACCTACTTTGAACCCAACTGAACTGCGTTATTTCTCCTGTCCTGAACGCAAGATGGAATGGAAGGATGGAAGGATGGAAGCGGCTATCTTGTGTGGGGCCAAGACCTGAGCCCCCCTTGCCTGTTTAGATAGGCCGCTGTTGTGTGGTCTGATCTCACTAGGACGTGACTCCCTTGCAACTGTGGGGCAAAATGGTGCAACGTATCTGAACTGGCATGAGTTCCAGATATGACATGCCATGTCCCTGCAACAGAGGCAGGGCCACGAGTCCCGCCCCATCCTGTGAGGGAGGTATGCACAAATATGTGGGTGTAGTGAGACACGCACCCCATCCGAACCCCGTCGCGGAGCCGGCTGGGTGAGGCCCAAAACGCAAATGCTCGTCGTGCTCGCATTGGCATGCGGTGCATGCGCCGTTGGTCCCGCCTTGGGTCCAGACGACGGTGTATGAACCAGCGCTGAAAAGCTCTCATGAGCAGCAGCCCCTGGCGGACTACTGAATGGGCTGCAACCATCTTTCCCAGCAGCAACATGACTGCCATCGCTGGTACCGAGAGTATACTGGTACCCAGTATTTCTTGGGCCCGAGACAGGATTGCCTCTGTTCTGTCCAGTGACAGACATGCAGTCACAAATCGTGAGTCCAACAGCAGCCCTATATACTGCGCTGTCTGGCTGGGCTGCGGGGTGCTCTTGTCGCTGTTGATAGCATAGCCCAGTTGGGTCATATGTTGAATTACCAGCATCGTATGGGCAACTGCCATCTGCTTGGAAAGGGCCAGGATCAGCCAATCGTCCATGTAGGTCAGGTTCTGTATCCGTCTCTGCCGGAGAGGTGCTCCCGCTGTCTCCACACATTTGGAAAATGTCTGAGGTGCCAGGGAATAGTCAAATGAGAGGCGGCAAAACTGGAAAACTCTGGTCTTCCAATGCAAAACGAAGGAACTTCTGATGGCGCGGAAGAATTGGGACATGAAACAGGCGTCTGTCAAATCTATTGACGTTATCTAGTCGCCGGGCCTGACAAATTCCAGTAGAGACCTCGCTGTCATTATCCAGAGTGTTTTTTTTTTTTAATCAAAAAATATGGGGAAAAAATAATGATCAAGCTTCCGATTGGGGGACGGGCACTAAGGCCCGCTTTCGTAGAAGCGAGTTCACCTTCTCCCTCAAAACCACCCTCTTGGCGAAGTTGGGGAGGCTCGTCCGCACAATGCCTCTGAATGTAGGAGGATGGCAGCGAAACTGCAGTGCATATCCTTTCCACGGTGTTCTGTCCAGCCAGACTGGTGGGGGCGGGGGGGGTTGCACAAACTCACCCACCCAAGACTGATATGGCTCGTGAGTGGTAAGGCAATTGGATCTATGGTCTCCGATAGCCTGGGTCCTCTCGCAACGCCCCTGCCCCTGTGGGAGGGGTCGACCGGGGGCACTGTCCAAAAGACTGAGAGGCTAACGACAGCAGTGCTTCCTCTCTGCATCCCCTAGCAAGTCACCGTGGACGGCGGGGGCAAAGCGATTTCTGAGTTAAGCGAGAGCCCCTCCTGATGTTTAACTTCAGAAACATTAGTGTCCAGAAACACTTGTGTAAACCTTTGGGATGCGCGTTGAACGTCATGTCTATTTAACTAACAAGTAAATGCAACCACTGTGATTGAGTTATCCTATGAAATATCTACGTGTAAATGTGTTTTAGGTGGAGTCTGCTGCTCAGGTACAACAGCCATCACCAACTGAGGGCAGTGGACTTTCCACAGAGAAGTCCAACATTTCTAAGTTTGTCACTGTATGCGATCCAGAATACATAATCTTGACAGACAGTGAGCTTGAAAAGGTGCGATGCTCCTACTTTGAGCAAAAACGTCTGAGGACCAAACACATCATTGCCTTATCAAAGGAGCTCTTCTGCTGGCTCATAAGAAACACTATGACTTGTATGATTTCAATTGCAAGAGCCACAGAAAACTCCAGATACCCCACCACTCATGAGGTCAATGCCATGGCACAGCAATTGGTGGAGTCTTACCTAATGCTCAAAGACAAGTCATCAAACAGAGAGTGGGTAGGTAGAATTTTGTCACTATTTCTTGTTTCTTGTCTTGTGAAAATTTGGGTCTCATTTGTCATCTTTTAATGTTTACTATTTGTACCTGGCAGGAGCATGTTGCTAAAAAGCTTATGAAGAGGCTCTCAAATGTCAAAAGTCCAAAGGCCAAGGGTCCTCCTTTGAAGAAGCCACAACAGGATGGAAAAATCGCAGATGCAGATGTTTCCACAGTGACTACGATGAAGATTCCAGTGGATCAACAATGGGTGCTTCCCATCCTAAAATGTGATTGGCTGAGCTGCGTTCTATGCCGATATAAAATCACTGTAATCCACTGCATTCTGAGGGAGACAGCAACACAAAATATCACTGCGCGCTACCAACTACTCGACACTGAACTGACTCGTTAGGTTACGTCTGTTTCAAGACTTTTGGCTTGCTATTTCAGTGTTAGCAAAGTTTAGCCTTTTAATCCGCTAACCAGTTAGCTATCTATCTAGCTAGCTATTGCATTACAGAGTTCGATTTCATTTTAGCTTGCTAGCTACATTGCTTACTAGCTCGCTGTTTCAATATTAGCGATAAATTGATGATTTTTTTTTCTTTGTTGTGTGTTTATTTTATGGGCGATGTGTAGGGTACCACATTGTAGTGAACACTTTCTAGTTGGCAAGCTGTATAGCCAACTAATATCAACATATTTTCCTGGACACCAGCAAGTGTGGAGGACAAAAGTCAATCTTGTTCCCTACTCTCGCTACTGGTTGTAATGATTTGGCCGATCAGCGCGAGTTGAGAACAAGGAAACTCGAAAACCGAAACGAACATAAAATTAATTACTGGGGCCTTCAGGAAACCAAAGGAGACATTACAAATAGCCTGCTTTTATAGTGTATCTACATGAATGAGCCCAAATGGGGCGGAACCGGGGTTAAGCACCGGCCCGTTGGGCCACTCTAGGCTCGAACAGGCTTACTTCTTTCTTTCTTCAACATAATGGCGCTAGATGAAAAAGCAAACTTTGCGTCTGTGTTGTTTGCCAACCATTCTGTCCACTCTTGCTCAATCTTGCTTGGTGAAAGAATGAATAGTTGTCAATTTTATTGTAGCATTATTACCAATAAATTGTTGATATTTTTTTTCTTGTGTGTTTATTTAATGGGCTATATGTAGGGTAACCGTTTTAAAAAAGGAATTAGCCCCTTGAAGCAGTGGGTTACAGTGATTTTATAATGGCGGAGGGGCACTAAGGCACTCCGCTGTGCGTTGTGCCTTAGAACCCCCGCCCGCCATTATAAAATCACTGTAACCCACTGCTTCAAGGGGCTTATTCCTTTAGTATAGGCCCCAGGAATTTTTACTCTCAGGTCAGGATGCTGTTCAAATCCAAACCCTGTAAGGGGTTAATGTGACGAGGTTTTTTGATTTACTGTCATTTGACCATTCAGTGCCCTAGTCCAGGTCAAGGACTTGTGTTTTTCTAATGTTCTACATTGACTTTTGTCATCTAGACTTTGGAAGAACCCGATGCCTTCCTGAGTGAACGGGCCCTGTCTTCTCCAATACTGCTGGTCTGTGAAGACATCTGCATGATCGCTGTCGGAAACAAGCCAGTGACCACCTTCGACAGAAAAAGCTTTCATGAGGGACTGCTCTACCTAATAGCGTATTATTACGCCCAACACCTCACTTACCCAAAATGTATTTCCACACTCCTCTCAGTATTGCAAATTGAAATTCTCCAAGACTCCATCCATGACCGCGATGCAACCCCCTCTTACAAATAAGCCTTTGGTGAATGGAAGTCCTTCATTGAGTAAGTGAGTCTCTCTCACTCTCTATCATGTCTGACAAATTTCTAATTCATAAAAATTTAGCCATAGGTTAGCCACATGTTTGTCAATGTATTTTCAATCTTGTTCTGGAAATTTATGCAAACCAGCTTCTGGAATTTGACATAGAGTGTGCATGTTTATTATGTCATTATTATGTCATTTGCTGCTAGAATAGCTGCAATGTTCATTTTTGGATAGAGTCAGTGAAGACCTAATCAAATAGATAACAAATTTGGAATCTGATCTGAAACTGTCAATCTGTTGATTTATTGATCAGGAATCCTTCGTTCAAAGTGATTATAGAGGAAGTGGGTTTTGAATGATGGATGCAGTGCAGTGAAGCAATATGCTGAGTTCATCTTGTTACAATAAAAATTCTCAAAATAAGAATGCTTCTGGTGCCTTAATTTAAGATAATATTGCTTATTTTTATGATGCTGTTCTTAGAAATTGTGTCTTAATCTTACATTTTGGTTTAAATTCTTTTAAAGTCATCTCAGTCAAGGGATAAAAATACAAATTTTAAGTAAATCTATCTTAAATAACTGATTTTTCATTCCTGGAAAGAAAAAGTGCAATTTGCTGAAATTCTGGCATTTTTGTCTACTTTTAATGTTATTTAATCCTTATAATAAGGATTAAATTCTTAAAATGAGCTCAGTCAACAGACTTAAATACTAATTCTAAGTAAATCTATCTCAAAGATGGGCTTTTCTGTGCTTGAACTAAGCACAGCCTGTTTAAATTCTGGAATTTTTGTCTCGTTTTAAGACCCATTATGGTTTTTCAGTGGCTAGACTTTTTTTACTGGCGATTCTAGCCAAGCAATATTTGCTTACCCCATTTGCAGATTTTTTTGCTCAATACAACACATTTTGGCCAGATTTAATAAGATTTTGCATATTTCTTGTAGGGCTGTTTTTGCAGTGTGTTCCATGTCAAATTTAATTGAATCCTAAGATCACAGACTGGCTACTAGATTAGATACTACTAATTTGCAAGTTATTCAATTACTTGGGTACTTTGTTAAATTACTTGCGAGTCAGCAAGGTGAGGTGCATGCCTGTGTGAAGGTAGCCTTATTGCATAACACTAATAAAAAATAAGTGCAGCTACCTGGAACTTCTGGTGAAATCAGAACAGTGGAGCTAACTATCTATAATTGAATCAGATGAATGATGCAAGTGCTGACTCAATCCATTTTATGGTAGAATAAAACGTCTGACAAATGAGAAAAAAAGACCAAATCATTACACTATCTCTCTTAGATTGGTCATGATTGTTACATATATTGTTCACCTCTTATTGCCATAGCAATTTGCAGGAGAGACCATTTAGCAGATCCTGTTATCAATTTTACATGTGACATTTGCCAGACAGTGCCAATTCAGTTTGTCGTCTATTGCATTCGTCAGTCACTTGCGAACTTGACATCGTTCTGATTTCAATCAACAAAAAAGTTTTCAAAATATTTATTTCCTTGCATATTCTATTATACACTGCCAAATGTGTTAGGGGCAGTGTCATATAATGGGGAAGTGAAATGTTCTTAAATGATAAAACTTCCGTCCATGACTTTAAAAAAAAAAAAAAAAGATCAAGAAAAAAGAAAAAGCTTTGGTGACTGCTAGTGTTAATAAAAAGCACAGATTTGTGTTATTTATTTATTTAAATTTATTCATTGATGTATAACAATGAGCCGGTGCCAGTAAGCACAATTCTGTTACACCTTCCTTTATATGATGGGGTTTTCTGAAACGCTACATATTAATAGATATGAAATATGATTCTCAGTCTTTACCAGTAGAAATCAATAGATTTTAATTTTGACAATCTAAGGAAAGTGAAAAATACGTAAGAAAATGTGTGCTATTTATATGCACCTTCTAATGAAAATCTGTAAAGCATTCACAGCCAAAGCGAAACAGTTGAATTGTTTCGTGTCAGCTTACGGGCTGTTGACATGTTGCAAACACTCTCTAAACTCTTTGCAGGCAGACTATCCAAATAAAGTGTTACCAAAGGGTTTTTTTTTTTTTTGGTGCGCTTAGCACTGGAAGAGGCTTGACATTTAGCCCCATTATATTAAAGAAAAGACAAACATCTTTACGGTTGATATCTCCAAAACTTTGTGACTCACACCAAAATGATCCAAATGGGTATTTAGCACAACAGGAGAGAAGAAAAAAACATTTTTGATTTTGGTGTGAATTGCCTCTTTAAGAATATTTTAATCACGTTTTGTGATCTTCCACCAAGAAAGATTTGATCCCAGAGGTTGACACTGACGGCTTAATTTTGTTTGCCTACAGCTTAATTTGTGGAGAACATTGGTGACTTTAAATGAAACAACCCCGAATAAATGTTTTTGCATGATGTATGGGATACAAAATATCGAGAAGCTTATTTTTTGCCGACACCAGCTGAGATAAAGCAGTTTTTTTTTTTTTTGGCAGCAAAAGAAGTGCAAATGCTTTTTGTCGAGCTTCAGTCATCCCAAATTTGCATTTTCACAAGTCATTGGTAAACATATTCAATACCTACGTAATATTTAATAAATACTGTACCAAAGTTATTACAATGTTCTAAGGTCTAAAATTGAATGGTTATGGTGTCAATTTAAAAGAACTAAGAACAAACTGAACATAATTGGAAAAAATGTTTCATTTGTGAAGTGCGGCGATATTAGTCAGTATTTTATTCAATTAGGTAAGTGTAAGGAACAAACCCATAATACCATCTTTAATCACAAAGAGCAGGTTATTCCTCCATCCAGTGGGAAAATTACAGTTGTGACGCCCTTGGACAATTAAATCTCAGTTGTCAGTCTCAGTTTTTTTTTTTGGTTTGACTGTCACATCACACTATGTTCAAGCCACCCTGCAAATCCTGCCCAGCGGCAGTAGACAAGCAAGGCCAAGTTAATCTATTCCCTGGAACCTTATTGGCTAATTAAGCCGCTCGAACAATTTTTTTTAGGTCAGTGAGAGGCAGACTTCCCACTGGAACAAGCAGACAGCGCAATTACTGGGACACCATTCTGTATAAGAGGCTGCCATTTTGGTTTGGCTCGGAGTTAAACTACAGTTCTGACTCACTGTGGGAATTGAGGATCCCTTGACACAATCTCAATGAAAGTCCCTCTGGCCGTATTCCTAAATCTGTCCTGGCACCCTCCCTGTCTAATTATGTAACCATGTAAATGGTTTAATTATTTCTCAATCTCAACTGCAGCGTAGTGGGGTTTCAGGAGCATAAGGGATGGGCCATTGTTACACTCTGCTTGTATGGCAATGAACCCCTATAAACACGTCAATGTGTCAGATTTTGAACAGGCTTGCCCTAGGCCACTGTATGTGTGTGAGGGGAGCCTTTATGGAATTCGACAATAAAATGAACAAGTGACAAACAGTCCAGCAAACCATTAAGCACGACAGCACAGCGATGAAGAATCTACGTTACATTGTAAGTAATTATCTGTGGGACATAGAATTAGGCATTTACATAAGCCTTCATGGACATTAACAGCCACTTAGTCGCACGTGAATTTACAACAGCGGAGTTTGATTAAATCTCATTTCATAATTTGTTCCCAGCAACCCCCTCTGCAAGTTTGACGTACATACTTTACTACCCAATATGAAGCACGGCATGCTCTGGCACAAGCCGTATACATGACAAATTCCTCTTGTTCTAACGTCCATATATCATGCTCACCACACTGAGGAATCACAGATTCTGCTGAAGTTCATAAGCATGTCTAGGTAATAAAATAACCGCACAGCCGAGAATGTGTTAGCAAGCCAATTTTATCACTCAACTCATCCTTTCAACTTGTCAGTCTGAATTAACCGAGCATGCTGGAGCATTGAAATTGTGTTTGAAGCACGGTTTGTGCTCAACATAATTTTTCATAGACATCTGTAAAATGCTGCACTTTTATGCAACCCACTAGTCCATGTCAAATGCATTTATTCTGTCCATAGCATAATATCAGTGGAACTCCTGCAACTGAAAGAGGATTTTATTATTATTTTTTTTACTTATTTGTGAGTTATTTAAATGTATAACACAAATGTGCGTATTTTTTTGTTTTTACAAAATTATACCATAATGAATCGCATTAATAGTCTGTATAATACAATCCATTCTCCAAGTTTGATTTGGACATATGTTAGATTTTCAGTAATCCCATCATTAATCTTGTCTTCATCACAGCAAAAAAGAAATAAAGAACAAAACAAGTAAATAAATACAGCAATACATACATAAATCAATAAAATACTCAGCTATCCTCAGGGATGGACAGAAAAGGAGGTGCCGCACCCTCCATCCATTATTCGCTGGGCTGACCTTTTATTTGGTCACAAAACACAATGTACGGTATACAGCCGGCAGTCATGCGCTTTTGTATGAAAATTGATTTCAATTTAATAACAAAAAGACACAGAGTGCAGCGCAAAAGCTTTTATTTGCCTCAGGGTGCCGATTAATATTTCATCTCTTTGTGAGAAAGGGTTAGCTCGTCGCTGATGGGCAGCTAGCAGGGTGGTTTGAAGCGTCTCATCACAGGGAAGAGGGGCTCACCAGGCCTTCACAAAATGGCTCTCCGCTACGTGATGGTGCAGAACGACCGAAAATGATCTATATTATTTATCGCGCTGTAAGTGGTGTGCGGACCCTGTTAAACCTGACCTTTCCTCTCCTTTTTTTTCACCCAGGAGCTTATTTTATTTATCAACATCGCCATTGTATTATTACTTCCTTCCTTTATAATGAAAAGGGATCCCTACGGTTGACCGGTATCGCATTTCGACATCATAAAGGGTGAATCGCCGATGCCAAGCAGCTGGAGTACGCCTCAGTTAAAGAAGGTATAAGAGAGGACAATGGGCAAATATGAAGTCATTTATTTACAGTTCATGTGTAAAGTGTCTACAAGATCAGTACAACTAGATGGTGCTTCCATTGGACATCAATTAATTACAGTGAGCACCGTTATTCATTGGACATTGACTTTTTTTTTTTTTTTTTGGCTATGTGCTCTAGCACTTGGAGATCGAGAGGATGCAATGACAATGTGGCAGAAGTTCAGACTGTCACCTTTAATTTGAGCATGTTTTCATCTAAATCGGATGGATCATGTAGAAATCAATCCTTTTTTTTGTTCATTTTTGATGTATAAAAAAATATCAGATCGTCTAAAACTATGTAGAATAAAGTAATCAATGAATCGCTCACCATTTGCATGCAATGACTGCTTGAAGTCGTATAGTGACGCATAGACATCACCAGATGCTGGTTATCTTCCAGTAGTGTGCCATCAGATAATATATAGAAGCCCCTCAGTAACCTCAACTTTTAATGCATGATTGTGCTCAAGCTGTTCCTGTTTCATTTTGCCAGATTAACAGACAAACTGTTTAGTCAACAATCAAAGCCACTATGCAGCCTATATTGCTTAAAAATGATAATTAAAAAATTATTGCCTATTGGCAACATTTATATAATGGAGGTGATATTATAAGGATGGCAATAATCTATCTAAATGCAAAAAATCCTAAACTTTCTCTCACTTCCATTTCTCGTTTATGATAACCCTCTGGCAGACTAATTAACTGTAAGATGGCTCTTGACTTGTTCAGAGTGGTAAAAAAAAAATACATGTGAAGTGGAGTAAATCTTTGGCCTATAAAACCTTACCATACTTTTGGGTGAAGAGCTTTAATTGCAATTGTCAGTGCTGTCATCCTGTTAGTTGGGTTTCATGTTTTGTTTATATCATATTTGATTATTTGAGTGTTTTTCAATGTTCTAGATATTTTATGTCATTTCCTTTATATTTCCTCATTTCCTCTTTTTTTCTCACTGCTCTTTCCTTGATTGTTCCCCATTAGTTGCCTCAAGCTCATGTGCTCTCTTCCCCAGTGTCTCACCAGTTTTATGTTCTCTTGATTAGCTGTCCACCTCCTCACTTGCCTTGTATCTTCTAATTTGTGACTGTGTTCTGTAAACTTTCCATTTTTATTTAATGCTACGATATTCTTTTTCTTTTCGTATTATTCACAATTATTGTCATTATTTTGTTTTAGATGCAAATTTCCTCATGTCTTTATTTCGTTTCAGCTTTGCCCAGTTAGTTAGTTAGTTAGTTAGTTCATTGTCTTGTTTGTAGCCACTCCCCTGGTCACACTACCTAGTTCTCACACAGCTGTCTTCAGTTTCCCTCTTTGTTATCTGTTCCCTTTATATAGCCCAATATATCCACCTTGTCTTTGCAAGTCTGTTGCCTTTTCTAGTCACTTACAAACCCGCGGTTTTTGGGTCTGCCTTGTTCATTTGTGTCTTGAGATATTTGATTATCATTCTGTCTGCTCCTCATTTTTGTATTCTCACCATTTGGTATTTGACCTCAGCCTCGCACCTTGACTTGGAATTTCCATTTTTGTGCTGCAAGCTGCATCATCATTACTGACCTGGATTGTCTGATTCTGAATTTCCCACTGTCTCCTTACTTAAATCTGCATTTGGGTCCATTCCCAGCCCTGACAACAGGAAGTGCCACAAACTAGTAATTTATGCAAATCTGTGATATTTATTGGGCTACATGGATTCAGATTTTTTGAGGACATATTGAGGATGCTTTATCATTGATTTGGCGGATGGAACAAATGCCTCCTAACTTGTGTTGGAATGTATAATGATATCATAAGTAAAGTGGCTAGTCCTTTTGACCAATTAGTTTGGGCGCGGTGACCCCATGATTAGCACTTGTCTTGCAGTAAGGAGGTTCCAGGTTTGAGTTCAAGCCAGCCAGGACCTTTCCGCATGTTCTCCCCGTGTTCACGTGGGATTTCCCTGGTTACTACCGTTTCCCCCACAGTGAAAGACATACTCAGAAGGAACACTCCCTCCAGAGCCCCTGACCAAGGCACTGGCTCTAGAACTGGAGTTGGTCCCCAGGTCCTGCACTGTGCCTGCCCACTAAGATGGGTCAAATGCAGAAGACAAATTATCCTATAGGGTTCGATAAAGTATGCTTTATCAAAGCTACTGAGCAAATCAATGGTTGTTTGGCAATCAGACAAGTTAACTGTGACAGGTTTCATGTAATTAAGCATTAAAAGGTTACTACGGACCTTCCATATGCCCGACAGCACTACACTTCACTGGTGATGCTCTGCCAGCCCTGTACTGCAGCCATCTTCAATTCTTGCTTGTTTCTGGGACTTTTCAGCATTTAAAATGCATGTTCAATTGGACTCAGATCCAGAAGTCATCTGTCCAACAGAATTAAAATGACAAATGTCTCACTGTATATAATATTTTACTGCACTCATTGCTTTGCGATGCAATCTGATTTGTTAACATGGTGAGTAATCTGCTGCTATAATTCATCTAAGTTATTGATTTATTTTTTTGTCACAGCAACCAGGTGTAATCCTTAACCTGAGGATCAATTCATTAATGCTGATGAGAGCACCTGTGAACTGATCAAATCTAGAGTTGCTTTTCTAATGTTCTTGCAGTTTCCTAAAATTACACGGCTAATGCAGAGCCAACATGCAATTTCTAAGAATATTTATGAAACATCAGTACAACAATTTATTTTCTGCATATATATATATATATTACTGCATTATTAGTGAGACAATTTGCAATAGAGGTATGTTTCTAGTAATTTTTTTCAGAGCGTCAGTTTGGTATTTATTTATTTTTATTTCTATTTATTCATTTATTTGTCACTAAGGGAAAAAAAGAGAACATCTCCGTAAAGGTCCTGCACCAAAATATAATAGGCTTGTCTGCATTCCTGAAATAATCCTGAAGGTCTGCTCTCAACTGAGGTTTTAGGCTTCATTTCTAAGAAAACATGTCCTCATTCTATCAATAGGAGTGATGACCAGCAGTATCCTACTTGAAAATCCAGCCGTGTGCACAAACGTGCTTAAATTCAGGCTGCAATTTTGGCAAGCATTTGGCAGACACTGACAGGTCAATCGTCGCAGGTCAGTCTGTAAAAACTTTAGCAATTCAGCTCTGCTTTCAAGTAGTTTTACAGAAACACTCAAACTTCAGGCCCTACAGTTTACCAAATACGAATTACATTACATCATGTTTTAAGTGCTCCGAAAAGCGTAATATATGAGTATACTTTTATGCAAATGTAATTTAGTATTTTCTCAACAGACATTTGTCTGGGAAAGCATTGTCGCCCCTGGAACTAATATCTGACATGAATTATTAAAAAAAGGCCTGATGAAAATCATACTTTAACGGCTTTTTATTCAGCTTTAGAACAGCATTGAGTTCAGCACTTGCCTAGCTGAATCGCAGAGTGCGCTGATGAATAGAATATCCACAGGCATATGTCTCTATTAGACATCATTTAATACCATTACCATGATAATGAGACAATTTCTATGAAGTAAACTGTTACTTTTTTTTTTAATCTTCAAGATATCTAGAGTGTTGGTCAAGTTTGGATGAACTTTTCTAACACAGTTTTATCTAGTTTTCTTGATTCACTCCCCTATCCTGTTCATTTAATTTCACTTTTTTACCTATTATTTTCTATGATTACTGTATAAATGAATACATAGCTGAATGATTGGGAATGTTGCACATGTTTTCTGGGACATGACTAGAATTATCCTGTGATCCTGAGTAACCTTTCGGAAAACTGGCTTCAGAAATTCAACTGCCGTACCAAAGGGTGATTGCTTGACTCATCGTAATAAAGCAACTCTGGGCCTTGACCCACCAACTTTCCAGGCCCAAAGCACCGAATGCTTTGATCACGAGATGCATCTTTCAAAGTCATCAGATTTCTGCTGTACACATACAGCACAACTTGTTGTCTTGTAATAGGGAGTCAATATTTGCTGTAACAGACTCCCAAGCACCTAGGAAAGCTAGGGTGGCACACTGGCTTTTAACCGAGGCGATTTTAAATAGCGTCAGCCTATAGCAAGCAACACTTAAGAAAAAGACAACGGGATATGGGGCATTAACACAAAATCCATGAGTGAAATAGTGCAAATGAATGCTTACAGACAACAAGAACAGGGTCCGGGGACCTGAGTGTTGCCCAAAAAAAGAACTGAACAAAACTAAAACAGGACTAGCTGGAAACAAAACGGGTAAACTACCCAACTGCTGATAGTATATACAGAAAGAAAACCAACCTAACTATACTGACTAGACAAAACATAAATACATCGGGTGGCAACCACTCCTAACCTAGTGTGTTTAACAGACTTTTGCCTACGTGCAGGTGTACAGAGGCCTCTTTCTTACCCTTCCCCAGCCTCGATGTGGTCAGAAATTCACCCAGTACTCAAATGAAAAGAAACCAGGACGTAGACGGAGTTACTAACGAAATTCAAAGCAAAAGACAGAGGTACAACAAACAGATGGGGTGGACAGAAATTCTCCAAGGTCACAAGATCCGGATTTAAACAGGTGAGGTG
Organism: Gymnothorax reevesii; assembly: GCA_029721435.1. Taxonomy (NCBI): domain Eukaryota; kingdom Metazoa; phylum Chordata; class Actinopteri; order Anguilliformes; family Muraenidae; genus Gymnothorax; species Gymnothorax reevesii. The sequence continues at coordinate 21,541,222 of CM056589.1, forward strand.
AAAGATAATGAGTGGACCAGTGTCAGGAGACTCCCTCTGATTGGCGGAGACGGGACATGGCATGACATGGGGTAATGATGATGGACAGGATCCTGGACCAATAGAGAGACACAGCAACAAAACCAAGGAAATACAGGAAAAAAAGTGTGGCCCATAACACCCCCCCCCCCCCCCCCCCTAAGAACTAAGTTACACCGGGAAAGTCAGTTGAACACTTTTTTTTGTTTGCCATTCCTTGTATATTAACAGCAGTAGTGCCAGAAATATAGTTTACACAAAGCTCGTAGACAAAGCATTTGCAAGCACATTATCGGACCCCTTTTAATGTTTAATGTACAGGATATAATTGTGCAAAATCTTTGACCAGTGCATCAACCTCTGATTCTGGTTGTACATTTGATTAAGAAATGTCAGAGGGTTATGATCTGTGAAAACCACCATAGGCACAGAGCTAGATCCAACATAAACTTCAAAGTGGGCTAAAAGTAATGCAAGGGTCTCCTTCTCAATTGTGGAATAATGTCTCTGGTGCTTGTTAAACTTGCGGGAGAAGAAACAGACGGGGTGATCAATCCCATCTGTGCCCTCCTGCAAGAGTACAGCACCAGCACCCAGGTCACTTGCATCCTCCTCTAGTTTGATGGGACCGTAAAATCTGGGTCGGCAAGCACAGAAGCACTACAAAACAAAGCCTTGACACATTCAAAAGCAAGTAACTTGACACTTCAAGGACAAAGCAAATTTCCTTGCCGAACTGAGTAAGCTTGTTAGGGGAGCTACAACTGTGGAGAAGTTGCGACAGAAGCTGCGGTAGTAGCCGGTCATACTTAAAAATCTGCGCAATTCGAGTTTGTTAGCAGGAGTAGGGAAACTAGTTATGGCCATTATTTTTTCATTTCTAGGTGTGACTTTTCCCTGCCCAACCTGTTTCCTTAAATATGTGACAGTTGCCCTAACAAATTCACATTTGCCAAGATTGATTGTTAAAAAGACCTTTGCCAGTCGGTTGAACACGGTTTTTAAAAGATTAATGTGTTCCAGCCAGCTATCATTATACAACACAAGATCGTCGAGATACACTTGACAATTTAGTACACCGGTCAGAACCACACTTACAAGTCTTTGGAAGGTAGCTGGTGCGTTACGCATGCCGAAGGCTAAAACGTTATATTGCAAGAAGTCATCAGGAGTTACAAATGCAGAAATAAGGGAAGCATGAGGGATTACCGTGACTTGCCAATATCCCTTTATCAAGTCAAGGTTGGTGACAAACTTTGTGGAACCAACATTGTCAAAACAATCTTCTTTTCTTGGAAGGAGGTATGAATCAGGTACGGTAACCGCGTTGATTTTTCGGAAATCAGCACAGAACCTGACATTACCGTCCGGTTTTGGAACTAGAAGGCATAGCGAGCTCCAAGGACTCAAGCATGGGCTTTCCAAGTTATTTTCTAACAAATACTGTACTTCTTTTTTCATGGCTGCACATTTGGCAGCATTAACGCGGTACAGGTGCTGACGAATCAGTGCTGCTGAGCGAACATCTATATCATGCTCAATTATTGGGGTACGAGTGGGAGTGTCTCCGAAGAGCATGGGATATTCTTCCAACAATTTTCCCAAAACAGAGGCTTGTTGCTCAGACAAATTAGCAAAATGGGAGGACAAGTCTCCCAAAACTTCCGAATTTAACAACCTTGTTCCTGTTGAGGTGCTTGCTTCAGCATAAGACCATCCTCATCTTCAGTATTGATTAATCATGTAATCATGTTAATCAATCAGCGAGTGGTACAGAACCTGTTATTAAGACAGACTTAACTTTTTCCTCTCCAAGGCAAGGTGTTTTCCTGACATGGTATTCTTTCAGCATGTTAATATGGCATAAGAGCGTTTTACGCCTGCAGTCAGGCCTGCGAACAATATAGTTGGTATCACTTATTTTCTCCTCATTTGTATAGGGACCGGAGAAACGAACGGACAATGCATTGCCAGGGAAAGGTAATAACAGCAAGACATTATCCCCTAGACTAAAACAGCGGACAACAGCCTTCTGATCATAACAGCGTTTCATGCCACTTTGAGATGCAGCCAGGGCATCTTTTGCCAAAGACCAGGCCTGATGCAAGCGCTCTCGAAACTGACTAACGTAGTCCAGTACATTGGGCTTTAAAGGCGAGTCAGACAGTAAGTGTTCTTTTAAAGCTTTCAGAGGCCCTTGCACAGAATGTCCAAATACTAAGTCTGCGGGGCTGAAACTAAGCATTCTTGCACCGCCTCTCTCATGGTAAACAACGCAAAGGGAATCCCCTCATTCCAACATTTCCCCGTGTCCAAACAATATTTAAGGAGGACAGATTTAAATGTCTGGTGCCAATGCTCGAGTGCACCTTGCATTTCTGGGTGATACGCGCTAGATACTGGATGAGCAATTGAGAGGGACTGCAAGACTTGCTTGAATACTCTGGATAAAAAGTTTGTTTCTTAGTCTGTCTGCACAACCCTTGGAAACCCGAAAGTTGAAAAAAAACTTTGATAGGGCTTTTACAACCGACTTGGATGTGATGGCACGAAGAGGTACAGCTTCTGGGAACCTAGTGACTGCACACATGATTGTGAGTAAAAACTGATTTCCTGATTTGGTTTTTGGCAGTGGCCCTGCAAAATCCACTATAACTCGCTGAAATGGTTGGCCGTCTCCGGAATCGGGCATAGAGGGGCAGGAGGAATCACCTGATTAGGTTTCTCCGTAATTTAGTAAGTATGACAAGTTTTACAATATTCTGCCACTGCTGCTTTCAATCAGGCCAAAAGAAATGTTGGAACACTTTATTGTATGTTTCTGTGATCTCTAGATGACCAGACCATGGGTTGTCATGAGCCAGGGACAGAACCTGGGGTCGGAAACCGGCGGGCACCACTATCTGGCGAACCACGCCCCACTCCATACCTGCTGCACTGGCGGAAGTCCACTTTTGTAATAACATCCCGTTGTCTAAGAAGTAAGCTACCGTCTTCTGTTTAGCTACCTTGGGTGTAACCACCAGCTCAAAACATTTGTTTAAAGACGGGTCATCTTTTTGAGCATTGATAAATTGCTCGCGGATGGCGAGTACCTTAACTGACGGAAGTAAGGGTTTTTTTTTTGGACTGTTCCTGGACGCCCTGGGAATCATCTGCGAACAAGACATCGCTCTTCAAGGTAGGTTCTAAAATAGACTTCGACATATTTACTTCCTCCCCCCATTTACGTGACTGTGCTCGGGTTTGCACACAAGCAGGGAACAGTTCATGATGCAACTGAAGAACCTCAGGAGTCACACATGCTTTGGGTTGGTTTAAAACCTCAAGCATGGGCAGGACTTTGCCACCAGCAATATTGTTTCCCAGTATGAATGAAACGCCCGGAACTGGTAAAGCTTTGCATACTGCGACATCAAAACAGCCAGAGGCGAAATCAGTCTGTACACAAATCTTAGGTAACGGAACGGTAACAAAACGCATTTCAATTCCCTACACTACTACGTTTGCCCCACTGAAAGTAGTGTCAGAGACTGGCAGGATATCGTCTAATAAAAACGACTGGGAAGCACCCGTATCCCTTAAAACACGAACTGCGACTTGATCAGACTGTTTGTCAGGCAGAGATACAAATCCATCAAACATGAATAGCTCATAACCAGCAGTGGATTTGTCTTTCGGAGTTTCTGAAAGTGATGTGGGTTGGGAAAGTTTTCTTACAAAGCCTGTAGGTTTCGGTTGGTTGGCGGACTTCAATCTTTTCAAACAGTTTGCAATTAGATGCCCTTTCTTATGACTGTAAAAACACTCGCTCCTCCTTGGGATGTGAGGGTGGCGAGTTAACATTCCTACTTTGTTTGTCAACAGGCGAAGAAACAGAACAAGAGATCGGTTCCTCGCGGGACACAGATGCAAATACATTCTTATGGGTAAGTGTGAACTCATCCGCAAATACATCTGCTTTTGCCAATGAAGTGACTTTCTGCTCATTCCAATAAACCGCAACTAGTTCAGGAGCAGATTGCATAAAATCTTCCAGTGATATTAATTCACTAAGGGGTCTATTCTCCCATAAGCGCGTAAGTCTTTTTTTACGCGCTTCGAGTTAAGCGCTTTTGAGTTACGCGTATTCTCCCCTACCCGCTTCGATCACGCCCACAGCGCTTAACTTCAGAATGCAGGCGGCCTTAGGAAAGAGGTGTGACTGATCCAAAAGAGAGGCAGACTCTGTTCAAAGCTCATTGATTATGGCTATCAGTAAAACATGGAAAAAGGATTTTCTGATTAACAATGAAAACGCATTTGTGGTCCATGGAAAACGCAAACCAGACTTTAAATTTGAATATCGTCGGCCTGCTGATAAAACCTCGTATCTCCAAACTGATAAGAAACGAAAACTCGTATGTCCACTATTCTTACATGCAAAATTAAACATTTTTATTTTAAACTATATTTATCCATTTATATTATTATAATAATTATTATTATTATTATTTTACTTTTTTTTTTTTTTTTCCTGTGAAGTTTGTCATTGTGAAAATACGAGGTTTTATACGCCGCTGTAATAGTAGGCCGTACGAATTACAAGAAGTAATTCAGACATCTCTTTATTTATCCCCGCCGTGCGATTCGCGCGAAGCAGGGGATATAGCACTGGGTTCCGTCCGTACGGACACATAAAATTGCGGCAGCGGGGGATATGTTAGTGACAAACACTTGTTATTTCTTACGCTAGCCACCATGACATTAAAGCTATGCATACAAACAAATTGCCGCGATAATGAATTAATAAATGAAGAATTTAGCGCTTCTCAATCAGCGCAATCAGATCATTGAAAATGTGCCCCTCCTACACCAGCCTGTTTGTTCCGTGGAAGACAGGGAAGAAGACAAAGGGAACATTCTAGTCACACGAAGACAATCAAAGACAGTTTATATGATCTCATTTAGAAATTGCGCACTTGAAAACTACTCTGATGTCAGGTTTGCAACTAAAGGACAAGGAAACGCTTTAACAAGGATTCTTACCCCGCACGCGGTCATCTCCCCGCCCCGAAACCGCCTCAGTAAAGACGGAATTCCATATCCATAGCCTATTATCCTATTTGACTTGAGCGACACATTCACTTGAACTTGTGCCTAATACTTTATTACAATCAATTATCCCATTTACTGATAATGATTCTTCCCATGTCAGCTATTCTTTAAAGGCAAAAATTGATTAAAAAATGGATAGTGCTTTGGTATTTGCCAGGGTAGGGCTCAATCTAGAGTAGCCTATTTAATAATATCTTTATTCACACATTAAATTACACAGTATTACCAATGGTAAAAAATTACTAGGACTCGAGTTAGTTTATACAGATATCCTCAATTAGAAAATCAATCCCCTCACTCGTGAGAATATCACAACTTTTTAGATTATCACGAACATACAGGGCAGTCGCATTTGTTAATAGAACATTGAAGACAATGATGACGACGTCGAGCCAAAGCCGAAAACCAAATTTCACAGATGTTGGTGTTGTATGGCAAGCCAGCAATAAAGGCTGATCCGAGGAATTAAGCTGCGAATCGTTCTGGATGTGGCATCGGTGGGGAGATGTAAGCGCAGTATCCCCGATTTAAAGCATAAATGGAGAGATCTGCGGGCGCTGTAAAAGCCAAGTTCTCTGCACACCAGAGAAGTGTACACGAAACAGGTGGTGGGCAACCATCATCCCCTGTGCATTTCACTGCACAGGAGGAGGGGATGGCATCCACTCTTTCTGTAGTGGAAGTGCATGGAGAAGAACTTGAAGCGCCAACGAACTGCGTCAGACACCTTGACACAGACGCCTGTGATGTGAATGATATCACCAGCCACTCTCTGAAACGACCCAGATGCCAGAAGCGACAGCGCAGTTCTGACGTTGATGACAACGTGTATGTTTTGTGGATAATTGCTGCGGCTGGATAGCTGTTCATCCAGAAGTCGGCAAAGATAGATGATTGCCTCATGCACGGTCCAGGCGAAAGCGTTGGATGCACTCGATGTTTGTTTGTCCCAGAATGTCCAAACGAAGCCGATATACGAGTGTGCGTCTTCGAGCTCGGCGTGCTCCTCTTACTCTTTCCCAATCACGCAAGAGTGCAAGCAAATGCAGGACTGGCATTTTGGCTTTAGATTTTGAGGGCATGGTAGAATGATGGTCTTATGTAGGCTATACTCAAATTAATTAATTGTTTTGCGTTTGTAATTTAACTGATTAAAGAAGAGGCTGATGCGTAATATCATGTGATGATTTCGTTTAATAAATTATCATGGCTTTGAGAAATGTAGTTTAGAAATAAGGAAGAACAATCGAATATTAAATGTCTCAACCTTTACCATGTTAAATAAAATATAATGTTAAAATTCGGCCTATAACCGACATCAAACGCAATATTCAATTTCGCCTAATGTTGGCGCTTGACCTTAATACAGCCCTCAAAAGCGCTTAGCAGAAAAAGCGCGTAAGCCAGGGGGAGAATACGCGTAAGTGTTATTTGCATGAGAAACGCCCGGAAACGCCCCGATTTTGGCCTTGCTCCGCCCCAAGCGCGTAAGTGCCTTCAAGGCGCGTAATGCACGGACTTAAGTCGAGGGGAGAATATGCGTAGGCTGAAAAGCGCGTAGCTACGCGCTTTTTTCGACTTAAGCGCATGGGAGAATAGACCCCTAAGTGAATCATAATCTGTGGATTTACTGGCAGTGCACCACTTATTAAAGAGAGTTCCTTTCTCTCTGGCAAATTCTACATAAGACTGAGTCACTTTTTTTTATCATTTGGAAATTTCTGCCAGTAAGCCTCAGGTACCAACTCATACGCCTGCAACACAGCGGCTTTCACCACTTCATAATTCAAGCTTTCTTCAAGGGTTAACGTTGCCATTAAATCTTATACAGCTAAAAGAGCTTGGAGTCAAATTGACCCCAGAGGAACACCAATGCGTGCAATATGTGTTCAGTACATTGAAAAAAATCATCATGAAAATTTTATGCTTAATCAGCTGTCCCCATCTAATTAGGAAAAGTCATGAAATATGAAGCAAAAAAGAAAAAGTTTACTATTATTTTTTGAATGATAAACATGGAATGGGGTCAAATTGACCCCAAGGATGATAGGAGGATTAGGCAAAGGCAATGGCTAACCGCTCAAAGATGCTAAAATAGGAGTCAACCTCAGCCTCTCTAAAAGCAGGAAGTGCTACCTGTCTCCTTATGTCATAGCCAGATAAAAGTAATGGGGTAGATGAATCTGTGGAAGGCAACTCAGCAGTCTTTGGTGCTGCCCTCTCCAGCTGCCACAGTTTAAGCTTTGTCTCTGCCTCTATCTCCAGCTTACGTACAACTGGAATTCCTGCTCCAGTTTCTGAGCCCTGTCCCATGCCTCTCTTTCTCGAGCCCTCTCCTCGGCCTCAAACTGCAACCGAGGCAAATGGACTTTGAGCAGGGCATCAGACTTGGACCCAGAGGAAGTTGGTGAAAACCCCTCAAACCGTGGCAAGGTAACTGGGGGAATCTCAGCCTTTACCCCCGCTTCGGCGGAAACCCCTGTTCCTAGCGGCGTTTTGGGACCTAAATCGGGCACTTTAGGCACTGGCGACAGCAATATTTCCCGCTCCACCAATGTATCCCACACTACTGCTTTAATTTCCTTTTTCAGGAAAGTTCTGGATAATGATAGCCCAAGATGATCAGCAATGGCTAACAAATCTGCTTTACGGTATTGATCAAAAGCAAGTACTGAAGGTGCGGTAAAAAATTCATGAACATCAAATGAGGCCATTTGGCTTTACTCAAACCACTATTGCTTCCCAAATGCCAAGTACTACGATTGCCAGAATTTTTGTAATACACAGGCTTAACGCTCCCGGACGAGCCCCCACTTATGTTATGAACCCTCAAGCACCTAGGAAAGCTAGGGGTCCCACTTTGGCTTTTAACCGAGGTGATGTTAAATAGCGCGAGCCTGTGGCAAGCAATACTTAAGAAAAACACAACGGGATATGGGGCAATAATACAGAATCCGCGAGTGAAATAGTGCAAATGGGTGCTTTTACTGTGCAAATAGTGGTATTTACAACATTTAAAATATTTACAGGACAGAAAACAAGAACATGACAACAAAACCCACATCTAAGGTCTGGGGACCTGAGTGTTGCCCAAGAAAAGAACTGAACAAAACCAAAACAGGACTAGCTGGAAGCAAAATGAGTAAGCTACGTAACTGCTAAGTGCTGCTCAGAAACCTGGACTAATAGAGAGACACAGCAACAAAACCAAGGAAATACAGAAAAAAAGGTGCGGCACGTAACATTTGCTCACTCCATGAACAATCAGTGACAGGGGGTCACAAGTTACAATATCATTCACCAGGTGGTATCCTTGAGGACCTTGTCTGGCCTCCAAACAACACTTTATCACAAAAATACGCAAAATTTAGCTAAATTCTCCTCCATTTCTTCGGTCTGATAAGTCCAAAGAAGCTTTTGAGTCAGTGATGTTGCAGTTTTTGTTTTGCGGGTGCAAATGGCTTCTGACTTCCGCTCCAGTGCTGATCAGTCTCCTTTTTGACTCCTCCCCTCCATGCCTGCTGTCATAGGCTGTAACCATAGACTGTACAAAAAGATGGATGCAGCACCCGGGTCTGAGAATGGAGGCCAAAGCGGAAATCTCTAAAATTTGCATTTTATTTAATGGCCAGCAGAGGGCAATGTCGGCGATTGCAGAAAGAATTTCAATCCTACAGAAGTCTATGGGAAAATGATCCTACTTTCCCACCTGATTTATCATTTAAATCGCACGTTTCAAGTCTCCTTCAATATATCATGATGTTCGTCCTTGTAAAATATGGTCCCAAATAGACTAGAATAAAGGATAAAGCCAGAATATGCTTTAGGGGCGTGGCTATTCTCTGGTCCTCATTTGATATGGTCAGATCCACCTGTAAATCCACCCCTCACTCCTCCCTGCATATTCAATTCACGCTCTCGTCCAATGGGAATCACATCCTGTTTCAAAATAACAAAATGACACAAAATTCAAATTGCCAAAATCAAGGTTTCCTAAATGTTATGATGAAACCAATGGGTGATGTCACGGTTGCTTTGTCCAACTTTTCGTACAGTCTATGGCTGTAACTCATTGCATGGCTTCCCTAACACTCCCCAAAATGGTACTTAGCCATCTTTAAATCTTTCTTGAATCTGCACGGCATTGGCAAACTTTAGACTTGCGTAATTTAACAGTTCACAGGTTGCAATCGAGCGCCGATTGGAGAGCCCTGAAAAAGCAATGATTTGCCTTAGATCTGGGGGCACAGTCGGCAATCTCCAAGAACTGTATGGAAAATTAAGGCTAAAATCATGGCATTGATTTCATCATGTATTGAGAACTCAGCATTAGCTCGTAGGCTAGGGGTTCTCAATGTCATCCAGAAAGGATAGGCTCAAGCTTTTATTCCAGCTGTGCTGTTACTCTTCCGATTCATTGACTGATTAATAGGCATTTTTTGGACCGGAGGAACTTTTTCATTGTTCTAAGAACTTAGCCCTTAGAACCGTCCTTTTTATGGTATTTGCACCACAGGATCTGTGAACGATAGTAGTTCTTCGAACTCTGTTTAGTGGAACTTTTTTAGCGCCAACTCCACAGTAGGTACTTTCACAACACAAAAGGAAGTATTAGTGATGTAAGTGTATGTTTTTGTTCAAACTCAAGAGTTAGCCCGTCTCTTGGCTGCCTACAGCGGTCTCCTCTCCATCCATTTCAAAGATGACAAGCACTCTATTTTTGTTTTACTTTTCAATACATAGTATACTTTATAGTGTAAAAAGAGCCCTTCGACAAATAAAATTTGAAAATGACCTCTCGAGTTTCATAAATTTGATATTTCAGGCTCCCCTTTGAGATCCTGTTTATCCTTTAAATGTCAGCATCATAGATTCAAGAGGATGAAAAAAGTGTTAGCTTCTTGTTGTCGGTTTGTTCAAATCAATGGGATGAATTCCCTGGCTAGCATGCTAACCCTTTTTGCCATAAAATGAATTAATTCAAGTTTCTGTGTAAATGGGGAAAAGTGTTAGCATGCTAGCTAACAAATTATTCTTCACATTAACTTGAACAAACCACCAACTAGAAATGATTGGCAGCAAGATTGGTAAAGTTACCATTGCGAAAATACTGCAGTTTGCCAATGAGTGGAATCTGACTAATGGCAACGCGACAAAGCTGTTTTCCTGGTGTGTAATATCTAACATGTATGACATGGCTGTTTGACAACCATTTTTTTATCATTTATTGGATTTGTTGAGGATTATATTTCAATATTTCTCATATTCATTTGTCACCAGCAGAATAAATGCCATGTTGAATAACCATAATCAATAATCATAATCAATAACCATATTATGTAAACAGCAGTAACACACACACACACACACACACACACACACATACAAGCAGTTCACACGCACTAGCAGTGCACACATACACATAACACACACACACATACAAGCAGTTCACACACACATGAGCAGTGCACACAATACATGCACATAACACACACACACCGACAAGCAGTTCACACACACATGAGCAATGCACACAGGTACATGCACAGGCATAAGCACCACACGAACACACACAGACACACGCACACACACACACACACACATACCAACAGTTCACACGCAGACACACACACATACAAGCAATTCAATTCACACAGGCATGAGCAGCTCACACACACATAAGCAGTGCGCTTCTGTAGCTTTAATTAGTAAGCAAGCTTCTCTTTAGTTGATTCAAAAGCATAATCAGGTGATATATTTGATTTCTGTAGCTTTGATCAATACTTGTTCAGTAAAATCATTCGTTGTTACTGAAAAAAAAAATTGAATCATTTATATATCCACTTGTATCCTATTCCTTTGTCTGTACTTGACTGTAATTTTCCTTTTTAGAGATGTACAGCTCATCTTTGCTTTGAATTCTTGAAGGATTGGCTAGCAGTGTTCTGGTTTGCCTGTCTAATTGTAGCGTGAGAATGAGAATGCAGAAAGACCATATTTGGAAGATATTTCATGTGATGAAGGTATAAAAACTGGGTCTGAAAAGTAAGAAATCAGTTCTTCTTGCGGAAAAAGAAGTTGGCTTTACATTTATCAATATGCCTCAATAACCCCTAATTGTCTAAAGAATCTGTCTCTCTCTAATTGCTTGAGGATGGGGGAACCTCATGATACAAAAATATGTCTGAATGGAAACCACAACAGATTCAATATCATTCGATCATGCTAGAGACTGCTGGTGTAATGCGGTTCTGCCAGAGTGGCTGCTACGATCCAGTTGTGTTTTGAGAGTGGGAGTGTTCCCCACATCAATTCCAGCCACGGTATGAAGCACCGCAAACTGTCGCAGAACTTCTCGCCTCCTAGTTGTCCCTCTTACTCTTTAAGCCACGCAATCCAAAACCGCACGTCTTCTTTCGAAGTCGCCGAATAAAATTGTGTTGTTGCTATCGTAGATAGTTACGTTCTGCTAAAGGTCCGTTGCATCCCATGTACGACATAGATGTGACATCAGGAAACCAGCATCCATATGGCAAACCATACATCATTTCAAGGGGTTCCTCATTACAGTGCGAAAGCAAACCAACATAAAGTTCTTACAGGTGTACAGTACCCAGGGAACTCCCCTATGGACAGTTCGCCGACAGAGTTCCCAGAACTGTTTGGTTCAAAAACGCCTAATGCCTTTAGTGAAAACGCTGGGCGTTGATCAGTAGAATCAGGTGTGAAACTGCATAGATGAAATGGAAACTGTCATCCCTGGATAGGGTTTAAAACCCTTGAACTAGGCAGTAACCTGTCCCTTGTGGCCCAATGTCATTTCTGGACATGAACCCACCCATTATTTAGTTGGCTGTGCTTCTAGCTTATGAGCTTCAACATATACTCAGCAACAAAAGTTTCTGTGACACCAATATTGTTAATTATTTTTCATAACGCAATTATGAAATTGTCATACATGGTGATATCAGACTGAAACAGTACACGTAAACACAACTTTGAAATGGAAATCATGAAAATGCGAGAAAATGACTTTGCACGTGAAAATGTGCGTAAATCATGCTTGTGGATGGCAATAAAAGAGGAGAATTTTTGGAATGTTCACATTGTGCCTGATGAACGACGGAAGCATCACTTATCGAAAACACAGCCATTTCGGATCAGAAACTCTACCCTCTAAATGCCAAGACTGTCTGAAAATGATCGGTGGAGGGCCATTGGGATGATTGAATCCGGAACCTCGCAGAGGGAAGTTGCTCATCGCCTGAATGTCCACCGAAACACCATTTGGAACTTATGGCAGCGTCATCAGCAGACAAGACATGTCAGAGACCGTCCTCGCAGCGGCCGTCCACGAGTAACCACTCCCAGACAGGACAACTGGATTCGAACAACCCATCTCCGAAATCAATTCCAACCTGCAACCATAACTGCAAGAACGATACCTGGTTTGAGGCGACTGTCTGCACAGACAATCCGTCGCCGTCTTCGTCATTTTGGCATTGTCCCACGTCGGCCAGCAAGACGTCCAATACTCACAGTACAACACCGACGACTGCGTCTACAGTGGGCACAACAACATCGACGGTGGATCCAACGTCAGTGGGATCTTGTACTCTTCACTGATGAATCAAGATTCATGCTTAACCAATGTGATGGTCATTTACGTGTATACCGTCGACGTGGAGAACGTCATGCCAACAACTGTGTTCAGGAATTTGATCGTTTTGGAGGTGGTAGTGTCATGATTTGGGGAGGGATCACGGCTAGAAACAGAACAGATTTGCTTGTTATTGATGGAAATCTGACAGGTCAAAGATATCGCGATGAAGTGCTACGGCCATTGGTGGTACCGTTTTTGATGCAACATGGTCCCGGAATAACGCTGCAACATGATAACGCCAGACCACACGTTGCAAGGATTGTACAGCAGTATCTGATGCAACAACATGTCAATGTCCTGCCATGGCCAGCCAGATACCCAGACATGTCCCCAATCGAGCATCTTTGGGACGAGATGGATCGACGTTTGCGGCGGTTGGATAACCCGCCAGCTACACTCCAGGAATTGCGACAACGTCTACGTCAGATTTGGAATGACATCCCACAGCAATTTCTGGCACATCTGATTCGGTCCATGCGCCGGAGATGCGTTGCTTGCATCATGGCACGAGGAAGTCACACCCGGTATTGAAGTGTGAAGGTCACAATTAGTTAGACGTCAGACAAGTGCTTCATGACGCATGAAAATGACATTTTTCGTTTTGAGTGACGTTGGCACTGAAAAGTCAGTGTTTCTCCTGTTAAATAAACATATTGATTGCATTCAGATCTTTGCGTGTCATTAATAACATACACATAAATGGTGTCACAGAAACTTTTGTTGCTGAGTTATATAAGCCAATGGGAAAACTGTGGACAAGAAGTAGCTTGAACTTAGAATATAATTTCTAAGATTCGGCCAAATATTTTATAATGATGCGGATCCTGTTCCGTTGCCTGGGAGTGTTATACCTGGACAAAAAAGAAAAAAGACTAGCACTTTATATTGTCCTTGTGAAAAGAAAAAAAAAATCATAACAATATAAAACCTGTCTCTTCTCTTTCCATAGTCACAAACACTGTAGCACGCTGTTCCGGTATAACAATGAGATGACAATCAGTCACTTCTACTGCTCTGGAAGACATAACGCAGAACGATGTTGCAATGACCACAGCTGACAATATTTTCCCCTGTTGAATTGTACTATGTGGTCTGTGATGACAAAACAAAGTCTTGAGCAGATGAAATGTGGCTACTGCTGTCAATTCCTGCCCAAGCATACACCATGCAGGGTGCCTTTCCTCAAAGAAGTAATCAAGCTGTGCTGTTTACTCAGAATTTTTTTGGGGGAAAAAAGATGAGTTCTGTAAGTATAGGCGCATGTGTGGAGGTCTGTTTTGGGGCTTGCTGTGTCTCATCCATAATTGAAACTGCACTGTATGGCATGCAGTCTTGAAGTTGCAATGAATGTGCTAACTGTTAGTGATGTTAGCTAATCAACTTCATGGCAATGATGTAATGAGTAATAATTGGGGAAATATCAACAGTCTAGAGCTGGTATGGACTACTCTGTGACTGTTCAAAACTTTTGTGTAATTTCAGTACAATTTGGGCCAGGGAAACAGATTGAATTATTGATTACAGCAATTGAAGCACCTAGTACTAAAACCCCATAAGTCACACTTGACTTGACTTGACTTGTGGGGTTTTAGTAATAAGTGCTTCAATTGAGCTACGTCATGGTTGTGCAGGCCCCCCCGAATCATTTTATTTTTTGTTTCATTATGAAACAAAACCACATTTTTAAGGTTCCATAACTATAAAAAAAAAAAAAAACTTGTGAATAGCATTCAGTTTACTGAAAGCTTTTTGCCGCATCATTGTCAATGTATGGCTTTGAGGACCATTAATGTTGGGAAAATGAAAAAATTGAATAAAAGAGAAAAAATAACGGAGGTCTCCTCCATTCCATTGTGTCTCTATTTTATTGTTTGCAGAGACACTGTATGATAAAATGTAGAAAAGGCAATACCAGTATTTGTTTTGTTCAGAAAAAGCAAATGCATTTTCGAAAGTTTACTGCAGAATATTTGAGCATCAGAAAGCTTAGACAAGGATTTTCATTGCTGTTTGCCCTACTTCTGCAATTAATCCATTTGATTGAACTCATCAAAGCACAGAAATGCTGAAAAATTAGACTGATTACCAGCAACACGGATGAGTGGCTTGTCTCCAAGAAGCAGGTTATTGCATATTTAACTTATTTACTGTGAGCAATTACATGCCCGAGAGTACTCGACTTCTACCTTGCCGCGGGTTGACTCAATCAGTTTGTCTGCCAATCTGTTGTGCTGCCTTAATGAATATGGAGTGAATATTCAAGTCCGGGTTGATAATATCTCTCTCTAAACTACTCTACTTCAAAACTCTGTATAAATTCATGAAGGGTTGCTGTGTCAATTATTAGTGATTAGGTAAGCCTTATCTTAAGCCTAATAGAAATTGTCCAGTGTTAAATCAACAGTAGTTCAATGTATTTTACTTTGATAGATTGCACTGTAGGATCTGTTTTGGTCTTATATTACCTCTGCAAAGACTTAATATACTATTTTTATTTTCAAAAGGAGTGTTTTTGGGTTGGGGAGTAAAGATTAGAAGAACTGGTGAGACATACACAGAATAACCATAGAATTATGACATGAAAAACACAAAAGTTATAGCTTTTATACTGTATGTATGCTTTGAAAAAAGTTCTGCAAGAAACTCAGATCTGACCTCATCCTAACCCAACTGTCATTGCAAATAGATGAATGTGGTGTTTCGATGGCAACGCCCTCCGTAGCAGATACTGATCATACATCAAAGAATTGAGACATTATGTCCTTTGAAACCGAAGCTACAGTCTTGCAGGCCCATTTCCTTCCTGTGTTTCGGCATTAGCGAAGCGTCGCCGCCCACACACGCGCTCAGGATCCTGTGGCAGCTGTGGCTTCATTATGGCAGAGCTGTGCGCACGCTGAGCGGGACAATGCCGAGACGTACGTCTATCAAGATTCAGACACACCCTCTGACACACGCTGGATGGGTTTCATATTTAGGAGGCAAAATCACACTCTCCACCCCTTCCCTGCAGAAAACAGGGTTTGGTTGTGAAGAGGATGTAAAGCTGTGACTTCTGGGGGAGGGGGAATTAGGTTTCGTGATATGAGTGCTGGTTCAAGAATTATACATTTAGTTGAATGTCAGCAATCTACAATACTGTTTATTTTGTTTTATTACTTTTTTGGTTTCTGTGTTAGTTCCTGGTGTCTTCGTTTTAATTTCACTCTCCCTGTAACCCCACCCCATTTTGTTTGTGACCAAGTTCTGTTCAATGTGTCGTTTGTAACCACGCCCCCTGTCACACTTATTTGTTCTTCCCGCACCTGCTTTGAGTATCTTTCTTTGATTTGTTTGCTATCTTATGTAGCGAGATGCGGGAAAAACAGGTGCAGACTAGGCGGGAAGAAGAGATAAACCCCCCTAATTGGCGGTTACTATATTTATATTGGTGTAACACAGGCAGAAAAAAAGAAGACGCATAAATATTGTGCATATTTAAGTGATTAAAAACGTTTAACGCATTTTGTCATCCCCTTCTGTATCAGGAGACGAGCTGCATCTCTTGCTCTGGCGTAGAAAGCGTCAAGCCCCAATCGCCTCACCATCAGATTTTTAAAGAATGAGAAAAAGAACGGCGTACAAAGTACAGAGTTTTGTGCACGCAGTCTTTGCTGGCCTCCCTGTAACTGCACGGCTCCTCCTTTTCAGCTCCGGCCGTGTCTGACAAACATGAGGCACAGCTGTGTTCCCTCGTGTGTCTGTCTCTCTCTCAGGCCCCCCTAGCCTTATGACTTGCAGGTAGCGCGAACTGTCCATGGTCCTGCAAGTCTAGGGAGTGCTGTGCGAATGTCGGGTCTCTGGCTGCTCTCCGGGGTGCTGAAGTTCCCCTCTGCACCAGTAGCGAAAGGGAGGGTAATTAGCTACTGTGGCAGTGCTGTCGTGGTTGAGGGGCGCGGCCACGCCCAGGTTTGCTGCACTTACCTCCATGTTTTCTTCAGTTTATTAGTGTTACTCAGTATTACCTGTTACCGACTAGACTTCTGTTTCCCTATATAGATTGCCCCGATATGATTTAATTTTGTCTTTTTTTGAGTTTGCCTTGGCCTCTGTGTTTGATGGATCTCTGGTTTCTGATTCGGATGGTTCCTGGCTTATGATTCTACTCCCTGGCACGGCATTCAGACTGTTTGGCATTTGACTCCCAGCCTGATTGGCCACGTTTACATGGGTAGTTTTCCTCAATCTGATTGAAATCGATCGGAATAAGTGAATCTGATTTGATCTGTATACATGAAGTTTAAGTAAAGAGATCCACGTTCAATCCGCGTTGACATGGCCCCAGCTGAATCTGATTGTATTGTGTTTTTTTAACTGCGCATTACGTCACTCTGCCACTACCTGTAAATGTGTAAGAGAAGAAAAGCTCTACTTCCTGCTTCCTGTTTACCTCTATAAAGATGGTTCAACGCCGTGTTTCGTTGGGGAAGCTTATTGTGTCGTAATTATATTTATTTGCGGTTCTGAAGTCGCAGCAGTTTATCGTCCTGAAGCCATATTTGGATATTTAGTTTGGCCGCGTTTGGCTCAGCGTACGTCACTTCACTTACGAGCCTCTTACGTACTAGGAGCGCATGTGCGGACCGAACAATCCTCTTTATCAACACAATCCGCTCCACTCAGTCGTTTACATGGAGCATGGAGCGGATTATCAATCGGCGTAGACTACCTCTTACAATCCGATCTGAAATACAATCGGATCCGGGTGAATCAGATTGGCTAACGTGTTTTTATGAGACATTTTGAATCTGATTGACCTTTCAATCGGATTCTAAATAGGATTTTTGGACCCATGTAAACGGGGCCACTGTCGACGCTCATTGTGATATTTGTCTCTGTTCTGCATCCCTCCTAATTGGCTTTATACTGCACTGTCTGGCACTGCTAATCCCCCTGACGATGCCTGAGAAACTGATCCCCATTTGCACATGAGTTCTGGGTCCCAAGTCCATCATAAAAAGCTAAATCTGTATGACAGGCAGATTGTAATCTCCTGGTTGACTAAAGGAGGCACCACTGGGCAGTTAGCTTCGGAAACTCCTACCTGCAGAACACAACACAAGCAAGGCTCAAATAAAGAATCCATCCATTCAAAATGCATATTTGATTCTAGTTTCTACCTTTTAAGTTGCACTCTTCTCTTATATTCACTTGTCTGTAATAGAATGATGACCTGTCAAATGTATTCTTGACCCATTCTCAGAGCATGCCGGAACATCCATCACAACTAATATCTGGAGTAAGCTGGTTAGATACCAAATCGACTGATGAATGGAAAAAACTAAATCAAATGAAAGAAAAATTAATCTCATAACTCTGATTTCCCATTGGATTTTGTTCTAAAACCATTTTGAACAACAACAACAAAAAAGAAAGAAAATAACAGCGTTGTCATAATTTGCTTTGAATAGTTTTGGCTGTGAATACAAATAATTGCAGAAATATTGCAAATGCCAAGAAGTTGACAATAAATAGCTTTGCAAAATGAATGCAGGACTCATAGCTAGAAAAGATCTCAGATTAATTACTGCAGTTACCGTAAAAGACAATTCTTGAGAAGAAGAAACAGCTTTTATGGACGCTGTTAAATTGGCCAATATATAATGCCTAATGTATTATGACATTTTCCTGCATACCTCTAATTGTTTGCAGCTGTGGAGATGACAGTGTTGTAAATAATAATGTGAAATAGCCCGTTTTGCACGTAGACCTCTGAACATAACATATATACAGTATATATTATTATAGAATATTCTGACTATGTCTTCATTTTACTAAAATGCCCCTTATTTGACTAAAAAGCTTTGTCTTAATAATGGAATACACTGGCACACACAGCGCAAAATAAGTTTCAATAATTTATTTAATTATTAAGATCTAAAAAAAAAAAACATTTCTTGACCATAACTGAATTTGAAAAAAAATGTTTTCCCTCATGTGTGCTACTTGGTTCCAATCCATGACATGACACATATTTACAAGAAAACAGCATTTCTATATCTGGTCAAATTTTATATTGTGTGACACCAGGCGTATGTGTGGAATGCCACATCGAATAGATAAAACAGCTTAACAGTATCAACCATCAAAAGTAAATCATGAGTATATTTTTCTCTGTAAATTTCATGAATAAATGATATGCTCATTTGCAAAGGGTATATATGTATGATACTATTGTTGAAACACTAATGCTTTGTAATCCATGTGATGAGCGCTATTGTAATTGTTTTGTGTTCTGTCTGTAACGTTTTTCAAAAGGTGCTGCTGTCATTCTTGGCCAGGACATTCTTGTAAAAGAGATTTTTAACCTCAATGAAGTTTTTCCCAGTTAAATAAGTTTTAAATAATAAAAAAATAATTGACCGCAGGTCATGAATACATAGGGACTACTGCTTTTTTCACAGTCTACATAAACATGTCTTATGATGCATACGTTTGAGTTCCAGACAAACTTTATTTTTCCCAAATCGAAAATAAAATGAATGAACGAAATGGCTGAAAAAAGAAAACAATGAAGGAAATAAATACTTGATTTTTCCCTTTCAAAAATTTAAGAACAACTACTCTCTACTTTGCTTGTGGGTGACTTTGTTTTCAAGTGGAAGTTAACTTGGCCACATTATCAATGGTCTGGGACCATTCTCCCCAAACAGAACACGATCCATAAATCAAGCACGCACAGAGAAGCTAAGATCTGATATGTCAGAAAATAAACGCAAAATCAATTTGCTGTGAACAAAAAAAGCCTTATTTAAATGAGTGCAATTTGCATTGCATGCTTCACACACAGTTATTTCAATGACAGATACTTCAGAGTCGGATTTGTGTCATTAACATTTTTATTAGGGAAGTTGTGTTCCACTCAAATGAGTCCAAACAAGTTCAGTTCATAATCCATGTTTGATGTGTGACATGCATTCGAAATGAGATGTTTTGCGACAGATAAAGAGTCTGGGCCGAGAATCTGAATTTATCCTTTGGAAGGAAGGGAAAATGTTATCTACAGAGCAGCACAAACAAGTGCCTTTGCTTCTCAAAAGGTTAACTTTGATATTCCGTATCAAATGTATTTGTCCTTCAATGCAAAATTGCCGAGCAACAATGGGACGATTCAGATTACAGTTGTCAAGCTGAAATAAATTTAGGCGCAATTAAAATTCCATGCTTGATTGCTCAGAATTTTTCCTGTAATTGTCATTTGACATGGTAACGGCCCATGGAACAATTCCTAAATACACTGAAAATGATGATCAAAATATAACAAATTAAACTTCGGGGATACTTTTGCTGCTTTTGCCTGAATGCTGCTCCTAAAAAGTCAGATTTTACTTTGTTTTTTATCTGGTTTTAACATCTCTTCAGTTTTAAGAAAAGTGATTTTTATTATCGTGGTGAACTACACAAACATACGGCATGGAATAAGAACGCCAAACGATTTATCTTGAACTTTCTGAAGTTAGTCAAGTTCGCCGCGGTCTTTTAGGCTTGTTTGCTGTTGTCAGGCAGGCTTGACTGGTCGGTAGATGCCGACTTGTGCAGGTCTTCCTTCGAGGAGTTGTCTGAGTGATAAACACTGAAGGGAGGTGATTTTCTGCCAGGTGACTTAACGCTTTGCAAAGGTTGTGAACGTGAACGCTTTCCAGACATTTCGAGGCTTTCCAGTGAAAATAAGTGCACAGGAAGTGGCTCACCGGCTTCGGTTATTGAGTTTTCTGCTACCTAATGACAATCCACCGCTTCTCTTGCTGAAACAGAACAGGAGCCACCACTCTCTTCAAGCTCTTCAAGAGGTAGCCCTTCTGATGTGGCTGGACTACATAATGAACCTAGGGTCAACTCGGCAAGATTTAGTAGAGTTGTGGTGAATGAACTTTTATGTTTTGTTTCAAACAAGATTGACACAATGATGCAAGATCTACTGGCAAAACTGTGTACTGACTTTTATTCCAAATGTGACAGTTGAAGGGTCCTTTCACTGGATGTGTCTCCTAATAAGTGCATGCCCTGGCTACCTTGCCAACGAGCCTGGCTTTTTGGCGACGTGGTCAGCGCGCATGACTCTTACCCGGGAGTCTGGAGGTTCAAGTCCCCGCCCGGGCCCTCCTTCGGCCTGCTACACAAAGAAATCATTGAGGCTTCCAAGAAGTTGCTGAATGATTTATGTAGTTCAGGTATTGATGTGGAGCTACCTCGATATATAACCCGTGAAGGTAACAATAAGAAAAAGGCTGATATTTTGGATCTTTTTTTAAAAAATTTTTTTATATTTTACATCTACAAGTCTTGCTCGTATGCGACCCCCTTTTGCCAGCTTAGGAGAGAGAGACAGTTCGCGGCTCTCCTCCGAAGCACGCGCCTGTAAGCCACTGCATCTTTACACTTATTGGTCGAAACTATCGCAAGTTCAGAACGAGGGCGGAGGGTACCCGAACATGAGCAAGCTCAGAATGTCACTGACGAGCACCCGGTTGGCCAACAGGAGGCGCTTGAGCAACGAACAAGGCAATCATTCTTCCCAGCAGTCTATTCCCAATTTGCATTCCGACAGCGCTTAAGCCAGTCGTGCGTTGTTCTGAGAAGGCTGCCGACCACTGCTGGTTGGTAAGACTGGGGATCGAACCCATGCCGTAGTGGTCACTACTGCACCGCATTTGCGGTGCCTTAACCGAGTGAACTAACCCCGCAGCTGATATTTTGGGTATCTTAAAAGTTGTGGGCTCTGACATTCCTACATTTGTGGCTCAGGATCTTGCCAACCGGTCCTAATAGTGACTGTTTTGACTTGCCATCTATTGTCAGGGACATAGCCATTAAGAAAAGTGAGCTGTGTATACTCAGAGAACACCGGGAAACATCAGCGAAGATAACTGAGGCACTCAGAGATGTGAACTCATTGAACAAACAGTCTACTTCTAAGTCTGAGGATAATGTGACAATTGCTTCTACATGATGGTGTTGAAGATACAGAGGAAATCCTGAATGTCGCTAATCATGTAGCCCTGGCATTTGATGCAGTGGGAACAGGTTTTGATCATAGAATCACTGCAGACTCCACCTCATCTGTTTACGGTGACCATTATGGTCTGGAGCTGAGTGAGCCAAGTGCCACCAATCATCTGTATTTGTCAGCTGTGAAATCAGTCTCAAAAGTAGAAAAGTAAGCCAAAGAGCACAATGGGTTCCAGCCAGTCCCTCGTTTGAAGGAGGAACCGTAATCACAGTCAAAAGAACCAGGGCTCCCTCGTTGCTGCTTCGCAAGACAGGCGTCAGTTTGTTGTTACTGGAACCAGTTATTATGCTTCTTGTGATAGAATCAGGGCTGCCCATCAGGGTAATTCCTACTCTGTAACTAAGGTAACGTGCGGTCTGCTTGTATCCTCTTTTGTACTCGTTTCATACCCCCGTTAAGCTTTTTCTACCCCGGGGCTTGTTAACTCTGCTACGTTCATTGATAAATGCCAATTTCTGCAAATTACTTCATCAGTTTTGCTGGTAACCTTTTAACATCGCTGGCCTTGGCTTTATCGACAGTCTATTTAAACAATGGAATGAAATGTAATTTCCAGGTTTCAATCCTGCGATCAAATTCCCCGCAGTTGGGGGAAAAAAAAAAAAACTTGGTTTATCTTCTAATTCAGTACATGACAGTAGTCGGGTTTCCATCGCACTATTTTCAAGTGCTTTTTTTTGGATCAATTTGCGACCTCCTTTTCTACTGTTGTACTGTAGGGCCTAAATATAGTATACAGGTTACAATTAATTTTTTGCTATCTTGTGGAAAACCTGGCTTAATACATTGGAGTTTATTCGCTCCAAGCAGGTTGATGGAAACGCAGGTCATTCGCATTTCCTTTGAAGCGAATTGTCCAAAATTCGCCAAAAAAATCGCTTGATGTGGAATGGGAACTCAACTATTGACTGAAAACATGAAATACACTCATGCGTGTGATGGTAGCGTTTCGCCAAAAGTGGAAACATCAATTGATGTCATTGCCCCCACCACTACGCACTCATTCTGATAGTTATCGTTCCCACCACTTCCCACAAAACAAACTAATGCCCAGGCATGGATGGTGTCTTCCCTGAACACCATTAAACATTAAATATGCTGGAGATAAAGTACTAGTTTTACTGACTCTTTTTTTACATGTGTAAATGATTCAAACTGTATTGGTGCCTATCATTAAAAACAAAACTGGTTTATGTATCAGACAAGGGCAAATACAGGCCTATTTCTTTAGCTTCTGTCATTTCCAAGGTCCGTGACCATGTGCTCTTGTCCAAATGTGAGCAATTCTTGTATACTTCTGAATATCAATTAGGTTTTAAGTCATAGCATGGAACTGACTTAAGCTTGTACACTTTGAGCAAAGTCATTGGTTTTTATGACTGTAATTCCAGCTGTTTTTTTTTTTTTAATGAATTATGGATGCGTCAAAAGCATTTGACAGGGTTAATCACTGGGCCTTATTCAAAAAACTTCATGATAGAGTTATGCCGACCTTATACAGTATTTAAGAGTAATTGTTGTATGGTGTAGGACCTAGCTTGCTTGTGTTAGATGGGGCCCTATCATGTCTGATATATTTTATTTTGGTAATGTAGTGCGACAAGGAGGTATTATATCACCCAGGTTTTTCATGTTTATATTGATAACCTCAGTAAAGAGCTAAGTAGTCGCAATGTAGGTTGTGTGATTAGCGGTAGGATTGTTAATCACCTCGCTTATGCGGACAATCTTTTACTTATATGTCCTTCAACTAAGGGTTTGCGAAAGTTGTTAAACATATTTTTAAATTATGGTAATAAACATGATACCCTGTTCAATTACCCTGAAACTGTTTGTATGTCTGTGTTGCCCAAAAGCAAGTCTTTGATTAATACCTCTAGAGTTTTCCTGGGAAGTACACGATTATCTTTTGTTACAGAGCAGAAATATCTTGGTATGCTTTCCTTTGCTTAATTTTACGGATGATAAGAATATGGCGAGACAGATGAGATCTTGTTACGTCAGGAGCAACTTCATAATTAGAAACTTCTGTTCATGCTCTGTGAGTGTTAAGGTGAAAGTGTTTAATGCTTCTTTGCACTAGTATGTATTGTGCACATTTATGGTCTAATTTTAAAAATGCTTCTCTTTGCAAAATCATTGTTGGATACAATAACTCCTTGAGAAAAATCTAAGGATTGCCTCGTTCTTGTAGTGCCTGCGGCATGTTCGTTCACAAGCATGTGCCGAGTTTTGGTGAGCTTTGGAGGAAAACTATTTTTAACTTCAGACAACTGATAGCAAGTAACAATGATATGGTAAAATTGTATTATAATATACTAGCTTGTGGATGCACTGGGATCATATCATACACGTATGTGTAAATGGTACAACAGCCTTTTGTATATAAGTATGTATGCATGTATGTATACTTCTTTTATGTGAAATGTGTTGTGAGATTTTTATACATTGCTGTGATCCTTTTGTGGCTCAATGTGTCATCATTGTGGAGCTACTGCCTGCATGCACTTTTATAAAAATTATTTTTATTTTATCTTTGACATAATCTGTGTCTGTATTTCTGTACTTGTTCTGATTATGGGTCTTGAGCCTGAAATAAAACAAACCTATCTATCTATCTATCTATCTATCTATCTAAATTAGACATGACATGTTCATTTGCTTTCACTAAGTTTGAAACAACACATTTCTAAAAGTCCACCTTTATGAAAATACCGTGATAGAAATCACGCAATGAAAATGTTTTACCCCACCCAAGATAGTGTTATTCTTAATCCTCCATTTAAACAAGGGAGAGGAACTGATTACATGTGCCTTTCTGTTGAGGATACTATGGAAGCGGGTCCCGAGAGAAAACACATGCAGGTAGGGAGACTGGCAGAAGTGAACAGGAGCAAAACTCCCAGAGTGATGGTAGGTTTTTACCCGTTGGCCCAAATTCAATTTCTCCCCACCTTCATCGCTTTATAATCCAATTAGCCTCCGCAGTGGCCAGTCACCTGATGTGTCATCCAATGCCCATCCGCCTTTAATACAATTAGAGAGGGACACAAGTGATATGGGCTTGTATGATTAAATCCCACTGAAATGTGCCACTCATTACGTTACAACATTTTTTAGGCACTCTCACGCGGAACAATTTACACTCATTACATTTGTCATTGCATATAATCAATTTGCACTGTTGACTATTGTACTGCATTATTTAATAAGGTTAAAGTACTTTATTCAATGAGTCCTGGCACAGCACTCACGTTTGGAGTATGGGGCTTCAGGGCTGGTGTTTGAAGCCAATTCATAAACACCTGTGCTACAGTGCCGTCCACTATATCACTGAATCAGGCACCAACCAGGGCTGGACCTTGAAGGGGCAGGGTTGGGAATGACTCGCCAAAATTTTGACCTGCCCGCCAAAATGATCTGTTGTTTTCCAAGATTTGAATCAAGCAATCACGTTTATTTACTTTTTGTTGTTTTTGTAGTGCGTTTTGTGTCTGATAGGGGTATCAAATATTGCCGACCTTAGATACTAGCAAAAATCTGGGGTGTGTTTCCCAAAAGCATAGTTGCTAATTAAGAGAGCAACTTACCTAGTTAGTCCATTCACAGTCAATGGTTACAGTTATGCAATTTAGCATCTGTGATTTCGGAAAACGCACCACTGAGGTAGTACATGTCATTTTCTTTAAAATTGGTTGTTGAATCGGCAAATTAATGTGACCTAGTTATCGCACGCTTGTTGTAATTGTTTGTTTTAGCGTAGTGCTGAATTGACTACTCTGCTAGTAGTGAATTTAGATTAACTAGCAATAACAACCAATAACCAAGGGCACAGATATGAGTCAGTTTTTTTTTTTTTCGTTTGTTTTTTGCTAATGCTCTAACATTGCAGCTATAGTTGAGGTGGTACATCAGAAATTGCTTTTCTTTTTTCTTTAATAACCATATCATTTTCATACCTAATCAAAACAAAATTTATGGGGAGATAATATTTTATAATAAGTTCATATTCATATTTAGCCCGGCATAGAACGTAATTTTGCACACATAGACATATACATATTTTGATAAAGAAAACAGCATGTAGGCTCTCCACCTCATCTCTCCCTCCCTCCCACCCACCACCCACACACACACACACACACACACACACACATTCACGCAGTCAGAGTACTCCCTGTATTAACTCTGATTTCAAGAACCTTCTGATGTTGCTTTTCTTGTCAAATTTTCATTCAGCGTACCCAAAATCCAACATTACCGTTTTTTAGAGACTTGGTCATCGCAGTTCTAAAATATGGATTCAAGAAGTTCACTCAAATAAAGAATGAAGCATTACATGCAGTCTATATTTTTGGAGGCTGAAACCCATACTGCAATGGCTGCATGGTGTAAAAGGCAAAGTCAGTGAGATAATTGGGTAAATAATTGTCTGACTTTGCAGCTACAGCGAAACACATGCATCCATCCATCCATCCATCCATCCACCTATTCATTTATCCATCCCTCCATTCATTCAATATTTATATAACTCATTTATTCCAAAGCATTTTTCCTCTTCAGTGCTACAAACTGCATCATTGTGTTACCCCCAGAAAATCATGGCACAGTGAGTAAATATTCATGGTGCTATTATACCAGCCAGTGGTGTGAATATGCAGAGCTGCCTGAAGTACTGACCTGCAGTACTGTGTTCAGTGCCATCTTAGATCAGCTTTGCTGCCTTACAAATTCAGTGAAAACTTAATGTGCAGCATTTGGAAAGCTGATAGGTCTTTGATTATGTTCTTAATTATTTACCATTTTGCAGAGGTTTATTTTCTATACCAACTTTTATTCTACCCTACATAATCTTTCCATTTCTTCTGCAGCAGTTTGGCCATACCATATAAATACCATCAATCACTTGAATACTTCGAAGATGCTCTACAGGTCTCTTTGCACTCATGTTTTTCTGACGACTTTTTGACTACAGTTTTACCTCGTTGTATTATAGCCTGTTTTGCTGCATTCTAAAACTATTTTCCTTTCAGTGGGTTAGATGTTGGCTTTCCAAGACGTCTGCCACAGTGTCCATGCTAACACAGGCATATCTAACCGTAAGTTCTTCCACACACTTCAGTAAGATATAATGATATTTAGCACTTGCAAAGGGGTTGTAAGGGCCCATTTCCTCGCCACACGTTTCTCCGCAACATCCAGGAGTCATTTCTTGGATTTTATGGTATTTTTGTCTGACTGCCATGCAAAGAATAACAATGCAGCCATAAATGGCCATGCAGCCATCTTGGTCAAAACCTAAATTGGAGGTCATATCATTTTTATGTGAAGGAAGGCTGTGTTATCTTAATGTATTCATGTAGCCACCTAATCTCAGGTGTGTTTCCGTGGCAATAAGAAACAAAGGCTTCACAAAAAACACCAAGGAAACTGCCATAACTTGCCTAAACATTATTGATTTTTTTTTTTTAAGATGCTATTTGCTCATAGTTATCCAAGTGGTCCTTCAAGACAGAGCATCTAGTAAGTGCATTAACTTAACATGTATGGAGTATATTTTCTCCACCACATCATTTTCATGTATCAATTGCTTTTATTCAATGTAGGGGCATTTCTAAAAGCGCTGCATTCAGAATCTGCCAGCATATTGAAATGTGCTGGTAGCACACTGCGCAAGGGAAGTCAGAACTAATTATGTGCTTCATATATAATAGCTTGGGGAGACAACCTTCTTTTTTTTCTTGTGCTTTTCAGTCTCTGCTTTTAAAGTGGGCAGATGCTTCTCTTGCATTATTTACATAACCTGAGGTCTCTGTACCTGTGATTACTTCAGCAGCACAGGCTCTCCATGACTCCTTTGCTTTGGTAACAGTAAAATATGAAAACATGTGCCCAGCTCGCTTATGCTCCTTCAGAAGTAGTGTTCTTTTGGTTGAGGGGGAAAAAAAAACAGCTCTGCACAGCTCTGTGCAGAATTCCCGCTGAGGATTTTTCTTGC
The DNA here is from genome assembly GCA_029721435.1 of Gymnothorax reevesii. Lineage (NCBI taxonomy): Eukaryota > Metazoa > Chordata > Actinopteri > Anguilliformes > Muraenidae > Gymnothorax > Gymnothorax reevesii. The sequence goes on from CM056589.1 coordinate 21,569,047, forward strand.
TGGTCAAAATGTCCAGAAACAAATCATGATTGTAATCAAAAATAAAGGTCATCTGTAATTACCTCCGCCAAACAAAGTTGGCAGGAGGCTATGTGATCGGTGCGATTTGTTACTTGCCAGAATCTCGGATTCCGCAAGGATATTGTTTGTTTGTTTGCTTGTTTGCTTGCTTGCACTGTGGCGTCCACAGTTTCGGCTCAATTTAGCTCATATTTCATGATCAACATAAGACAGGCAGTGGGCAGACACTGCACTATGGTGGTGAATCTTGGTCAAAGATCAAGGTCACACAAAAGGTCAAAAACACATTTGAAACCATATCTTCGGTTCTAATCGTCAAAGTGACTTCAAACCAAGTGCATATTGTTCGTAAAGGTCAATGTTACTTGACCTAATTACTGCACTATTTTGGTGAATCTACATCAAAGGGTCAAGGTCACACAAAATCTCAAAAACACATAAGTGGCCATACCTTCGTTTCTAATCGGTGTACACACTTTGCACTAAAAAGTGCATAATTTATTGATAAACTCAAGGACTGTGTTACCTGGCCTAAGCCGTGCACTATTTTAGAAAATCTAAGTGAAAGATCAAGGTCACCTAAGCAGCGCACTATCCTGGTATATTATTTTGTCTGTCTCTCTGTTTGTGTGCACTCTACAGGCCACTATTTTCACATTATGTTCACCTAACTTGGTGACAACATTGACTAGCCTCGTGCCTAGAGACCCGTCTCTTTTCGAGGCCAAAGGTCAAAGGCCTAGGTCAAGCTCACCAGGAAGGTCCAAAACACATTTTGGTTCATAACTTTGCTACTATTACAGCTAGAGAGTAGAAACCATTCCATTTATCCTGTTTCAGAGATCTGTGCAAGATTCCGGCAAGTCGTCATTCTATGAATGACCTTTCATTTTTTGTTTTCTTGTGTGTTTGTTTGCCTGCACTGTGGCGTTCATAGTTTTAGCTCAATTTAGCTCATATTTCATGATCAATATGGGGCAGGCACTGCACTATTTTGCTGAATCTAGGTCAAAGGTCAAGGTGACACAAAAGGTCAAAAACGCATAAGAAGCCATATTTTCGGTTCTAATCATCCTCGACACTTCATACAAAGTGCATATTGTTGATAGACAAAAGGGCTATCTTACTTGACCTAGGTAATGCACTAGTTTGGTAAATCTAGATCAAAGGCTAAGGTAAAGTTGACACAAAAAGTCAAAAACACACAAGAAGCCATATCTTTGGTTCTAATCATCATAAACACTTCAAACAAAGTGCATATTGTTGATAGACAAAAGGGCTATCTTACTTGACCTAGCAATTTAGGCAAAAGGTCAAGTTCAAGGTCACACAAAAGTTCAAACGCACATAAGAAGCCATATCTTGGGTTCTAATTGTCGTAGAGACTTCAAACCAAGTGCTTATTGTTGATAAACTAAAGGTCTATCTTACTTGACCTAGGTATTGCACTTTTTTGGTGATTCTAGGTCAAAGGTCAAGGTCACCTAAGCAGCGCTCTATTTTGGTTTATTTTTTTGGCTGTCTGTCTGTCTGTCTGTTTGTGTGCACTCTACAGGCCACTATTTTCAGATTATCTTCACCAAACCTGGTGACAACATTGACTAGCCTTGTGGCTAGAGACTGGTCTCTTTTCAAGGCCAAAGGTCAGAGGTCAAGGTCAAGCTCACCAGAAAGGTCAAAAACACATTTTGGTTTATAACTTCGCTACTATTACAGCTAGACACTTGAAACCAACTCCATTCAGTTCATTCTGTTTCAGAAATCTGTGCATGATTCCTGCAAGTCGTCATTCTATGAATGACCTTTCATTTGTTTGCCAGTCTGTTTGTTTATGAACAAGATAACTCAAAAAGTAATGAACGGATATTTCTGAAATTTTGTGGGTGGGTTACTACTACATTAGAGCTGGAACCTATTGATTTTATGATTTATGATTCCAGCCTATGATCCTAAATTGGTAGCCTATTCTACTAATAAACATTAATGAACAATTTCCAAAATAACATGGTTAACATGGTAACATGGTTATCACCATTTTCAAAATTATGGCTGACAAACACTGAACTTGGTTCTCTGGCTACTGTTTTAATTGAAGGTATTGTATGCAGACATAATTTATTGATCGAGGACAATAATATATTTTTCTTACCCCTGATGCAACGATGAGTGATTTTCATATGGGGTATTTACATTGATGCAGCACTGTCAAATGAGCCATTTGCACAGGTAAACTCAACATACAAAAACCAATTTATGGATTTGATTTGACACGAAAGGACAAATTTTGGGGGAATTATCATCGGGCAAGAGCATGCAGATTTTGCATGCAGGACGTCCCAATGCTGTGTTACAACCCAGAATCCATTTGCGTCTGATATACAGTTTTAGCTCTAGGGCAAGGCCACTATAAATACAGGCACAACTTGTGAACAGACCCTGTCGTGCCAAAGGTGAAGTGTAAAAGTATAAGCAGGCATTTATTTATGGTACAGCTGGGAGTTAGGGCAATACTAAAGATGTTCAAGCTAAGCTAAGCATATTTATTAGCTTAGCACTGGCTGCAGGTCTAATTGCTGAGCAAGTGGGATGTTGGCGACTTACCTCTTATATTGTCCTTGCTCTAATCCCTCGTGGATAGTTCAATATTAGAGCAGGGCGTTTTCTCACTGTCCACACAACCTGTGGTCTCATCTATGGAATATTCTCTTCAGAATAATGACTGAGTGTACAGGTAGAGTCCTCAGTCTCTCAGTGGTCAAAGGTCGGCAGGTGAATGAAAGATGTGCACATCTATTTATAGTCCTGCTTCTTTGTAAATATGCTACTCCACAAGGATCCAAGTACCCTCCAAACAGATTAATTAAACAGTTGATACAAAAGTTTATTTTAGTATAAATTTTTGGAAACGGTACCCTCACTGACGTCAGTCATTCAGCGATGGTATACATCTTCAGCAACCAGGTCTCACGTTTCAGCGGATCTGCAACATCATCTCTACCTCTACACACACACACACACACACAACAGCGCAAGATAATTAAAGAAAATAAATAAATCATTTAAGTCTTCCCAGGTTTAAAGTCCACACAGGCTACCACAAAGTAATAAGGGCCAAGAACGTAACATCTCTTTTGCAGTATTCAATTCTCCGCAGGCATACATGAGAAAGGAAGCGCAGAGGCATTTACGTATTGCAAGCGTGGCCCACTCAGAGTAGGCTAGAACTCACTCAAGTTGTGAATAAGGACTTTGCAAGCTGCTGCAGAAGTTTAATCTTGATACAGCCCACAAATGCTGCAAAAACTGGGCATAGCCAAGGGGAATAATCATCATCGAGAGGGCATCCAGCTGAGCATTTTTTGCATTAATCGGAGGCTGGCATTGACTTCTCATGTGGCAGTTTGGTGGGCATTTGACATATTCCTGAATCACAAAGTGCACGATTATTTTTCTATGCTGAAAACAAAGTCCTAGAGCCTTTTTTTAGTCAAAAAACATTGAAATTGACCTATTCATTAGCACGAATGCTTCCACGACTGCCTCCTAGCTTACAATTCACGGATTTGGGTTTTGTTTTTTCAAAGGTCTTTGCATGAGACATGATTCCCAGCTCACTATCTCGCATCTGTGGGTAATGAGGAGGATTCAGAAGGACGTCAAAGGAGTTGACTATGGTCTGCTGTAATGAAAATGACTCACTCTGAATGACCAATTGTCTCTCTGTCTGGTAGTATGCAAATGTCCTAATTAAGGTTGCTTTCGCGTGAGCCATGGCCTGCTCCAAGCACTAACTACTGGACATTTATTTCTGGAGCGCAACAGTACACAATAGCACTGATACAGAAGAACCTAGCAACTTACCAGCCTCAAAAACAGCCCTTTTAAACACAAATAAGAACCTGTGTACATACAGTTTAATTTCATATGGTGACTGCCTACCAGAACTAAAAGATATGTGCCATCATGTCTGTTCAAGAAATGAAGCTTTGAGAGATGTCCTGCCATTTGGCGACAAAGCACGCACATCTCCAGGCTAAACCTGAGGATTATTGTAGAAGACAGAAAGAAAAAATGACTGATCTGATAAGAGTTATACAAACTAGCCAAACTGAAAACAAACACAGAAATGTCTCACCTTCTGGCCCGTCACATCTCAAAATCTGGAAGTCGTTTCATGATGGGTGAAAAGTCAATGATGCCTTCAGTTGTAGTGATGCCGAAAGGCTGCTGCGACTGAGGTCAGTCAGTTTCCCTTGTCTATCATCACAGTCTCATTGCAAATCCAAGATATGGAAGCTTAACCTTAGAATCTCAGGTGTGCGGAGACAAATCCACTGACGTGTCCAGCGCAGTAATACTGCTTGTTGTATTTACTGCATGTTAAATGCTCAATGGATATTTCCTCAGTATTTTATATTATTATATAAATCATTGCTTGAGAACACAACATCGGTGATGATCATTTGTTTCAAGGTAAACAATTCATTCCAGATTTTTTTTTTTTTTTGTATAATTTGCCAGGGTGTTCCAGTAAAAAGTTTCATGTGTATGTTTTAATTTCGTCCTTTTTATCCTAACAAGGGTCAATTTCGATGAAAAGCAATCACTCGACTATTACAATCAGCCATTGTGGCTGCTGGACTGCAGTCATTTTGACATGCCTACTACCTAATATGGATGAGCGATTTGCATGAAGTCACGTCAGATCAGTCATCAGATTCGACTGCAAGTAAATAAATTACGTTTTTGCAATAGAAATTCATTTCTATAAATACGTCTAGTTACAAATATGGCCTTTATCCTGACCTTCAATCGATCTTCTTCCTGGCCTTTTCTAGCACTTTTAGGGGCCGGATCAGTCGGATATTTCTTTGGCCGCGGCATTTTGCAGTTGGCCATCTTCTCTTCATTCCTGCATCCACCGCGCACATCCGCTTTCGTATGACATTTTTTTTGCAAACTCGTGAATACTAATGAGGCATTTCAAATCGTGCGGATAGTTTTTGCGGGGTCACAAAAACTATTTTCACATTCAGTAATCGGGGGATTCCGAGCATTCTCGGAGAAAATATTTCTTTATTCACGTTTGTTTTGGTCATAGCTATTAGATTATATCAAAGAAGAACAGATTGGTTGCCTTTAAGTGATTCCGTATAAGGCAATTCCTTTTTTCCTGTTTTTCCCCCATGTAGCTGCTCTCCCAAAAATGTCTATTTTGAGAAAAAAAAAAAAGGTCTGAGTATATAATAGATTCATAAAATCTGCTAATTGAAGAGCCCATTGCAAAAAGCACTGAAGTCACATGAAGTTCATTTTGAGAAAATTGAGAAGATAAAATTAGGTAACCGTAAAAGGTGTTTTTTCATCCTCACATCACAGTGTGAGAAAATCTGCCTTTATTACCTTTAGCGCTAGGTTCCTCAGTTAAACTATGCGTGTCATTGTACTGATGATACATTTTTTTACAATGACTACATTTGGTAGGCTTTTTGAGAAACCAGTATATGCTGTGCAACTCTTCTCTCTTATTTTGTCTTGCAATTTTTTTAAAATTCTTTTTGTACAATTGGACTAAAGTGGTTCTCAGAGGCGGAGAGCCATGGCTAACAAAATCCTGACCCAGTAAAGTTTTGAGAAAAGCTGGGGTAAAAAAAGTGTCATCCGGGAATCGGAATAGCAAAGCATTCATTCAGTGTTGAAAAAAACATGCCTGGACATGTTTGAGGAATAATACATTTTGCCACGGTTCGGTGAAGCAACTGCATGATCTTTTTAATAAAACTGATAGGCACCAAACCCAGAGAGCATGTAAGGGAAAATTAATGAATAAATGTGCTCAATCTTTGGGTTTGATTGAACCGTGTTCAAACAGGTAGAGCAATAAAGAAGTGTCTTTTAGACAGCTGGTTTTCCTGTCGCTCATTGTCTTCCAGGTGGTAACACTTGCATACTTTGTGTGTATATTTTACCCGAAATTTTGAATGGTGAGTTTTTAATTTCCCATCAAAACACTTTATTGATCAAAAACAGATAATACTAACAAGTCCTCACACCCAAACGACTACATAGGTTGCTTCCTCCCTGCCTTTTGATACAATACACCGAACCAATTCTGTGGCGAGCGTAGTTTGGCTGAACGGCCTGTTCTCGCCATTCGTGTTATGTCATGTTATGTTATGTTATGTTTTGTTTTGTTAATTCTGATTCTACCCACAGGAATTTCCTTAACTGTGATGAGTTACAGCAGCACCGCGCCCTCTAAAACAAATGGTTATAAAAACATTGTTGCTTTGGTTAAAGTTACTTCTTGCTAAGGGTTGAGGTGAAAGTGAGGCTTAATGTGACGGTGCTTTCAGGAACCACAAGCGAGAAAAAAAAGTATGCCTTTGATTGCCGGGTCAGGAGCAGTAGACACAAGATTTGCCTAACCACAAAACGAAATCCAAAAACTAAGTCGACAAGACAGTGCGAGATCTGAAACAGAAAAGCAGAGGTGCGACGGTTTTAGTAGGCAAAAAGTCATAGTTGAAATCTAAAGCAGTGGGTTATACACCGGGCATCCAAACACAGAAGATCTGGTCATACAAAAATGGGTCAAAAATCCAGAAAAGCGAAACAAGACAAAAGAACTATGGCTAAATTCAAGGTTGGACGAAACAGTCGAAGAGAAGCAATAATCAATTGGCATACACGGGACTCTGCACAAAGGAATATTGATCAACGTGACAAAGTCAGAACAGCAGTGAGGACGAAGTCACGTGCTATGCAGGGAACAGGTGAATGGGATGAGAGCCAATTACAATGGGAGGAACACATGAGGAAATCTACAACAACTGGCAAAAACCAAGACACGGACAGGAATCACGCAGACAACCTATGACGATTAAACAGCTCCGGTCAGGGAGTTCTAAGCGCACAGACAACGAGTGCATGAAAGCAATTAAGCACGTGTGAGAGATCTCGCGGAAATGTAGGGAGAGACAGGGAAGGCCAAGCAAGGGGCGGAGACTAGAACAGGGAGATTGCTGAGACTGAATTAGTACCAATTAGAAAAGGTGCAGCTTTACAGAATAACTAAAGTGCTCGTTAGTGAGTTAGTAATATATACATGGATTAGTTGGGTTAGTAGACTGATACAAAATATAAATCTTAGTCTTGTTAGTAATCTAGAACAGCAGGATGAAGGAAGTAAACGAGAATTGAAGAAATAAGAAACACCAGAAACTATTGAAATCACCTGAAGCAGGTAGGCACACAGACTGGGGAGACGGACTGTACCAACTCGATCACAAGACAGGGGAGACAAGTGCAATGAAACTTAAAAAAGCATGAACTGAAAACCAGAGAATACAATAACCTTCAAGAATTAAGAAAAGGCATGACCATGAACATGAAGCATAATAAAAAAAACACAGAACCATGACACTTAAGTTGAGGTCAAGGCACAGGGTCATGGAAATGCAATTGCGGTTTTGGTCGTGACCTGCAGAAGCAAATGTTAAACCTGCACTTGGAAACTAGAGTCAAACAAAAACTTCCTCTGTGGGTACATGCACTGTTCCAGTCATCACCCCAATATCATCTCTACGTGAACAGTACTTCATCATTATTGAAATTTATCATCCCATTTCCTCTTTTGCTCTTCTCTCACTTAAATGTTGAAATAGGTCGTCCTGAGCGCTTGCATTTCTGACCTACTTTTTCTTGTGAGAACAGGCTCAATAATACCCACTGGCAATAATTCTGAGCTGCAGTACTATGATCACTTGTATCCAGTGTGGATTGTATCACTGTCAAACGTGATATTGACCAACTGTACAGATAGCGTTTGAATTATGGGTGGCACGGTGGTGCTGTGGGAAGCACAGATTCTTCACAGCAAGACGGTTGTGGTTTTGAGTTTAGCCTGGGGTCTTTCTATGTGGTGTTGCTATGTTCTCCCGGTGTTTGTGTGGGTTTTTCTGGGTACTCCGGTTTCCTCCTGCAATCCAAAGACATCCATGGCAGGCTGAGCGGAAACTCTAAATTGCCCACAGATATGAATGCGTGAGTGAATATTGACTGTGCCCTGTGATGGATTGGTGAACAGTCCAAGGTGTGTCCCTGCCTCTCACCTATAGTCAGTTAGGATGGGCTCCCCCACCACCCCAGATGGTGCTTGGATATTTTAATTAACTCTGGAAATTTCACTGAATAACCCCTAAGATAAAGATTCATGCACTAGCTGGTATGCTATGAAGATTCAGCAACAAATTTTAACCTTTGTCATGGTTATGCTCATGTTTTCAAGTTCAGTGTTCATGATTTTGTCTTTTATTTATTCTTTTTGGTTATTGTAATTCTCAGATTTTAGTTCATTCCATTTCTCAGTTCCATTGCACTTGTCTCCCCTGTCTTGTCATCTATTTGGTTCAGTCCGTCTTCCCGCTCTGTGTGCTCACATGCTTCGGATGATTTAAATGATTTCTTTTGTTTAATGTATTCCTTCGATTCTTGTTTACTTCCTTCGCCTAACTGTTTTGATTACAAACAAGACTAACATTTGTATTTTGTATCTTAGTCCACTAACACAACTAATCCATGTATATAGTTTACGAACTTACTAACGAGCACTCTAGTTAAATCTGTAAAGTTGCACCGCAAATAATTAACAGTAATTCCCTCTCAGCAATTGCCCTGTTCAAGCCTCCGCCTCTTGCTCAGCTTTACCTGTCTCCCCCTGTGTTTCTGCGAGATCTCTCGCACATGCTTAATTATATCCCCAAATGCCGAATGGCGTTCCGGGGGATATTATGTTTTTGGTCCGACAGCCGCCGCCGCCACACTACGTGTTAACGCTATAACTTCAGTAATATTTCAACTACAAATTCCAAATTTTGCACGTAAGTAAGTATCATGAAGAAAAAGACCTGATTCGATTTTGGACAATTTACGATGTCTAGATTGGCCACCAGGGGCCAAAAACTGATTTCAGTGTTAACGAGATAACTGCAGTAATATTTCAATCAGAAAGTTTTGCATATAAGTAAGTATCATAAAGAGGAAGAACTGATTCGATTTTGGACAATTCACTATTTCTAGATTGGCTACCAGGGGCCAAAAACTGAAAAAATCACTGTTCCGCAATAACTTCAGTAATATTTCAATTACAAATTTCAAGTTTTGCACATAAGTAAGTATCATAAAGAGGAAGAACTGATTTGATTTTGGACAATTTACGATCTCTAGATTGGCCAGCAGGGGCCAAAAACTGATTTACATGTTAACCAATAACTGCAGTAATATTTAATGAGAAAATCCATGTATTGCATATAACTAAGTATCTTAAAGAGGAAGAACTGATTCGATTTTGGACAATTTACAATTTCTACATTGGCCACCGGGGGCCAAAAATGGAAAAAATCACTGTTTTTATCATATCTCTGGAAATATTTGTCTGATTGACCTCAAATTAAAGGCAAATGAAAGGTCATGACCTGAGGATGTGTCCCACGATGACATTATACCTGTTTGGTTCAAAATTTTCACACAAGGTGAGCTTTGTCACATAAAATTCACCATTTTTGCTATATCTTTGGAACTATTTCTCCAAATGACATGAAACTATGTGCAACTGCAAGGTCAAGACCTCACAACGTGTCTCATGGTGACATCAAACCTGTATGGTTCAATATTTTACCACCAGGTGGCGCTTTGTGATGGAAAATTACCATTTTGGCCATATCTTCAGAACCATTTGACCGATTGACCTGAAATTAAGTTCAAATGAAAGTTTTTTCAAGGTCTATTCAAGGATTGGGGATTTGGAGGAATGGGGGCGTTTGGGGATATACCCCTAGCCTAGTTACTTTCCTGCACTAGTTATCTGTGCACTTAGAACTCCCTGACCAGAGCTGTTTAAATGTCATAGACTGTCTGAGTGATTCCCGTTGGTGTCTTGGCTTTCGCCAGTTTTCGTGGTTAGGGTTTCCCTCATGTGATTCTCCCATTGTAATTAGTCTGATCCAGCTCACCTGTTCCCTGCGTAGCATGTGACTTCCCTCCCGTCTATTTAAGAGTCCTCACTGCAGTTCTGACTTTGTCAACGTTGATCAATATTTCTTTGATCAGAGCGCCGTGTATGCCATTGAGTATTGTTTTTCTTCGACTGGTTTGTCCGACTTAGATTCTTGCCATTGACCTTCTTGTATTTTTTTGAATTTTTGGATTTTGACCCATTTTTGTATGACCACGAATTGTGTTTGGATGCCTTGTGTATGACCCTTGGCTTTGTTCAACAACTACAATTTTTTTGCCTACTGTTTATGTACCTTTGCTCATCTGCCTTCCTGGTTCTGACCCTTGCCTGTCCAGTTGACACTGTTATTGGATTCGTATTGTGGCTTGGCAATTCTTGTGTTTTTTGGCTTTGACTCAGACTTCATTAAAGGCATACGTTTTTTGGATTTCTATCTCTTGCGAGTTGTTCCTGAACACTATGTCACAACCTTTCCCTTTTATTGAGGCTATTCTGATATGTAACGCGAGTCTTTTATTTATTTATTTATTTCCATTTCCATTTCCAGTATACATGCATGATTCCTAAACATGAATGACAAAATATGAATGAATTCATCTTATAATTTTCATGTATCAAATAATATTACAAATGGTGAGATGAGTCAATTCCCTAGTGACATTTTCACAAACTGAAATAAAGGTTTATTTTTAATTTAATGTTCCCAGCTAAACTTTACAGCAGTGGCCTACTTGGTAAATTTGTACTATCATTACTGCACCTCAGATATGTCCTGGAGGTAATACACATGCAATCACAATTGCAATTGCAATATAAAGAATATATTTTTAATGGGGACATTTATATGCTGGGATATCTTCCAGTGATAATATTATACACAAACAAAGCAATTAAGAATGCCTATGAGTTGATGGCTTGTAACCTTAAGATAATTATCTTGTACGGTGTATAAAACACTGTCTACTCACCATGGATACATTCCATTTTGCGTGTAATTATTTTTTTTGTTGTTGCATTGTTTCAAAGTATTATACACTCAAATCAAATTAACTGAAAACAACTCAATATTTCTTCCAACAAACACTTAATTGCTCCTGATAATGTTAGAAAGCAACAGGGATGTAATCACGTACTACTGACAAGGCTATGAATGTCTTACTTGGCGCCAAGGTAGCGGACAGCCAGAATACCAATACCTGCATTGAACCTCTCTCCCTTGCATGCATTTTAAAATAAATAAACAAACAAAAAAACAAACAAATGAATAGATAGATACATTAATTTTTTTTATCCATTTTGGCTCCACATATTGGTAAACATGCCATTTGTTTGAATATCAGGTACTGGAATCTCTGCAAAAAGTGGAAATGAATCGAGCTATCACTTGACTGAGGACCAGAGCAGTAGTGTGCTTTATGTGTCCACTAGAGTATACCTTTTTGCTGGAAAAAAGTGCTCTCTCACTGAACATATTTTGTGACTGACCACAAAACTGTTTATTACAAGAATTATATACTACTTTGAAGATGACCAATACCTCGAACAATACATTTCAGATCAGTACTGTGGGTTCTTCAAGGTGTTTTCTTGAAGATTTTTTTCCCCCCAATGTTGTGAAAAGAGTGGATGAACTCTGATAGTTTGACCACAATACTGGTCATACTCAGTCAAGTCCATAAATTAGATGTTGTTGTGGTTGTTAGTAGTCAAGCATAGAGTATTGGGGTTGAAATTAATAAATTAAAATGAGCTCCTGCATGTTTACTAAAGATACCCATCTCCCCATTTTTTTTAAGGGACCGAATGTATTTTAACTATAGGCAGCTCAGCAGATCCACAGCCTAAGGTGTTTTATTAGCATAAAACTTTCATTGAAAAGTGAACAAAAAAAGTTTACAGTTGATTATGAATCTTGCATTTTAAAACTAATGACATTTGCCCTCAATATAAAATCTAAAGAGCTGCCAATGACAGTCAAGCAAGCAATTATAAGGTCGAAAAATCTAAATAAACCTACCTGAGAATAAATACTACCATTAGGTGTGACCAGCTGAACGTTTTTGTGCATTCTTAAACTCATTCCCCACCGAATACTCTTATGTGAAATTGTTACCTTTGTACGGAATACTTTTATTGAAAGTCACACAATATAAAGTATTGAAGTACAGGTGGCCCGTCACTGCGATCATCAACTGATTTTGTGTTTTCATCGGACTGCGAATGCGAATCATCCACGCCGCTGGCATTGGCTTACCGTAGAGAATGGTAGAATTCGCCGTGCCATTGGCAAGTGGCTTGCCATAGGGAATGAGTAAAAAAAAATGCAGTTTAGAAAAATTCATCTGTAAGCGCCCCACAAACCGAATGATGGAATTTAGCTGAGTAGAGCAAAGGTATCAGTGTGCATGTCTTCCTGGTGATGCTGGGAGATCTTGTTTTAAACTCAGTTAAAGTTGTCTTTGGTTCTGTTTAATTTCTCTAACCCTATTTTAATAATTAACAATTTAAAAAGTGCAATTTGTACAAAATTTAGATTACTATTGGATTCCTGATCTTGCATAACTGTTTCTTTTCTTCTTCTTCTTTTTTTTACATTCTGTGCAAGAACCAACGCATGCCACACGAGCGGAAGTGTTCTGATCTCACTGGCAGGCTAAATGTCTGCATTGACTCAGAGGATGCTGTTCCTTAATGTATTTCCAGAACAGTTCAAGGACCTGAAAGGGCTAATATTAGCAAACACCTTTCTCAACATGTTTCAACTGGTTAAACTCCCATCCTATCGAGCAATTTACTCTCTGAGATTCGCAAAGCTGACTCCTTGTACTTTTAAATCCCAGCTCAAAACGTGCTCGTACAGAGAATCCTTTAGTTGTGCGATATGAGTGGCACATGGTCTCTCAGGTCGACTAAGAGCAAATTGCTGTCAGTGTATGTACTGTTAGAACACCCATGTGGAACTGGTGGCTCTGAGCATGCATTAATGGCGCCAGTGGGGCTACCTATAACCTCAGTCACTGTGGATATCCGCATGATACTGGATAATACTAGTGGCCTGTGTTTAGTAAATCCACTTGGAAAGAGTGGCAATGAGCATGCAGTAATGGTTCCAGTGGGACCTGTGACAGTCTCAGACCCTGGGGGGGACTAAGTGGTACTGCAGGTTTGGCATTTTTACTATTTTTGAAATCCACACAGGACCAGTGGCAGTGAATAGCCTTAATGGTGCCAGTGGGTTTAGTTACAACCTGAGTCACTGAGGAGGACCATGTAGTGCTGGAGGCTGTGTAGAGTGTGCAGGATTTACGCAATATAGGCTGGGCTGCGATGTAGAAGGAGGAGGACATCTTGATTTAATCCTTGCTAAAATGTTAGCAATTCAGTCTACAATGAAGCAGGGGTGCAGGGATTGTATCTTATTCAGATTGTTGATTACTACAGTGCCTGACCTTCGCCCTCAATTTCTTTTCCGGAAGCTCAAGTCTCTCCTCTCTTCTTAGAGCAGGACAATCCAAGGACTACATCGGCGCAATTTTTTGCCCCCATGCCTGGTTGCAGCTGGACCCGCAAATATACCATCACACCTACACCCCCCCAACTGCTATTCACCATTTGAAACATACTCACCCGTATAATCATATTAATTGGTATGATTGGCTTTTAATGGACTTCAGTAGACTTGTTTAACTAGTACGACCCAAGGTGTTCACTTATCCAGCCAGCACAGAATGGGCTTCCTCAGGAAAGCCAGTCTGCTTCTGAGATTTCTTCCCATTGGGGATCTTTTTATCACTACTGTTTGAAGATTTTTTATTTTCTCCATTAGGAGTTTCTACTTACCTCATCAACTATTTTGGGAACTTAGGCCAGGCATTTGTCCTGCTGCTATTTGATTAAGCATCTTAGAGACAGTTCTTCAGTAACATGGGCTATATAAGCAAAACAAGCGAAATGAACAGAGGTTTGGGTGGACTGGGAACTGTTGTTTCACAACTTCTTGCAATGTATTTGTGTAAGAGAGGTGGGGGCTGAGAAGTAAATATGTGGGCTTATTTTGAGAAGTTGAGCCAGTTTTCAAGAGAAGACTTCACCAGAGAATGATTTATTCAGGATGTAATTCATTGGTAAGGCTCAAAACAGGACAATTATTATTATTATTATTATTATTAGTAGAAGTAGTAATAATAATAATAATACTAACAACACTACTACTACTACTACTACTAATAATAATGATATTTCAAAAATTGATAATAATAAACATTCAAAAGACTGTATAGTTTGGGAACAACTGCACAAAGATCAACTTGTACCAGAAATATGGAGAGAAAAGTATGTGAGGAGGGGAAAGGACTGCTCATGACCCAAAGCATATCACCACATCTATGAAGCATAGTCATGTCAATACATATATTGCAAGAAATTGTGCGTGATCCCTTGTATTTGCTGGTAATGTATCTGTTGACAAAAGCTGGAGAATGAATTCTTGATTGTACGTACTATATGGCACATTTAGCTAAATGTTCAGAACCTGTCTGAAAATGCATCACACTGTAGATGGATTGATGACTTACGGACACTGCAAATCAGACCTAAGATTTTTCAGGCAAAGAAGTCAAATGCTCTGCAAAAGACAAGTCAGTCACATGACCTGAATCTGATTGAGCAGTTCCGTCAGGTGCTGGTGGCAAGCTGAAGGCCACAACAACAAAGCAGGAAGTGAAGGCAGCTGCAGAGAAGGTCTGGCAGAGCATCAGCAGAGAGTAAACCCAGCATCTGGTGATGTCTGTGGGTCCCAGACTTCAGGCAGTCTTAGTCAGCACACAGTTTGCCGCTAAATTACTCTTTATTAGATAATTATATTAGTTTGTCTCATTGCTACTAAGACCCATAAAATGTGGGGGTTGTGCATAAAATGGGTGTAGTTCCTACATGTTTCATACCAGGTTTGGGTTCAATTGCTTTTTTCAATGACAATGACAGTAATTGTAATCAAATACATTCGTAATTCTAATTTTATTTAAATAGATTTTTTTTATCGAAAAATAATTGTAATTGTAATTGAACATTCTGTCCAGAAAGTTATTGTAATTATAAATTTAATTGAAAAAAGTAATTGAACCCAACCCTGTTACATACTGTATTTATTCAATGCTGAAAGTTGGTGTTTCAAGCACATCTTGATTATTTATTTTCGAATCCACTGTGATGGCATACAAAACGAGAACAATGAATATTGTGCCACCATCCAAATATTTACAGACCTCATTGATTCTCTCATTGTCTTAAAGCTCTGTATAGCTTTCATAGTCCATGTTTAGTCTTTCTTCACTGTTTTTTCCCATCGTATAATTCATGAATGCATTAGTCCAGGTGCGGCGTTAACCTCCCACAGTAAATAATGAAGGTACATTGCAGGTGTTGACATAAAATTGATCATAGGGCCATTATTACCTCATGAGCAATATTTGATGTTCAGATCAATTGTTAATCAATAAAGTTTTCAAACTGTGCCTTATCAGCCCTGTGCTCTGTAGTGTCAAGGCCATTTGAGCGTTCTGAAATAATTTAAATCATTAGCCGGCCAGAGACTGTGTAGAGAAATGTATGGATCTGCGCACCTGCAAACACGATAGATGGCTTCAGATCTTTGGAAGCAGGAGTCGCTCCCTCTCTGAGCTGGATGCTGTATACACTCCCTTACAGGGATGATCGCTAACCCCCAAGCTACGGTCCCAACTGGTCAGAGCATTTTTCACACGCTATCCACTCATGACTAACCCATGTGGCAGGGAAGGGGCTGCGTGATGCTAATGCAGAAGCACTGACCTCACAGGCTGGACTGAAAAAGAAGAAGAAGAAAAGAAACAGGCCTAAACCAGCCAAGCTGTGGATTTGGCCTACTTGGCAGTCATCACTCACTTCAGGTCATTTGGCTCAGTATGTTCTTTTCACAGAAAAACAAGCACACAGTAAGTTTCCTCTCAGACCTCAGAAGCTGATATTCAGCAAGCAGTCCTTCAACTGGAAAATGATCATTAATGCAAACTATACTCAATTATACGTGTTTTTCTTTTGACTGTAGCCATTCAAATGACCCTCAGTATCCACTTATGATGTCTTACTTTGGATATATATTGTCTGCTAGAGTTGGGCCATTACAAAAAAAAAAAAAAGTTTTTCGCATTTCAAATATCAGGGGCAGCTTTCTTTCTTTCTTTATAATAAAATTAAATATATAATAAAATAATCCAACTACTGCATAAAATCCATATCGCAAGTAAATGTTTTAAATCTACCTAACACAGACTATGAGTAAGTGACAGCCAAACAGTTTGTCTGCTGCATGGACAGGTATTCAGATCATTTTTCATTTTTCTCATTTTCTTTTTGGCGTTATTTTCACAGATATTTTTTTTTTCAAAAAAACAATGATAATTTTTTTTTTTTAAATGGAAGCAGGAGGCTTTTTCTTGGGCAGAAAGGGATGCTAAGCTACTATTTATTTATTTTTATTTATTGCAGGACACTGAGGGCAGGATAGAAGACCTGTTCATGTCACACTGCATATAAAACCAAAGACTCCCTAACTGTGTTTACATGGTCTTTAGTATCCCAGTTTTGAGACTTATCCGGGATATGATGTTTACATGGAACATAGAGAAACAAAGAAACCCAGTTATTTATATTCCTGTATACATGATAAATACCAGTAACCTGTTTTCTGATCACTGCATCCTATCTGCGCAGGTGTGTGTTACATCTTTTACGTACACGGTGGGCAGCTGTCAGAGACCGGGATAAGTCGTATACATGCTCCAGTATCCCGGCTTCTATTGGAGTACTCCAGGTGGCAAAACCAGGTTTCATGAAAGCGGGATAAGGGCATAACCCGGTTTTTGAATTCGGGGTATGGTGTTCACATGCACAAATACAAAAACAGGATACTTAAAAAACCCAATCAAAACCGGGATACTAAAGACCTTGTAAACACAGTCTCTGAAGCCAACCTGGAAACATGCATCTGCATTACAACTGTTTCAGACTGTAGGCTCTGAGTCACAGCCTCATACACTTTCAATTGAACATAGCGGTTAGTCTTTGAATTTGAAATGCTGTAGTGAGAATAGGCATGTCAGGGCTGCTGACAGCAATGTTGTTTCCACGAACCTGTTGACTGTCAACCTCAAAAGTTGTAAAGGAAGACTGTCCTTATGTAGCATTAGTTGCTACAAAAGGGCAGTCCCAGGCAAGTAGACTTGAGCCTTTACTCCTGAGAGAGAGGCACACTCTGTTTTACTGACACTCCATAAATCCAAAAATTCACATACGATTTACAAATAAAGTGGTATCTCAAAATTTTCCTCGCAAATGTGAAACAATGTCTCATTAACTTCTAATAGTCAAGGTTAAATTACTAAGTTCCTGAGAAGTTACTTAGTACTGTTATGTGGAGCCCTTCGACATGGCAGTTTTACGAAGATATTAGCTCTCACATTGATTTTTTTTTTTACTCTTAACTGGGAAGGTCTTAGGCTCAACAAGCTGCCAGATCAGCGGGAACTTGGCATAGTGTCAACAAGTGTAAAACTTAACTGGAAGGATGTAGTACCTTTCTTTTCTAAGTGGTATTCCCTCATTTTCTGTTTTTATGATTGTGATTCAAAGTGCTGTCTAATCTCCCAAATGTATTCAATCGGTTTGAGATCTGGTGACCGCGAAGGCGGTGACATATGCGAAAGATCATTCTCGTTCTCCATAAAACTGCTCAGTGACCCCCGTTGCCTTGTAGGGTTTGCGCCAATGTCATCCTGGAAGAGGTCATGGGAATGCGTTGTCACAGGAATGAATGGAGATCAAACTGAATACCTCTGCATTGATTTGCAGTGACCCTCCCACCTTTAAGGGGACAAGTGGATGAAAACCAGGAAACAAACTGAAGCATCTTCATTCACTATGTATGTTCTTCACTTTTGTCTGATTTTTTTCTTTGAAATGATCACTCGTCAGTAGGTAAGATGTTTACATCTTCCCACTGACTGGGAGAGCCAAATGTGATTCACATTTTTATGATTTTAAGCTGGATATTCTGAGTATCAGTAACGAGAGCACAAGTGTAAAAACACAGAGAGATATGTACTGTGTAACCTCAGTCAGTCGCTTATTCAGTCAGTCTGCTGTTTTATATGCAGCTAAATTGCGGCCCAAAAAAAATGTGCTAAATAGGAATAGAACTGGTCCCAGAGAATTGAATGCCTTTTGACATGGAACTTTTCGAGAAATGCCACATATTGCTGTGACTCTTATCGAGAGAGAACAAAATGTGTGGTGACTGCAATGCCATTGGGATGATAAGCTTTGTCACTCCTGATGCTTTCCTCAAATATAATTATGTGGTCATGCTGAATGGATGGCTCTAAACACTAGAAACATACACATGCAAACACCAGCAAACAGGCCTTACACACACTTTTGTGAAAATTGGAGTATTGTCCTTGCACACACAGAATCTAAATTTGCCACTGGCCGTCCTAAACAGCTTTTCAATACCCAGGTGTGCACACACACATACTGTTAAGAGGTCAGAGGAACACCAGATGCAGGAACTGAAGTGTTTATTGAAACACAAAACACTAGGAGAAAATTGGCAGACACGCCCAAAATAAAACACAGTGCACATGCACTGAACAAATGGGAAAACTAAGGTACACTGCCTAAGGCAGGCGGAAACAGAAGTACACACTCCAAGAGTGGCTAAACTAGAAAAACAAAAACTGGACCTAACTAGACTGAGGAATGACACTGGGAGACAAGACAAGGGGCAGACAAATGAGGGCGCAGCAAAACACAAGACTCGGGAGTCATACAAAGGAAATACTCGGAAGGCGCAAGGAGCTGAGATTTCACAGTGCAGAGCAGAGTTTAACAAAGTTCCATCTGATGACCCCTCCCATCTCTGCCACATATATAGTCACGAGAGGAGGCGGGGACTCGGAATGCAATCTCGACTGGAACAGAAACACATGGGATTAATAAACAAATTAACGAGGATCGGGTAAACCATAATGACTCGAGACAAGACGCGGAGACCATCAATCAAACTAGACAGTTTAGATTAAGGTAATCTAAATGTGACGAGTAAAAAGCACCACGTGAGAAGCAAAGGAAAGCACAGCTGTAAACGCAGTTAATCACATAAAGCTTAGGTAGGATTACTAAAGCAAGAAACACATGCACTTGCTAATGGGTTAATTAAGGTTAATACTACGTGAAGAAATATTTACCATCACCCTCAAATGAGTGCTGGTTAGTAATTATCCTATTAGAGAACGCATTCACTCAGAGTTTAGCAAGACCCAGAATTAAGCACAGGTGGAAGCAATGAATGAAATACCAGAGCCGAAACTGAAAGAGGAAACGTGATTGGACAACGAGACGCAGGCATGCTGAAGGCAGTCACGCGACATCACTGGAGTTTGGCAGAGAGAGAGTCAATCATCAGATGGCGGAAAGGAAAGCTAAAAAATAAAAAGAAAGTAAGGGACAAGCACAAATAAGCACAAGAAAACACACAGGGCAGAATCATAACACATACACATGCATGCACGGACACACAAAAACGCGCACACTCACAAACATAAGCATTCATACGCATATGTAAAGTACGCTGAAAAGAATTTTATGAAGACCAAAGCAAAATATAAGAAACAGTCAGTTTTCCATTAAGAGGTGGTACTATTATCGTACTTATCGTATTTATTAGTAGTATCGTACAGAGTATAACATAATAAGAATGCATTACCCAAACTACTGATTGAGACCATCCCATATCTGTCACTTATTTTCATAGAGTAGCCAGAAATGGTAAAGGTGGTAAAAGGTCCAGTACCCTTGTGACAAGCATGGATATGTGTGTACAAGACTAGGAATGCAACATAGGCATGTAGTTACAAGACTTCACAATGAGAGAGTGTGAGGCTCGGTCTTTAATACACACTGCTACCACCCAGTGGCAATTACACACAGATGCAAATAACGATGAGTGGCATGAGGAATGCAGTCCGGTTCTGAGTGGACCGGTGAGCTGTACGGCTGGAGGCATGGCCTGACAGTACCCCTCCTGGCTGGCCTGATCTTTGGCTGGGAGGGCACCCTATGGGGCATACAGTGTGCTGGTCTGGATGGGCCTGGTGGAAATTGGCCAGGAGCTGCGGATCCAAGATGTTGTGACATGGTCCACCCAGCTCTTCTCCTCCGGATCATAGCCTTCCCAGTGCACCAGATATGGCAGTCTGCCAGCTTGCAGTTTGGACTGGAGCAGACTGCACACCCTGTAGGCTGAGTCTCCATCAAGCTCGAAGACAGGGGGCGGGTCTCCGCGGGCGGGGGATGGGGAGGGTTAGCCTCTCCCAGAGCAATTACTGCCCTAAGCAGAGAGACATGAAGAGTGTTACTTTTTGTGGTAGTTTGACAGCAACTGTATTCAGTATGCAGATTCATTGACCTTCTGAAGGTCACAAAAGGGGTCAATGAACCGTGGGCTTCAACTTCCTGCAGGGCTGGTGGAGAGGCAGATCCCTCATTGAGAGCCAGACTCGGCGCCCCGGCTGACACTTGGGGAAGTCCCAAAGTTTCCGGTCCATTAGGATCTTCTGGTGGTGAAGTACCAGATCTGGACCTTGTTTTTCTCCCAGACTTTCTCCACCTCATTGAACCAGGTGTACACCGCCGGGACTTCTGTCTGGCTCTAGTCCCACGGGCGCAGGGGAGGTTGCTGTCTGAGCACACAGTGGAAGGGGCTGAGTACAGTGGACGCTCTCTTTAATGAGTTCTGGGCATATTCAGCCTACGGCAGGTATAGGGAATAATCCCTGTGGCGCTGATGGCAGTATCCTCAGAGGAACCTCACCAAGTCTCGGATTGCTCTCTCCACCTGCCCATTGGACTGAGGGTGGTATCTCGAGGTGAAGCTAATTGAGGCTTCCAGCTTCTTGAAGAAAGCCCTTCACACTCGGGATGGGAATTTTGGCCCACGATCAGAGACAATATATCCTCTGTAAGGCCAAAAATACCTGCTCTGAAAGTGTGTTTGCAACTTGGAGAGCAGACTGCACAGCAGCAAAAGGCACAAATTTACAGCATTTTGAAAATTTGACTATGCATGTGTTACCTTTTGATAAGGGTGGATTGGTAAAAAAATCCTCAGTGATATGTGACTATGGATGATGAGGGACTGTCAGTGGATTAAGTTTACCTGTTGGAAGCTGTCGGGGTGTTTTGGAAATTGCACAAATTGTGTAACAACCCACCGCTGCGTCCACATCAGAGGCCAGGTGGGGCCACCAATATTTTCGGCTGATGACGAGTTGTAAAACCCCAATTCCGAAATAGTGGGGTAGAAGTCTAAATTGTGAATAAAATCAAAAAGCAATGACTTTCAGATCACATGAGCCAATATGTTATTTACAACAGAACACAGATAACATTTCAAATGTTGAAACAGGCAAAAAAGGGCTGAAAAAACAAATAATATATAAGAGAATCAGCTGAAAGAACATTTCGCAAGTAATTAAGTGAACAAGCATTAGGTGTATAACATGATTGGCTATAAAAGGGATGTCTTAGAGAAGCTGAGTCTCTCACTAGTAAAGATGGCCAGAGGCTGTCCAACCTGTGAAGACTTGCATGAAAAAATTGTGAAATACTTTAAAAACAATGTTCCTCAACATCAAATTTCAAAGGTTTTGAAGGTCTCATCATCGACAGTGCATAACATCATCAAAAGATTCAGAGAAACTGTAAATATCTCTCTGCGTCAGGGACAAGGCCAAAGACATTTACTGGATGACCGTGATCTTCCAGCCATTAGACGCCACTGCATCACTCAGTGGCATGATTCTGTCATTGACATTACAAAATAGGCCCAGGAATACTTCAAGAAACCACTGTCTGTAAACAGTCCGCTGTGCCATCCACAGATGCCACCTTAGACTCTGTCATGTAAAAAGGAAGCCATTGTTGAGCATGATCCAGAAGCACAGCTGTGTTCTGTGGGCCAAGGCTCATTTAAAATGGACTGTAGCAAAGTGGCAAAGTGTCCTGTGGTCAGACTTGTCCAAATTTGCTGGAAAATCATCATCCATAAAATTTACAGATTTGTTGTTTCCCATGTCTACTGAGAAATTCAACATAAGATCCATAACTAGCAAAGACAGCAGGCAGAACAGTTCTACTGAAACTGGAGCAGTCTAGGAAAAAGGGGGGGGGGGGGGGGGGGGGTAAATTTAAAGTGAAAAGGCTTCAATTCTTGCTTCAGTTGTTCACATGCGCATCCCCAAAACCATGTAGGCAATTTAGGACATATGTATTCCAATAAATGTGATGCATTATCAAATATATTTTAAAAAAAATGAATTGAGAGATGCATAATGACTCTGAATGCTTCAAGGGTCAAACACTGTGTCCGTAAATTATCTTTTGTGATATGAAGACACTTACGTATCTATTGCAACATTTTCCACTAAGATAGCCACAGTCTCAATCACAGCAAGTAGTGGCATTTTTTATATGGGAAAATATCTGACAATAAAATCTCTATGAAATTTTTTTTAAAAAGTTTACATGTATGTAAAACTGGCACCTAAACTTGCGGTAAGCAAGTGCAATCAAATACACAGAAAGCACAAAGAAAAGAAAATGTGCAATTATTAGACACAGATTAAAATGCTACAGCCTTAGAAATGCATTTTTCAATAAAAACATCGACTTTTGGGCTCTAATATCTGGCCTTTGTCAGAATACCTGATGATGATGAATCTGATGAAAACCAGACAATTGTACCAAAAAGTCAATTTTATAACTCAAATGCATCAAGAAAGATGCAGCATTTCAATATGAGGACAAGATCTGTGCCTTCTCAATGCTTGAAATATCAATGAAGACCTGAATCATCAGTGGGATTTTAAAAGGCGGCCATTTTGAAGATAATACATCAGCTTCATACATCTATCTGTAGCTCAGTGATGACACAATGCATCATCTGTGTCAGCACAACAAGATGAGAATTTCTGCGGTCCACTATTAATTTGCCTCCTTATCTCTTGGTTTAATAGGATCACGCGGTAATACTCAGCTTGACAATTAAACTGCTAGCGAGACGTCGGGAAGCATGACAAAAACACGCAGCCAAATAACACTTCCAATTAAAGCTGCATTTCATTGCAAAATGGGTGGTCAAATAATTGGAAACACTGCCATAAATACCAGCTTTGCAAGGCTGAAACAGCTCCAGATATTATATGATTCAATTTCACAGCTGTTTTTGAGGGGGAAGTTGTGATGCCCCTCTTCCTAGGCATTCCGGATTCATGCCTACCGGCCCTCGTCCAATTATTCAATTTATCTCCTCTGTTCTCCCCTCTAATCATCGCACCTGGTTTTCCTCACACTGTAAAAAAAAAAAAAAAGTTGTCTCAACTGAAAAAAGTTAGTGTCCAGGCTGCCTCAAAATTTCAAGTTAACTGAATTTAAGATTATTAGTTGAATATTACTTCAACTTGCCATCTCAAGTTCAAATGAGCTTAAAATTTTAAGGCAGCCTGGACACTAACTTTTTCAGTTGTGACAACTTTAGTTTTTTTATAGTGCAGTTGAGTATCTTTCCCTTGTCTACTTGTGTATAATCCTTCATTTTCCCCCTCATTGGCAGTCTTATTTTCTGACTCTCTTTAGTTGAGAGCATTCCCTACTTATTTTCCCTCTGAAGTTTTCCATTTGCAGTATGTTACCCATTCGCTTTGTGGATTTAATAAATCTACGTTCTTGCACCTGGGTCCTTCTATGTTCTATCACTCTCCTCGTTCCCTTTTAACATCTTTGGCCAACCACGTTGTCATAGTAGTTTTTTGATTAGTTGAAACTATCTGACCAAGAGTCCGTCTCTATCTGTCAGAGGGCTGAAATTCTCTTATGCTGTTGCGTTTTTTGGGGGGTTTTGGCATATGTTGTCCAATGTATGGGCACAGTTCCTCTTGCCAAAATAAATAATGAAATAATTTTGCTGCCTTTTTTTTTTTTTTTTTTGTGATTGACGTACCCGCTATTTGGCCACCATCTATTTAGCCTGTTTGGAATTCAGAAGCCTTACTTTCCTTTGGACACTTATGTAAGTGCTGGAGGTTTGACGTTCTATAAGCTGACACAGCGTGATACTTAGCATGCAGAAATGACCAGTAATGAAGTTTTCGCAGTTTTGGTTTGGGTAATTCAAAGTTAAAGCCATTCTTCAGAAAAAGCCACCAAAATCTTGTTAGCCCCCTTTCAATATTACGCATCGAATGACAACGTACAAATTTGCACTTACGCTCGCCTTACCCCAAATGATTGAAGCAATTGTACTGTCACATAAAAATTTCCAATGTCACAGTAAAACCGAGGGAGCTTCAGTTTGGGTTCGTTCCTTTCATCTTGATAGATTGGAGTGAGGAGGTCATAAATTTCATTTTGATTCAATGTTTCTCTAGTTTTGACATTCCGATAAATCTAATTTGTTTAATATTATTGGAAGCCTTTAGTCTGGGTTCATGCAATAGTAAAGTTTGTTGATGTGGACATTGTCAAAAACTAATAGGTGCACTTAGAAAGATCCCCTGTCTTCACAAAGCATCATATTTTGTGACGAGAAAGTTGGTAACTTTTTGACCAATAGTCTTTAGATGTAAGGAGGTGTCAGACTTTCAAAAGTCTTTTCAAACTCCTCTTGTGAATGGTAGGCATAAGAACTAACCTAAATTTATTGGTTACTTTTCTATGGGGTCCTTTTTTCTTTTGGTTATTGCATTTGATGCGTCATGCTTTCAGGACACACCATTGTCTTTTTTTTTCTTTCTTTCTTTTTGCTAGTGTTGGCAACAATGAGAAACCAAGCAGCATCTCTCAAATATCATTTCATACTGCCTGTCAAAGATTTAAGCAGTCACACGAACACACAAAGCCACTCAGTGATGAAGCTCTCTCAGCTTTGACTGCCAATATTATATCAAGGCTTGTCCTTCCAGTGGCAGGCTCCACAGACATAGCCTGTGGTTGAAGTAAGCATTTTCTCCCATGACCCTGACCCTCGATTCTTTCATTACAAAGCACAGCTACTATCCACCTGTTAGATTGTGAGGTCATGCTTGGTGCATTAATGAAAATGCTACGCATTTATTGATTTTGCCTCTTAAGTACTGTGTCAATCCTATCCACTATTTCAACCCGATCTGAGTCACAAAGAGTTAGAGATCAGGGCTCGCCTGTAAAATTAGCTGCGTCTGGGTCCATTCATTCTGATTGCTGTTGAGAAACCTCACAGCAAGCAACTGTACGATGGCTGAGACATGTGATTTTTTTGTTTGTGGAGTACTATTGACCCTCTAGGCTTCGTCAGAACACAGCAAGTGCATTTCAGCTACGGAGGTTTATTTAACAGTTCATAGCTCCAGCATCCAGCACCATCTATCCTTGAGCGGCCCGAAGTTCTTCCGACCCTGGAACTGTGAATTCCCCGTTCTGTTCTGAATTTCTTTGAGCCAACCACATGCCGACACAGGCACAGGCCGTCCCAGCAGTTCCACACCTCTAGTCATGCACATCCTCTCTACTGACAGACTAGATGCATTTAAAACAGTAGGAGTACGACTGAAAGTT
This sequence comes from Gymnothorax reevesii, assembly GCA_029721435.1. Taxonomy (NCBI): domain Eukaryota; kingdom Metazoa; phylum Chordata; class Actinopteri; order Anguilliformes; family Muraenidae; genus Gymnothorax; species Gymnothorax reevesii. The sequence goes on from CM056589.1 coordinate 21,594,773, forward strand.
AAAGTGTGCGTGTTTGTGTGTGTGTGTGTGTGGGGGGGGGGGGGTTAGGGTTAGGGTTAGGGTGGGGAATCTTAGAATCCATCAATGTTCTTTGAACGTTCCATTAGTGTTCAATGCAATGTGCTTCCACTGTAAGATATTAGCTTCCACGAGCACTGATTCCACACCTCCCCAACCCACCGACTGGCTCCTGGTCACACAATTTATGAACCTCTGACAGATATGCCGGAACATGTCTTAATCTTCTCACTATAGGAGTGAACACACTCACTCAGTGGCCAAGCGTGAACTGTCAGGGGCATGTAACACACAACACAACTTCCGAAATGACTGTGTTCCTGGCGAGGTCCCTGGAAAAAGCAAGGCCGAGCAATCAGTCGAACAATCCTGACATCCCTGACTCTGTCTGTCCAGTTTTGCCTGAAAGCACCAGTGTATTCATCATCAGCTGGGTGCACTGGCTGCTCATAGTCTGTTATAAGGAAGTGGCTATTCAGAATCTATTCAGAGAAGGTGTTCGGTCCTGTCTTTAAGAAATTAGCTTGTAGCCAGAGACCACTTTTGTATTCTGGTACTGTCCCTGAAAAATTAACTGCTAACCAGAAACCTCAGTAGAATTTAAGTATGGTCACAAAGAAGACCTGCTAACGAGAAACCTCTTAGGATTTAGGTACGGTCACATAGAAGACCTGCTAACTAGAGACCTGGTGTTGAAATATCATGTCACCAGGGGTCCGACAAGAAAACTACTGAAAGAGCAATAGTTGCAATAATCAGGACATGTCCACATGCATGATGTTAAGCAAAGTTTGAATAAAGAACAACATAATATGTCATCTGTGACTCAGAAAGATAGAGCCTGGCCCAATTAAGCCTAGCTCTCTAGTACGGAGTAAACATTATTATTATTATTTTTTTTTTTTTTTAAGGGAATAAATTCTCTGCATATTTCAGTATTGTGCACTCTTATAAGTGAGTTATTCTGTTTAAGTTTACAGGGTACACTTAAATTGGATTCCTGAACTGTGTGGGCGAGGGACAGCAGTGGACTTAGCGACAACACAAAGCTTCCATACTGACTGCTTGCTCTGATCACACTGTACCTTACGACCAACACATTATTTTCCATTTTTTCTGCCATTAAAACTGCAGCAAAGGTACATACTTCAATCATCCAACATCTCACCTCGCTCTACACACTCATTCCCATATTAATTTATAAGGAATATTTTCTCTGATCAATATGGTCTCTGAATCGGGGTCCCATTAAAAAAGGAAGCTGAACGTATTAAGCACAATATATGTCAAAAGTAATTTCTGAATCATAGGTCGGTGATCAAATTTTTGAATGCATTAATAGTCCAACAGTGGCAATGGTTACGCAAATGTTTAATCAGCTGGGAAATTGTCACTTTACTGACTGCAAAAGCCAACTGCCGATAAATACGAGGTAGTGCATTGCGCATCTAACAAGCCCTTTCTCAAAGAGATACTTACATTTTTTTTCATTCAGTCCATGTATGTGGCTTATATCCTCACTGGAACAACTCAAGTGAAGAGCCTTGGTTGCGGGTACAGGGGCAGTGCCCCGACTGTGTATTGAACCATGGAATTGGGGCCTAGAAAGTTCTCAATGGCTTGAACCCTACTACTCTGCTTTCCAGACAAAAAAAGAGTATTTTTCATTTATTCTCTTCCTCAATTGCTGTCTTAAGCTCTTGTGTAAGTCATAATTTATGTGTGTTGTACTCTGGGCATTATCGCTCAGTGAAAAAGAAATCAATTGCTGATGCTTCATTGGACAAAAGGCCCATATTTTTATTGTCAAAGAAAAATTGCTCTGAAGGAACATCTCTTTCTCTCTCTCCCTCTCTCCCTCTGTCTGTATTTCTGTGTCGCATTCTGCGGTAGCCAGTACTGATTTTGAAATTTTCATTTTCTTTCTTTTGCTCTGTGATGTCTACCATGGAGTGAAGACAATATCTGGTCGTTTTGTTAAATGTTAAGCAATTGCATCAGAGATTACACAGTACGAGATCTGGGAGCAGTGGCTCTGAAAGAAAATGGAAAAAATATAAAAAGAATCGCCATCAATATGAATGTCTGAGACAGTCTGTTGATGGAGCCTTGTTGTCAAAAAAAATGGCTAGTGATGAAAGCAGTTGAATTTCGACCTCAGAAAATAGCAAGGCTCTGATTGTGTTTAAGCCAGATGAGCAAATTTTGGAAGAATTGAGTCACTGGGGAGGAAAAAAAGCCTTGGACGTGAATGTATGTCAGCAGAAGTGGCTGCACTTGATATTTGCAGCTTGTGTGAGCAGATCCAAGCTAAACCAAAGGAGCTGTGATTGCTCGTATGTTCGGTCCAATGCTGGCCAGTAAGGGACAGCAAAAAAGTGTATCTCACAGGTACAGGTATCTGTGTGGGTATAACATGATCATCTGACCCACTAGTGTGGCAAAGTGCTGCCATCTGCCTTTGTTAAGAAATGATACAATCTTACACAAAGATAGATGCAATACATGAGGTGAGAAGTACAGTATCACACCTGAAGTGTTGTACTCAATGAGCCCTGAGCCTTGAAGAATGCAAGTTCTAAAGAAATAATGATTTTATTTTCTGTGCAACCTTCACTAGCACGCTTATTACTCACATTGTTTTCTATCTGAGGGCAATTAACCTTGTTGACAACACTTCTTCTGCTTTGATTTTTCACACCTTCGCAATGTGTTGATGATTTATGTCCAACTTGTTCTTCAGTATGGGGACAAAACAGACAAGGGGATGGGAGGATAAGGATCCCTGCTGTTGAAAAATAAATAAAAAAATAAAATTATCATAATAAAAAAGTAATTCTTGACCCAGCACAATTTCCCTGAGAATTCTTGAAGAAGTGACTTGGAACTGCTTATATTACACTGCAGAGTGAATGCATTGTTGCTCCCTGACTTTGAAAAGTACAGTGCCCCTGAGGTTAATGTCATAAAAAGTTGGATATACCTGCCTTTTTTTAGTTACACTGATAGAGAGTCTACTTTCATTAAAATTATGGAATAGCAGCAGAAAGTTGAATCCATTTTCTACTATTCAAAAAATTTGGGAGCTTGGGGAAATTCAGGTAAACTGACAGTTAAAGTGCCAAAGTTATGGTTATAGCTATTTGCTTGGTATTCACTCTCACAGTTCATATGCTCAGAAAATACATTATTTTTGTGCTGAGAGTTAGCCAGCTCATTAGATCCTACCCAGCTAAAATGAATGAATACTGCCTTATCGTTGTTGCATAGTGTAAACATCCCCCAGCGACTGCTTTTGAACGGAGAGGACTTTCCAGCATGTCTGTTTCCAACTAGGGGCTTACAGGTGCAGCAAACACAAAATGTTCTCAAAATGTTGCTGAAATGTTTGGCCCATTGTTTTCACACAGCCCCTACATGACAACACAAATGCAAAAATGTAACGTCTGCTTAATTTCAACAATTTAATGTTACATTCCCACCTCTCAAACCAGTCCATTAGTGGGGTGTAGTATTTTTTTCCACAGCGCTATCACCATTATTCCAATGTAATGGGGGAAACAGAGTCTTGCCTTCCTCTGGCTAATCAATGCAATGTTATATGCGCTGAAGGACTCTGTGGGACTCGACCTTCCTGTACTGGGTGCATCTAGCTGCCTGGATGATAGTTCTGGAAGCCAAGAGAGAGTTGAACATGTCGGTGGCCTCATTGACCTTGCAGGTAGAAGGTGACCCATGGTCTATGAAGTGCAGGAGAAAATAGACTTTCTAAAGACATCTGTGAATAAAGATGATAATAATAATAATAATAATATGCTACGCTAGTTGAATGACTGTCTCGTTTTTCTGTTATTCCTGAATTACTTAATTGTTCTGGGTTAAGAATTTTAATTTACGGAGAGCCCATCATAATGTTATAATTATACCGCCGAATGAACATGAGACCTTTCTGGTGTTTTCCTGTTCTAAAGCTGGTCACCAATTTTTACATCAGTCATGTAGCTATATCGCCTACACTTTAATTCAAAGATGGTTGTCAGTTGTAAATACTGAATCCCTGTAAGAAAAATGTTTTACCTGCCTTGACTTCTCTGAGTAAGATGTATGTGAGTCTTCCCAGGGAATTCTCATCATTAAAAGGTTATCTGCATTTCCGGGCTCTAAGTTTTATCAGTTATTAAGGCGGACAGCTGCCTTTTCCGTAGTTGTGTTAACAGCAGGGCAGGCTCGCTTCTGTCAATGGGAGCACCAGACCTTTGCCGGCAGCAGTCAATTGCTTCCCAAGCCCTGCTGAATCACTGCCCCAGTGTAATATACTCAACACTGCTGGTGCATGAACATTCGAACGAATTCCCAAATCACTTCTTCACGTCTGAATGGTCAAACAATTCCCTCGTATGTGCTGTGATACGGAGTTAAATGTGATGGAGAAAAAAAAAAAATCCACTAAAATGTATTTTAAATTTCACTGAATAAAAAAATGTCTGTTTTTGCTGTCGATATACACCGCAGCGCATTGAGGATATACGCCACTGTCAGGCCACATTAATTTCCTGTGTAATTAAGTGCAATGGTGCCTTTCACTGGATGTACTGTATATTTTACTTCTGGCTCAGCTTAGGAACAGCTAACTGCGCTTCAGGGTTTTAACACTGTAGACGAACAGACACGCGCACACACACTGCTCCCTTGACCAAAATAGCACTTAGTTGACACACATAGGAAATCGCCATGTTGACAAGCCAGAATATGTTGAGACATCACCTCAATAGGCATGTATAACTTGCTTTGACTTGAGATTGAAAGTAAGCTTGAAGGCATTGGCTGGGATTTCGAAATATTTTAGCAGCCTCTATATAGATACTCTATCGACTGCAAATGTCCACTGTACATTGGACCTTCACATCCGTACACTCAAAAAAAAAGAAAAAAAAAAGAAACCACACGAAATGTTAGATTTACTTAATAATGTTATGTCAACAGGTTCCACAAAATTGCTTTGCGTAACCTTTATTTGACGTCTAACATTTTTTGGCCAGTTAAATGAATTGCATTGAGTGGAATGTACTTAACTCAGTTTTGTAGAAAAAGTTGACACAACATTATTAAGTAGATCTAACATTTCAAGGGGTTTCATTTTTTTTTTTTTTTTTTTAGTGAGAGGGCAAGGGGTTCTGTGTTTGTGGAAAGAAAAAAAAACTCTGACTCTAACTCTGCTTTTTATCATTTAATTTATTTATCTCTTTATTTATTTATTTTTGTATCAAACTTCCCCATGTGGCATCAGTGTAATACACACCACTGTCACCTAAATTTTTTCCACCTCACCTCCGTTCATGTGAAAGTGCCCACAATTCTGATTCAGCCAATCGCCTCAGTCACAATTTAATGTCACAGACATGTTGAGTCATTTGATACGGAAGCCCTGAACCGCACTGTGAAAAAAAAAATTTTTGTGGTGAAGTAAAAGTGTAATTTTTTTCCTTTTGTTATTTTGCGATATTATCTCGTTATTTCGAGATAATATCTCGTTATTACGAGATATTATCTCGTTATTTCGAGATAAGATCTCGTTATTACGAGATATTATCTCGTTATTTCGAGATAATATCTCGTTATTTCGAGATAATATCTCGTTATTTCGAGATATTATCTCGTTATTTCGAGATAACATTACGCCCTGTCTGGGCTTGAATCAATATAATCGCCCATTTTTCCGAGGATGCATCGGCTGGTAACTTGTGTGAACATGACAGCAGGCATATAACAGAATTCCTTTCGGCATCTAAGCGGGACGCTCCTGAGAGAGAAGGGCAGGGTTACGTTTCCCAAAAGCATAGATGCCAACTAAACAAGTTACACTAACATGGCAATATTCCCCGCCGCCTCAATGTTTTGTGTCCGTAGGGACGGACGGACGGAGCTCAATGCTATATCCCCCGCTTCGCGCTAATCGGGGGATACTTAGCAATGTACATAGTTCGTTACGCACCATGTTCCTGTATTTGATTGCGTACCTGTCATGTAAACGAGTTCAATAACCCGATTAAGGTCATTTTCCGATTCGAAATATTCCGAATAAGACCCCTGGCATTTGCCTGTTTTAATCGGAATATTGGCTCATGTATACACCTTAATCAGAATATGCCCTCGAACTGAATATTCAACCACGTCTGCGCCTGTTCACTTTGCAAGGAATTAGCATTTTTGGAGCAAAGAGGAGACGACTGTATGCATAATGAAAGACATGAATATATTGTAATATATCGATGGGCGAAAGCACCGTAACAACGATATAATTATGGTGGGCGAAAAGTGGAGAGAGACTGGTTTTGTGTTGACTGACTAGCGCCAACCCGATTCAGCATCGCTGGAAAACTCTGAAGGCAGCATATTCCAAAGCGAAAAAATAAAGGCAATGACTTTTTTTTACGCCAGTCGTAATCTTGCTCCAATTACCCATTCTTAAGATCCTCCGTATGTTCATGCACAATGTAGGAAATCCGGACTTGGAGCCATAGACTGATTTATACAGTCTGCTTATACAACGGCATTAAGGATAACGCACAATTAATGCATCTTGTATGTTACCATGTATCTTAAAAGAATGAAACAACACCAGCATTACGTTTTAACAAGTTTAATAATACATGTATGAATATTTAGGTAGTAGAATTATGTATAATTAACATGAATTAAGCTGCTTTCACACCGGACGCGAAACGAATTTTTCGCAAGACAGGTTACATTCAAATTCAATGCAAAGACGCAAATACGCGTGGATTCGCGTCTTTGCATTGACTTTTGAAAGTGATCTGTCGTACGAAAAATTCATTCGAGTCCAGTGTGAAAGTGGCTTTATTGTAAACATTCACAACGATATTTTTGAGTAAAGAAATACAGATTCAGACCGACAAAAACAATTAAAAACATCTATTTTGATTAATGCACATTCGGATTCAACATATAGCCTAACAACATAACCATATGGAATATCTTATTTATTATGAAATAATTAATCGGAACAATGACGCGGATTAGAAAACAATAGGAAGGTGCTGAACTTTTTTTTCTGATTACCTTTTTATTTACGCAATGCCCTTTCAATATAACTCCGTGTCCGACAGTCGATTATTGTTTTTAATCTCTTAAAATCTGCTGAATCTTTTAGATATTAAACGTGAATGTTTTGATCAGAGGGCTCATTTCTTCAAGATGTGTACCGAAAATTTCAATCAAAAACAATCAGAACATCCAATGTGCTCTGCAATCACTTTATTTGGGCAATTTTTATAAATACAATTCCGTACAATGCCTGTCGGATATTAGGCCTAAATGCAAAATACTCCGTGTCCGACAGCCTAAAAAAAGAGGACGATTAGAACAGATTGATAACGAAATAAAGAATAAAAAACATTTTTACAACAAACAGAACAACCAATGAACACTGCAATTTATTTATTTGCGGGCCATCTTGTTTGGATGTTCTGTTTGTTGGTGATATATTTTTATTCTTTATTTCGTTATAAATCTGCTCTCATATCAATACTTTTACTTTCTGTTGTCTACCAGACATGGAGTATTTTGCATTTCGCGTCCGACAGTCTTGATCGAGCATGCAATATTTAATTCACACTGTCAATGGTCATGGAATTGATTTGCTCAATGACTACAAGTACTATTTTATCTCTGGTGTGGAAATGAAGTGTGAATCTGTTTGATCGATCTGACTAATTTTCAAAAGAGAGACCGAATAAAAACTGTTGTCTATCTTCAACGAAAGAAAACAGACGAATAAAAAGATCAAGAAAAGTGGATAGATATCAATTTGCATTTTGTGAAGGTCGAACACAAACATGGCCAAGTTTCTACGTCCAATGATTGCTGGAATACTCGAAAAATTAAAACTCTTATAACTTTCGGACACGGAGTATTTTAGGATCTCTGTCCGTCAGACGCTAAATTCGTCATTAATGCACTAAGTCCCGCGCCAATGTCGACCCACTTTATTTAGCAGAGCTTAAACAGACACATTGATTGAAATTCTCGGTACTCATCTTGAAGAAATGAGCCCTCTGATCAAAACATTCACGTTTAATATCTAAAAGATTCAGCAGATTTTAAGAGATTAAAAACAATAATCGACTGTCGGACACGGAGTTATATTGAAACTATCCGACTGTCGGACACGGAGTTATATTAAAACCCTGTCCGACTTTCGGACACATGGACATTGCGTAAATAAAAAGGTAATCAGAAAAAAAGTTCAGCACCTTCCTATTGTTTTCTAATCCGTGTCATTGTTCCGATTAATTATTTCATCATAAATAAGATATTCCATATGGTTATGTTGTTAGGCTATAGCCTAAATGTTGAATCCGACTGTGTATTAATCAAAATAGATGTTTTTCATTGTTTTTGTCGCTCTGAATCTGTATTTCTTTACTCAAAAATATCGTTGTGAATGTTTACAATAAAGCCACTTTCACACTGGACTCGAATGAATTTTTCGTACGACAGATCACTTTCAAAAGTCAATGCAAAGACGCGAATCCACGCGTATTTGCGTCTTTGCATTGAATTTGAATGTAACCTGTCTTGCGAAAAATTCGTTTCGCGTCCGGTGTGAAAGCAGCTTAATTCATGTTAATTATACATAATTCTATTACCTAAATATTCATACATGTATTATTAAACTTGTTAAAACGTAATGCTGGTGTTGTTTCATTCTTTTAAGATACATGGTAACAAACAAGATGCATTAATTGTGCGTTATCCTTAATGCCGTTGTATAAGCAGACTGTATAAATCAGTCTATGGCTCCAAGTCCGGATTTCCTACATTGTGCATGAACATACGGAAGATCTTAAGAATGGGTAATTGGAGCAAGATTACGACTGGCGTAAAAAAAGTCATTGCCTTTATTTTTTCGCTTTGGAATATGCTGCCTTTAGAGTTTTCCAGCGATGCTGAATCGGGTTGGCGCTAGTCAGTCAACACAAAACCAGTCTCTCTCCACTTTTCGCCCACCATAATTATATCGTTGTTACGGTGCTTTCGCCCATCGATATATTACAATATATTCATGTCTTTCATTATGCATACAGTCGTCTCCTCTTTGCTCCAAAAATGCTAATTCCTTGCAAAGTGAACAGGCGCAGACGTGGTTGAATATTCAGTTCGAGGGCATATTCTGATTAAGGTGTATACATGAGCCAATATTCCGATTAAAACAGGCATATGCCAGGGGTCTTATTCGGAATATTTCGAATCGGAAAATGACCTTAATCGGGTTATTGAACTCGTTTACATGACAGGTACGCAATCAAATACAGGAACATGGTGCGTAAACGCAGTCACTGACTGTGAATGGACGAACGATGTACATTGCTAAGTATCCCCCGATTAGCGCGAAGCGGGGGATATAGCATTGAGCTCCGTCCGTCCGTCCCTACGGACACAAAACATTGAGCCGGCGGGGAATATTGCCATGTTAGTGTAACTTGTTTAGTTGGCATCTATGCTTTTGGGAAACGTAACCCTGCCCTTCTCTCTCAGGAGCGTCCCGCTCCCGCTTAGATGCCGAAAGGAATTCTGTTATATGCCTGCTGTCATGTTCACACAAGTTACCAGCCGATGCATCCTCGGAAAAATGGGCGATTATATTGATTCAAGCCCAGACAGGGCGTAATGTTATCTCGAAATAACGAGATAATATCTCGTAATAACGAGATATTATCTCGAAATAACGAGATAATATCTCGAAATAACGAGATATTATCTCGAAATAACGAGATAATATCTCGTAATAACGAGATCTTATCTCGAAATAACGAGATCTTATCTCGAAATAACGAGATAATATCTCGTAATAACGAGATATTATCTCGAAATAACGAGATAATATCGCAAAATAACAAAAGGAAAAAAATTACACTTTTACTTCACCACAAAAATTTTTTTTTTCACAGTGCGGTTCAGGGCTTCCGTAATTTGAGAAGCACACTTTCATTTTAAACAGGAAAAAAATAACAGAAAAAAAAACTGACAGGCTGTAAGTGGAAATGCTCCACGATTCATAGAAAGACGTCTTTTTTTTCTATTTTCAGTTACAGCTGTTTTTATTGTGAATGCAAACTGTTGTATAAATACCGCATGAATTGACTTTATTTGCAATGCTTTCCATTGCCTGCGTTCATTTTGTAGCCATCAGCAAGCATTATTTGGGCGTCTACTGTTCTCAACAAACTTCCGAGACGGAGGAAACTGACACTCGCAGAACACAAAAGGTGCATTTACTGACCTTTGTTATTTCAGATTTATTTATGCTATAAAGGACTTTTGGGGCTTTTATTTTTCAGTTGTTGAACTTTTCTACCCAGTAGAGTATGAAATGTCAGGTAAGAAGAATTCTCTCACAATATCAGGTATACAGAACATAACCCAACGCAATAATGCGGTGTAAATAGAATCGTATGCCTTGTGAAGTCTTACTGACCTCAAGATGAATGGCAGTCATCTGGGGAAACGACAAATTGTAATGTATAAAAAAAGATGATTTTGTATCCTTACGGGAAAACACATACCCGAGTACGCCCACGCTAAATTACTGGACATTTACAAACCCAGCTTCATGGAACACTGCTCTGATAATTCTTTCTTTTTTCTGCTTTAAAATATCAGGGACGTTTCGACATAAGAGAATTAAACCTTCGAGGTGGAAGGTCGCAAAAAATGTGATTAGAATAATGGCAGTTTGAGAACACTGACTAGGTAGAAAGAAAGAAAGAAAATACAATTCCTTCAATGAGTAAAGTAAATCCAGTTGAAATCATTGTCTTTTTTTCCTACATCAAATGCCATATATCGGATCATTTTAAATAATTTAGATGTAGCTTTTATGTATTAAAAAAAGTTTCTTGTCTGTATCTTGTCTTTTTAACAGCACTCGGTGGGCCTGTATTAAATGAACTCTCATGGATATGTCAGGCAGTGATTGCAGCACCGCGGACAGGCCTTTCATACTAACCGAGCTAATGGGTAAATGGAAGCCTTTTCAGTCCTCACTGTCTCCCACGGCAACTGACAGGTGTGGAGGCGTCGCCTTGAAGCCTCCCCATTAAATATATAATGTTTCACTTTAGGAAAACAGATCAGCAGGAATGAACTCAAACGCTGACTGCTGAGCTGACCGAAAATGTCATCTCGCTGCCGGGGCTAGACCGACTATCTGGCTGGCTTGTGCTGCGGTTTTAAAGAATAGTTTATTGACCACAAGTGTCGCTGGAGAGGAGCATTATAGGGAAATGTTGGCGGGGGAGTTTTTGGAAAAGGTGTGGGATATGCGCGTCACGGTCTGAGTTCTCCCTGTTGGGCATCTGCAGATTTCCCGAAATATGAGACCTTTCGGACGGGAGTTCGCACATTGCCCCTCTTTCAACCAGTTATTTTGTTCATCTGCCCAAGGACATGCGACTGGCCATCGGTTCCAGCACTTGGCCTCAGATCTTGGGGCCTGCTATTGGTATTGGATGTGATCTCATGGTCGCCTGATCCACCTAATCAAGAGCATCATTAGTTTCTAACAGGGACACTGGAGATGAAACATGTCAAAGACCTGAAGCAGGTTGAGCCTGTCCTCCAGTGAAATACGCCCTCAAAGGTCGTTTGTCAGCAGCTTATTTCGACCTAAAGTTACGTTTAGGAGTTAAGCGACCTCTAGCCGTCATTTAAATAAGCACAATCTGGTTTTGATCGTCAGCGTCGCCATCAGTAAATCCGTGACCTAAACCTAATCCTAGCCCTAACCCAAATCCAACCCTAATCCCGACCCAAACCTTTATTTTAAGCGTAAATATGTCTGAAACTGTATGTGGAACTGAAAATGTACCTCTAATAGCACCTTCCTGCTGCCAGTAGGGGCGCGATTTTAGGAAACGCTCCTATGGGTCGTAAATCAGAATAAATGAGAATAATACACCTATTTGAACGTATGGTTGGAGGACAGGTTGAACAGGTTGGGTGTCCCCCCAGGAAAAGTTAGGGAACCACGATCGAAAGCTAACGAGAGATATGAAGATGTCTACATTTGTGAATGTGGGTGGGTGACAGATTGAGAAACTGTATTCCTAGCTCTTGCCCTTTGCATACTCAGATAGGCTCCATTGCATAACGCTAACCAAGTATAGGCAGTAAATTGTTTAATGCCATCAGTACACCTTTCTCCTTAACACTGGTTAATTCTGGAAATACAAGGGGAAATAAATAAGTAGATATTGCCACTCAAAAAAGGCTCTTTGTTGGTCTGATTGGATTGTTTTTGTCGTTCTGTCTTTTGTCATAATTTTTGTTCATGAAAATGAGGGGCCTTGGGGAAATTAAGGATTTATTTTAAGATCACAAAGTCAAATTGCGACTCCCACTACTCAGGAAGTCAAATAGACTTCTCTCTTCTTGTGATGAGAAGCATACTTTTTTCATATTTGCAATGACAGATATAATTCTAAACATAAAAAAACATGGGCTTGGGTGGCAAAAAGTTTGAGGTGGGGCGGCATCTTTAAGACATGATTTGGATTACAGCAACGTTATCATGGTGTTGATCAAAGTTATGAATTAAAAAAAAAAAAAAAGTGATCATGAAATGGAGCGGTTAAGAAAAATATGAGATAATAGTGACATGGGAGGATTTAAGGCACAGCAAACACTAACTTACTAAGCAGAGAATACCAGTCTCTCACGTTCTTTGGTTTTCCAAGACCTGAATTGGTGTCACACCACATCTCCTTTGGCGGTAAACTAGGCATAAGGTTCACTTGTTAGGGGAATGGTGAGCATAATGTTCATTATGTGGTAATCAGACAGTCAGTCATTAATGTGCAACATTTTGGGCCTACCTACATCTGCATTTCTATTTGATTTGTGCTGATCCAACATATCCTGGGCTTCTTCATTGTTAAGCAAGTACACAGAACTAGGCATGTCAATTTGCGGGCTTTTTCTTTTTTTTTGTAAAAGACAATAGCCTGCCTGGCCAAAAATGCGGTAACACAGTATTTTTAATCGTATAAAACAGGATAAAAGCTCACTCACCAACAGTATTTGTCAAACAGATGTCAGTACTCTTTTTGAACCAATGCCTTCTCTCAGTAAAAGTAAAAAAGCATTGAAATAATCGAATAAATGGCAGATTTCAATCTGTGGGTACAGACTAGGAGAATGAATAATTTAACGAAAGATAGCCTGATGGTAGGTTGGTTGCCTGGAAACAAATTCCCAAGAGGGCTCAGGATACCAGGACTGGAGAGATGAGGTTGGTAAGAACTCTACCATCGGGCACTTGAGCAAGGCCCTTAACCACAACACTTGCTCCTAAAGCTTCATCCATTTCTCTCCATTGCTCCTCACTAGCAACTTTTCTATCTGGCATTTCTCCCAGGGCTTCCTTGAAAAAACTAGAAATGTTCTCTGTGAACTTCCTTTGGTTAAATAAAGGTTTAAAAAAATCTGTATTCTAGCTCCAATCAGCAAGTTTTCAGGCTGATTTGACTGTAGCGCACTGGCTATATGTAATCTGTGGTTCATACATAGCTGGCTGCAGATTTTATGCATCTGGTGGGTGAAAGATACAGCTGGAAGATTGGGTCCAGGTTTAAAAGGGTCGGTCCACGACTGATTTGTGTTGTGAGTGATCAAACATGAGTATCATCCCATCTTCTGTTCAAATATTTTCATATTTCATGCAGCGTTCATTTCTCAGTCTGACTATATTGTACATTACACATCAATCTCCCAGTGAAATATGACCTTTAAAATGTGCTTGTTCATTTGTTGTCAGTAAATGCTAAGAACTTGACCCAGTTCCTGCATTTGACTTGATTGATTTTGTGGCTTAAATCTCACAATAATAATTCAAAAATTAGAATGGCACAAATTCTGTAATTGGCTAAGTAGTTGTTTATTGTCAGTTTTTATGCCATATTAGTTAAAGCTTATGCCTAATTTCACCCTCTGGTTTAAGTAATTGCGCCTGCTACTTGTTTAACCTGTTTTGTCCAACTAAAACTGCTTCACGTTTAAGCGCATTTATTATTAACTGTTTCGTACTAACTGCTTAATGTGTTTTGCTCCTGGCTGATTGTTGGCTTGTCTCACGTTTTGGAACTGGTTCTTGGTAATAACCAGCTCTGCAATTATTTCACTAATTACTAGGACATGTAGCTTGGGGCGACGTTTGAAGAAGACTATTAACTGCTGATCTGTTAGAAAAGTGCTTTGGTGCCAGGATTCCAAGTTCTGAGTGAAGATTCTCTGGAATTAAGTAAGTAGTGGCTTATTGTTAGTTTGCTTGCCATATTAGCTGGAGCTCCTGCCTAATTTTGCCCACTCCTTTAAGTAATGGTGCCTGCTAAACCTGTTTTGTCTAATTTGAACTGCTCCGTGTTTTTGTGCGTTTCTCATTAACAGTCTCTTTTTAAATGTTGAACGTGTTTTGCACTTGGGTGACTGTTGGCTCGTCTCACTTTTTGGAACAGATTTCTGAAGGGTCTTTTCCAGTCTACACTCAGAACCTTCACAAACCCGAGTCACCAGCTAGATCCCTTTGTTCCTCCTCTTCCAGTTGCCTGGCACCGCTTCAGTTGCGTTCCTGCTCTTCCTGGTCACGTCAGCTATCTGTTCTGGCACGAGATAACAATTTCCCCAAAGAGGTCAAAACAGCAGAGACCCTGGGATCTCTAAAGCATCTTCTAAAGACTCATTCCTTAAGTGTGTGCCTCTCTCCCACCCCCTGAATCTAAGCAGCCGGTACGTTATTTATCATTTCTGGCTATTAGCGTTTTGTGTGGTTTATGTGGCAAGTTTTGTGGCTGCTGCGGCCACGTGCACTGCAACCACCGTCCAGGATTTTCACCTCTTTCGGTCCTTCTAAAATGCACTTTGTGTTGTCAGTTGCTCTGGATAAAAATGTCTGCTAAATGCTTGAATTGTAATGTAAAGAAAGCTCTTCTTGGATCTTGTTTTGACTGGACGAGGAAAAGGTAATCCATTCAATTGGAAAGTGCAGCATGCACTGTTGGCGAGTGAATTATCTCACCTGGCACTGGTATGCCTGATTTAAGCAGTGGGCTGACGTCGAAGAACTGATCTTGCAGCTTTCCCACCATGACAATTACCGTTTGGCAGCTGCTTACGCTTCAGCCAACAAGGAGAGATTGACGAGAGCACATCCCGGAAACTGCAAGGGTGCGTTATCTGAAACTTGACAGCAGTAGTCCCACTCACCATGAGATGTGCTGCACCCTGAACCGGAAGTTGGTGATTCCGGAACATAGAGAGACAATAAATGAATAAAATCTGTGATAATATGGTTCTGGAAGGCTGGTTTATGACTTCGGTTGTCATGGGGTGGCATGGCTCAGGAGGTAGTGTGGGTGGTCTCGGAATCAGATGGTTCCTAGGTCGATCCCTGGCTCCTCCAGAGAGCATGTCGAAGTGTCCTTGAGCGAGACACTGAACCTTGCACTGCTCCTGATGTGCACAATGGCACATTATATGACAGCCTCTCGTATTTATAGGCGTAATTATAAAGCACTTTGTGTGTCATGTGACTATAAAAATTCTATATAAATGCAGTGCTTTGACCATTTAGCCATTTTTTTGCTATAGCAATCAAGTGGAAACTTGGGCACAAAAGCACTTGTGTCATCCGAACAAGGTAACAGTAAACAATAATGCCAGTGATTACTGTATGAACAGTTTTGTTATCTCATTGAAACTCTTATTGCAATGCCATTCTTTTTTATGATTCATTTGTAACTATTAATGCATTCATTACTTGTTTCTTTGTGTGTTTGTAATTAGTGCATGTTTTAGAAAAACTCAACTGTGAAATTATATTCGTTGAGGAAAGGGATATCATATGAAATTTCAGTGTACATTTTCAGCTGGCCCAGACGGTGTGTGTGTGTGTGTGGGATGAAGGTTATTTTAGATAGTCACAGAAGTTTCTATCAACCTGCAGGCTTTTCTAATGGTCAGTGTGGGGTCATCAGTGAATTCTGTTGGGTTAAAAAAAAGGGCTAGTATGAGATTCTCACTCCGCCTGGCTTCAGTTAATGCAAACCTGGACACACTGATGCGTTCAGTGTGAAATTCTTGCCTGAATATGTACAATGAGTGCTAATAAGAAGTAAAAAGGAAAAAAAAAACAAATGTACACGAAGAAGAAATACGTTTTTGCACAGAGCGCTCTGACACTTAATATCTCGTTCATGTCATTTGTCAACGGCTGAATTCATTTTAGCACTGAGTATTATCACAAACAAGATCAGATCGATACGAGTCATTATATTTTTTCCCACCAGTCAACTTCCTGTATTCCTTTTTAATGGTTCCTGACAGGGTTTCGATTTTGACACCTGGAATTCAGTTTCCTTTCTACAGGTGTCTCATTCCAATGGTACCCGCCCCCCCCCCCCCCCCCCCCCGTCTTTCTTGCTCTATATTTTCTGAGCCTGGTGCACATTTGTCAGACAGACTGAAAGCATCGATATGACTTTCCTTATATGTCCCCGGCTGTGAAAATTGACGCGCGCATGTTCTCCATTTCATTTACAGCTCTTTTCTCGGGACTGCAAGCAGAAACCACGGTACGAGACTTGCAAGGAAATGAAACACATATTGTATTAACAGCGCTCTACAATATCGTAGATTAGGGTGTCTGTTTAAAAATAATGGCCAGATTGCTCTGCACATTTTGAAAAAAATGATTTTTGCAGCTGCAAACATAGCACTGTGAGCGTGCAAAACATTTGTAATTTCACTTTTTAGTCATTTTGAATTCTGCTGCAATCACTTTAAAGTCTGCTTCTGATATGGTAGTTATTATCATCAGGCTTGCGGAGGAGCTGGAGCCTGTTCTATCTGACTGTGAGTGAGGGGCAGGGGTGTATTCCGAACAGCTCGCCAAAACCACCGCCAGGGGCATCCACCATTCGCACACTACTGACACACACACAACACATTCAATATTACCCGTTGCACCATCAACCCGCCCTGCAACAACGTCATCATCAACAACAGTAACAATTATTATTATTATTATTATTACCACCATTAACTATGCTTATGCTGTCAGAGGCGACGGCTGGGGGTATCCTCCAATTCCCCAATCCTTGAATAGACCTTTAATAGACTGTCATTTGAACTTGATTTCAGGTCAATCGGACAAACGGTTCTGAAGATATGGCCAAAATGGTAATTTTCCATCACAAAGCGCTACCTGGTGGCAAAATATTGAGCCATACAGGTATGATGTCATCATGTGACACATTGTGAAGTCATGACATTGCAGTTGCACATAATTTCATGTCAATTGGACAAATAGTTCCAAAGATATGGCAAAAATGGTGAATTTTATGTGACAAAGCTCCACCAAACAGGTATAATGTCATCGTGGGACACATCCTCAGGTCATGATCTTTCATTTGCACTTGATTTGAGGTCAGTCGGACAAATATTTCCTGAGGTATGATAAAAACAGTGATTTTTTGAGTTTTTGGCCCCTGGTGGCCAATTTAGAAATTGCATATTGTCCAAAATCGAATCAGCTCTTCCTCTTCATGATACTTACCTATATGCAAAACTTGAAATTTCTCATTGAAATATTACTGAAGTTATTACGTTAACACGCAGTGCGGCGGCGGCGGTCGGACCAAAAACATAATACCCCAGGAACGCCATTCGGCGTTCGGGATATGATTATTATTTATAATAATTATTAATTATTTTGACAAAATACTATACATTGTGGCAGGAGTGCCCAATTGTGAGTTTTGTGTGGTAGCCCAAGACTAAGCTGATTTTCACTCCAACCAATCACTTTACTTACAGAATTCACCATGAAGTTCATGTTTGTCTGATTGAAGGGAGTGCTCATTTCAATTTGCAAAACAGGGGTGTTTCAATGCGCCAGGCGAGGTAAATAACTGCACAGAGTAAAACCTGGCCCTGGGCCCTGATACATCTGGAACATGGACTGAGGTGAAAACTGCACAGTTTTACTAAGCAAAAATATCCAGTTAACTCTGGAGTGCTTTGGGAACGCCCCCCCCCCCCTGCCCTACAAGAATCATTTGTATACGGCATTATGTGGCAAATTTCCAAACCGCTAAACATAACAATAGAACCGATACTCGATTCATGATGGACACTCCTTTCATTTTATCTTCTAATACAAGAATGAGCTCTGGGAGCCAGTATTCAGTTTTTTGCTTTGTTTCCACTCATTTTGCTGGTTACACAAGCTCAATGGATTTATAAGCATTGCTTTGCTTGTAATTGAGATCACAATGAACAAAAATACTGATATTATTATTGTTGGGGCAAAAGCCAAAATTATATTTAATAAAGATTTTTGTCCACAGCGAGGAACATTTCAAATGTTTAATTGTGGTGTCTGTCTCACCACAGAATATCTTTCCTTTGATGTATTTGGCCTCTGAAGGCTGCCTGAATCAAATAATAGTCGTGACTGTTCATAACCAGCCCAAACCACGTCCTGTGATTTCAGTATTTTTTTAGTAACTTTCAAATCATTACATTTTAAAAATATTTTTATTATTAAAAGAACTCTGGATTGTACAATGTTTATTTTATGTTGACTTCTTATTCTATCCCGACCCCCTGGCATACATGCGGGGGATATAGTCGTCAGTATGGCCGGCTGTCCGTCCGTCCGTCTGTCAGTGTCCAGGACAGAACTCGAAAACTATGAGGAATTTTTTTCCCTGAAACTTTACTGAAGTGGTTCCTTGTGCTACTTTTTCATTTCTACAGTTTGTATCTCCCCAGCACATAATGTGGGTGTAAAGGCTGGTTAAAGTGGAGTTTCAGATGCCGTGGCAGGCGAAGGTGCACCAAGCACGGAGCCGGCGCAGCTGAAAGTAATAGAGCGAAAACTGGAAGGGAAAAGAGCTCACGTTTCTGAATACACAAAAGTCTTAAGGGCCAGAAACAAGGCGAGCAACAACAGAGGAAAAGAAATCTCAATAAACGAGAAACTAACAAGGCACCAAACAATTGTGTCGTAAAAAACCTAAAGAAGCAAAGCTTCCCAGAAATAAAGATAATATATATACTGACAAACCCTGGCTTAAGATTTCTCGAGCCGAAGCAAGTAACTTAATATCAGACACTCCAGCAAAGGAGGCGTGGCCACCTCTGCCTTAAATAGACTCCGGGGAAGGACCCCCCAGGAATAATTAGCCAGCTGGGTAAAAAATCCAATGGGGAATGAAAACAATGTCGTGAGGGACGAGAGTAAAAAAGAAAGCAAAAAGCATATACACAAACTTTGACAGTGGGGGGATAAAGTCATCAGTATGTCTGTCCGTCTGTCTGTAATCATTTCCTTTCCAGAGCATAACTTGAATACCGTTCAATATCTTTTCACCAAACATGTGTGCAAATTAATCGGGTCCTGGACGGGTACCTTTTGATATTTTGGGATTTCTGAGATTAGATTGCGGGGGCTGGCGGGATATGTCATCTTCTCGTGACTTGTTTATTGTTTGTCACGGATGTGATTGGTCTCTTTCATGCGTGCAGATGCACAGTCATGCACTTGCGTAAACATATGTAAGTCAACTAAGCCATGCACACCCACACATTCAGCATGACTCTTCACAAGTCGAACAAGAAAACCACTTAATATTCACTCGGTTCGGTGACATTTTATGTCCCCAAGTTTCCCATTGTATTTGCCAAACAAAATGCCATGCTATCAAGGCATAAAATGCCACTACCCTCTGTTATATTGTTTAATCCTGCCTGACTGTTTGAAACATTACGGCCACAGTTCTTCTGATGGGAGCTTTACCTATCAATCCTAGAATCCTCCTCATTGGCTGCTCGCATCCATCATAAATCAAACACTTTAATGTGTCAACAATATTTTGCCGTGTAAAACAATAGCATAAACATAAAATACCCATTAATTCAGACCCAGATGTTCTTGTAAAGGAGATTTATTTTCAAGCATGCTTGTCCCTTGGGGGAGTATCAGTGAGCTGCCTGGGCCGTGGTTCTTTGCTGAGAATATTAAACTAACACAGCTTTGATATGATAAATCCAGTATAGAGATAAGACTCGAATACTTCAGCACTCATTTTTCATACATTCTCTCCAACATTAATTTTGTGTTTGTGCATCCTTTTTTACTTAATCCAGGAAGGGAGAAAAATATTAGCCACAATTTGTTACGGATAAGGGGACAACTAGTTATGGACAAAGTTGAATTGAAAATGACTGGAAGATAATGAATTGTCCAAATACCCTTCAGTACAGTGCTGTAAAAAAAAGAATTTTCCCCCTCCTTCATTTCTTCTGTTTTTACATATTTGTCACATTGAAATGTTTCAGGACAATAATCCAAAGCATACAAGAAAGTCCACCTCTGAAAGCCTCAAAAGTAGTTATTTGCCTTTAACAAATGAAATCATTATTTAAAAGCAGCATTTTATATTTACTCATGTTGTCCATTTAAAAAATTATTTGGATGACTTGAACAATATAAATATGACAAAAATAGAAGAAATCAGAAAATCTGCAAATACTTCTTCACAGTACTGCATCATAGGCACATTGACATGAACGGCTCAATATTTGATATTTCACCACCTGAATTTTATACATATTTCGGAATAAATGCATCAATTTAGATTCTTGCTTTATATTTCAAAAAAGTTGGGACGGTGAGGTATTTACCTCTTTATAATGTAGCAATTCCTTTTCACAACACTTATAGGCCTTTCCTATTTACAAATCCATGGGTTAATTTGGCAGTAACAGTGAGGCTCACCCCCGAAATTCCCCATGGCTGTGCTAGCATTCCCAATACTCTTTAGTTGCCCAGGATAACGCAAAAAAAAAAAAAAAATCAGCACTTACCCCAGGGTTCGTAAACCCTGCCAGTGACTAAGGTAAAGGCGCTAACCTGGGGGAAGCTTGCCTCGGTCTGAGTGAAATTCCGGGTTAAGGAGCAGTAATGGAAACACAACTTGGAGTTAACTATCCCTGGAGCAGGAAAAAGGGATGTTGTGGGAAAGGGATATTATTCACTCGCTGTCTCCTGTCACTAAATATTTATTAAGTAATTTTGTCCCATTCTTGCTGCAAATCAAGTCTTATTGAGCCTAACAATATGAAGTCTTTGTTGTCTCAAAATGCACTGCGTGTTCACTACTGGTTCCAAGTCAGGACTGCAGGCAGGCCAGTCCAGTTCCCCTACCATCTCCTTGTGCAGCCATATATTTGAAATGTGTGCACAATTCCTTGCTGTAATATACATGGGCATCCCTGAACAACATGACATCTTACAGTAGTATGTTTCTCTAAAATTTCGTTGTACATTTAAGGATTAATAATGCCCTCACAGAAGCGCAAGTCGCCCTAGCCAAGAGCAATGACAAAGCCCATACCATCACAGAGTACGGCTTTGTTGCTGGTAACAGTCTGGAAGGTCCTTTCCTCGTTGTTTCGGAGCACATGGCAAACATAAACTTATGTAGTTTAAGGACTTATAGCTAAGTGAAGGTTCTTAATACAGAGTCGTCTGAGAGAGTAGACATTAATCACCTTAATGAACTTACTACATCCAAGCACAGAAATGTCTGCAGGTTCATTGAATCATTTTAATATATTATGCACTATCGAGGGTGAAATATCCAAATTGCTTCCAGGCTTTCTTTAAGGAACATTGCTTTTAAACCTTTCAAAGATTAAAAAATCTCTTGGTGATCTTTAATTAACCAGAAAAGCACTCAGAGAGCGCAGACCTCCGCCAGGGGCAGCAAACCCCAAAAGCACGGCGATTGGAACTCCAGCCCATTGGAAAGACTTGAAATCTTGAACTTTGGCGTATATCTCAGCTGTACTTTGGCCTAGATATGCCAAAATGTAATCACCTGTTCCTTGACTTAATACTCACCTTCTCTGAAAATTTCATCAAAATCGATGCATTACTTTTTGAGTTATCTTGCTAACTAACAAACAAGCAAACAAATAAACAGACAAACGCTGCGTAAAACGCTGCGTCCTTGGCGGAGGTAATGAAGAGCTTAATTTCGCTCTTCAAGGTCTTTCCTGGATGCTGCTTTTGTAAGGTTTTTTTTTTTTTTTTGAATTGTTTGCAAGCCTGAATGGCATGAATTGATGTATATTTGCAAATAAAAGTAATTTAACCAGACAAAACATAAATTGTTGTCTTCATACTCTAGCACAGGGGTTAGGCTTGTTATGTGAAAGAGAAGGAACTAATAATTTGGGGGAATTATTCCTGGGGCAGTTAGAAGAAAAAATAGTTTTGTGGAAGAAGGTAGCAAGAGCACTACAGGGAACAGTGTTTTCATGAACCATAAATATGTGCAGAATGCAACAATGGCTTATGCTTTCTTTATTTCCTCATAAACACTGGTTTATACCACCGTCTGCAATAAAATACAAGTCGAAGTAAATTTAGAAATTACTGTTTCTATTTTTATATGTATTTTCCATGCCATCCCAACTTTTCCAGTGTTTGGGTTAAAGTTCTGAGGGACGAAGAAACAAGAACCAAGATCTGCCTGCATGTGTGTGTGTGTGTGTGTGTGTGCGCGTGCATGCATACATGCAATCATGCAAGTTATGTGTTTATGTTGGCGCTGGAATATTTACTGATGGGTTAAGATAGATTTTGGCACACTCGTGCAGACGATCAATCTCACCATGTTCTGCTTTCTTCTCGGTCCCAAGTCGCACACAGGATGAGCGCTGCCGCGATGGCCTTGCAGCTCACGCGGTTTAAAATAAATAACACGTGTGTTTCCCGACACCCCATCAGATGGCTGACAAATGGCCACACCAAAATGGCTTTTGCAATCAGTGCATGTATCTCCTTTTTTTTTTACATGCTACAGAGAAATGACGAATGGTCTCGTGGGACTCGGTGCTTTATCTGGGAAAGGGGAACAAGGCCCCAGTTGAGATGAGGCCGGCCCTGGGGGATTCTGTTACAGTATATACTGACACTGCAAACTAGATGTCTTCTCAGTCCGAAAAGAGGCTTACAAACCTCATGTTGTATCCACTTGACAGCCTGGGAGCATTTTTTTTCCCCCTTATCTATGTGTATGTGTATGTTGTTTGCTCAAATTCTCAACAAAATGTCTTCACCTATAATTTTTTCAGTCCAGACTTTACAGGAGAACATTCTGTGTGTATATTTTTAGCTATTTCCATCTCACTGTTAGTAAGTACATGGCATTTTCCTTTACCAAAGGTAAAGTGTAAGTGGAATGATCAGGCGAGATCATTTTTAGCCAATTAAACTGGGAGACGAAAAGCTAGGGAGACCGAGGGCCCCCGAATCTTTTCCATAGAACTAGTGACATCTTTAATTAGCCTTGCAAGTTGGACCCTGGTTTTAAATCATCATCTGAAAGACTAACGTCACTCGCTGTCCTTAAGATTACACTCTGGGAATTGGAGTTTATTTGACCAAAGGAAACACCACACAGTTGAGCACCTTCAGATAATACAAAAGTATGAATCATCCACACATTTATGTTTTGTCTGCGTTTTTTAAGTCTTTTCCATAAGATTGAGTCATCTGTATAACAATAGGGATGCATCAAACAACCAAGATAAACTAATGGCCTAACTTGG
The DNA here is from genome assembly GCA_029721435.1 of Gymnothorax reevesii. NCBI lineage: Eukaryota > Metazoa > Chordata > Actinopteri > Anguilliformes > Muraenidae > Gymnothorax > Gymnothorax reevesii. Next base: position 21,618,494 of record CM056589.1, read on the forward strand.
CTCTGCAAAACTTGCAGCTCCCAAAAGACTGCACTAAGTTTCTTTTTCAGCAAATACAAGACAATTTCAGAGTAGAATTTTTGGTCGTGTCTTATTGAAGATACAGAAAAATACCAATTAATCAAAAGTCGCATTATTGAGTGCCTCACTTCTTTTTTTGCCATCTGACAATTATCCTGCTGGAGGCTATAGGGGTGCCTTCCTCCCAATGCAATTTATTGTCTACAACATTTTTCCTGCAACCTCCCAAAAGGTGATAGAAACCAAACAACAATACTTTCTCATAATTGTTAATTTAACACCCAGTTATTATCAAAACAAAATGACTGAACAAATCTGTTTTGTAGCCCGGAGGAAGCAGCAGGGAAATATAGCTGATGAATTTTGGTGGCGCTTGATTTTCAAAGTTCATGTTTGTATTTGGTCATCGTACATTTTATTCTAACTTTCCCAACATCTGTAAGGCCGCGCCTCCAGCCGTCCAGCTGACCGGTCCACTAAATCCTGGAGCGCATTGTTGTTATTCAATTATCATTTGCACCTGTTCTCTGTTGTCTCTAAGTGGTAGCAAAACAAATTTAAGGCTGTGCTTATCTCAGCCTCTTTGTAAAGTCTGTGCAGCCTCATGCCAGTTTGACATAGTAGTCTGTATAGGCTTGTTGTCCGTATTTCGCATACTAAACTCAATTCTTTAAGCCAAGTGCTGTTTTAACTAAAGGCATTACTTTAATTTCTTTCTTTTTTTTTTTTTTTTTCAAATTTGGCATCTCCAATCCCACCCGAATTTGGAATGCCCAATTGGGGAACTATGTACAAAGCTTGCTCGTATGCGACCCCTTGCTGCCAACTCAGGATAGTGAAGACAGTTCACGGCTCTCCTTCGAAGCACGTGCCTGTCAGCCACTGATTCTTAAACACTCGCTGGTTGAATCTTCGCAAGTTCAGAGCGAGGGCGGAGGATACCCGGACATGAACCAAGCCGGAGTCTTCCTGACGAGCGCCCGTCTGGCCAACAGGAGGCGCTGGAGCAACGAACAAAGCTGATATCGAATACCCAAATCCGGCAGTCCCTTCCCAATTTGTAACCCTGTAGCGCGATAGCCAATTGTGCGCTACTCTGAGAAAGCTGCCGACCCCTGCCGGTGGGTACGCCGAGGCTCAAACCCCTTTTATTTCTTTTTAAAGGAACATTGTTATCCTTTTGTTTTGTGTAAAACATAGTGCTACAGTGTTTTCCAGTTCTAGTATTACAAGTTGTAAACATCTTGTTCGGAACCTCTGTTCCTTTTCTTTTGTCTGCAACGTCTGTGTCCGCAGCATTACAGTTGGGCATAATAAACCAACTAAATCCTCTTCTACACTTGACTCCAGTCCTGCACTTCCTGTCCTCCGTGCAGCTGCACTCTGCACTCTGGACGAAACGTTACATCACAGCTGCATCCAAAAATAATTTAAGGAATGAAGGAATAAATAAATGAAATATCCACAGACGTAACTCGTCCACCATATGAGCAAGGTGCATTCATCAACAAACGTTTATCGAAGCAAGTGTCCGGCTTTCAAGCATTTCCTTCCACGTTGATAAAGCTGTTTGTGCTATTAAAAAAAAAAAGTTACTGCTCCTCTGGCTGCTATCTGAGATGAAATGAAGTTCATGCTTCACCTATGGGCTTTCAGCCGAGAGACACTAGATAACACCAGGATAAGGAAACTGACCTCTCCCTCAATCTGAGTGTAAACAGTAGGAGTAGCAGAGTAAAAAGTAAAAGCAGTGATGGAGAGTTAGGAAACACTGAAACCAAGGGGGTGGGAAGGAACCAGTGCAAGAGGTGGTCGGTAAATTTGTCTTCTGTATTTTATTTTTAAGGTCATATTGGGGAAAAAAAAATATTGTGCTGCATAAATCTTAGGAATTTCTTAGGAAAGCCTCGATCCTGAAAGAAGGTACCTCATTATTACTTGCCTTTCAGAACCGGAGTTAATTTTACCAAAGGGAACATCACTCAATTGGATATCCGGAGGCAATTCAGTGGTTCAATAAATAAGGTCACTAAACACCGAAGCAAGCTTGTGTTGAGGCTATAGCTTGAGGGATTGCCTGTAAATTCCTATTCATCATGTTATTTATGAGGTCCTATTGAGGAAATATTTCTTGAGTTGCACTGCTTGTCTTTGCTTTGCTAAGCCTTGACAGGTTGCAAAGTTAATTCAAGAGATTGCAATTAAATTTCCAAACCTTTCCGCCGATGGCGCCACTGCTGTTCGCACCAAATCCTCTTGTGTGATTGGTTGACACGCTGGAGGTTAAAGGAGGTTCATTCATTGCATCAGAATGTGAATTTCTGGTAAATATTGCAGCTACTATATCTGAAGTGATATCAACACAATAGTATGAAGAAACTGGCGAGCCATGTTGGGCTGAATGGCCTATTCTCGCCATTTATGTTATGTTACTGCCCCTCGCTGGCGACAAACCTCAGCTCAATGTACAGTAAACAGCTACGGTATAACAAAACATCTCAGTAACTCCAAAATAGTAACTCGCTTTCATTTTCTGGAGCATGAACATGAAAAATTAAGACCAGTTTTTTTGCGCTGAAATCATTGACTGTGTACAGCTTTTGGCAGAAACCTGAAGAGTGTATCACGACGCAATTGTTCTAGCCCCACCCTCGGCAAGGTTTGAACATTACGATCCCTCTAATTCTCCATGCATTAGGAAATTTGTGAAAGCTTTATGAATATCAATGACGCCAGTGTCGAGCACTTGGCTTGGGATCTTGGGAAATACTCCTAAATTGTCCTGTAAATCAATGATGCCAGTAACTCTAACCCTGTATGCTAGGAAATGACTCAGTAACGTCTGGCCTATAGTCAGAATGGGTAACACGCCATCATAATGCAATAAGAACGCAGAAAAAAGTTGGGGAAATATGGAAAACGAACGCAGCGATTTCTAAATTTTCTTCGACTCTCCATTTCTTTACAAGTAAAGACAAGATATTCAATGTTTTGTCTGATCAACTTCATTTTATTTGTTAATATACATCCATTCTTGTCGTTTAGGCCTGTAGTGCATTCCAAAAAAGCTAGGACGGGGGCGATTTATACGACTAACAATGAGGTAAAAAAATTTAAATCATGCATTGATTTGAAACAGCTGATATCTGCAGGTGATTGTAATCATGATTTGGTAGAAAATCAGTATCCGTGAAAGGCCTTGACCTTCATCAGCGTAGTTGGGCCAAAAATCACCAAATCTTCACAACGGCACGAGTAAATCATTGATAGGTTTGAAAACAACGGTGTTCGAAAAAAGATTGGACACATCTGGATACTTCACTCTCAATGGGGCATAGCAGAAGAGATTCAAAGAATCTGCAGGATTTTCTGTGCATTAAGTGCCAGGGCGCAAACCTTAGCTGAATACCTGTGAGCTCCATCACTCAGACACACTGCTTCAAGAACTGTCATTTATCTATTAGTGATATAACCACATATAGGCTCAGGATTACTTTGTCAAGTACTACAATATATAGTTGCATCGATAAATGCTTTACTAACTTTATGTGTAAAACGGAGGCCTCATATTAACAATGCCTAGGAGCATGATTGATTTTTCTGGGCTTGGACGCATCTGCAGTGGATGATCAAACATTCAACACATGTACAGTATGGTGGCCAGATGAATCAATATTTCATGCCGTTTTTGGGAAGGTGTGGACATTGCATGCTCTGAAACAAGGACGAAAACAACTATCCAGACTGTGACCAGCAGCAAGTCAAAAAGCCACGCCCTGACATAGCATGAGATTCGCTCAGTATCCTCAGGAAGGGTCATTTGCATTTCTGTGAAGGCGTCATTAATGCTGAAGAGTAGATTACGATTTCTGAGCAACATATGCTGCCTACAAGACAACATCACGTCCGCGGACGCCCATGAATATTTAAACAAGAGAAAGCAAATCTGCACTCTGCATTTTTTTCAAGGGCTCGTCTCAAACTTTTTCTGATTTGGAGTCAGCCTTCCTGAAGAAATGGCGGCAATCATCTCACAACTGCATTCTCAGTGCCCTCATTTCCATATGTAGCACCGTAGCTCTACACTGAATGAGCGGCGCGGCAGTTCAGTCGATGAAATCTTGCCGCAGCTGCGCGGCCGATCCTTTCGCTGCTATTTCGCCTTCCTACTCACCCGCCATCACCCCAGTTACCACCTGTTGTTTAGACTTGCTTGTTGTACTCAGGCAATTTGGTGTCATTCGTTCAAGAGGCAGATGTAGCTTTTCCCTGCATTCAGAGTGCTGCACAAGTACGTGCACAAAAGTCGCTGAAGCAGATCTCCTCGGCACCAAATCAATAATATTCTAACATCGAACTCAATGAATGGATTTTCATTTTAACATGAGTTGTCCCAACAGAAATTATTTTATTATAATAAAATCACTTGAGCCTGGGCTTCCTGTCCTTTGCACTCACAGAAATGTTCATTTGCAAGGACTTATTTCATTCTTTTTGGCAGACAATACAATAATATCCTTAGCTGACCTCAAAAAAAAAAAAAAAAAAAGACATGCCTATTCAATTCCCCAATTATTGTGCTACTTGGAAATGACAAAGGGAACAATTATTTGTTATATAAATAAATAAGTCATATGGAGGCATTCCCCGTGAATCTGGCAAACTGCAAATCGTTACTGAAGCTTGCACTTTTGTGATCCCAGAATTAGGGGTAGGCTACAAATGAGGACACCAAACACGCGCACACACACACACACACACACAGGCGCGCGCACACACACACAGACACAAAAAAAACCTGCAGAATGCTGCAATGAAGGATATAAATCACTTTTGTAACACTGTAAAAAGAGGAGTGAGCAGGACATCTATTATTTATTTATTTATTCTGTTTTTATTTGATTTGTGTGTGTGTGTGTGTGTGCGCGTGTGCGTGTGTGTTGCTAAACCTACTCCGACAGTTGGAATGCAGAGAGGGTCACAGATAGGCGTGGAATCAGAGGGCAGATACCACTGCAGAAATTAGTGAGCCTTGTAGCTATTCTCAAAGTCGCGGTGTTGTCACTTCCGGCTGGCCCAACTAGGCACCCGGTGAAAACAATTAATGTAGTGTGTACGTCTCCGTGTTATCTCATCAAATGTCACTTTCTAATCCACTTTATTAGAATTTGTATCTGCGATTTTTCTTTGTTGCGAGTAAATACAGCGTGTAGGAGTTGTTATAAGTACTAGAGATGTCATTCGACGATTTTGATCATCATTGTGTCACAGACGCTAAATATTGCAGGTACTTAGAGTTGAAACAGCACAAGTACTCACACTCCAAAAGGTGATTTGCAAAAAGCCGAGAAGCTAATGCAAAAATTTATTCGGACAAGAAAGTTAATGTGGAAGGTGAAAATATTTAAAACCACAAATGTTTCGGTGCTCACATTATCCTCAGTGCAAAAGTGGCAGGACAAAACCATTTCAATAGACCTCACATGACTGGAAAATACAATTGATTCTAGTCAATCTCACAGAATACAATTGACACGTCAATTATTCAATTACAAGGGAGTATCACCATTGATGACAATTGGTTGTAACAATCAATAAGGATTAAAAAAAAAAAAAAAAAACAAATAAAACACTAAAGGAGAAGAATATCAAAATAAATAAATAAAATTGATGAGAAAGACATGCTGGTGCGCGCTTAGAGAAAACAAGTTAAATTAAAAGAATAATTTAAACCAGCTGGATGAAGTGTGGATAAGTAATAGATCCAACGTGCTTCACACTGAAGTAGTAATTTGTCTATGTACCTTAGTCTACGACTGGGAAAAACACGGTCAATACAAGCCAGCTGAGATCAGATACATTATGATTGAATTCCACAAAATGACGTGCCACCAGAGATTTCAAATCCTTTCTATTAATCGCGCGGTTATGTTTACCACCCACGATGTGCCTTCTTACAACAGGAAGCTGAATAAAAGATCTGATTCTTCTATCACATGTTGTATCACTTATACTCCGTTGAGTCACAAACTTAAAACCATTATCAAGAGTCATTGGCATGTTCTTAACACTGACCCTGTTTGTGCTAATCTATTTCATGATCTCCCTCTTTTCATTTATTCCAGGTCCAGTAATTTGAAAGGCATCTTGGTGCGCGCTGGTTATTATGATCCTTCTAAAATTCCCAAAGAAAGGTTGGATGATGCCTCCGGTTTTTATCCCTGCAGAAATTGTACATCATGCAAGGATGTTAGGAAAACTCATACATTTACTAGTTTTGTAACTAATAAGAGCTACACCATTACTAGGTTCATTACTTGTAGTTCCAATATCTCTGTGTACATTTTGTTTTGTTCCTGTGGACTACAATATGTTGGCTGCACTCGGCGGCAACTTAGAATACGTATCAATGAACTTCGTAGTGCGATCAATAGAAAGGATTTGAAATCTCCTGTTAAGGATACGAGAGGGAGACACACTGGGGGCAGGAAGGGTAGGCTGGGCTGGGTAATGCGGCTGACGAGAAACAGAGAAGATGAGGGGACCCGAGGGAAGGTGCGCAGGGCAGGGAGTGGTGTGAAGCAAGCGAAGCGACAGCGAAGTCAGATCTGAGGGACTTGCTGGAGAGGGGAACTGATATAGGGCAGGGGCACACACAGACACAGGTGCTGAAATTTAATATAATTAACAAAGGGTGGAACATGAGGGAAACCAATTACATGGAAACAGATAAACATTAACACACAGACAAGGATCACAAGACAATCCCAAAGACTGGATAAAAAGACTCCTAAGTGTACAGAATAAGAGCCAGAATACATAATAAGAATGCAGAGGGTCTGCAGAAATTTTAGCAAAGCCAGTGAATAGAAAAGCGAGGGGCGGAGACAAGAACAGGGCGACCGCTGAGAGATAATTAGTCAATTAGTAAGTGCAGCTATACAATCCCAGTGCTCGTTAGTAGATTAGTATTATATACAGGGTTAGTTTGGTTAGTAATTTAGAAAACTGTTAGTAATGTTAGTATGTATAGAAAAGAAGGGGAAACTAGCAAACGAGAACAGAAGGAAGGATGAAACCCAGAATCCATTAAATCACCTGAAACAGTGTCACAATCAATTAACACAGAAACTGCTACAAATAATGACGCGACCGGGGAGAAAGCAAAGGCAGTACATGGGTAAAACGTGGACTGGACTAACACAGGAGAGGAATGAAATGTGAACACTATGACATGGACTAAAAACAGACATACCCAAAATAATAGAAACCTAAAATTGACTAACCAGACACTATGGACTACGGAACACAACATCTCCGGTAGCGCGTTACTTTGTGGAATTCAATCATAATGTATCTGATCTCAGCTGGCTTGGTATTGACCGTGTTTTTCCCAGTCGAAAACTAAGGTACATAGACAAAAAAATTACTACTTGAGTGTGAAGCACGTTGGATCTATTACTTATTCACACTTCATCCAGCTAGTTTAAATGATTCTTTTGATTTAACTTGTTTTCTCTAAGCGCGCACCAGCATGTCTTTCGCATCAATTTAATCAATTTATTTTGATATTCTTCTCCTTTAGTGTTTTATTTGGTTCTTCTTTTCTTTCTTTCTTTTTTTTAAATCCTTATTGATCGTTACAACCAATTGTCATCTATGATGATACTCCCTTGTAACTGAATAATTGACGTGTCAATTGTATTCTGTGAGATTGACTAGAATCAATTGACTTTTTCAGTCATGTGAGGTCTATTGAAATGGTTTTATCCTGCCACTTAGTCATTTGCACTGAGGATGTTGTGAGCACCGAAACTTTTGTGGTTTTAACTATTTTTACCTTGCACATTGATTTTCTCATCCGAAAAAATTTTTGTATTAGCTTCTCGGCTTTTTGGAAATCACCTTTTGGAGTGCGAGAACTTGTTCTGTTTCTATTTATATTTTTTACTGACGCACCCATTCAGCCCGGATTTGATCAAGACTTTCCTTTACTGACGGAACTTAGGTACTTAGAGTTGTAAATTAAAAGCATGACAGCAAATGGCAAAAGTAATTCCCAGTTAATTCCCAGCTAATGAAATATTTAGCTACTTACTATTTCACCACCGATAAAATGCTTCCCACACAGCACTGCATGAGCTGACGGTTCCCACCTGCTGCCGCATACATGCCAACTCTACCGCTGTTGGGGCGTTTTTCTGAGAATGAAACGACCTGAAAGTGGTAGTCTACTGCCAAAAGCGGTAGAGTTGGAATGTTTGCATCAGGGTTCTGTCTTTTGACAGCTTTTATTCATGCTTCACGCCGCTTACTTTACTTTGGAAATACGTGAAATGAAATTCTCTCTCCCTGTTTCATGTTGTGGTTCGAACAACCAAACACTACACCCGACTTGGGCATGTTTTTTGAGGAATTATTACTTCGTTCGCATCACATTCAATTCGGTTTCATGGGCCATGTGGGTTTTGTTTTCACCGAGTCACCCTGCACCGGAAGTGGGCCCGACTTTGTGAATTCTGGGGGAAGAGGGGTGGGCGTCAGTGGGTCGGGGAGTCTTATTGGGGTTGAACATCAGAGGCCCCACTGACACCCACAAGCGCCCCCAGGGTCACCTACAGCCTAAGTCACTCTCTGTTCCATTTATCACCTCCCTTGTCAGAATGATACAGTCTGTTCTCAAGCATAAAGAGTGAGATCCGGAAAGAAATGATGTTCAGCTCTGTTTATTTTCATAAAGTGTACAAGAAAGAAATGCATTGACATTTGAAGTGTTCATTTTTTTTTTAATTGAACCTTGGAATTGTAATTGCATTGCTGTGAAGGATGACTAAGATATCACAAGAATGTTTCCAGTGTCCACGAAACTTGACTAACAATCATGCAGGCAATAATTTGCTCCTTCTAATCGCATATTTTTTACATTCTTTCCTTGAGCCTGACCCAGAAATCAATTAAGGTCTACCATCATTAAGGAGATTCCAGTTAAATGGGTTCGGAGGCAGGAGTTCCACAATGACATCTCGAGCAAGGAAACCCAAGAGCATTCTTAGCGGAATGATTTTTTTGAAACCGTGATGTATAAACTATTGCCTCCTGGATCTCTCACCGCCTACCGTGCCCAATACCTGCGTCACTTTGAACGGATACTCGGGGCTCCCAACTCTCCCACATTCTGCATGAGAATTGCTGGCATATTCATGTTCTTGTGCCGTAGTCAGCAATTATTCAATCAACGCAATGCATGTGCTTCACAATCATTTAAATTGTTTTAATGAAATAAGACCGTTTGAAACGTTTTTAAGCAATTCCGTTGCTTTCAACCCCTGAGTAAAGAAAAGCGTGAGAAGTCCGGAGTCATAATTGATTTCCGTGTGACTAGTGGTGAAATCCACCATGACGCATGTAAAACTGATAAACCTCCATGCACAAGGACTTCAATTCCACCTGGGAATCTCTTACAAACACGCTGATTGAATAATTGCTGACATACAGCATGGGAACGTGAATTAGCCACTAAATCTCACGCCAAATGTGGGAAAGTTGGGAGCCATGGATATTTGAAGGAACAAGGACATTCCATTTAGCTCATTCACATTAACTCAATTCCCTTATCATCACTTCCTTTTATAGCCAATTTTCCTCACCTCCCTCATTTGGAGCAGAGAGCTAGCAAAGGCAGAAATGGAAAAAAAATATTTAAGCAAGCCCAATGCGTCACCTGGATCAGTTCAAGTTAATTTTCTTCATGCGGCTTGTGTTTCTGTCAGAAAAATGCTTTACAGATGGCATTACGGCAAATGCCGGGCATCATTCCCAAAAATAGCCGGACTTCATGAAAACAAAAAATCCTAGTGGGGAGAAAAGTACTCAAGCACTGGTGTGAGAAACAACCGTCCAATGGGAAGACATCTTAAGAGGAACCCACACTGTTATAAATGGATTGAATTTATCATTAAAATTTAACACATTGTCTCCATGTTATTTTAACTGAAAGTAAAGTACTGCGCACATTTAAGTGTGATTTACAGTTAACATACCCTGAACTACTGCTATAAACTGATTGTAAAATTACTGTTAAAATAACTGGCAAAAAAAGTTAGCTTTTTATAACAGTGCAGCTATATTGGGGAGCCCATCCTGTAATGGCAGGTAAAGTGAATTTTACTGTCTTATACATAAGACATAGTCTCTTTTATGTGTGTTATTGTCATTCTATTGGATTGAAGTCAAGAAGGGTAAATATTAGACATAAATTTAACCACAGGCCTGTCGGCCTGGAGAGGTCCGCTGAGGATGACTGAAATGTCCATCTCATAACTCAATTACAGAGAGCCTTGAAAAGAATTGCAATATTAACACATATGACAGATTAATGAAAGGCAGAAAAAATTTGCATAAATACTGATTTTTTAAGTCCAAAATGCTGAATTTCTCAAAAACCGGGAGGTAGAATTTTCTCATTTTCACAAGGGATATTCAGAGCATCATCAGAAAGGCTCACAACAAATTAGAAAAAAAGCAATCAGACAGATTTTGAGATAAGAATGAAAGGCTAAAAGAATTAGCAAAAACACTGATTTTCGAAGTCCAAAATGCTGAATTTTTCAAGAACTGGGAGGTAGAATTTTCTCATTTTCACAGTGATTATTCAGAACATCATAAAGGCTCACACCAAATTAGAACAAAAGTCCTCAGAAAAGAAAGATGGTGGAAAATTAAAATAAGCAGGAGCGGCCGTGGTGGGCCTGCAGTGGTGAGGACTGGAGCTGTGTGCAGACTCAGGCTTGGAGAACGAAAGAGAAATGAAGCAGAGAGCCTGGCGCTTTACAAATGATCAGCACTCTGAGTAAGATGCAGTCCCTGTATCCCCTGTACGCTCACATCTCAGTTTTAAATTCCAACCCAGAGATTGCAAGCGCTGATGAAGCAGTCAAAGAGAAAAACAAAATATCCTCCTCGCTCTGTATTACAGCACAGCTCACAGAGCAGACATCCTCGCACCCTTCGAAAAACCTCCAGCGTCACACAGTCCTCCCTGGCGAATAAGATAGCCTGAAACCCCAAGGCAATCAGCGTGGAGTGTTAAAATATCGGCGCTGGGTCTCTGACAGAACAATCGTTCCAGAACAATTATAAAAATCTGGTGAACACTTGTCACAAATAGGCCACCGCTTGATCAATATCATCGTCTGGGGAGAAATTAAACAACTGTTCTATCTGTCTGAGTGTCCATAACTGCAGTGATTAATTCAATTCAACTTGATGATTTTTTTGTCATGTGCAAAGTTTAATGGTGCAAACAGGGTAATGAAAATTGTTTTTGTGGTCTCAACCGATGATGCAAATCTTTACAGGCAACAGATGATGAATACAAAACAAATGAAATATATATAATTTGGAAACAAATAGCAATTAAATTGGGAAAAAAACAACAATTGCTTTGTGCACACTGCATGCTAATTGTGTGTGTGTGTGTGTGTGTGCATGCATGTGTGTGTATGCGTGTGTGTGTGTGTGTGTGTGTGTGTGTGTGTGTATGCGTGTGTGTGTGTGTGTGTGTGTGTGTGCGTGTGTGTGTGTGTGTGTGTGTGTGTGTGTGTGTGTGTGTGCGTGTGTTTGCGTGTGTGCATGCATGCGTGTGTATGCGTGTGTGTGTGTGTGTGTGTGTGTGGGTATTCATTGCATACTCCATGCTTCTTTGCACATCAGACCACTGAATAAACACACAAATTCACATTCTCCATATGCACGCTTATGAATTCATATGGACACACACACAGTCACTAGCATTCTTCCAACAGTATTAGGTCACATAGTATTGTGTAGCTCATTAATTTCTCTCTCCAAATGTAAATTAGCCAGTGGCAAAAAAAAAAAAGAATCTTCATTTTTGGTTCTCATTGTCAGGGGAAATTTGTTATGATGCATTCAATGCCTTAAAATTAATAGATGGAGGCAGAGAGAGAGCAAGATAAAAATAAATTAAATTAGGAAAAAAGAAGAGCATTGTCAACTGGTTAGAGTAAGCATGGATATCACTTTGCCTGCGGAACTTACTTGATATTGATATTTTTGCTTATCTCTGTTTAGCAAGTGAAGGTTTTCCCCTGTTGTCTCTTAACCTCTATTTGGTGTGTTCTTTAACACAGATGATGTAACGAATCGGATTCACATAAATGCAGGCGGAAATCATTGAATCGCTCTTGGGCGGACATGCATCGATGTCAGCGGTATTAAGTAAACCCCTCTTAGGTTCGGTGTTTCTATATTTTCTCACTGCCTGCTTCATTGATGCAACTTGCGACGTGGAATGAGGGAAGTTTGTCTGCACAGCCTATTCAAACTCATTATTAATTCTTCAGCCAACTGCCTCTTCCCAAATTCCCCTCCAAAAAAAAAGATGGCTGTTTTTATGGGTTAAAAACCTTTGATAATTGTCTTTGAATCACTGCCTAACCCCTTCATCCATATTCATCAAATGTACCAGGTCGAACGATATGTCTGAAATGAACAGCGTGACGTAGCAGGGAATGATAGAAGATGAATAACAGAGTCAATGTGTCAGCCCTGCTGAAATTTCCAACCAACCAGACAATGAATTGGCAATCTCAGGACATATTGCCCGCCGTATTAGCCATTGTGTAGGGAGATAATGGGAAATGAATCCAATGAATATTTGTTTAGTGTTTATTTTTCAATTAAGGTATCATGGAATATGAGTAGGTATCATGGTATATGAGTAGGTATCATGGAATATGAGTAGGTATCATGAAATATGAGAAGGATCAATTAGGGGAGCATGATGTCATTAAATTGTTTGTCACTGTAAGTAAGGCCACGTCTCCAGTCTTCCAACTCACCGGTCTATTAAGAGCCGGACCGCATCCTTTAGATCCGCAACCACTGCATGCACCAGTTGTTCATTACCACTGTGTGGTAGTGTTGTGCTATTTAAGGCCGAGCTTCGCACTTAGTCATTGCGAAGTCTCGTAAGCCACAAGCATGTATTTGCCCTCTAGTCGTGTAAAGAATTATCTCCCGCGTTTCGCGTAACTCTTGATCTTAGTGCTGTGTATTGTATATTGCAGCACTTTAACTTAATTATTAAGGAACCTCGATTCCTTGCTCTTTTCTCTATTTGTAATGCATTGTACTGTAACTGACGTCCAGTGTTTGTATTGCTAATAGCATTATTCAGGAACCTTGATTCCTTTTGTAATGTACTCTGCCTTGCCTTCATACTGTGCGGAAGGCATGGTAAATACAACCAAGTCCATCTTCACACCAGAATCCAGTCCTCAACTTCCTGTCCACATCACCAGTGCTCACAACACAACCCTGACAGTCACTATGCATTTCAGCCTGTCATTCTAATATTGAGGATAGGTAATGCTGAATCCATGCTTGAATGCTTGTGTGGAAAGAACGTCAAGCTTCTGCTGTCTGCAAGCACTACAGCTCTGAAACAATGCCAAAATGCTGGATAATTCTACACCTGCAAATACGGTTGGCATTGAGAATTGCCAGTGATCTCTATGTGTGAATGTGGTAGGTAGATAGGTTGGAATTCGGCTGGGAACTCGACAAGCTGAGCCCCAAGTGTGGTCCTGTATTTCTCCAAACTGTATAAATATATTTAGCGCCATTAAAAACGCACAGATGAGATATGTAGTGTATTTGCCACAAATGGAAGAATCAATCAATTGTTATTGCTTTTCCAGTGAGATAAGAGTGGAAATAAAGAAAGGAGCATTTTCCCGACCTGCGCCGCGTGAACGCGACGAGCACTTCAGTAACAACAAACATTGAGTTTGTTTCTTTTGGGTGTGTTCCACAGCTTACGTAAAGCCAGCTAAATAAACTAAAAATGCCTCGATATAGAGAAAATGGCATGGCTTACACCCTTAGAGAGACAAAAGAGCCATCTGCATGTAACTGGCAGGTGTTCAGAGGCGGCAAATCATTTGCACTGTTACTGGTCAAAAATCAGTCAGCTATCTGTCTGAGAACGGAAAACAGGCCCTTTCGCTGGCTGACGCCAGGTCAGCACCTGTCACAACCCTTGAGTAAATTTCCTTTGTTCCTCCTCCCATCCAGCAGCTTGCGCGTCTTTCAGGTGTATCATCTCTTTTGATTGGTCTGCTTGCCTCCTCAGCCAGGTGTAATGCATTGGTTTTCCATATACCTGCATGTCTCTGCACCAAATATGACCCGTTGCATTGAGTGTCCCAGTTGCCGGATTGTCAGTTCATATATGGCTACAACCAGTCAACAACTTATGAATCTAGTGTTTATAATCTTCAGTAATTATGATATATTAATATATCCTATATTATGTTTTTGGTCCGACCGCCGCCGCCGCGCGGCCCTACGTGTTAACGCGATAACTTCAGTAATAATTCAATTAGAAATTCCATGTTTTGCATATAAGTAAGTATCATAAAGAGGAAAAACTGATTTGATTTTGGACAATTTACAATTTCTAGATTGGCCACCAAGGGCCAAAAACTGAAAAATCACTGTTTTTATCATATCTCTGGAAGTATTTGTCCAATTGACCTCAAATCAAGTGCAAATGAAAGGTCATGACCTGAGGAAGTGTCGCATTATGACATCATACCTGTTTGGTTCAAAATTTTGACACAAGGTGGAGTTTTGTCACATAAAATTCACCATTTTTGCCATATCTTTGGAACAATTTTTCCAATTGACATGAAACTGCGTGCAACTGCAAGGTCATGACCTCACAACATGTCACATGATGACATCATACTTGTATGGTTCAATATTTTGCCACCAGATGGAGCTTTGTGAGGGAAAATGACCATTTTGGCCATATCTTCTGAACCATTTGTCCGACTGACCTGAAATTAGGTTCAAATGAAAGGTAATGACCTGAGGGGCTTTATATTGTATTGGTTCTATTCAAGGATTGGGGGCATTTGGGGATATACCTCAAGCCGTCGCCTCTGACGGCATAAGCCTAGTTATTCATAGCCTTAAATGATAGTAAAATTTTTCTTGTCCGATTATTGGGAACTTTCTCTTGGTCTCCAGCATTGTGACCACATTCTTCAGATTTTTCCAGTTTCAGTTTATTAGGAACGCCTTCCAAGCTTTCTATGGTCATCATTATTGTGAATGCATTCTTGATAGACTCTATGAACCCACTATCTGAAAGTTCTGCTCTGGCAAGGGGCTGCCACTGGCTGGATGTGGACATGCCCTACATTCAAGCCCGTACCGTTAGAGCTTAACTTTGTCATTCTTCTCTGGGCTCCCTCCCTCATAGTCATTACCGTATTACTATCAATAAACCCGTCTCTGCCTCTGGGTTGTAACAAGCTCCCATGAAAGAAATTTGTTCAGTCAACGGTGCTCGTTATATTACAGCACATTTATTTGGCAGGCGTTGTCACCTGAAGCAAAGTACAATACGTACATGAGGAAGGTCACTGCGACAGATAAACAATGTATACTCAGCAACAAAAGTTTCTGTGACACCATTTATGTGTATGTTATAAATGACACGCAAAGATCTCAATGCAATCAATATGTTTATTTAACAGGAGAAACACTGACTTTTTAGTGCCAACGTCACTCAAAACAAAAAATGTCATTTTCATGCGTCATGAAGCACTTGTCTGACGTCTAACCAATTGTGACCTTCACACTTCAATACCGGGTGTGACTTCCTCGTGCCATGATGCAAGCAACGCATCTCCGGCGCATGGACCGAATCAGATGTGCCAGAAATTGCTGTGGGATGTCATTCCAAATCTGACGTAGACGTTGTCGCAATTCCTGGAGTGTAGCTGGCGGGTTATCCAACCGCCGCAAACGTCGATCCATCTCGTCCCAAAGATGCTCGATTGGGGACATGTCTGGCGATCTGGCTGGCCAT
Organism: Gymnothorax reevesii; assembly: GCA_029721435.1. Taxonomy (NCBI): domain Eukaryota; kingdom Metazoa; phylum Chordata; class Actinopteri; order Anguilliformes; family Muraenidae; genus Gymnothorax; species Gymnothorax reevesii. Next base: position 21,634,422 of record CM056589.1, read on the forward strand.
GGCAGGACATTGACATGTTGTTGCATCAGATACTGCTGTACAATCCTTGCAACGTGTGGTCTGGCGTTATCATGTTGCAGCGTTATTCCGGGACCATGTTGCATCAAAAACGGTACCACCAATGGCCGTAGCACTTCATCGCGATATCTTTGACCTGTCAGATTTCCATCAATAACAAGCAAATCTGTTCTGTTTCTAGCCGTGATCCCTCCCCAAATCATGACACTACCACCTCCAAAACGATCAAATTCCTGAACACAGTTGTTGGCATAACGTTCTCCACGTCGACGGTATACACGTAAACGACCATCACATCGGTTAAGCATGAATCTTGATTCATCAGTGAAGAGTACAAGATCCCACTGACGTTGGATCCACCGTCGATGTTGTTGTGCCCACTGTAGACGCAGTCGTCGGTGTTGTACTGTGAGTATTGGACGTCTTGCTGGCCGACGTGGGACAAAGCCAAAATGACGGAGACGGCGACGGATTGTCTGTGCAGACAGTCGCCTCAAACCAGGTATCGTTCTTGCAGTTATGGTTGCAGGTTGGAATCGATTTCGGAGATGGGTTGTTCGAATCCAGTTGTCCTGTCTGGGAGTGGTTACTTGTGGACGGCCGCTGCGAGGACGGTCTCTGACATGTCTTGTCTGCTGATGACGCTGCCATAAGTTCCAAATGGTGTTTCGGTGGACATTCAGGCGATGAGCAACTTCCCTCTGCGAGGTTCCGGATTCAATCATCCCAATGGCCCTCCACTGATCATTTTCAGACAGTCTTGGCATTTAGAGGGTAGAGTTCCTGATCCGAAATGGCTGTGTTTTCGATAAGTGATGCTTCTGTCGTTCATCAGGCACAATGTGAACATTCCAAAAATTCTCCTCTTTTATTACCATCCACAAGCATGATTTACGCACATTTTCACGTGCAAAGTCATTTTCTCGCATTTTCATGATTTCCATTTCAATGTTGTGCTTACGTGTACTGTTTCAGTCTGATATCACCATGTATGACAATTTCATAATTGCGTTATGAAAAATAATTAACAATATTGGTGTCACAGAAACTTTTGTTGCTGAGTATAGATCAGATATAGATTTGATTCATATAATGCATCAGCGAACAGAGTCATGGCCTTTACAGAAAGGACGTACACAGGTCCTCTCAACTAGATCTGATAAATCAACAGCTAAGCAAACAAAGGAGGGAGGGGAATTAAAAAAGCTAACACTAAAAAAATTGGCCAGATCAGCTTTCGCACACAGTGTTGTAAGAAGGGGGGAGGGGGTCGGGGGAGATCTGTTTCAGGATTACGTGCCAACTTCCGCTGTGAAATACTTAACCAATTATGCTGAAAGTGCTTTTGCATGTTGCTCAGGCTAGCAACGCTTGCCTAATGTCTAAATTGTAAATAAGCTAATTAGCTAATTGAGGCAGGATAATTGATGGTAATAAAAGAAGAAAAAAGATGAATAAATATATTTCTAGGTGAGTACACAGTAATACAGGTATTATTGGTGCTGAATGAGATTCATACCACATCTCTGAAAACACGTCCATAAACCAGCTGAAACTGGCATAGTACAAATCGAAGATGCGTGCAGAAAGAAGTCAATCTATTCCAGCTCAGTTGGCGAGGCACTGCACTGTTGATTGAGGGAGAGGAGCCATCTTGGCTCAAACTGTGCGAACCAAAGTGGGTTGGGGACTCTGAGGTGTTTATGTGCGCTGCAGCTCCGTGAAAAGCATTTATCCTGTGCCTGTCCTGTAGATCTGGCCCTCTCCACTGGGTCATAGCAAAGAAATGCCTTCACGCTACTGCTTAAAGGCAGATGTACTTTTCTTTCGAGTATGAATTAGACTCCCTAATATGACATCATACTCACTTATGAAAAACGTCAAGGTTCTTAGACTCTTAAACATCTGAGAGAGGCTTTTACTTGCAGTGTTATTCAACTGGTTGGACTACTGTGGATTTTAATTGGCCTGGACTGTGTTCTAAAGTGATTACAATTCTGGGGTGTGTTTCCTGAAATCACAGATTATAACTTACATAGTTGGAACCATTGCCTTTGAATGGATGAACTATATTTGCTGCAAACTTTGCAACTACTCTTTTTAGAAATGCACCCCTCGTGCAGTTTGAATCAAATCTGATCGAAGTTGTTTGTAAAAAAAAAAACATATCATCATAACTAGCAAAAAAGCACTCCTTAGAAAATATAACTTGAAGATATCTTATTGTTTGTACTTTTGTATACCTGTATGTTCGATCTGTCTTATTAAAATAATAAATGCATTAAAATTGTTTACATAGTCAAGGCTGTGGATGGTTGCTGGTAATTGGCTTTGAATCGTGCGGAAGAAAACCCCTGTAACAATGGCTCCTTTCAAGGTGCAGAACTGCCTTCCATTCCATGGAGCATAAAAATAGCCCAGCATGATGACCTCATATGACCTACCTTGGTGTGAATCTTGAGTGGACAGGTCTTTCCACAGAACAATCTTGAAAAGTAAAAAAAAAAAAAAAATGCGGGTAGTCCCATTTTCCAAAAGTATCTAACCTTCACAATCATGTAAAATATTCATAAATTTGAAATACATATTTAATGGTGGCCTTCATATGACAAAAGCCCATACATGCAGATGTGGATTGTGCACTTTCAATTTAGTTCTCTGTGGAATCTTATCTCGGTAGGAAAGAATGACACATGCAAAGCCTTCACGCCGATTAGGGAGTGCAGGGGGTGCATTCGTACATCCATTTCATCATGCATTGACTTCTGGATTAAACTACAGCTCAATACTGTGTATGTCAGTAGATATGCTTTTTTCATGTATTGGTTTGGATTTCTTGCTGAACAAATCAAGTACGAACCAACTTAAATGGAAATTTTGAGAAATGTTGTGGTCCTTTTGTATTGCCAAAGAAACAGGACAGGTTTTGAAAAAAATTTTTTTTTTTTTTTGTATTGTCAGAAGAGCTGTTTTTTTCAGCAGCAATTGTGTTGTCATCTCAGTGCTTGTGGGTTCACATGCTGGGGCCATTCTCATGTGGAGTTTGCGAGCTCTCCCAGTGTTTGCATGAGTTTCTCCCCGAGGCACTCCAATTTTCTCCTGCAGTCCAAAGACATGCATGGCAAGCTAACAGAGGCCTCTAAATTGCCCATTGGCATGGGTGATTGATAACAGTTGTGAGTGAGTGACCGAGAATAAGCAGGTTATGTAATGGAAGGATGGATAGACCACGAGCCCACAGAGAAACTGCATTTATCAGGGACAGAGTATTAATGGCTCACCCAGTAAAGCATTTTCTATGAAAAGATGGAGGCCATTTACACTGTATACGATACGACGCTTATGGTCTTTAAAACAAGAGCTTGACTGAAGTTAATTATTTCTATTTCCCCCCAAACAGAGAAAATATTTGCATGTGTTGAAGTAACCTTTCACCCTCCCCTTGCCACTGGACCCCACCTCTATAATGCCATGATGTTTGCATCGTCCCACTTTTAAAGACTGTTCCGAGCCAAGTGGCTCATCAAGTTGATGCTTAATTCCGGTTTCCGTGGTTTAAGTATTGCTGCTCCCCCTAGGTGGGATGCTAGTCCATAGTTGGTTACCCCCCCCCCCCCAGACATTCTGTTAGTTAACGACAACATTTTGATGGTATCCAATAATACACCTGGGTGAAATGAAGAACTGTGGGAGTGAAGCGTTTTGCCCTAGATGGCAATGCAATAGCTGTGGCCATGACTCAAACTCAGGGCCTTTTGATCATAAGACCGGCTCATTTAACTACTGCACCACCATGTCTCTTTTAAGGTATGAACAATCTGTGTATATTTGTGAATAGCTGCGTTAGCTGGAATTGATTTACTTGAAATTGCCACGGAGAGCCAGCATTTACATTAAAAGGTGATCTAGGTGAGTCGAAACACAAGTGAGTTCTTGGACGCAAAGACACAGCAGCAGCTTTAAGCACTGACACAACCTCTAATGCTAAGCCACTGTATCACAAACAGCCATTTCAGAGCAATTAAGTGGACGAAGGCGATTCATATTGTAATGTGAATATAGGCCACTAGATGGCAGTATTTACCTTTTTTTTGTTAAGCTCAGACTGGAGTCATGTTTAGACATGTCCTGGACATGTCTGGGGCAAGTCTCAGAAAATTAAAAAAAAGAGGTCTAAATGTGGGTGGGGTCTGCAAAAGAGTATATAAGGAAAAGAATTGAGACAGTAAAGTAGTAGGAGAAATTGCAAGAAGATGACCAGACCTGCCATTCTGTTCAAGACCTGTGACATTTCTTTTGTGGATTTCTTTGCCTGTGTTTGAGCATTTTCATTATCCAGGACATCACCAAGCCACCCCACAAAAAGGGACTGTAAATATTTCTTTTTTTTTTTTTCTAATCAATCTTGGTCTTTAGGTTCATTAGTTGTTAGTTAGTTGTTATTGTCTTTGTCTGTTAAATTAAATGTGTTTAAGTTTTAAAAACTGTGTGTCATCCCTTGCTGTTGCTGTTGTGTTATAAATGTAATAACAAATTGGGGCCAGAACAAATTGGGGGCTCAAGGTCCGGGATAGACCATTTTGTGAGTCATTTATTAAAAATCTAACATTTCAAATTGTAAAAAAAATGTTTTTTAATTGAATAAATATATATTGACAACAGCAATGGATGATTTCTTGGCATCACCAACCGTAGGGGTTTTGAAGTCTTTTAAAAAGACAGAACTGCTAGAAATTTGCAGACATTTAGAGCTGACAGAGGTGAAACCAGCCATGCGAAAAGCAAGACTGGCTAGAGAGATAGTTGAATATTACATTGATGAAAATGTGTTTGCACCAGGAGATCTGGAACAGTTTCCAGTGGAAAATCCAAATATAGAAATGGAACTTAAATTAAAAATGCTAGAGATTGAAAGGGAGGAAAAAGAAAAACAAAGGCAGTTTGAGTTGGAAAAATTAGCAAGAGAAGAGAAAAAAGAAAGGGAGGAAAAAGAGAAACAAAGAGAATTTGAGAGGGAAGAAAAAGAAAAACAAAGGCAGTTTGAGTTAGAAAAATTAGCAAGAGAAGAAAAACAAAGAGAATTTGAGAGAGAGAAAGAGGAAAGAGCAGAAAGAGAGAGACAGAGACAGAGAGATTTTGAATTAGAGAAATTCGATAGAGAAGAAAGACTCCAAATGGAGCAACTAAAAATTAAAATTGAAACTAAAAATAAATTTTGTGCCAGTCAGGAGGTAAAACTGGTGCCTCCATTTTCAGAAAAGGATGTTGACAACTATTTCCAGTGTTTTGAAAAGGTAGCAAAGAGTTGCCAGTGGCCAAAGGAACACTGGCCTCTGATGTTGCAAACTGTCCTCAAGGGTAAAGCTCAACAAGCCTATTCGGCTTTGTCTGCAGATGATTCCTCTGATTATGAGGTTGTCAAAAAGGTTATTTTGAGAGCTTATGAGTTGGTTCCAGAGGCTTACCGACAGAAATTCAGAGGTCTGAAGAAATCTGAAAATCAGACTTATGTTGAATTTGCTAATGAAAAGCAGGTTTGCTTTGAGCGCTGGTGTACTTCTATGGAGGTCAAAGATGATTTCAACTCACTAAAAGAGATGGTGTTAGTTGAAGAATTCAAGAACTGTGTTAAAGATGATGTTAAGACCTACCTTAATGAGAAGCAAGCACTGAACTTGCAATCAGCTGCCAAATTTGCAGATGAATATGTTCTCACTCATAAGTCCAAATTTCAGTCTAGCAGTAACAATAAATGGTCCCAATTTCAGAAAAAGGGTTACGGTGATACCCAAGATTCCTCACCCAAAGACAAAGACAAATCTGGTGATGGTGCTCAGAAATCCAGTAACAGGTCTGATCAAAGTGTGAAAGCTGACAGTGACAAAAGTGGTCTAGTTTGCAGTTATTGCAAGAAATCTGGTCATGTTACTACTAACTGTTGGTTCCTTAAAGCTAAGAAAGAAAAAGAAAAGGATACCAAACCAAATGCCTTTGTGAAAACAAGGTTAGAAACCCCTGTAGTAGATAACCAATCTGCTAAATTGCCTGCTTCTTGTGGGGCTAAAAAGCCTAATACAGGTGACTTTGTGAGGGAGGAATTTCTTCCATTTGTGTCAGAGGGATTTGTGGCTCTGAATGAGCATACTACTCCTGTCCCCATATATATCCTTAGGGATACCGGAGCTTCTCAGTCACTTTTGTTGATGGACTCCTTGGAGTTACGTGATGAGACCGCTTCAGGGGATTTCATACTTGTACAAGGTATTGAAGGGAGGACTGTATCTGTACCCCTGCGCTCTATATTCTTGAAGTCAGATTTAGTTACAGGACAGGTAAAGGTGGGACTTATGTCAAGTCTACCTATAAAGGGTGTTTCTCTGTTGCTAGGCAATGACCTGGCTGGGGGCAAAGTAGTTCCCCCTGTACATCTTACTTCACAGCCGAGCACTGAAAATGGGGATGAGGACCCATCTCTGTATCCTTCTTGCGCAGTGACTCGTGCTATGGCCAAGAAGGCTAAAGAAGATGATGTTGTGGTGCCGTCCAGTACATTGAATAGTCAGGACTCAGGTGGTTCGCCTCATGACTCTGATTGGCCTACTATGGTTTCTCCGTTTGAGGACTTATCAGATACTTTTATCAGTTCTCTATTCAGCCAGCCGGATGGGTCTGGTGATTCTGATGTGTCTGGAGACTTGTCTCTGTCCAGAAAGCGGTTGATTGAGGAGCAAACTAATGATCCTGAAATTGGTGTACTAAAGAGGACAGCCCTTCCTGAAAAAGAAATAGATGCAGTTCCAGTTGGGTATTATCTCAAGGATGGTGTGTTGATGCGGAAGTGGCGCCCTCCTGATATCCCTGCCAATGCAGATTGGGCAGTGGTCAGGCAAATTGTTGTTCCGAAGGTCTATAGGAATGAGATCTTAACAATGGCTCATAGTTTACCTTTCGGAGCTCATCTTGGTGTTAACAAGACTGTTGATAAGATCATGAAACACTTCTTTTGGCCTGGGCTTCGGAAAGACGTTTCCAACTTTTGCAAAACCTGTCACACTTGTCAGGTAGTTGGAAAACACCAGTTAGACCCACCTGTAGCTCCATTGCAGCCTATCCCAGCATTTGGGGAGCCATTCTCTAGGGTCATTGTTGATTGCGTTGGACCATTACCCAAGACTAGATCTGGAAATCAGTACTTGTTGACAATCATGTGTGCATCTACCAGATTCCCCGAAGCCATACCTCTACGTAACATCAAGGCAACTGCAATCTCGAAGGCTTTGATAAAGTTCTTCACGTTGTTTGGTCTTCCCAGGGAAATTCAGTCAGACCAAGGTAGCAATTTCACTTCAGGATTGTTTCAGCAGGTTGTGTATGAACTAGGTGCAAAACAGATTCTTTCTAGTGCCTATCATCCAGAAAGTCAGGGTGCCTTAGAGCGGTTTCATTCCACTCTCAAGACAATGATGAGGACTTATTGTTATGACCATGAGAAAGACTGGGATGAAGGGGTTCATTTGCTGTTGTTTGCAGCTAGAGAAGCAGTGCAGGAGTCTACTGGATTCAGTCCATTTGAGCTAGTGTTTGGTCATGAAGTGAGAGGACCTTTGCTATTATTGAGTGAACAATGGCAAGAGGAAGAGCCGCAAATCAGTCTGTTAGACTATGTTAGCAAGTTCAAGGAAAGATTGCGTGCAGCTTGTGACCTTGCCAGAGAGAACTTGAAATCAAGTCAGGGAAAAATGAAAACTTGGTATGATCATAAGGCTAGAAGCCGTGAGTTTAAACCAGGAGACAAGGTCCTTGTGTTGTTTCCCTTGCAGTCCAATCCATTGCAGGCTAGATTTCATGGTCCTTATGAAATTCTGACAAAACTCAATGATCTCAATTACATTGTGAAGACTCCAGATAGGAGAAAACCAAAACAATTGTGTCATATTAACATGCTAAAGCCTTATCATGACAGAAATGCTAGGGTTGCAGCTGTCACTTCAGATTCTCCAATGGTCGAAACGTGTGAAGATGAGGGGGAGTTTCAAGATGATGAACCAAGAATTAAAGCTGAAGTTCTTTCATGTAAATTGTCAAATTCTGAAGTGTTGCAAAATCTTGATGAAAAACTCCAGCACTTAGAACCCTCACAGAGAGATCAGTTTGAAAGGTTGATCAAGAAATATGAGGATCTGTTTCCTGATGTTCCAAAGAGAGTTTCTATAGCCTCTCATGATGTAGATGTTGGTGATGCCAAACCAATAAAACAGCATCCATACCGGATGAATCCTGAAAAGAGAAAGATTGCTGAGAAAGAGGTTGAGTACATGTTAAAACATGATATTATCAGACCCTCCAACTCCGATTGGAGTTCACCCTGTGTGCTAGTTCCAAAACCTGATGGAAGTACTAGATTCTGTACAGATTATCGCAAAGTCAATGCTGTAACTAGAACTGATGTGTTTCCAATACCTAGGATTGATGATTGTATTGATAGTGTAGGGCAAGCAAAGTTTCTGACCAAGATTGATTTATTGAAGGGTTATTGGTGTGTGCCTTTAACTGAGAGGGCCAAGAGCATCTCTGCTTTTGCCACACCATCTGGATTGTACCAGTATGAAGTCCTACCCTTTGGCATGAAAAATGCCCCAGCCACGTTCCAAAGGATGATACAGTCTACAATCGCCGGATTGCCACACACGGGTGCATACATCGATGACCTGATCACATGGAGTGACTCCTGGGAAGAACATCTAAAAGATGTAGAGACGTTCCAGCGCCTGACCCAGGCTAACCTGACTGTTAACCTGAACAAGAGTGACTTTGGTTGTGCTACTGTCACCTATCTTGGCTACGTCATAGGCCAGGGTAAGGTGGCACCCATAAATGCTAAAGTCCAAGCCATCATGGACTTTCCAGTTCCTGACAACAAAAAAGCTTTGCGCCGCTTCCTTGGAATGATCGGGTACTACCGCAAGTTCTGCAAGAACTTTGCTGAGATTGCTCTCAGTCTAACTAACCAACTGAAGAAAGGCGTAAAGTTCACCTGGGATGATGCATGCCAGAGAGCCTTCGATCGCCTGAAGTCTCTGCTGTGTCACTTCCCCGTGCTCAAATCTCCTGACTTCAACAAACCGTTCTCCATCGCGGTCGATGCTAGCGACCAAGCTTGTGGATCTGTGCTCCTACAGAGAAGTGACTCTGATGACATTGAGCATCCCGTGGCATACTTCTCCAGGAAGTTCAATCGCCACCAAAGGAACTATTCCACAATAGAGAAGGAACTGTTGGCTCTGGTCCTTTCTTTACAACACTTTGAGGTTTATGTTTGTACAGGACAAAAGCCAATGATTGTGTACACTGACCACAATCCGTTAATGTTTTTGAGTAAGATGAAAAACAAGAATGGGAGATTGTTGAATTGGAGTTTGATTTTACAGGAGTTTGACTTGGAAATTAAGCATGTGAAGGGTACAGACAATGTAATTGCTGATTGCTTATCCCGTGTTTGAATGTGTATGATATGTATATATAGACAAGTGTTCACTTTACCATTTTGTATTGAAAAGAAAAATTTTGCCTTTATGAGTCAAAATTTTTCCCTTTTGGAATGGAGGTGTAATGTGAATATAGGCCACTAGATGGCAGTATTTACCTTTTTTTGTTAAGCTCAGACTGGAGTCATGTTTAGACATGTCCTGGACATGTCTGGGGCAAGTCTCGGAAAATTAAAAAAAAGAGGTCTAAATGTGGGTGGGGTCTGCAAAAGAGTATATAAGGAAAAGAATTGAGACAGTAAAGTAGTAGGAGAAATTGCAAGAAGATGACCAGACCTGCCATTCTGTTCAAGACCTGTGACATTTCTTTTGTGGATTTCTTTGCCTGTGTTTGAGCATTTTCATTATCCAGGACATCACCAAGCCACCCCACAAAAAGGGACTGTAAATATTTCTTTTTTTTTTTTTCTAATCAATCTTGGTCTTTAGGTTCATTAGTTGTTAGTTAGTTGTTATTGTCTTTGTCTGTTAAATTAAATGTGTTTAAGTTTTAAAAACTGTGTGTCATCCCTTGCTGTTGCTGTTGTGTTATAAATGTAATAACAAATTGGGGCCATAACAATATGCTGTATGGGATGAACAAAATGTGCGTAATGTTGTGGCCGTGTCAGTGGCGCCGGAAGGAGTTTTGAAGTGGGAGGACACTTACTTATTAACTCGTTGAAGTAACTGTATAACTTAAACAGTAGAAAAAAAAATTGGTCACAATTGAAATACCATTTTAACATTAACATGAGAAATAACATTTTGTTATGAAAACATAAACAGTAAAACATGAACAGAAAACATCACCAGTGCTTCATCTGTATCATAATTTACTAATTTCTTAAATGTGAAAGTAAAATCACTGTGTTATTTCACTTGGCATTTACCACAGCAACTAAATGCAGCAGAGGTCACGTTACTCTTTCTGATTGTCTGTCATTGTGACGGACAGGGGCATAAAAATTCCGTCATAATCAATTATTATCCGTCATTGTAATTCTATTTTTTAAAATGATAATTGTTTTTTTTTAGTAAAATAGACAGAATAATTTGCAAATTACGCATTAGCTGATGCCGACAGTGATTCATCATGTAGACACACATTGCGCACTGTGTTATATATAGCACTGCGTGGATTTTCAAACTTACTGCTGTTCAACTTTATAAAACATCACAGACGATTTCTCCTCCTACACAGTGTGCAAATGAACAATCCTTTCAGTTATTGCTGGGCTTCGCTAAGCCTAACGACCGCAGTCTCGCTAAGTGGTCCTACGAAGCTTCTTATTAACTCGTTATGTCGACCGCAGCTTTCCACACCTAGAGAGCTGCGTGTTCACATAACAGTGACTGCGTTTGTAGCACGGCGTAGGTGTGGAAGAATGCTGCCGTGATTAAGGTCAGACTGAATAGTATGAAACATTTTGTTTATTCTAATTCATGAAACATCGCGCTTAAAGAATACCGTTCATGTATAATGAAGTGCGGGATATATAGCCAACACTGATACGATATCATTTAACATATCTGTGCACGTAGGAAGCTTACTTTTTCAGTTGAGCTGTTTATTATGCATAATTTCACGGAACAGGTAGCCTATTCAAATCATAAGGTTAAAGACATTCATCTCGAACAAATATAAATAGTTACGTTGGCGATTTACCTTTTTGAAGTCAAGGAACTTCAAAACGAACCATTTAAATTTATATTTATTTTAATGGCTGAAAAAGGATATAGGCTATGCCACCGGGGAAAAAAGGAAGGAAAAAAAAAAGACGGGCTCGTCTCAGGCCGATAATTCTGATAAGCTGTCGGGCTGGGCTGGGCTTGGGCCGCACATCTGGGGCCTGGGCTGGGCTAGGGCTTAGATTTTAGGCCCATACAGGGCTCCAGGGTTCACTCCAGCCTGGTTTAGTCCGGTTGAAATGAAGGAGCGTTTACCCCTGGACCGTTGAGTTTGGCCTTCATTTGATATATTAGACATTATCGGAGTGACTGTAATAGCCTACCCAACCTTACCATTTTATTACCACCTGAAAACTGGGGGGACAAAAAGCCCTGCTGTCCCCCTATTCCGGCGCCAGTGCGCCATGCGTTATTCTATTTCCGATGCCATGCAAAGAGAGCCCAGAGTCTATCAGACAGTGCAGGGCATAGCTGGCTGTGTTGCAGGGATAATGGTCAACTAATTATGAAATCACTACCATTTATTCGTAAATTAGTTGAAAGCCAGCTAACTTATGTTACTCTTTTTTATTATTAGTATTATTCTCTGGTGACTCTCCTGCAGGCTGAAGCAGCAGCTGTGTGTAGATAAGAGATTGTCTCCGTGGCCAATCAGCATTTCCGCCTAGGATTTTTTTTTTTTAAGATAAAATATATAAAAAATATAAGTGTCTATTTGAAGTCTATATGGCGGAGTCTTTCATACTGACATACATACTGACAGAAGTCTGTGTCACATTGAGCCTGTGTCTGTCAGTGGCACAGCCTGTTATCTCAAGTCACCGAGGCGATGGTTTAAATCAAGCTTTCCAGCCTGCCAGTGAATTAATATTTTGTAGTTTTATATTGGTCTTCTCAATATCTCAAACGATCTGTTTCACCTGAATTTGGGATGCTACATTACTCTGCACTGCTACCGATATTTTTGCGATGCCACGCCACAATATTTTTTAAATCGCGGGAGTTTCTGTGGTATAACTACTTGCATAAGGCTATATACCTTAAATAGTCTTTCAATCTATTTGTGTTTATGCTATGACTTTCTTCAGCATTCCCTTGCGTAATCATGTCGAATTAATGAGAGTATTTGCGTAAAATTGACAGGTCTCTCTTCATCTTAATTGCCTCTAATAATAATCACTTGTCACTTGGTGTGTGAAAATAGAAATGGAAGACAACAAGGCAACTGGAGGAAGAAAAAAAAAAGATTATTATCCAACTGCTAATCACTTTGGGTGCTTAATTGTTTTTAGGTACCGTACATTTAGTGAATTAAAATGTGGTTTGATATGCATGTGAGCATGAATGTTTCCCTGCTCACCTTCTCCTGAAAATATACAGATGCTTATCCTGTGAGGTCCTCTGGCAGAAGCTAATTAGATTTGTCAGTCAAGCATCTCAAACTGGATTACCAATAGTTGTCTTCGGAGCGAGAGAAAATACAGGGGAAGTAGTCTCAGCAGGAGGTTGCCTGCAGGAATACAAATAATGTCTGCGCATTAAGGAGATTTATGAACCTCTCCTTTTGTCTCTTTCTCCCCGGTTTTAGACTGTTTCCATTGTGCTCTGAAATATTGGACGGTTTGAAGCCCGAGCATGAATTCTGTATATCAAATTAATGGCCTCTGCATGGCCTCAGAGGTGTACGGAAATCCTCTCGTTGAAACATGTTGTGGAAATGAATTGCTGTCAACGATAGCATTTCACAAACTCAGTGCTTTTAATGCTAATGTTTAATCTAGCGTATATACTGTGTTTTATCATGCGTATTTCCAGGATGGCCATTAAACTATAGAATGAGAAGATGTTTTAATGACATATCAAAACGCACATCGCATTGCCAAACTAACAAATAGCGAAACCAGTACCACAAATAATCTATAGATAAACAAACAAACAAATAAATAAACAATCAAACTTTGTTAATGGAACAATGGCATTCCAATTATTTATTTATTTTTTCCCATTGGAAGGAATTTGCATACAAACTTCTTTGTTCGCCAAAGAATTAGGTGATTTGGAGTGGCAATAAAAGTATTAGTTTGAGAAGCACTGTTTTATAGACTATGCCAACTCTTTTACTTTACTGTAACAGTTGACGCATTACTAATGAACAGGTAAATGAGCACTTAAACTTAATATCAGCTGTCAGTTTTTTGTCCAATGTCCCCTTTTGGAAGAATAATATTGAGGTACCCTGAGTTCTGATCCAAAACACCTGCCCAACACACGCACATACACACACACGCACATACACACACACACACACACACACACACAGACACACACATGCTTGAGCGCACGCACACACACACACACACACTAGCACACACACACACACACACACGCAGGCACACACACAAACACACACGTGACAAAGCTGAATTCGACAACAAGTGGTCTCTGAACAGACTAGTGTGAAGAACCAGGTGTTCTTCAGAGAACAAATATTTTCACAATAATTAAGGAAAATCTTCTGTTCTCTTAAAGAAATGCAACTATATGCGAACTGCGTACATTTAAACGGCACTTAACCTGTCTAGTTGTGAACTGAAAAGCATTACCTTAATTTTGTCTTCAGTGTGCATATTAATTAAGGAAAATGGTTTAGAAAGAGGCACATAAGCATGTTTTTATCAGTATCCCATTCCTGCTGTAATAATAAGTTCATTTAGGGTGCGGAAGATAATGAGTTCAAGTATGTGAATTGCACATTTTTCAACAAACTAATCAAACTGAAAGTTTATGTAGTGAATAATTGAATTTGGAATTGTTATGATTTGTTTAATATGCTAAAACTATGGAATGGTTTGTGCACATCATTTAATGAAGCAATTCCACTGTAAAATTAATGTTCAATTTAAATTTTCACAATTTTAATTTGCACTCTTGAGTTTCATGCACACATCACATTCAGTCTTTGCGATGTTGGACTGATGATGTTTCAGTTTGGCTTTTTCATGAAATGTGTGAAAATAATAAAGGACTGGATTTAATGAAACGCTCTTAGTTGAAACAAAGGAAATACAAAATATCTGCGATATAGTATTTCGATATAGCCATATTCTTTCTTTCTACTTACGTTTCAGTTGCAGTAGAAACTTATCACGTTTTTATTTCTGTTTTCTTTTTTTTAATTAATTTTTATTTATTTATCTATTGTGATTGATTGACAGCAGAAAACATTCCTGTCTTTTAAGGCTAAAATTGTATGATCACGTGTTCAGCACAGAGATACAGTTCAATAAACCTGTGATCTTTCTCTCTCTCTCTCTTAATTTAACCCTTAGACCACTTAATGCAGCTATTATAGCTCAATGATGTAAGATATCAGAATCAGAGCTGTTGAAAACCAATCATGTAATGACTTGTTTAAAAGAGCTCCCACAAGGGAGCTCTTTTAAACAAGTCACCACATGACAGGTTTTCAACGGCACAAGATAATTTAATTTAGATATTTATTTTCATCTATTTATGCGCTCTAAGGGTTAATAGATGAAGCGTATGTCATGGAGAATTTTAAAATGAAAGCGAGATATTTGTGCAAGTGGCAGACTGTAGGAAGATTAGATTTGTGTAGATTTGTGCAACTGTAGGAACCTAAAGCAAGATGCTGGTCAATATTATAGTACGAGAGCGAGGCAAGGAATGGCACAGCACTAAGAAATTCAACAATATTTTCACATGATATGTTTGTTTTTCATATTGTGAAGTCAGCCTTGATTTTGCTCACAAAGAGCAATAAACATGACACTTTTCAATCTTATTAACCAGCCATTAAAATTCAAATACCACTTCACCGTAGTAATTCCGCCTGATGTAGGCTCAATGAAATTCCAATATTCTACAGCAATGTATTCTGTGGGGATTTGCACTGAAGCACAGTTTTGTTTTGATTTGTCAGTGTGCTTTCAGACATTACATGTGAAATGATGCTGACGTGTAGATTGTCAGATTTCATTAGGCAGTTAATGCGTCCATATTAGGCAAAAAACTGTTGGAACAGCAGCCCTTTTCATTCTTGGTGCTAGACTGGCCAAGTATTTATGAATGGCTTAGCATGAGACTTAGACTTTTTTTGTCCATCGAAAGGAGTGATTGATAGAGATTTCATAAGCATAATTTAATTTTCCAGGTTCAATACCTTTGCTTTTGTTACCATTCCTTGACAGCCGCTAATCAAACACAATAGTCCAGACTTAGTAAGACTTTTTGTTTATCTGCTTTTTTTTTTTACCCTTGATGCACCAGTTCGCTAAGTCACGGTACAGCATATCTTCGCATTTTAATTATTACGATGACAGGACACTTATTTGTCAACTTTGGGCTATTGCTTCCTTGACAAGCCATCAGAAACAGCGTATTTACGAGTTGCACACAAATTACGGGCAAACAGTCAGTATTACTTGTGGGAACTTGAATGTTTCGATGAAACCCAAGCTGCGGGGTCATGAAATTTTAGACTCATGTTATCGAAGCACAATGGTATAAATTGTTGAATAGAAATATTCATGAATATTTTCATTGGCATTCATAGCCTATTCATGAATAGTAACCCTACTTAGTATGTTAGCATTTCAAATTTATTTTTAATTGCCACTTGTGTAGAGACACTTTTTTTTTAAAACATCCACCTCATAGGAAGAAGAAATTGTGCTTCCATTGGACGTTCATTTTTCTTGCTAATTTCCAACTGAGAGTGCTTTAATTCTTGACATGTCTTAATTACAATTTCTAAGATTGGTAGCTGGAGCTTATGGCGAGAGCATGAAGGCACCATCAATTGTTTCACCAGTTCTGTATGCAACAGCGGACCCACATTTCAGGATGATTAAATAATGATCACTTCAGCACTGCGCAGTCTGGAGGAGGACTTAGCGAAGACATGAGTGACTATGGCCTCCAATAAAGGGCCAGTGTTGGTGCAGAGTTTTGTTGTAGGCCAGTACAATGCCTGATTTAAATAATTTACAAAACAGAATCTTGAATCAAGCTCTTCTTTGTGTAATTAGGCATCTCAATGCCGGGCCCAAGCCAAAAATGCTCTCATACTAGTTTGTTTCGGATAAGATTTGACACCTCTGGGCAACTGGTTTTTAATCCTTGCTGAGACCATATGCTATACCGATTTTTAGCCCCCAGAGTAGTAAACAGCAGCTATTCTGCAGCTGACCATGAATAATTTTGCCATTTAGAAGAGTGCCTCTGAAAGACTTGACAGCCTGCGTGGGCAGGTTTTTGGCATTTGAAATGGCTTTGTACTTTGGCAGCTCAATGACAACAGAACATTGACTTAAAATTTTAAAAACAAACAATGAAGTCTCATCGAAAAACAACAATGCATATGTCTGCTAGCAAGAACTTTATTATTTTTTTTCCATTCTAGCTTCCATTCCACATTTTGGGGGTTGGTTTGAGGGTTGAGGAGAGATTCTAGTGAACATTAAATAGCCTGTGTTGTGTGTATGTGTGTATGTGGGGCGGGGGGTGGGGGTTAATAATTTGATTGATACAACATAAAAAATGAGCAGTCTAATCAGTTTCCCATACATTTGGTTCAACAAAAGCATGGTGAGGCTATTTCCAGCCCATTCACTCAGTCACAACCAACTTCGCGGGAGCTCGAGTAGCACCTTCTTTGTGCGATAATCATTCGCATTCATTCACTGGGGCTGTCGACCCACCTGAACTTCCTTCCCTATCCAAATCACCCAGACGCCTTCGCACAGCAAGACCACAGCCTGTGTTTTTCAACTGAGCTGAGCCAGGCCCACATCATTGTCAAAGCTCTGGCTCTGTCACACTGTTCCCTAAATGGCCCTCCCACAGTGCAGCCGTGTATGTGTGTACGTTTCCCCACTTGGACCATTATGCCCGATAGCCGGGGCTCGTCTTGTTCTTTGCTCAACTGTGAAAGTGCTCAAAAGAACTGCTGCAGAGGTGAAAATTCTGGGCTCAGATGCAAGTACCAGCCCTCCCCAATGTTTTGTTCAAATCACCAGGATTCGCACAATTAGCACAATAATAATAGCACGATAATTAGCACAATTCATCAGCCAGGAAGTAGAGCTAATTTGCGAAATCAGGTGGCTGGGCGAGAAAAAAAAAAATTAGCTGGTCCTTCGCACTCAATCGCCAGAACTTCACATCGTTGCTGCTCCGTGCCTGAGTTCCCCAGATGTGGAATATCTGGGGTGTATAATTTGTTAGAGGGTCCCAAATCCTCTCCTCTGGAGCCCTCAGCTCGACCCGAGTATTAGGGACATTTCTCAATGGCAAGATTGAAAAATGCGCACCTGCGATCTTGTGATGAATGTTCTTCTCTGTATCTTTAAGGGAGAGCACATTTAGGAGCAGAAGTACACAGAACGCTGGCAAATGCAGCCTATGACATGCTGTTTGAAAACCTACTGCAGCAAGCTATCTGATGAATTCTGACTGTCCAACTCAATCTCTGCTTTTGAGCTAGCAAATGCACTTACAGTAGCTGCATAATTGGCAGTTACTTAGGTTCCAATCAAAATCTACCAAGTGGCTTCTATTCTACTTGGGTAAACTTGTCTAAATGAAAGCACCCAAGCTTTTTGAACTTTTTGAATGTTTTTAATTATACTTTGGTAGCTTAAAATAAGACAGGGGGTGGCTATCATTGTGGATATTTCTTGTTTCATTTTCATAGACAAGATTTTAGATTTTTATTTCCAGAGATTTTTGGTTATATTCGTCGTTGAAATAATGAAACTCTTCCTTATCTCGTTCGCATTTGCGCATGGAATGATGGGATTTGAGGTCAATATTCTCACTGAGCAAATTGTGTCCTTTTTATTTCAGGAGAGTCAAGACTACTTCCTGATTCTCTCACCGGTCTTGCTCCTTGGCAATCTTCACATGAGCCAGTGAATACGCACTCTCTCGGCCTCACAGGGTCTATAAATACTGTATGCACATGCTCAAGAATTTATACGAGGCCTAATTGTGTTATGCCTAAAGCACGTCTGATGACTGATGCAACCAATCCAGCCCTTTCCATCTCAACCGAATCTGATTCACATAATGACCTACTTCAATAGCTGAATCATGTGTGATCTCAAATACTTGGTAGCAGTACTGGGTCTCAAAAGGAAATACTTTTGAACCATTGTAAGTTTGTATGAGCTGACAGTCTAATGTTCCACTGCTGACATGTATTTAACCACTTTTGCAAACTTCTGGCCAAAGGCGGGCCGCTAGGCGTAATTGCGCATTTATTCTGTCAAATATTGCGCTATTTGGGGAACTATGGATAAATCGTTTGTGAGGTGAGCGGATTCAAACTTCTAACTGCATAAGCCATTTTATGATTCAGGTGCAAAACAAAAATACGATTTAAAATTGTGTCATCACAACACTCAGCTGAACTGTGCAGTCCCACATGTTTGATCATAAAGCACTGTTCAGATCTGTCAAATTGTGTTCATATCGAAGTTCACGCCTCGGTAGAAGTCCAGCGATCAAAACCCATTACAGGTTTTAATCCATATAACAAGTAAGTCTGGACAAACATCCCCATTACGGCATTGACATGGAGATCGCTGTTGCACATGCGACTAAATGTACTACAATTAGCCTATTTTTTTTTTGCTCATGATGCACAGCTGTAGATTGTGCAGTAGCCCTGGCTATTATGTGCCGATCAAACAGAACACCAACTGTTTTGGCCAGCCAGTTCCCACTCCAAAATATCAGAAAAATCAACTTGTTTTAGTTTGTAGTTTACATGGACAGCCAGTGGTTTGGACCTTCAAAAAGATGGATGTGAATAGTGAGCAGGGGAATTCATTTTTAAAATGACAAATTGTTTCAGTGGTTTCTGACAAGGGGGGATTTTGTCACTGAAGCAATGGAGTTTTAGAAGCAACTTTATTACGCATATGCAATGACACACCAGTGCTGGGAATCGGAAGTGTATATTATTGTGAAAACTCGACTACAGGGGAAAAAAGGCATGAAAAAAGGAAGCTTAAAAATGATTGTGAATCTAAAGTGACCATGACTAGGAACACAGGGAAATCTGGAGTCTCTAAAATTTTATGTTGAAACCAGTGGCGGCTCGTGAATTGGCAACAGGGGAAGCTTAAACAATCCCTTAAAGTTAATGATTGTTCATGACCTGTTTTCAATCATTCATTTAAATTACATTAACAGAAACTGCGAAAACTCAACATTATCTGATGTGGCCAGTTTTCATTAATAACTCACACCTGTCAACTCTCACGCATTCGGCATGAGTTTAAGTGGCATTTTTTCGTTCCTCTGCTGTGGACAGCAATTATTCTATCAACGCTTATGTAAGAGATTTTCGCGTGAGATTTAAGTACTTGAGCATGGAGGAGTTTGAAGCAATGGAATTGCTTAGAGACATTTGAAATTATCTTATTTCATTTAAATGATCATGAAACAACTGCATTGCTTCCAACCCCAACCCCTGAGTAAATAAAAGTGTGAAAAGTCTGGAGTCATAATCAGTATGTGTTATCAATGAAAACTGACCACATCTGATAATGTAGAGAGTTTTTGGAGTTTCTGTTATGGTAGTTTAAATGAATGATTGAAAACAGGTCATGACCGGTCATTAATTTTAAGGGATTGTTTGAGCTTCCCCTATTGCCAGTTCACGAGCCGCCGCTGGTTGAAACAAGCATGGGCATTATTCAAAAAAAAAAAAACAAAAAAAAAAATCCATGATGCTGCCATCTATTGTAGAGCAGATGTGAAGTCGTTTACATCTATCAGTCTGAAAAAAGAAAACCATCTCTAAGGCGGTGGGACAGAAAATCATGGTGAGAATTACCATCTACAAATGGAAAAAAACTTGGAACATTAATTAACCTTCCCAGGAGTGGCAGGTCTACCAAATTCCTCCCAGAGCACATCCAGAAGGCTGAAAAAGAACCCACACAAATGTCTAAAAAACAAACAAACAAAAAACAATTAAACAAACAAACAAAAAAAAGCTGTAGGCTACACTTGCCTCAGTTAAGGTCAGTGTTCATGATTACACAAAAAACAAAAACAAAAAAAGCTGGGAAAAAAATGGCATTTAGGGAGAACTGCGGAGTGAAAACCACTGTTTACCAAAAAGAACACAAAGGGTTGTCTGACATTTGCCAAAAAACATTTGGTTTGACGTCTTGCGTGCCTCCTCTTTCCAGGTGTTATCCATTTGAGTGCCCTATTCCCTTGTGTTGCGATGGTGTATCTTAGCCTTAGTTCTGAGTTGCAGAGTTGCTGAATTTGTGCCCTCAAGTTTAGGATTTTATTGTTTTCAGAAATTATCATGAATTTTATGATAGTGATTTGCTTGAGATCGGATGCTGCAAACCCGAACCAGCTCCAGATATCCAATGAGATGATATCTTATTTCAGAACAAACTGCTTACTTTTCATGCTGACATTCTATTGGTATTTATAAGGGGTGGGAGCATTAATATTAACTATGATCCACTCGTTGGCGGTTCCATCCAGCAACCATACACCCCTGCCAGAGCACTCCGCTCTGCTGCTTCTGGTCGCCTGGCTCCACCCCCTCTCCGCTCCTGCCCTCCCTGCTCAAGGCTGCTGACTGTCCTGGTTCCTCGTTGGTGGAATGATCTACCCATCGAGGTCCAAACATCAGAATACTTGAGCACCTTCAAGCGCTGCATGAAATCACACCTCTTCAGGCTCCATCTTTCCCCTACTCCACTGCCCTAAATCCTGTCCTTACATCCCACATTGCTTTGTAGCCCTTTAACTTGATTTTGTTGCCCTTTCTCTAGATTCTGTTGCACTTGATTTTGTTGCCCTTTTACTTGATTTTGTTGCCCTTTCACTTGATTTTGTTGCACTTGATCTTGTTGGCCTTTTACATTAATTTATTGCCCTTTACTTAGTCTTTTTTTATCAGTATAATTGGTGTTTAACTATTAGTCTAGACCTGTTACAACTGAATGTGTTCTCTGTCACTTTTACTGTTAGCATTGTACTTGTCTCCTAGGAGCTCTGCACTTTTGTACTGATCTCTTGCACTTTTGTACGTCGCTCTGGATAAGGGCGTCTGCTTAGAACCTGTAATGTAATGTAATGTAATTTCCCTTGTTGAACTGAAAATCAGTTTTCATTTCTTAACATCATCAAAAAACCATAAATTTGAATTAGTCAATAGATTTAGTTTTATCAACCAGCTCTAATTTTAGGCATTAGTATCAAACTAAAACAACACATTGTCGGCCTGAAAACCCTCTGCTGCTGAATAATTAAACTTGAATGTTTACTGTGTCATATCAATCACAATATTATGACACATACTGTACATACTTACATAGATACATATGACACATACCGTACATATATATCTAGAGCACAAAATGCATGATGGATTGATGCATTACCTCAAGCATTAGCAACTTCTTTAAATTGAAAATTTTCCAATCCCACGAATTCCCAATCAGCAAACTATGTATGAGTTTACTCTAATGCAACAAATGCAGCCAACTCAGGAGAGCAAGACAGTTTGTGGTTTTTCCTCGAAACGTACCTGTCAACCAGCACTGCTTTACATTCATAAACTCAACCCTCGAATACGCAGGACCAGGGCAGAGGAAACACAAAAATGTGCCTGCTCACAACGCAGCTGAATGTAACTGATACAAATGGTATCCCTCCCATTTTCCTGAGCGGCGTGAAGCCAATTATGTGTTGCTCTCATGACGCTGCTGCCCGGAGTCGGCTCAGGCAAGACACTAGAAAACTTTAATGCTGCTGTCTTGGCCAGGACTCCCTTGGAAGAGAGACTTGTATCTCAATGGGATTTATTCCTGGTAAAATAAAGGTTAAATAAATAAAATAAAAAATTTAATCCGTTGCCTTGGTGGTCACTGCACTGTAAAACAGCCACTACCAAGTGATCTAACCCAGCAGCGTAAGCATTAGCCACTTCAGTCTTATTTTTTTCATTAAGCAGGTGCTCATCTTTTTTTTGTGACTCTAAGATAAGACCTGACAAGACTCTCAATCATTAGCCAGTTCTGTTGTAAGTCATTTATCGCAATTTGACTTTCCCGACTATTGCACTTTCACCACAGCACCCGATTTTGACACTTCTTGTGCAGCAGATCATGAATATACGTTTCCTCCCTATATTGCACTGAAGAGACTTTTACTGTAAATTGCGTGGTCTTGGCCAGATAAATACATAATGTCATGCTAAACTACAATTTTACATAATGACATGCTAAACTAAAATTGTCCAAAAATATAACTTAAGTACTTTTAGCACCCAGGTCTTCAATTTACCTAGAGAACCATGCAACTGTAGGAAAAAGAGTTAGCCGCAGAGATGTTGCAGAGAGTTTTGCGTGATTTATAGTGACCATTAAAGTGAAGGACGAACAAATAGAAGTTATTAGTCCTACTCTAAGGACAAAAGTGGCCCCAGGAGATGAATGATAGTAAGCTTGCAGCAGAGCGGGAGACAAAGTATTTTAGTATTGCTGCTATCAGTAGGGCTGGGTACTTTCAATCTGCATTGATCTTAATTCCCAATTTAGGATCATTAATCGTTCATCTAAAATGATTTAGCTTCAGTACACTAACATATGACGACAATATCGCTGACTGTTGATATTATTTTATATTTTATAATATTTAATAATTTTACTGAATATTATACTGCTCTCACTGTCAGCGGCTAAAACAGAGGGAGCTGTCAAAAGCGGCTTGACCTTGTTTTTGTCTGGACGGTTTCTATTATGTTGTGTTTATGGTCTGTGGCCATTTCTATTTTCATTTGAAGTAAATTTAATATACAGCGGTGTTTCCGCACTGCAGCCTTCACCTGTCAATCATGACTCATCTTCGAAAGAAAAATAATTTCCGTCTGAGGGTCTGTCTGTCGTCATCACTCATGAGCGGAGGAAAAAATACTATGTATAGATAGATAGATAGATAGTATGGCAGGGAGAGAAATTAGTCAATAAAGCCTTGAAAAAAAAAAAGAAGTCAGCCTCTGAGGATGTTGGAACACATACAAGCGATTGAGTGCGTTTGGGTCATACAGTAAGCAGTCACGGACTACAGTGCCCAACACTAGTATTGGCACATTGGCTTAATATTAGCCAAAAGGCTATATACCACCAATTTTTTGCGCGGCCCTCTCAGTTTTAGGGGCTCAAAAGTAATTGGACAAACTGACATAATCAGTAATATGATTGCCATTTTTTAAAAGATGATTTTCTCTTTTATTAGATGGGTACAGTTGAAAGAGACAGGAAAGATGCGGAGTGGAGTGGGGAAAGCATGCAGCAAAGGACCTGAACCAGATTCTGCTTGTAGGTATCGATCAAAAAATAATTGCAGAGCTGACGGATAGCTCACTTGGTTAACAAACTGTGTTGCAGTACGGAAGTGACAATCACGTCGTGGGTTCGAGCTCTGGTCGTAACAACCGGCAGTGGTCGGCAGCTTTTGTCAGCGTAGCGCACAATTGGCCATCGCGCTACAGGGTTTCAAATTGGGAAGGGACTTCCAGGTAAGGGAAATGAATAAACAGCTTTGTTCGTTGCTCAAGCGCCTCCTGTTGGCCAGACGGGCGCTCGTCAGGAAGATTCTAAGTCTGTTCATGTCCGGTTATCCTCCGCCCTCGTTCTGAACTTGCGAAGATTCAACCAATGAGCGTATAAGAAGCAGTGGCTGACGGGCACGTGCTTCGGAGGAGAGCCGTGAGCTGTCTTCACTATCCTGAGTTGGCAGCAAGGGGTCGCATACAAGCAAGCTTTGTACATAGTTCACCAATTGGGCATTCCAGATTCGGGTGGGATTGGAGTTGCCTAATTTAAAAAAAAAAAAAAAAAATTGCAATCAATAATATTTTTTTGGGCCACCATTTGTGCTTTATCTGCTTTGATCATGGCGCACATTCATTGTTGCATTGTTTTGACAATCAACCTGGTCCTGGACAGCCACAGAGTATACTGATTTTTGGTGGTACTCAGCACACGATTGATGGGTTAAAGTAGTTGATTTCTCACTTAACATCATCAATCAGGTGCTGAGTAACGCTAAAAACCAAGAGACTCTGTGGCTCTTCAGGATCAGGGTTGGCCACCCCCGTGCTACAATGTTACAGCATTTATTTCTGACCAGCTTTGAATTCATTTTCAACTGAGAAATTGTCCTGACAATGAGTGAGTCAAACAAGTGCATTAAACGTTCTCCAGCATATCCAAAAGATTTTCAATTCATTTTGGTCCGGAATCTGCTGTGACCAAAAGTTGCAGCACCACAACTGGACATTTGGGGGCTACAGAATAATTATTAGTCCTGACTTGTTCTCAGTCATTTTCATAATTAGCAATAAATTCGCTCTGAGAGCACTCCACACTATCACTATGCTGCTGGTTCTCCCCCTTTAGGTATGAAGACAATCACTCATTTGGACGCATAATTCGCTGCATTTAAATCAGCGTTATTCATAATTGCATACCTGTGTCAACTCCCACGCATATAGCATGAGTCTGAAGCTTTTTAGTGGAATATCAACGTTCTCACACTGTAATTGACAATCAAACACATAATGAAAAAAGAAAGATTGATTCGACTCGACAAACATTATCATATTTAATTGCTGCGTCCCACTTTGTGATCAACCCACTCTGTACCATGACTGAAAGGCAATATCAGTCGTTATTCAATCAATGCGTCTTTAAGAGATTCTCACGTGGAATTGAAGTCTTTACGCGTGGCAGTTTTTCCGTTTTTAAACAATGAATTTAAATTATCATGAAGCGCAAGTTAAGTCGCCTGATGTGCGCAAAAGGCAGTGCAGAAGTTTGCAGTTTGTCTTTCTTAAAGCATAGGCCTATTCATAAGTCTATTTTTTTTCTTTCTGTACTGAATTTAGCCTATTATTTTGTCACTGTTAGTTTGCATGGGGAGAGAAGCTGTGTCTTCAATTGCCAATGGATAATGACTATACTTGGAAAACGTGTCAAAAAAGGAAAATGATTGAAAGCAAGCCAAGACTTATGTTATAAAGGGATGGTCTGTAGCCCCAAAATTTCCAGTTCTAGTGCCGCCACTGGTGGCCAATTCATGTGTGAACATGATTTCTCATGCTCGAAGACCCACTCTTTCACAATTTGACCCCAATGAATCTTGGCATTGTCATTCCAGAATATGCCTTTGCCATCAGCGATTAAAAAGTCCATTGATGGTTCACTAGTCATTCAGTATATTCAAGAATTCTGCCGAATTTATTTTATGACACTGACCAAATGAAGCAACCCCAGGTCATAACACTGCCTCCAGACGCTCGGCGCGTCAGGTGTGTCGCTTCATGGGCTTCCTTTGTCAGCCTGACGTGCCCTTCACTCGGGAGTTGGGTAAATCTGGACTCATTACAGCACATGTTCTTTTTGCATTGCTCCACGGTCCAATCTTTATGCTCCCTTGCAAATTGAAGTTTTTTTTTTCCCCCCAATAAGCCTCACACATGAAGTTTTCTTGCGGCCACATAGCAGTTTAGTGTCAGTCCTCCAAGCTCTCTTTGCATTGTGCGTTTGGAAATGCTTTTTGCTTCAGAATTAAACAAAGTTTTACTGTTGATTTTCCTCAGATGAGACTTCAGTAAGCATTTCATTGATCCCCAATCAGGATTATTTTTCTCTAACACATTTCTTCTGCGATGTTGACAGTTTACTGCTATCCTTTTAGGATTTAATACATTCTTGGACAGTTCCTGAACCAATTACAACCATTTCAGCAACAGCAATCTCCTTAGCTGCTTCCTTTGCTTGATGCTGGCCAATATTGTGCCCTTCCTGAAATACATTAACCATGAGATAGGTCTTCCAGCATATATATATATATACATATATATATATATATATATATATATATATAAATATATATATATATAAAAACGTGAATTTACGCACTGAATCAGTCAAGATTAAAAGAATTATTGTCAGCTGTAACATATTCATCACTGCAATTAAGATTCAGTCATAGGCCCTTGAGTATTTACTTATTTAAATCCAAACAGATTTTTTTTTTTTTTTTTGGAGGGGGACTGTATATATTGCAGATGTCTTGAGAATTGCAGACATCTTGGGTCAGAAAATCACCAATACTATAATAAGATACCATGTATAAAACTGTAAGATGTTTCGGCAAGTTGCCTGGGAAACGCATCTGTTGTCATCAAAAAGCAAACTCATGGTCCTACAGGTTGGCAACGGGTACTGAAGCTTTTCATTGGGAGGAATATTTCCCTTTGCTTAGGATCCAGTGTTTTACCTTTGGTTTGTGGGTATTCTTTGTTTTTAAACAACAGTACAGATGTTATGGACAGGTTTTTAATTTTTTCTTTACTTGAGGTGAGTCATGGCCCAAAGAAGTGATCACATTTTAGGAGTGATCCGATTCAAATACAGGATTTTTTTTATTTGTGCGGTGTTACATAACAGCACTACTTGTATGTGTTCCACTCATGTGGGGGACTGTTTTGTGAATATTTTGAAATTATCCAGTGGATGAACAATAAATGCATTTATTGTGAACAATATTACTGTCCACTGTATGAGGTTCATTCTGGGAGAACCTTTACTGAATGACTGTGATACATTCCTGTATGCAGGAAATACTGTACATTACATTCTTGTTGAAATACTCTTAATAGGCAGAAACTATGCATATTTGTATAGATGTCCATAGGCAGACACTTCTTATTTGAGCAAACAGAATAGGCTGTTTTATGCAATCAAATCGCTTGCTGCTCATACATATGTTGACAAATCTCATTATATGTACACAGATTTACATTCAGGGATATGTGCTCACTGGCAGTCAATAACTCGCTTTTAACTAAATTGGCCGTTTTAGTCCATTTGGCAGATTATCTTGATAATGGGTCCTAATCGATCCCAAGGAGTGCCGCGTGCCTGTAAGTTGTGTGTTTCCTTCTTTTGTTATGCGTTCATATTTTCGACAGCATACCATTCATACTTCAATCCATCATAAAAGGATGCAAAGTGATGACAGCTTTCTGCACGCAAATACAGCATGGAATACTCATAGCATTTTCAGAGCAAAAATGCTCAGCATTCTCCTTTGATAGTGAATTAGATTGCCGAGGGGAGAATCACGCATGTACCGAAAATTCCCTCAGACAGCTGGCCATTACTGAAGTGGAAATGCAAGCAGAAAAAAAAAAAAATAGGAAATGCATCTATCTGGCCAAAGTGGTGTTCACACTAGCCCTTGGGCTCAGGCTAAAAGCACCCGTGTGTATGTTTAAGAGAGGACAGTTTGATTCGTGATCAATAAGCTTTTCATGGAAGCCCATTTAGCATTTCCCTTTGCTCTCCGCGTGAGAGCCATTTCTTCATCTGTCAATGTCAGTAACTTGCTCACCTACCCATGAGTTTGACTCATTTGGATGCTTAGCTACATTAGAGACCCATTCAGTTCAAATTGTTTGCTATTTACAGTAGTGAACCTACGCCCCAAACAACAGCAAAACAATTCAAGGGATATAGTGCATTAAAATTATGATTATTGGGCATAAAGCAAGAATACAAGAAAATAAATAAATAAATTTATTTTGGGGGGGGACTAATGTCTCAAGTGGCTGTCTCTGAATTTCGGCCAACCTAGCTAAGCAGCCTTACTGATGCCATTTGCAAAACAAACCAGGTCAAAACTAATTTAAGAGTGGGAGGAACCACAGATGAGATAGTTAGCACAGGCCTTTTATGACCTCATTTTTCCTGAAGTTAAAGTGGATAGGTTTCCTAAGTGCTCAACAAGTACCCCACCCTTAGCCAGGTATTGACCTACTCCAACTCAAGCACATCTGCTGCAGTAAATAATGGCCTTGGCTAGCTGTATTAGATGTGTGTGAAATGGAACATAATCTGAAAGCTGGATCTGACTGGGGAATTTTAGAAGAGGGTTGGAAACCTTCAGTTTGGAAGTACACAATAGGACTTTAACATAGTAAAGTATCCAGTGTCGGGCCAGGTCTGACAAAGTGACACAGTACATCATAGGGTGATAAACTGAATCTAGTTCCCTTTTCGACTGGTATAACCTGCGTTGGAAATTAATCAATGCTGCGCCCTATGCTGTCATCTCCCTTTATGAAACGGTATTGAGTATCAGAGGGAATCGCTTCAAATGAAAGTGACCCGGATTGTAAACAGCCTCCATTGTACTTCATTCTGGGTGAGATTCGCACGCTCCCACATCACTTATTCCAGTTGAAATACCTGTTGACGGAGTGCCGTGTCACAGGAAGCTGAGCCTCACATGAATTCGCGTGCAATTTCTGCCCCTTGTTTGTCAAGTACACAAAGTCTTATTGAAAATGCAAATTATATGGAAAGGAGCTCATTATGTATGGCTCCGGTGTTTTTCAAACAGGGAGACATTTGCATACTTTGCCGCAAAATTCTGACTGCCGAGGACCAAGCTCATTGCTGTGTGGAAGAGCTGTCTTGCTTTATGAAATGATTCTTTAATCACATCTAGGTCAGCAAGTATCTGGACTTGAGCTGTTATTTATTTTTCTTATTATTCTTCTGCAGTGAGCAATTCCTCTCTTATATGAAATATTCAACAGCTTAAAAATTAACATCTCTTTTCAATGTAAATTTATCATTTAAATGCAGCTAATACAGATTTAATTGTTTATTTGAAAGAAAGCAGTTTGCAAGATTTATATAATAAATTTCCACATGAAAGGGCAAAGTTATTTTGTGAAGTTGTCCCCAAGTCATAAATTGTAATTAAAGAGCGTATTGCTAGATAGTGGAACAAATGTATCGTTTACAAACAAATAAAAGTAGTTGACAAAGAGCCAATGATATTAACCGCTTTTCAAAGGCCTTTGATAATTGGCTATACATCTTCATAGCATTACGTTTCTGCAAGCTTATCGGGCATACATTTTTCAAATCGAACTTATCAACTCTTTTAATGACATACATTCATGCACAGAGGGAGACGGACTGAATATAACGTGAATTCAATTGGAGGTATTGTATCAGACAGTTACTCACGTTGGTCTGACCGTGATTATGAGAAGTCAGACAGAAAACGAATGGATGTGAGCATTACCCAGAAGGGCCATGTTTACATAAACAACCACCTGTTTTATGTGGAGGAAATGAAAAGTAATGGAGTCTGGAAGTAATAAAAACAAAGCAGGAAACATGGAGAGACATGATAAAAATACAAATTCTGCTCAGTTTTTTCATCAGACAAGCTCAAGACTATCACCCAGAGCTGCAGTCACCTGCTCAGTTCCTGGAGATCTACCATCCGAAAGCTTTTCACGCTCAAAACCTGACAAAACCACACCTCATTCAACAGCCAGAGATTTACAATGAGCTGCTAATTAGCTGATTAAGATGTGGCAAATTGTGTTTGGAGTGGAGACCAACAGGTACAGTAGGTAGATCTCCGAAAGGTCAGTGATCATCGAGCAAGGGCGCATCTTAGTACCCATGCACGTTTCCTGTGTTGCAGGCAGGATTCCTGGAATG
This sequence comes from Gymnothorax reevesii, assembly GCA_029721435.1. Taxonomy (NCBI): domain Eukaryota; kingdom Metazoa; phylum Chordata; class Actinopteri; order Anguilliformes; family Muraenidae; genus Gymnothorax; species Gymnothorax reevesii. The sequence goes on from CM056589.1 coordinate 21,664,261, forward strand.
TTCTAGTCCTCTGGTGAGTTGATTGCTTAATTTAGAAAAAAAAGAAATATCAAACAGTTTTTGAGAAATAATTTTTTGAATATTTTATTCCTAAGTTTCTGTTTCAACAATGTGCTTCAATAGTTTTGGGAGATGAGGTGATCAAATCGATTCAAAATTCAATTCGAAGTGTTCTTATTTTCTGCAATAAATGAGCAAATTCCAGCCATTTAACGCACATAATAGATCATTTAAAAATAATTTCAAATGCCATGACCTCACAAAAACAGCATGTGGACTGTGTCAATGATTTGTTTAATTAGTTTTTTTTCTTACATAGGAAGTACTTCTATTTTGAGTTCACTAGAAGGGATTGTCACGTCAATTTCCACTATCAGTTTCATCCTTTTAAAAAAGCTCTGAACCCTTTCAATTTATAACAAAAACTCTGGTGGGAGATCCTTGAAAAAAATCACATCTCACTGCTGGTGGGCAAATCCTGTCAAGTGTTACAACAAGCACATATCTGTATGAGTTTCAAAGTGTAATCACTGATCACTCACTGATGCCCATTTCTTAAGTCTAGGGACAATCAACCCTGTCACAACCATGAGTACACATTCACGCACACACACTCACACACACCTGATCCAGGATATGGGAGAGTCATCCTTCTCTGAGCTAATCCTCACTTGGGACCATATTTTTTTTAAAGCATCTTGAAATTAGATGATATGGGATTAGTTCAGCCCCAAAATGTATGAGATATACAACATGGGTCGTAGAAATTTGATCTCGGGTCATCTCCGCCCAGTCTAAGACACTTTTGCGCATTTGGGCCCTGGAGCAGTGCGATGGAAATGATTTGCGGGACACGGTACGATGCCTTTGCTCCGGAAAGTGCTTCCCTCCTAATGAATAATGTACCTCTCCGTTCTTCCGAGTCGACCTTTGAACCCTGCACAAACGGTGTGTTGTATACTGGAAGATATCTTTGCTGGAGTATGGCAGCCATGTCACAGATCTGCCAGGAACGACTACGGTAGAGGAAGTCCAGCATGGTTCTAAAATCCTGCACAGATGAATCCACTGCCAGGCCCAACAGAACAGAATATGAACACTCTGATCAACCGGTATATAGCATTAACTCTCGCGGGTGTGAGGTTCCATATTCCAGAACCACCATCTTACATTATTTTATGCTTTCTTTGGCTGTTTTATGTGTGCTGTTCTAAATAAAAGTGATAATCTTCAATGAGTAAATATTCTCCATTCCCGCTTTAGCGTCTCGTTTATTATTTATGCTTTTCATGGCTCTAAATTCAGCATCTCTGGATGAAAGAACGAACACTGCCCAGTTCAAGAAAAATAGCAGTTTCTTTAATGTGCACCTTGGGAAAAAAATACATTCCATTTATGAAAATATACTTCATGCCAATTGTGAATAAAGTGTAATTGAGTGCCAAAATGCACATATCCTAGACAACCGTGACGCAACGCTCAAGTTTTATAACCAGCTGGTTGACTGCAGTCCAGACTGACTGCAGCACAACAAAGGAAAAATTCATATTGTCCCACTGAGACATACACAGTATAAGGGCCATTCTCTTACAGTATTTATTTTGACAGAAATTGGCACTTGTATTGATCATGACAATTTTATGGTATGTTTTGGAGCGAGATGTTTTAGAGACGAAATATGACTCATTGCTGTTATATCAATGCCAGCATGTCAGCACTGCATTTACTGTGTAAATGATATTATATATTTGTATTTTCACATCTAGGGCAGCAGTCATTCACTTTTATTATTTCAATGGATTTTACCATGTGAGTAGTGCACCAGATTTAGCCTGCACTTCCCACTTATCACTGGAAGAATATTCCCAGATGAAAGAACTGAACCAAAATAAAACTAAGAGAAATAAATTTTTTTTTTTTTGGTCCGACAAATGGGCCTTTAGTTATGACTATTTTTGAGGTGCCCCATTAATTTTGGTGTAAGGAGATTTGGGAGCAATATTAGCCAAGTGTCAATATCCAGTATGAATACTACCAGATAGGATGCTTCATTCCAAAATAAATGAATAAATAAGTAAATATATTAGAGTTGTAGTCATTCTAGCAGTACATACTGTAAATGAAACAATGATCACTCCCCAAAAGAAGAAAAAAAATGAAAGAAAGGCTGTATCCAAAAAAAGAATCAAAAGAGAATGTTTTGTGTAAAAAGGGAAAAAAAAAAGAAAAAAGTTTTATTGTTTTGTTTGAAAATTTCCAAGCCAAGCTTCCATTGGATTCCATGAGTGCAAGCTTGTCGGAAAGCTTGAAGGATAGTCTCTGGGGATTCCTGCCTGGTCGGTAGTTGGCAGGTTCTTTCATGCACAGAGCACTCACCGCATAAAGAACGATTTGTAAATCCAAATCACAGAGGAATGGATATTAATTAATGACACCTTTTTTTTTTTCTCTTGACCGATTAAAAAAGAAAAGGCGTAGGAGAAATGGATTCCCTCGAGTTTTACCTGTCAAACTCTGCGAAAATAGCGACGGAGCGAAACGGCGCTAAGTGGCTCAGGTGATTGTGTGGTGCGGGCCATTAATACGGGCAGGCGATTTGTGCGCTGATGCTGCGGGGCTGTTTATTAGGAAGTGTCACGGAGCCCAAACATGACAGAGTCGGTAGAAAAGGTCAGGGAGGTAACGCATTCGACTTTTGCTCATTAGACCGTTGTTTTGAATGCTACTTATGCGTACGTTAAGACAGATTATAGGAGAATTCACAGCTCGCCTTTTCTTGCCTCTCATTTCTTCTCTGGCTGCTTTGTTATTATTTCTTGAACTTGTTGCTCAGTCTACGCTATAAGAACACAAAAAAATGTATACAAAGGATAGAGAGAGGCGGGGAAAAAAGCTGCTATTTCACGAGCAGCTGGATTCGAACAGTCACAAAGATAACGACTCATCTGAGAGGAGATGAAAGACCCCTGGTGGCTAGGAAATCCTGTGCAGAATCCAGATAGGATGTTTACAACAAAAGTCTGCACTATAAAGGAAACATTTGGCCTTGAGGTTGTCAGACCACAAATAAGTGATTTCAATGTTTTAAAAAGAACAGTCTAACGGTCACGTTACTAATTTTTTTGTAACTGAATGCGATAGAAATAAACACATTTGTAATTTTGAGGAGCAGATTGGAATAATGTAAATATGTTCTACAAGTAAACACGATTAAATAAATAAATATAAATGCACTTGCTATGTGCGTTATATTTGCTAATACAGCATGTTATGTCAGTTTCTTTTTTCTTTCTAAACATTAGCAATGTTTCCTCGAGAGAAAGATGTACCGCATGGTTCAGTCATTCATGTTTCTCAGTGTGGCACAAGGTAAAGACAGCTTACTCCTGAGCGTCTGCTGTCTCGTGGCTCTGTTTAGGGATTGGCTTATTACTGAAACCCCAGAGGGTTAAACTGCATCCCACAGCTGTGCAGCTCCGGAGATATGGTGCTAACCTTGGGACAGTTTTCAGATAGGAAAATGTGAGAAAATAAATCAAAATAAAGATGTACGAGCTGGGAAGGCAAAGTGCTCACTGACTTACCTCTCACTAAGCTTCTGGATTGGGGGCCCTTGAGAGAGATAAGTTCCCCTAAGACTGTTAAATGGCACTCTGTCCTCTCAAATGGACACTTACACTTTTACAACAATCAACAAAAAATGTTTTTTCCATTTTTCATCCCTTCAAAACCACTTTAACATTAGCATGGACACAACATCTCAAAGCTATCAAGAGTGCATTTGAGTCCCAGAATTCACCATTTTGCCGAATTGTTTCTGAAATGAGCTTGGCAGGATATAGGCAGTGTATTTATTTATTTATTTGTTTATTCATTTATCTATCAAATTTTTTCCTCACATTCTGAAATTTAGGGGGTAACATATGCAGTGGGTGGCCATCTGTTGTATATTACACTGACCGCATTACTCATTTTGAATGCAGCGTATTGTCATTACCTGCTATGTGATTACACTTAGTTATTGGTATTTTTCCCTTTTTTTGCATTAGTTCAAGTATTAAAAAAAGTTTGAACCAACCAACCAAATGAAGTGTGTCATATATTTTTTGAGATGGGCTGTTGTTTATATCAATTCCAGTCGGCATTAAAAAGGACAAAACTGCTTTTAAATGGACACAGGGCAGGGAATAAATATGTTTTACAGTCGAGTATTTTGTATAATGCGAAACTTGAGGAAGGAATAGCTTTGTGGTCTCCAGCTGCTCGTAAAAACAGTGATGAAAAATAAAATAACTTCTTTTTTTGCCTGCCCGTAGCAGTGGATATTTTGCTGATGGCTTTATCTTAAATAACTCGCTGTGGTTTATGCTTCCAGATTTAACACCATTGGCCTTCACATTCTCACAAAAAAAATTCACTTTCCCATCATGGCATTACTTAGTGGGCTCCCTGAAATTACCAGGGGACGGCAAACGGTCCTGTCTCGTTTAATTGGTGCAGACCCTACGGGCGCAGTCGATTATCATATTTCCTCAATGAAGCACAAATCAGATGAGCACCCCATGTGAAATGCTCGCTACCAAGAACAAAAGACCAGAATATGAGAATTTCCATCCACTCGAGGCCTGGTAGAGAGGGAATATGCCCAGCCAAGCTTAATGTTTACCTTCCAGGATTTCGCAGCTCAATAACATCAACACTCTGGTGTCTGGAACATGGGACCACAGCAAATAATGCGATTAATTCACCATGACTTTTGAATACTGAATGAGGACACCGAAAATAAAGGGAATGACAAACAATGGCTTCATGAAATAAGAGGAAACCTTCTCAGAAGGAGCCTAGGCTATATGCTCGAGGTGTTTGCATCGCTCTCGATTCCCCATGGACAAGCAGGGGCTTCCATGCCCGTGTTTCTGAACGTGGGCAGTTTGGATCTTGAGCGCACTGCTATCGCCAGGGCCCAGGCGTATAGAGCAGCTCTGTTTGAGTTCGTGTTGCTGGGCTGTGAGCCCTTACACCTGGCCGAGGCTGAGGCACGTTAATCCTTCTCTGGCAATGTGCCTCTGTTAGGCCTTATAGCTCCACGGTCAATCCCCGCTCTCTTGCATTTCCCCATATCTGCTTCTGTTTCGTTGCTAAGCGTTACCGCAGAAACTGCGTGACGGCAAAAACCCTCCCTCACCCTGGCTTGAAGTGCATGGCAACTGCCACTCATTCCAAGGAAGATAATTAATTTGCCTTGTTTTGGCTTTGGTCTTGCGCGTGTGTGTCTGTGTATGTGTTTGTGACTGTATATCGACAAAGCAAACGTCAGGTTGGATGTTCTAGTGATTTATTGGTATTTCTGTTGAAGTAAATCAATGCCAATGATGTGATAAGGAACTGCTCGCAGTGCAAATGTGAAGTCCAGCAGACACAATTGAAATTCTTTTCATGACTGCAAGAATATTCAGTGTGCATGACTGAATTCATAAATCTATGAAGCGTTACTTATTCGCTAAACACACAAAGTATACAATTAAATAAAGGAAATAATATCCAGTGGTGAAAAATGAATTGCTGTTACCAACTACCTAAAAGGGTGACTTGTTCTGGCAGAAATAATTGGCCGTGAAACCAAATTTCAAGAAAAAAAAAAACATCTGTTCCTTCAGAATGCATTTAAGTCAAAACACCTAGTGTTCCAGCCTCCCCAACAAGATTGTTTTGGCTCGGTGGATCATCTCTCTTTGGACATCAACATCTGTTAACACTGTTCAGAGAAATACAGTTGGCGAGGTTGCATAAATACCTGCAGGGTAGTAACCGCAGCTCCATTAACTGTCTATGTGAGAGAACACAGAGGACTCTTTCCAATTCTGTTCACCTTCCAGGCTGCCTCTGTTTCAGCCGATTCATATAGCTACAGCTTACTGTAGGCAGAGTGCATTTGAGTCTGTCAGTAAATCAGGTACATCATGCCAGTTGGCTGTAGAAGGAAGTATGGGTCCAGACAGTAAAAGTCATCCCCAGTATTTCGTTCCAACACTCGGATTCACTAATTAGCGCACTTATTCAGCCAGGAGGTAGCGCTAATTAGCAAAATCGGCAGGCTGGGTTCATGGTTGGAACAAACACATGGCAGGAACTTTTGCCTTTCTCCGTTGGTAAGTGTTCCAGGGTGCACCGGATGCAGCCAGCGCACACTTTTGTTGAAATGTTTAGTCAATCAGAAAGTGTGATAATGAAACGTGTGGATCACTGCGAAGCGAATGAAAGTTAGAGGCAGCTGTCACCACTTGTTATGCAAAACAATAAGTGCAGATGAAGGGCAACCAATTCTAAAAAACCACTGAGGCAAAATGTGTTTGAATTCATGCGCAAAAGTCTGACAGAAGCAGATGGTTTGAAATTAATTTTCAATAATAATGTAATTTCCACAAACAGAGCTTTGTTTGTGCCACTGAGATGTCAATTTTTAAAAGGGATAGCAGCGTTTTCTGCTCTGGAAAAACTGGTCATTTCTTCCGGGTGAACTATCTCTAAAATGCATCAACGATTGCCCCCAGTAACGGAGGAACTTTTTAATAGCAACTTTTTGTTGTTTATAAAGAGACAACCAATACTGTTTCAGGTCTGATAAATTAAGACAAAACTTGAAGCACTGGCAAGATTTGTTACAGAATTTAAAAAAAACTTTCACCTGTATATGATTATTAGGAGACATTATTATTTGTCTTTTTTTCCCACAATACTTTGTGGTTAGTGACTGAACACTATTTTGTTTGTCCCGATAGTCGTCCTCTCTCCATCACAGAATTTGCACTGGCCACATTGTGCTTGTGTGATTTAGTTCAACCTCTCTCTCTCCTTTCGTGCAATGACCTAGAGCCGTGACCTTGACCACTGGCTTATTTAGATTTATTCACTTCTCCAATTACCTTGTAGACATGCTTCTTTTGCAAAGATAAGGCTATTGCCTTTGTATGTTATCATGTATCAAGGTTGGCGCATGCATAATGAGTCCGCTGATAACATCACTATCATCAGTCATTAATTGATTGTGGGCGTGGGCACTGTTTTACCAATGAATATTTCAAATGGGCTGCAGATTGTGACGTTACACAACTTTGTGATTGTCACGACCGGTGCGCTAGAAGGTGGGCACCAGTGTAAGTAATGAGCGTAGACGATTCAGATGCGAAGTAAAAACAGGACTCTCAGTGACAGAAGCATGGCTTCAGTAAAACAGGATTTCATACCGGTACAATTAGCGAATAACAGTCTGGCATGAACAGGAATTCTGGCAGAGGGCAAGAATCAGCGTAGAACCCTGAACACTCCTCAGCCATTCTAAGGCTTCATGTCTAAAAGCTGGGAGAACACGGGTATATATGCGCAGACGAGGGTAGCAACAGGTGAGAGTGACAAACAGAGGTAGGAGCAGGAGAGGGCTGGTGGTTAATACTCTGGAGAGGCTGAGCGCCTCAGAGTGGAATTGGAGGAGTGACACTGATATTCAGTTCCAAATTCAATTTAGGACAGCTCTCCTGGACACGCGCCGCATTTGTATTGGACAAAAACGTCATAATTTTTGACAGTCTCCCTCACCAACTGAAATCATTTTGTAATTTTTGTGGAAGATACACCGGCGATTCGGGCACCAACGAGTCCCTTTTGAACTCTACTAGTATTCTCATCCTGCTTGGAAGACTTAAGTATGGCTGGTTAGATCCCTCATAAGTAGACACACTCTGCTCATTACTTAAATGATGCATTTTACTAGTAATTTCAATAAAAAGCAATGTTTGCTGTTGATGCTTCTGTAGTTGTGGCTTATATTATAGTCTCTATAGGAGTGTTTCCAGAAATTTTTCTACCTATGGTGGATTTAGCTGTTCTTTGTCATTGTTGGGAATAATACAGTATGTACTCCGTGCAGTCATACAACCTAAAATGAGAACCTATCAGTAAAATCAACCCCATATTAGAATTAGCCAATAACATGGAGGAAATTTATTTTGATACGATCTGCGTAACACAATCTATCCATGAACCACGTCAGGGGAACCACGAATAGGGGAAAAATGTTGTGGAGTCACTTCTTGTCAGCTAGTAATGTAAGAGAAATCCATGAGAATATGCTGTGGCTGTGTGTAATGAACCAAATAATGGGTATGTTTTAAAGAAGTCAGTAAGGCCAACGAAACAAACTAAAATAAATTTTACAGCCTGTTTCATGACACATGGATATGAAATCAAAATAAAAACCCAATTCCATGTAAGCGGCTGGTATTTACCCAGTAAACGCTGATTATTAAACAGTGTACAAGATGAAGTGTTCGCAAAAATTACAACGCCAGTTCAGTTTACAAAGCATTGTGTACAGCATATTGCGATGCACCATGGCATCAAATGCTGAAGCGTGCCATTCACATACTGACAAGGTGATTTTGCAGAATCTCAATATTAAACCAACATTGATTTACATCTTAAGCCTCTAATGATCTCGACAGAATACATAATTCATTGGCCCCGCTTACATTTTACGTATTCTAGCACAAATAAAACCATCATTATGGGCGCTGGCTTGGCTACAAGGTTAATGAGCAGGGTAAAGCACATGCATATGCAAGTTATGGAGATGAAATTAGACTACGTGATTGTCTGCTCATGATTATAAGCTCCGTCTCTTAGGACAGTCACCTCCCCGAAAGCATTAAAATGCCAGAGTTATGCCTCCTTTCCTCCAAGGAATGACTTGCAGGTGGAAGTCAGGAAGCCATATGATTGGAATTAAGTTGCCTTGTTTTCCTAGGGCCTGTGTCGTGTAGAATTAAAAAAAAAAATGACAGTGGCACTTTCTCCTGTGATCTGGAAAAACCTAGTGTATTTATCAATAGCAAAGTTTCTCACAACTGAACAAAACCCTTTGGATTCTGGACTTTTTCTAACCGGAAGAAATGATTGAAACCTGATTTTGACAGTTGAAATAACACTAATAGCTATTGTACTAAGATTTTCATCACTCTTAATTGCCGCAAATGAGGGTCAAACTCAGTTTCTCCCAAAAGTGACAGATGCACTAGGTTTTTCCAGATCACAGAAGCTTTACAATCAGGCCGCAACATACAGCATAATCTCTCCTGAGTTACCATGTAATCTTCTGAATCATGTACCATTGCAGCACATATATACCCCTATAAATGTGTACATATAGGAACTTTGGAACAAGATGAAAAGTTATTAATTAAGGGGTCAGCAAATTTGACTCAGGAACACTAACTAAGGTTGTAACCTTATTTTAACCACAGCAGAAGGGATAATTACCCCAAAATCAGTTTTTAAAAAAAGTGTCTATCTCTTTGTTAGTAATGAAGTCATTTTTGAATGAAATCACACCAACTTTATTGCATCATACACAAGTCATCACTTCATCTTCCCAAAAACATCCAGATTTTTTTTCCAGTTTTATGGTCATACTGTATTATACAATAGTGATTGAATTGGTAGTTAAATTCTAATTAACAATATATAAATTCAGAAGAAATTTGCCCTAAATTCCTCCCAAATGTCCAGAGTATTGCTCAGTAAGCCATACGTACATACAACCAACCTTGTAATAATGGGTAACCAGTAGTTAAAATAAATAAATAAATAAAGTTCTTAATAAGATCTCAAATTGTTAGCCCCTTGATCCATAACTTAACATCATATACCCCTATATTGACATGTATCAGTATGTATTGTGCCGAGATACCTTTATTGAAAAAGATTACATCTTAACTCTGGAGTAATGACACGGTACATAGCAAGCTGTAACCTAAAGTGTTACCAAATTAACTGGAAAACTGTGCAGTGTAAAACCTTAAACAGCTCTTTTCAGTCCAGATCTCTTGGCTTTACTCAGTGCATCATTCAGTTAACTTAGTGTTCTTACTGACTGATACAGCCTGCTGTCCCAAGTAGGACACTACCAAAGTAATCCATATAAATACTCCTTTTTTTTTTTTACAGTTAGTGCATGTTTTAAGTTGGTCTCGGGAATAGCTTAAGAAATAAAACAATCTAAAAACAAGATGTTAAGGGCAGGTTGTTTACCATTGTTTGTTTTTTCCTTAATGTGTGAAAATCAGGTTTATAATTGTGGGTGGTTTTATTGCCAGCACAATCTAAAACCAAGTTCAGGTGAGATAAACACAGCATATTGAGGAAACAAATATAGTAATAAAAGTGCTGCAAATTTTGAGGCAGAACATTATATTTCAGAAACGTGGATTTTAATAAACTCTCACGTAAAGTAAAAGCATTCCAGTGTATTTGTAGGTATTCATTTGCTGATAGTACTAGATTCGAAATAACAGGTAAAGTTCATAGCAGACTAGTGAGTTCATCTGGTGTCATGCATTTGCTTTCTCCTGAGCACAGAATATTGAACTATACCTTCAATATTCATATCCCTGCCCAGTTGCAGCGCTGGCAGTCTGCGCGCATATAGTTAGATTAAGCACAAAATTTGGAACCATTGTCTTCACTAAGTGCTATTACACAAGAGAAATGTGCCCAAACTTTTGATTGGTTCTCTTTATGAAGGAATGAATCAATCAATAAATCAGCGAATAAATGAGTTAGGTTATGGTGGTGGATGCTGCTTGATGATTATGAAATTGTCATTTCCAGATAAAATATGTGACAAGACAACCATACTTTTTTACCATATGGCATTCATTCAGGCTGTAGAAGTGTGAATGACATCTGTCATTCGACTGGGGAATTGCTAATGTGGCAGATTAAAGTTTGCATGACTGCATATTACACAACAAAGTCTTAATGTAAAAAAAAAAAAAGAAAAAGAAAAAAAGCACAATCTGTCGAAGTGTCGTGATTGATGCGACGGCAGAATGACAAGCAAAATCAATACGTTCTTCAATGGTAGAATTGCTTTTCAAACTTTTCTCAAACTTCTGCATTACTATATTATGAACTTTGACATGAAAGTGTTTAAACTTGTGCACACTGAAAAATTATATAATAACTCTTCAGGGCTTCCCCGAGAGTAATTAAATGAACCTTCAGCCATGTTTGGTAATAACCGCAGTTAGAGAGTAGAGCTCATAGCAAAAGATTTTTTCATAATTTGTGAAAACTTTGAAGAGTTTGACCTTTTAAAAGTTCTCATCTCAAAAGAAAAAATGAAGGCATTTCCTGTACATCGGGCTTTGGTTCTCTCACTCCTGTTAATCCCAAAAATTAGCGTGAGAGACGTGAGAGAGGAAGATTTCTAGGCCCTGAACGAACAATTGAGAGCATTCTGACTTCATCCTGACCTTCGCTGTCTGCTTCCTGTGACATGAGGAATTCCAGGAAAGAGCAGTCCTGTCCTGACTATTTTTCAATACATATTGAGAAATCCAAATATCCCCAACCATTCTGAGAACAATTAACAGCATGCATGCAGTATGCACAACAGTTCAGTCTTGAAATTCTTGCCGTAGCAACGTGGCTGACTTAAGCGACCGTGTGTCATCTCTCCAAACCAATTACATGTGCACACATCATATCAGTAACGATGTACTCTTTTCAGAGAGAGAGAGAGAGAGAGAGAGTGAGAGAAAGAAAACAGCTAATCAGACTACCGCTAAGTTGCTGTTCTTGCTTTGTTAGCTTTGCATGTTCCTGTTGCAGCTTACTGTTGCTTCTTTTTTTGCCGTGCAAACTCGGTTGCTGCTCTTGCTGGATGTTTGTTTTTGCTCCTTTTGCAGCTATTTGCAATGTTGTTCAGCCACCAACACCCCACTTCCCACCTGTTGTATAGATGCTCTTGTGTATTGGGGGGAAATGGAGTCATTTCCTTTTGAGGTAGATGTACCTTCAGCCTGTATTTAAGGTAGAGCACGAGTATGTGCACCAAATACCCAAAGCAGATCAAATCAGCAACAAACGTGCAACATCATACTCAATGAATAGCTTTTCATTTTTATAAGTGAGATCTCTGAACTGAAATGCAGTTCTAACAGCAATAGTACTCGCGGTGCTTCCATGAGTCATAGTGCTATTGGGAGTTGTGTTTATGATCCAGTCCAGGGATCAAGTGCAAAGGCAGAGTATAATCCAACAGTAGGGTTTATTGATAGTAATAAATTAATAACAATGAAATGGAATCCGGTGGAAGATAGCACAGTTCAGTTCTGATGTAGTGGGCAAAGTGAGGAGGATTTGCCATTCATTAGCCAGTGGCTTTCTTGGATGACACTCAGGGGCATGTTTCCCAAAACCATATTTGCTAACTAACCTAGCAACTTGTATAGTTCTTCTATTCGCAGTCAGTGGTTCCAACTATCTAAGTTAGCATCTGTGCTTCTGGGAAACACACCCCAGATGGAGTGAACAATTTGCATCTTGCGCCCTCGCTTTATACCTGGCTGTGTTCTGATTCATAGTTACCCCACCTCTTATATGAGTGACATATTTTTTTACCCTCTTTTTAGTTACAGGTTATTGGATTGCAATTTGATATATGTGCTAAGAACCAGTCAGTGCTTACTAGTAAATTACAAGGAAATTAAAACGTAAAACATAATCTTTAATGATAGTAAGTTATGGACGTTTCCTTCCTAGTTCAAGCTTTCAAGCCTTTCTCACAGTCGCTGGTCTCCAGACTGTGTTCCTGTTAACTCCCTCCCAGTCTGTTTTTCTGTCCGGTTTATTAGGAACAAGCTTTAAATCCTTCTAACAGTAAAACAAAGTGTAAAGTGTAAACTCCACCTGGCTGTTATTCCGGAAAGCCACTGGCCAGAGATTACATCTGAGCGGAACTGTTCCATTCTCCCTTGGGCCCTGTCTTACTGTTACCGTCTTGCTGTCAATAAAATGAACCTTAGTGAAAGTTCAGTCAGGAAGACTCTCTCTCTCGCGCACATCAACTCTGTTTACTTTATTCACGCATGTTCACTCGTAAATCTCCGCAGTCAATGTCCAGGGCTGTCAGTTGAGCAGTCAGCTGGCGTACCAGCTGATCTCTTCTATCCAACCAGGGCACACCTCTGTCGCATTGCTAGCCAATCGTTCTGCTGCCGTCTTTTAAAAAAAAATGTAATTCTCTCTACCCTAGTTCACCCATGCTGCCGTTCGCTGAGATTGCTCTGCTCTTTCAATCGACACCCGCCATTTCTCGCATACGCACTGGCCGCATCATCCAGTCCACGCTTCGGCCTCCACGACCCTATGCGTGTTTAACTCGTGTTGGCTTCAGCACAAGCTCCTTTTACCACAGGCTGATCACCTCCATGCCATGCCGCATTGCTGCAGTAATTCATGCAAATGGAGCCCTTACCATGTATTGAGTGCTGTACATGTTCAAACTTTCATAGTCCATTATTCCAGTCTTAAAAATCTTAAATAATGATTTAAGATTTTTTGATCTTAAGTAATGTACTGTTTCTCAGATCCTGAATTTTGGGTTTTCACTGGCTGTCAGTTGTGATCATCCGAGTTGGAAGAGGTGGACATTTGAAATGGTTGTTCTGCGTGTATAGTATGTACAAGTGTGTGTATATATAAGTATAATATGAGCTTCACTTTTGAGTCGAGTTACTGAGATTAATCGTGTTTTGATGATGTTCTGGTTTGCTGAGATGCTCCGGTGTAACACCAGAATATAACATGCATGGAGGGTGACTGGTCAAGTTTCAAAATAACAGACTCATTGGACTCAAAAGTAGCCAGCGCAGATTTACCCATGTTACGAAATGGGCCAATCAAAGTATTATTTAAAAAAAAAAAGCTCATCGTTGTAGCGCGTAAATTTCAGGCTCGGTGTTCATTCAGTGCGTGGTAGGTTTAAAATAACAAGGCTTATTTCGTCGGATTCTGTGGATTTCCTCTTTCATTTGATGCATCGTGGCACAGATCCAGTGGAAGTGCTTGCAATAGAGCTCTAATATGCTATGTTTTACTAGACGCTTCTGTACTTGATTGGTCCTTGGATTGTGTTCGGTTTAGGAAACTGCCATGAGTTTTATCAGAATTCATCTCTTGAGCATATGCAAAACGAAGATGATGCATTTAGGTATTGTGCTGCATTTGTCATGCATATTAATTGCCCTTGGTCTGGGGGCCCACGGTCAAAAGAGGTTGCAATTGTTTTGTAGCCTATATATCTTTTTCAACTGATTTGCATATTTTCCCCAAAGTCACACATCCAATTCCCAACTACTGCGTTCGGCCTCCTGCGTGATGTTACATCCCTGGATGAGGGCCGCCGCCTGATTTGAAATTGTGGTCAAAACCATCGACACATTGTATCGGCATGTTGTTTTTCTATAGTCTGGTTTGTTCCTCCATTTCTCTTTAGTTTTTACCATTGCTGCCCTTCCATTGGGTTCGGTCAGGTCAGTGGTTTGCATGTAAATGGCCTCGGTCTTTGCCCAAGCTCTAATTCTCAGCACTGCACAAAATTCAACCATTACCGTAGCCTGTTCCATTTGTAGCATGTTCTGGCATTGCATAAGTATCGCAGTTCTGTGCGACAGTGAAGCCGCAGTAAACATCATTGTCAAATGTCAGGGCGGCACAGTGGTTAGCATGGCTGCTTCTCAGCAAGAAGTCTGTGGGTTCAAGTCTGGCCTGAGGCCTTTCCACGAGGAGTTTGCACATACTCCCTGTGTTTGCGTGGGTTTTCTTTGGGTACTCCAGTCCCCTCACTAGGTTCAGCTTCTTCTTCTGCCTTATTTAGATTTTGCGAGGTTCTACATGAGTAAGGGTCTCGCTTTCTCTGCTCTAAAACTGCATGATTTACGGGAGGATGTTTTGTGTTTCTCTGCTTTTGCCACTAAAACTTGTTTCAGTGAGTAGCTACTGTTTGCGCATCTTTTGCAATTATTTGTAACTGTAATATATACACTGCCCGGCCAAAAAAAAAGTAACCGTTTGGAAATTAATAAACAAATTCTGTAATTGGATCTTTATTGCAGTTTTTTATATGTTTCAACTGGCAGTAATCATTTTAACCCTGACAATTGAAGCGCGTCGCTACTCATTTCTTAAAAAATCATGTCGGAAGACGCATCCCCAGATGGTGGAAAAGATGTTACAGTATTTTAGAACAGGCAAGTTATTGGCCTGTATTTAGCAAAGAAAACCATGAATGACAAAAACAAGTATGAGGAATCATTTTCACAAACAAATTTGCCACCACAAAGTCCTGATCTTACACACATTAAAAGTTATTGGGATGTGCTGAAGAAAGACCACCGAGTGGTTCAACCATTATGTCGAGAAGACAAGATCTCGGCCAAAAATTATGGCATTTCTGATCGAAAATAAATGTTCTGGCATTGCATTTAGTTATCAAGACAATGACAAGATGAATATGCACTGTAACCAAAGCTACAGGGGTTCCAACTAAATAATTGAGTGTGCGACTTTTTTGGCCGGGCAGTGTATGTCTGTCTGCTCGTATAATTCAACAACTGCTGATCAGATCATCTGGATTTTTTTACATGTCATAGGTGTCCACCGTTTCTAGGTCCTTCCCTGAGATGATCTGGATCCGGATCCAGATCGGGATTTGAGAACCGTTTTCTGAATTTTTCTCCATACGTCTACTTGTCAGCCCCTATTACTCAAAAAAAAAAAGTGCTTATCGGTCAACTTAATTTTACTTTTAAAAAAAGTTTTACTCACTGTCACCACTGCAAATGCCTTAAGGGGCGAGGGTCTGCAGTCTGTGATTGTCTTGTTCGTCATTGGTTGATGTTTGTCACTTTAAATTCCACTATATAAGAGGTGTAATAGCTGGGGTTCAGTTGGTTGCAAGATGTTTTGACGCATCTTTTCCGAGCCTAATTCTAATAGCCCCCAAACAATACCTGGATCATTTGTTAGGAATAAGTACTGCTCTTCAGCGGCTATGCTTGGCATACGTACGGCCTCCCTATCAACTAGGCGGCTGGTCATCTTCAGCATGCGCATCCAACTTTCACACCGAAGCATCTGCAATCTTCAAAGCCCAAAGACCCCTGAAGCCTTTTCAGTACAAGGACACGCAAATTCGTCACACTTCAAACTTCCAGGTTTTCAGGAGCCTTAGCCTAAAAGCCAGCTCATCACCGGTTGCAGTCCCCTCTAGGTTCAGCCTCCCCCGCAGCCATATTCAGATTCCGCTGCGTTCTGCGTGAGAAAGGGTGTCACTCTCTCTGCTCTAAAACTGCATGATTTTGCTGGAGAATGCTTTTTTTTGTTTCTATGTTTGGCCACTAAATCCTGTTTTAGTGCTGTCTGCGTAATTATTCGTCATCCTGCTGATGTTCGTCACTTCAAGCTCTGAGGTCTGGAAGCTGGTGTTCAGCCTGGTGCTAGAAGTTCTGTCCCATCTTTTCCAAGCCTATTTTCCAATCCTTCTATTAAGCTGCTGCTCAAAGGTATTGTCAAGGTTCATCCCCCGAAATTGGATGATAGACCACCCATCATTCTCTCCGTCTTGCATAGGTTGCTAGTAGTCCTGAGACATAGGCTGCTCTTCAATTCAATACGCTTTTGGATTGTTTTTTTTTTTCCTTTTAGCATTACGGGTTTTAAGGAGTGGCGAATCTACCACTTCGAGCTCATTTGATCCATTGAAAGCCGTCACTTACTCCATTTGACCTTATCTCCGGACTTTTTCAGTCTTCATCTGAAACATTCTAAAGCCGGCGATGGTCGCGTTATTGCTCACTCAGGTTCTCAAATTTGCCTTTTTAGATCCATGTTCAAATATTTAAAGATTAGGTCTTTGTCTGAAGCCGACTCTCCCCTCTTTCTCACCCCAGACAGTAAACCCATGGCTGAATCCTGGTTTAGCTCCTTTTAAATCAGACCCTATTGAGTTGCTATTTAGCCCCTGAGCATTATTTAGGTCATTCCTTCAGAATGGGTGACACTACTTCGGCGACTGGGCAAGAAATATGTAGAGCCTCTCTCCAACAACTGGGTCGCTGGTCATCGTCTGCATATGCATCCTACGTGCGCTCTGATGCATCAACAATCATCGAAGCCCAAAGATCCCCGAAGCCTTAACAATTCATGGTAAGCTTGCAAATAACTGGTGGTTGGTGGTTGGCTTTTGGCTTTTTTGTCACACGCTAATTCCATGTGGGGTTCGCAGTCCCATAGCCAATGCTGGTTTTCGTGTTTTCGCAAGCAGGGCTTTGCAGCCCCTAAGTCATTGCTGGCAACAACGTCCCACAAAAAAAAAAAAAATCAGCATATTAGCCAACACAGGCTAACATAAAAAAATGCAGCACAATAGTCAACACAGGCTAACATAAAAAAAATGCAGCATATTAGCCAACACAGGCTAACATCGAAAAAAAAATGGAAGCATATTAGCCAACACAAGCTAACGTCAAAAAAAAATAATAATGCAGTATATTAGCCAACACTGGCCAACATCAAAAGAAAAAAAATGCAGCATATTAGCCAACACAAGCTAACATAAAAAAAATGCTGCATATTAGCCAACACAGGCTAATGTTGACAAAAAAAAATGCAGCATATTAGCCAACACAGGCTAACGTCGAAAAAAAACAAACAAACAAAAAAAAAAAAACGCAGAGCTTTGCAGCCCTTAACATTTCTGGCTTATGTCTGGAATTATTGTTTAGACCTCTTTGGTTTTCTGTCAGGCTCATCACGTTTTCTTCTCTCAGCAGCCCGTGCTCCTCCATCTGTTTTGTTGCTCCTGCTTGGTGAGTATTCCTTCCTTTCTTTGGGGATTCATCAGGCTGTGCTTCCGGGGGCTTCCATCCTTCATTTTGGGGGATTTCCTGCCGCAGCTCCAAGCAGTGCTCCTGCTCTATGAGTCTTCCCGAAGAGTCCAAGTGCCAAAGACTTGTTTGATTCTTAGCATGTTACTCCTTTATGCTCAAAACATAATAAATATTTTTCTGATTTCACTCCAGTCTCTCCTGATTGAACTGAAGCATTAGATTGTACTCTGTCTCCGCACTTGATTCCTGATCTGGATTATAACACTTCAGTACCTAACCCGAAGAAGCGTTTGCCAATATTTTTACGAACACAAATTTTACTTTACTTTTCATAAAAAAATAATGTTGTTCAAACCACAGTGCTTCACACAAAAATGGTGACCATTTTTGACATATTCGCTATGGTTTTGGGGAGTAATTGTGAGTGGAAAGCAAATTTCAGAAATAATCCATCTTACTACAATGGTTTTTATGTCACTTGTGTTGCTGTTTGAGAAATGCACCCCAGCTAAGAGCTGATCCCAAAGGATTTTATGCACTGATTGCTTGTCATTGAGAATCAATTCACTATTTTTACTTGCATTTCATGGAACCTTTTAAAAATGTATTAAGACAAAACCACGACCTTTTAAAGTTAATTCCTCATACCCATCAGTTTGTGCTTCTATCTGCCTCAGTGGAAATACTGTGACATTTAGCTTGTTTTCAGAATTCAACAAAGAGTGGGATTGTTCTATTTCTTTTAGTGAAATATAAACAATATCTTCCCCCAGATATTGCGTGTAGTTATGTGTAATAAGCAACTGAATCGGTAACCATGACTCTGAGGTAGGTAAATGCCATAGTGCATTAAAACATTTCTTTTCCTTCATCATGTGGCTCATGTTTTGCATCATTTCACTCCTCTACAACCCACTGACTCATGATGAATAAACATCGCCTGAAATACATATGCCACACAATCTATGTTCCACCGAATCCTTATCAAAGCTACCAATGCTGCTGAGCCTTGTGAGAGAACAGCCTTTGTCTTGCCTTACGTTCACAACATGCATTTATTTTTTTTCCCAGAGCAAAAATCAGTGAGAAGAAGACATTTGGCAAAACATGTAGTATCATTTTGTAATGCGTCTTTGTACTGTTTGCTTAATGCTGTGACGCCAGCTTTATTTCGGGGTCTTTTTTAGAAACAGTGTGACATAAAGAAAATCTAATTCCAGAACTGCTGCCTTAACTTCCTCTGAAATTGACACAGAAACGGTTTGAATCTTTGTTTTGGAGAACTGTATGCAGAAAGCTGTGACATTACTTGCTACATTATTTGTTCGTAACATTAACCTTTAGAGTGCTGAAATAAATTTTTTTTAAATTATACTTTTTTTAATTTATTTGATTTTATGTTTTTTTTTTATTTGTCATGTTTATTTTGAATATGTTAACCAAACAGAAATAATTTGCAAGGTCAGTGGGTCAGTGATATAAGAAAAACATGTCAACTGAATAAAATATTTAAAACAGACAAAGGATATATATATATATATATATATATATATATATATATATATATATATAATGTAAGCATATTCGAAAAGGAGTGAGTAAAAGTATGACTTCCATGCCTCTTATACATAATTGTCAAAAAGGAAAATACATTTCATATGTACATCAAAATATATCTATCTAATGTTTAGTAATCTGTATCTACACAGTACACATACACATACCCCCACATACTTTTATATTCCTCTATATACATACACACATGCCCACGTACATACGCCACACATACCACACATATCTGCATGCATGTGTGCGTACATACATACCTCCATACATAAATGCATACATGAATGCAAGCAGGAACATTTGCATACATACATGCATACATGCATATGTACATACATACTTAAGTGCATGCACGTGCATATACGTGCCTACAAACATACATGTAACATGTTAATACAGAAAATACTACACCCCCAACATGTGAAAATAGTACAACACCTTTGCAGTATATCCCCCCTCCTTTAATGTACTTTTGTACCTTGTGAAAATCATATTTTTGTACATTATTTTTAACTGGTTTTTGCTTGGACATTGCTTCAATTCCTCACTTAGACGGTTTCATAATTCCACACCAGAGACCCATACACAGAAACTTTTCATCCTGGCACGTATGCTTAAAGTTGTGAACATTAAATTGTCTTGTGCTGTTGAAAATCTATCATGTGGCAACAATAGGTTTGCAACAAACAGCTTTGAATTTAATATTTTACATAATTGTGCGTTATTGTTTGTACTGTAATGTGAATAGAGGCCACTGTATGGCACTATTTACCTTTTTTTTTGTTAAGCCCAGACTGGAGCTAAGTTTGGACATGTTCTGGGCATGTCTGAAACAAGTCCCAGAGAGAGAAAAAAAAAAAAAGTCTAAAAGGTGGGTTCAAGGAGAAGGATACTTGTGACCAGACCTGTCATTCTGTTCAAGACCTGTGAAGCTTTTAGTGGATTTCTGCCTGTATTAGAGCATTTTCCTCACCCAGGACATCACCAAGCAACCCACCAAAGGGACTGTAAATATTTCAGTTTTTGTATATAATCAATGTTGGTCTGTAGATAGTAGATTAGTTAAAAGTGTTTGTAAAATTAAATGTGTTTTAGTTTTAAAATTTTTGTCTGTCATCCTTTGCTGTCATAAATGTAATAACAAATTGGTGCCATAACAGTACTTAGCACTCTAAAGGTTACAGCTGAACTTAAGGGCGAATTACTAAATTTTCATTGTGTTTCTGTTGGGTTTTCATCATATTTAATCAGAATTCGCAGAACTGCTATGGTGTTTATTTTTAAAAAAAGATGACCGCAAACTGCAGAGTCTGGTATTTACAGAAAAGGGAGTCGAGCCTCCAAGTGGCTCATAGCTCAGACACTTGTGATGGAGCCCTGTGGTCGGGCGTTTGATTACCAGCCATGTCCTGGCTACGGCTGGAGGTCTGCATAGGGCAAGGCAACAATTTGCTAAGCCTCGCCGAGGATACTAAGGGTTAAGCTGGTTTAAATTTGTGGGTCTCATCACTCTTTAGCGGCTACTCTTGGTTGGCCACGCACATGTAGCCGCAGGAGCAAATTTTCTGCTGGCTGTTACCTTTCGGTGGCTGTGTGGTAGGTGGTGTGATTGCATGGAGTAAAAGAAGAGTCATTGCATGAGTTGGTAGGAATAACATATCCTCATGAGTCATTGGGACAAATAGAGAACCCCCACAAAAAATGTATATATATGTATATCAAGACGTCAAAATGTTTATATAACTATATATGTATAGGCTGCAGAAAATGGCTGATTTGTTTCTTTTATTTGGACTTCCTCCATGACTCCCACACTCTCCATCCTATGACCCATTGGTGCAACAAATCAGAGTTGTTTTATTTCATAACAGAATTTGCATTTTTTTAAAGGTGTATATGGTGAAATATACCTACATCAAATCTCCCTTAAAAAGTTCAGCATGGAAGTGGAGGAGATCACAAGTTCAGAAAATATTCTCAAAAACCTGACAAAGTGACAAAGAACTTATCTGCCTGGAGGGTAATGTCAAACTAACTGCCTTAAAAACAACTCTGTACGTGACTGATATTTCTGTTAACAGAACTGCCTGCACTATTTAGCAATTGTATATTTAATAAAACTGGTGCCAGTCCATATGTACAAAAGTATGTATATATATGTTTATGTACATGCCCCTGTCTGCATTTTCATGAATATGTGTGCGTGCTTGTGTGTTTGTGTGTGTGTTTCTGTGTGTATGTGTGGGCTTATAAACCTATACTCATAGGAACCAACTCATTAGGGGTTGTGATGAAATTTTGGGTGGTCGTCACAGAGGATTATGGCTAATTGGTCAAAGTTAAGATGACAGTTACAGGTTTTGGTAAGTACACATAAAAAAAATATTTATTGGAAAAAAAAATGAATAAATCTCTGCATGCAGCCTGTCTCCCCTTGAGCAGAGCTTGCTGTGACTGATTGGTGATAGCAATGAGAGTCAAAAGATAAATCCATTTGCTTATTTGTGAGTAAAGTCTGTTTGTTAGCGGAACTGATAAATTTTCTGATGCCAAACAGCAGGAATATTCTATCTCTGTAATAGAGGCAGGAAATCTACTGCACCACTCCACAACACCACCAGCCCCAGGGCAAATCCATTCATTATTTCTCTGTAAAGTGATACAATTGCCCAGTTTCATGCCCCCCCCCACACACACACACACACGCACGCATGCACGCACACACACATGAACAGTACCAGTATGTATGCATGTATTTATGTATCACAATAAACCATACACAGAAAAATTATCTGAGTAAATTTGACTCTTATGGAGTGGAATTTACTCTGACAGAGACTATTTGAGTCCAGTCTTGCCAAAGTGGGACCCATTAGACTTTAATTGATCTTACTCTGAACATTTTGCTGTGTACATTCTCGATCACAGCCAGATCCAGACACCAGGCAGGCCAATCTCCCACCCGTGTTCTATGTTAAGAGAGTAGTCAGGGGGACACCAGAAGCAGGATCCAGAAGTGTTTATTGAACACAGGCCAAAAAAAACAAACACTGGATCTAAACTGAACTGACGGGAACACTGGGAGACTTAGACAAGGGGTAGATAAGACATGGCGCAGCAAACACAAGGCTAGACAGGGATTGTTAGGGAATGGGTCAGGTGGACACCAGGTGCGGGATCAGGAGGTTTATTTGGGAACCCAGAGACGGGAAAATGCAGCACACAGGCCGAAAGGAAACACCGTGCACATGTACCGAACCAGGAGGACTTAGGTACGCTGCCAAGGGCAGGGAAAAACTGAAATACACACTCAACGCGTGGCTCGAAATAAATTAAACAAGCTGACGAAAATGATGGACTAAGACAAAGAGAACACTGAGCTTGTAAAAAAAAAAAAAACCACAACAGAAATGCATGGGGTACTTAGGAGCAGCGAATCTCAATATTGCTCAGGTTCAGGTAAGGCGTGCGTGTCTGAAGCGAAGTCCAGTCTGACACCTCTACCCTCTTCCCAGAATAAATACACTTGGGAGGAGGCAGGGATAAGTCAGGCATCCTCAAAGGTAAACAGAAACACATAGGATTAATAAACAAATTCATGAAGATCGGGTAACAATAATGACTCGAGACAAGACGACAAGATGATCATGTGAGGTTTCATGTGAGGTACCAAGTGCGACAGCCAGTAAAATACAAAAAGGAGGCTTTATTTCTGAAGGGGAAACCCCCAACAGAGCTGGCAACAGTACAAAGTCCACAATCAAAGTCAAAATCAGAAGGGCGTAATCCAGGTTCGTAAACGGCCCCAATCACAAAAATCGTAGTCAGACAAAAATGGGTCAATAAACAAGAATGCGGCAAAGTACAGGGAGATGGCAAAACTCGAGGTCTAGGACGGTCCAGTCAGAAAGAGAATCACAATGATATCAGGTGAGAGAAGCGTGGCACAGGTGGCAAGGGAAGTTAACGATCTGACGAAGGAAGTGTAACAAACAGACATCTAATGTCTGGGACATTAGATGTCCGGGAAACCACATGACTAGGGAACACAGGTGCAATCAATGGGGATGATAACAATGGAGAAACACATTGGGACCAAACTAATTACATGAAATTGGCCGTAGCCAACACGCAGACGAGGATCACAAGACAAACCTATTGACAACTAGAGCACTCGGCAACCGAGCACATGTATCCCCCAAAGGCCCCTCAGTTGAGCCCAGATCGTCGCAGAGTACCCAAAATCAATAGGTGTCGTGAACTTACCATAATACATGTCCCTACTAAATTTGAAAAGAATCGGTGCACTTATGTTGGCTGTAGAGGGTTCACAAGAAACGTGGCGAATGCGTGACGAGGCCAAATCCATAGTATCCTCGAACTTCGTTCGGGGGATACAAATAGCCAGCTCCAGTCAAGGAGTTCTAAAGTGCATAGGTAATGATAGAGAAAAGATAGCACAAAGGAGTTTGTGGAAGTCCCACAGAAACGCAGCAGAGATAATAAGGGAGAGACAAGAGGCAGAGACTAGAATAGGGCAAATACTGAGATATCGTTAGTCAATTATTAAGTGCAGCTATACCAGTGGTTCTCAAACTTTTTCTGCTGGACCCCCCTTTGGTAAATAAGAAAATCTTTGCGCCCCCCCCCACACACACAAAAATAAGTAATACATACGCACATCAAGTCCATTGCAGTTTATTTCACACGTTGTAATTAATATAAACCTCAACCTTTTTTGAAAAAATATAAGTAAACTGTTATAAACTGTAGGTAGTCATAAACTACAACTAGGCTACTTTTAGAATTAGAAATAACAAAATAACAAACAACCACGGCGTAGCTATTTTAAGTGTAACTGTTTTCAACCACCTTGACTGTGTAATTATGTTCAGTGCAACAGGTTTATTTTTTAATATTGAACAACATTGCTATTTATACATTTTCCGGACACAGACAGAAACTTACTTGCATACAGCCAATCAGCAACCTTGTGCCGCACCGCTGAAGAGTATCTTGAGGCAGTTACATTTTCCTCTCTTCACTGGCCTCGCACTTCTAAGTTAAAATACGTTAACCGAGATCGCGTCAGCTTATTATAGAGAATATGAATGCTCTGAACAGATGATTTTTGTCTAGCCTAGCTGGAAACATTGAAAACGATTGGCAGGTTTGGAAACGGCCACCGTAATTTTCCAATTAAGGACATGAAAATTTAATAATACAAAACCTCTTTTAAAGTATAAAGTCATGAGGCTGTATCACACCCCTCTGCCGTCTACTTAAAATTATGTTTCTATGATGCTGAAAGGAAGCACCATAATCAACCAATATTAACAGCTGACAGCGAAGTACGAAAAAAATTAATGAACACCACGTGCAAACCTGCCGATATGATTGTAACGTTCAGTTGCTAGGCTAGGTAAATATAATCTGTAGGCCTACAGAGCATTCATATTATTGAGAATAAGATGACACAATCTCGGTTATTTCTGCTTTGTATTCATCAGATTTTGTTCGGTGTCACTTACCATTTCATTATCAACATGCCAGATCAGTGCAGGATAAAAAGCGGCGAGTTGGGTATCGCGAGACTACATTGATTGTAACCAGCTCATTTTACCAGCTTCATATATTTGAACAACTACATTCATAACAAATTATTAATGAAAATAGCAGGCTAGATGAATGATTTGGCGAACAGTTATGTTGAGAGTAAGGCAGGTATTCACGATGTAATCTCAGAATTCTGGGCAGCGAATGGACTGTATGCAAATAATTTTCTGTTGGTGTTCGGAACTCCATTGGGGGGGAAAAAATTCGCTTCCCGCACCCCGCGCCCCCCCTGCAATTGCTCTGGGGCGCAGCCCCACTTTAAGAACCACTGAGCTATGCAATCCTGAGTGCTCGTAAGTTAGTCAAATATACAATGAGTGGCACAGTGGCTAGCCTCACAGCAAGCACTGCTGCCTCACAGCAAGAAGGTCGTGGGTTCGAATCGAATTCTGTGTGGAGTTTGCATGTTCTCCCCGTGTTTGCGTGGTTTTCCTACGGGTACTCCGGTTTCCCCCACCCACAAAAACATGCCTCATAGGAACACTCCAACCAGTACCCCTGACCAAGGAACTGGCTTTAGAACTGGAGTTGGTCCCCGGGCACTGCTCAGTGGCTGCCCACTGCTCTTAACTATAGGATGGCTTAAATGCAGAGGACAAATTACCCCACGGGGTTCAATAAAGTATATCTATCTATCTATCTATCTATATCTACAAAATCTATGTTAGTGTTGGTTAGTAATTAGCAAAAATAACAAACTGTTCGTATGTGTTAGTAAAATAGCAAAAGTAGGAGGAAGGAAGAACACGAGATAATGAAGGAAGATTGAAACCCAGAAACCAATAAATCACCCGAAGGAGTGGCACGCTAAACAAGGGACCGTGAGCAAAGACAACACTCATGACAAGACGGGGGAGACGAAGAGCAATGCATGGAAACTCAAAACATGGCATGGTCAAACTGCAACTAAAACATAGAAAATAATAAAACAAGGAATCTGATTACCAATACACAATACATGATCCTAAGGAAAAGTCAGACATAAGCAGAATTTCAACAACACGGAGGTCAATCAGAACATGGCATAAGGCCAGGCATAAAACTTGATACATGGGCATAAACATGGTACATGGCATGGCAAAATGCAGAATCACAACAGATCAATCAAACTAGACAGTTTAGAAGAAATCTAAACGTGACAAGTCCAAAGAACCACGAGATCAGCAAAGAAAAGCATAGCTTTAAACACAGTTAATCAGGGAAAGCTTCAGGCGGAATATACTTAAAGCCAGAAACGCACACACTCGCAAATGAGTTAATTAGGTTAGTAACTACGTGATGAAGTATTTACACACCATTAAGTGCTGGTTAGTACGGTTAGTAATGGCCCTATCAGAGAAACCATTCACTCAGAGTTTTGCAAGACCCAGAATTAAGCACAGGTAGAAGCAATGAATGAAATGCCAAAAACGAAACCGAAAGAGGAAACATGATTGGACAACGAGACTCAGGCATCACACGACACCACAGGAATCAGGGCAAGAGGGAATCAATGGTCAGACCGCGGGAATGGAGCTGAAACACAAATCAAGAGACACGGGGGAAAGAGCGCACAAGCACAAGCGAGCACACGGGACAGAATCATGACACCCTGTGCTTACGCAGCCACTTGTAATTTATGCTAAATGCGGTGTAGCATTGTCTTGATAGAATACTGGGACATCCCTGGAGCAGATGGTGTCTAGATGGCAGCATTCGTTGCTACAAAATATAATTATACACATATTTCTACATTACTGGAGCCCTCGATAAGTCACCCATGTCAGCTGCACTGACACAAAACCCCCGCACCATAAAACAGACCGCATCATTATTTGTCTTCAGCTGCAACAGTGCCAAAATTTTTGGGGTCTGCTGCGGTCAACAGTTGTGAAACAAGCTGTTATTTCAATAAATATTTTAATCGATAAGTTCAAGCATAAAATAATGTGCTTTTAGAGTGTTTTCAATATACAAGTAGTAAAGGGATGAACAGACTTTTCAAATCACCTCCTTTTTTTAAATTTTGTTAGCATTTTCTGTGATGTGCAAACTTTTGCAGAATATTTGTTGTAATGTTTAATCATGCTTATAGTGAATAAATTGACATTAATAATATTGTATCCTATAGTAAATGCGGCCTGTTTTCTTCATTTTACCAGGGGTGCCAATAATTATTCTGCCAAGAGTAGGTCTCTCTTTCTTTCTTGTGGATCCTGGCAATCTCTGCCATCTTTGAAGTTCTCTCACTCACTTATTGTTATCAGTCGGTTTTTAACGGAATTGCAGATGAATAAGCGAACCGGATTACAATGAGAAACAAACCGACAATGGAACCATTTTAAACAAAGAGGTAATTTTGAAAAAAAAAAAAAATCAAAAAAGATGTTCATAACTTTGTAATGAAACCCTCTGGGACCAGCTAGAAAAGTAAAAAGAATTTTTACATTGATGTGACAAGTTGCAAGGCTCTTGCATTTCAAAGTAAAACCTGAAAGAAATCTGTTCAAGACTGTGGAGGAGAGAAATATGATGAATTTAATATTCCATATATTATAGAAATTGTTTCAAATGCAGCATAATTATTTTTACTCTTACAGATACAACTTACGAGCAAATTATTTACAAAATAAATGTATGCGCATGGCCAATGACTGTATTAGGTACTCCAATCTTGTACTGAGTAAAACATTATGTGGCTCCCAAACAAGCTACTTTGATTAAGAGGCTGGAAACTTTCCTATATACAGTGGTCACATTATCAGGTCTTTTGATGTATGTTTGCTGGAGTTGTGTTGCTAGGAAACAACACAGTAATGGAAAAGATAAATCTTTTGGTGGCTCCAATAATGTAGCTGTCTTCAGGTCCAATTTGGGTCATATGAAGATGGGCTACATTTAACATTTGTCAGGTGGAAGATGCAAGCTAGATGACAAACACTTCTATCACATGAAGGTATGCAAGACAGAGACACAACATGTTCTTTGATTAATTGCTTTTCATTGTAAGAAAGATCATTTGATATCTTTGGCGGGACCTCTAAATAATATATCAGAGAGCAAGGAATGTACCTGATTCCACAATTAAGTGCTGGATTTCCATGAATGAAATATGACTCGGCTTATCAGGAAAAATGACCAGAGTGACAAAAGAGGCTTCGCTTGACACAGAAGTGCCAAACAAAATAATAATGCGTTTTATTTATCCTAATGAAAACTAATGGTATCTAATTTTTAATGAAAGCCATTAGGTTAAAGTTAAAAATGTTAAATTTGTCACATAGATGACAGTATACAATTGCTTTTTGCATGTCGAAAAATTATAAGTTCTAAAAATCATTTGTACACGAATAAATGGTGAATGACTGATTGCAATTTAGCCACATCATTTAATTCTAACCCCGTAACTGCTTGCTCCATCTTTTGGAAGAGCAAATTTTGCATCGCTGTTACTGATTGAGAGATGTGTGGAACTTAAATGATTAGACTTTTTCAGCAGAAAATACCACACCCAAGTGTTAGTGATGGCTCATTCAGATTGAGTTAAGTTCAGCTCATCCTTCAATTGTATATACAGTAACTGAAAATGCGCTCGACCAAAAGATTGAAAAGGTTAAAGCTGCCGCAGCGCTAGAACTTGGAATTGGGGGGCACAGACACGTCCCTTTATGACAAGAATTATTCCTGGTGAGTTCTCGATCATATGATGCGTTTTCCAAGTATCGCAATTGGCAACTGAAAACACGGTTTCTCTCCATATGCGATCTAAAAGCGATTAAATCATGGGCTAAATTCAGTAAAAAAAAGTGGCACTCAGCAGTTAAATAGGCTATATAAAGCAAGTTATTTGTGCAGATACGCAATTTTGAATAATGTTGATTTAAATACAGCAAATACGCATCTAGATGAATGATTGTCGTATTACCTAATCGGGGAGAACAAGCAGCACCTGTTAAGTGTGAAGTGCTCTCGGAGTGAACCTTCAGTTAATCATGAAAATGACTGAGAAAAGGTCAGGACTAATAATTGTTTTGTGCACCCCAATTCTCTGTCCTGGTTCCACCACTGTGCTGAATTTAGCCCATGATTTCATCGCTGTGAGATCTCATATGGAGAGAAACCCTGTCTTCAGATGCCAATTACGATAATTGGAAAACGCGTAAATAAAGGAAAATGATTGAGAACTCGCCAGGACTAATTCTTGTCATAAAGGGACATGTCTGTACCCACCCGATTCCCTGTTCTAGCGCCGCAGCAGGGTTAAAGATGCGCATGTCACGATGGTTGCCTCTCACAGGTGTTAAGCACAGGCGAGTACCGGCACTCTGATTAAATCACATCAAATTAGCAAAACGGACCCTGTATTTTAAACGTAACCCATAAAGGATCATCATTAAAATATTTTGGTTGGGGAAGCAATCAATACAGATTGACAAAATGTGAAATGTCATTTTATTTTCATTTTGAGTCTAAGATTGATGAAATATTATTTGAAACTAGAGGCACTCGTAGAGAGCAGCACAATCCAAGTTATCGCGTGTCATACGATTTCAAGATGGCTGCCATGGCGACCATATTGTTTCACTGATCATGGTGAAAATCAATAGGGTCCATCCTTGATGTAATTGCAATCCATCAACAAAATTGCAGGCAAATCTGTGCATTACGTTTTCAGTTATGTTGTTCACAAACAGACAGACAAACAGACAAACAAACAGGGGAAAACATTACGTCCACCCCAACTTCGTTGGTGGAGGTAATACATTTTGAACATAGATGTATAGCTAATTATAAACATGCTTGCACTATTAATTTGTACATTACACATGCCACTCTCATCATCAGACTTCCATTTGTTTAGTTTTATTTATTAACATCTGTCCCAACTGCCTACAACATTTGACTGTAATCTACGCATTAATTTTCACGGAGGTGTATTTTGGTCCATTTGTGCCCATAATTGTTAAATGTTTCCTCATGTTTGTGATGATTGTGAGATTGTGACTTGCAGCGATTCATGGAATAAAAACAATTTTTTACATTGCAAAACTAATTACATTTACTAATGTGAGAGACCATCAAAAGGAATGAAATATGGCTCACAAGAATATTTCACTTACTGCAATACAGCTGTCTATAGCATCAATTTTTAACACTCACACATGTAGCACTGTTGAAATTATCTTTTCAGTTAAGTGAGGTAACGTACATGCTCAGCTAAATGAGATATAATTAGTGTGACTTTATGCCCTATATTTTTATGTGGGTCATTTTGTTCGGCTGCTGCTGACACTAAGAACTAGATAACCACCATCTTCTTCTGCAGTGACTGCAGAAAGTCTGCCAACCTGACACCAGGCATGCTAAACAGAGTCTATAAATTCCAAGCAAATTTTCGCCAAATATGAGAGCAAATGATGAGTTCAGTAGGTCAACTCGTGTTGAGGTTTTTGTAACAACAATAGAACATGGAGTTTGGCTTCTAGACCCTGTGCTCATCTCTCCCTGTGGAGTTTACATAAGATATTATGAAGTGATGATTCAATATCAACTCCCCAAAATTGCACGGATTTTGAACCCGCTGCTCCTGATAAGGATCCTATATGTATGGGTCTGGCATCCACTGCCATGTGCCATGGCCATTTCCCATGAGCTTCTCGCCTACACGGGGAATATTTTATGTAGTGAAGCTGCTATATGTGGGCCTAGACACCAACCGCTTTGTGTCCATTCCCCACGAGCTCCTCAGCTACAAGGGGAATGTACCATCTTGTGAAAAGCGGCATGCTGACAGCAAATGGTAAGAGGAGGTGAATACAGTTACCCACCAAACCACCTGACATGCAATGATAAGATTTTACTGCAAAGCTGAAAATATTTATCTACAGAAGTTATTCCAATATTGGTTTACTGTGATGAATTTGTGAAAAACCCGAGCATGTCTGACCAGTTGGCATCGCATCAAGGTACAGTCCTCAAATTTTTAGGATTTACATGAGAGCGCGCATATATTTTCTAGACTAAGTATTTGGGCAGCAATCTGTTTACGAAGCTGCATTTTATCCCTGTTGATAATACTGAAGCTTCATTGTCACGAGATATCAGTCTCTCTTTGGTTCTACTATTACCAAAGCATATGTGTTATCACTACGGGTAAAATTCAGAAATTTCATTTCTGGAGGGGACGATGACAACTGAATTGGCTAAATTTCTGAAATCACACAAAAAAACCCCAAAAATCAAAGGAGGAGGAGCAGCATTAGAGAGCTTTAAGTTACATGAAAACCGTCATTTGGATTCACTCATGTGGTGCCTTTCACTACTGAGATTGAACACAATCACTTAACACATAACAGGGCTGGAACCCCCGAGGATCAAGTGAAAAGGCAACAGTGGCAAGGAAAAACACCTTGGTAGAAGGAAACCTTGAACAAAACCCGGGTCCAAAAGTGGGACCCGCCTTGCCTGAGGTCGGCCCTGAGGAAAGGAGAAGGCAAGCTGAGCAGGCCCAAAATTTGAGTTACATGGCCTAAATGCGTGCAAGGCTAAGTTTACACAATTGAAGAATACAAAATGAGAAACAATGCAGGCTAGCACAGGGGTTTTCAGGCAAGGGCAGGGTTTTTTTGTTTTGTTTTTTTTTGTTTGTTGGGAATGAAATGTTTGTGGACCACGGTGGTTCAGACTGAATCTAATTCAGACAAGATTGAATTCATTTCAATTCGCGGCAATAAAACACATTTCAATTCACTGAATTTCTACAAGCCAATTCCAATCAATTTCACACTGCTGTTGACTGCATTTGAATTGATTATGATTCATTGCAATTAAATATAATGTAATTTACTCCAATTCAAAGTATTTCAATGACAGAATTCAATTTATTGCAATTTACTGTATTTCAATTTACGTTGTATTTTGTTTCCCTGCATTCAAATACTTTTGCAATTTTCTGCATTAAAATACATGTGATGTGCTGAATTTCCATTTTTTAGAATTCACTGCATCCAAATACATTTACGATTTACCGCTTTTCAATACATTGCAAATGCACGGCATCTCAATACACTGTGACTCACTGTACTGTCATGTGATGCCATGTGATTCATACAACTCCTAGCATCTTGATTCATACTGGGTTTGTTGAAATACAGAATCAGTGGCATATTTAGTTTTGTTCTGGTAATGTGCGTGCTGCTGAAATACCGTATCAGTTGCATATTTAGTTCTGGTTTGGTCAGGCACATGTTGTTGAAATACTACATCAGTAGTACATTAGTTTTGATTGATCTCAATGTTAAACCTGTTGCAACATGAATTGCAGACTGTAAGCACTGTTAGCCACACAGTTAAGCATGAGGTGATGTGTGAATTAGTGTTTGTTGTGCAGAATAGCCTATAAAGAAAAAACAAATTGCCATAATATTAATATTATGCACGTTATTTCAAACTGAGGTGTGTAATCCCCATATCTTAATTCAAATACATAGCTTGTTGTTTTCAACACTGTGTTTTGTACATAATCCAAGACTTGTGCCCACTTCCTCACCCCTCCGTTCTCAAATGCACTTCCCCATCCAGCTCCCTTTGATTTACAAATTAAGCACTGTGTATACACCTATGCATACTCTGTCTGTGTGTGAATGTGAGCATGCGTGTGCGTGTGTGTGTGCATGCGTTTGCATACATAACTCTTTGTGTGTTAGATATCATTGCAGTAGATTCTCTCCCAAAGGCAGATGTTTATTCCGCTCCACATCGCGCATTGATTGTGTCCCACTATACAGGTCAACGCTGCTGAAATGCACTTAGACCCCGGTGATTGATCGATTTTGCAATTCAGATTAAATGTACCTCCAACTGAGCCAGTTACCTTTTTTTTCCTCTTTTTTGGAGAATAAAAAGGCTTTTTGGATGAGAGCGGTATAGCAGCAGGACTGACAGCAGCTGACAGTGGTCATTGCCACACTCCGCGCTATTCACTGCCAACAAAATCATCAGTGCAGTCCCGACCCACCCCATTTTGACTCCTGTCGTTCCCTCAAATATGTAGGACCCACCCGCCTCTGCTTTCCAAACTCACCCCCCGCCACCCCCCTCACAAATAAAACACGCAGATAAAAGGAACAAAGGAAAAAGTAGTGTGTGGTCCACATTGTTTTCTTGTTTAAAAAAAAGTTCACCATTCTCATTATTTCACAGACCGCCGACATTTATCATAATGACAAAAGCAAGCTTCCCCCCCGGATGCCCAGTGGGGTGCCTTTGGAACCGAAATGTGTCAACATGAAAAGACGCCATTTTGTGCACTCATTCTTGATTCCGGCTGTCTGATTGCTGTTAACTTTATCTCTCGCCCACGCCGCGTAAGCCATCCAAAATAAAATAAATAAACAAGCAAGCAGAAGTGAAACAAAAAAGTTCCATCAGCCTTAGCTGTTTTTTCGGGTTATTTAGCCAGAGTTGAGTAAGGACACGCCAGCGTGCAGGAGTTTAAAACCCAGTCTGCCGTGGCAACTGTTTCAAGGATATTTAATTCATGTCAAAAAAGTTGACATTAAAGATTTTGATAACGTGATCCATAGATGACAGAATGCCACAGGCATTCTTGATAATGGAGATATTTACGTCAGCTCAATTGGACATATTTTAAACTTCAGACCTACTGATCATCGAGTTCAGAGGTAGGATTTTCAGATGACTAGGAAAAGTCTACCCCCTCATGGTTCTGAAGCAGTTGGTCAAAGTATATCTCGATGCAGATAATGTGGAACCCTTCCCAGATAGAGCGCAAATGTGACAGAGTAGGAAAGAAGAATTGGGAATGGTCGCAAAAATGTAATGTTTCTCTTCAAGTTACTGGTTTTTCGTGCATTTATATTTTAATTGACCTAAGCTTGACCATTAGCCTTTAAAAACCTAAAAAGAGACATATATAATATCAGTCAAAACAAAGTTGAAATTTTTCATGAATTGAACAAAAAAAAAAGTTATTAGGAACTTAAGTCATCCATTCTCTTTCATCCTTCATTTCTTGACCCTGTGTGAGGTTACGCTCAGGAACCAGGCGCGAGAACCAAGTCATCCAAAATGGTTGTGCTTTATTAGGAATGGGGGTGCACCCCCGCAGAGCAGAAGGCAACGGTACAAAGTCCACAATCCAAAAATCTGAATCCCAGGAACGTAATCCAAGTTGTAACCAGGGCAGCAAACACAACTTGTGGTTGGACAAAAAGGTTCGATACACTGATGCAAACAAATCCAAGTCAAAGACAGAATCGTAATCAGGGACGGTCGTCAGAAGAGTATCACAGAGAGTACAAGGCATCAACAATCGCAGCACAGGTAAACCAAGAGAAATGTTCTGACAAAGAGTTGGCTGTGAAATGACTGCTTAAATACACAAATGGGAAGTCACATATTACATTGGGAAACAGGTGAGCAGGATCAGACGAATTACAAACGAATAATCATGAGGAAGTTCCTGACTACATGAAATTGGCGAAAGCCAAAATGCGGACAGGGATCACAAAGACAGCCTATAGACCAGGGGTGGGCAATCACGGTCCTGGAGGGCCGGTGTGTAAGCAGGTTTTTATTCCTATCAATTACCCTGACTAATTGAGTTAATCGATTGCATGCACAAATATAGATTTTGGCAATGATTCGATCAAAGGAAAATGTTTTATGAAGGGAGACGAGACTAGTCTTTGTAGTTTCATGATAATTTAAAGAAATACGCATGAAACGTCAGATTTCATAAATGGTTCGGCTAATTGAGACAATCAACTAATTAAAGACCAGATGTTGGTGTGAAAACCAGGGACAGATACGGCCCTCGCTGCCCGCCTCTGCTATAGACAGACATAGGGCTCAGGTTAGGGAGTTCTAATGAACACATATAAGGAGGGAGAACAGAGTTTAACAAGTGTAGAGGTTCGCTGAAACTGCAGCAAAGTAGATTGAGTAAAGACAAGAGGCGGAGACTAGAATAGGGCGAATGCTGAGAGCTCGTTAGTCAATTAGTAAAGTGCAGCTATACAATCCCTAGTACTCGTTAGTAAGTTAGTATTATAAATAATGTTAGTTTGGTTTAGTATCTTTAACTAAAAAAACAAACTGTTAGTACTTGTTAGTAATTATAGAAAAGCAAGGTGAAGGAAGAAAAAAAGATTGGAAGGAATGATTGAAATGGTTTCCCAGAAACCATGAAATCACCCAAAAGTGTGGCACGCAATACTGGGGCTGTAAGCAATCACAAGACATGGGACCAGACAGGGGGAGACAAAGTGCAATGCATGGTAAGAAACAAAACAAGAACCGGAATATAACTGCAAAGGTGGAATATGGAAAATATACAGAGACAAGGCAAAAACAAAACATGGCATGGAATCCAAATAACAATACAAATCATGGTCAGACAAAGCAAAATCATAAACAGACATGGCTAACAAGACAGAATCACAACACCTTGTATGAGTGTCGTATGAGTGGGGTATGAGTAGAATACATACACAAGTATAAAAAGATAGCTACCTTTTACGAAGTAAATTTACAATACTAAAGATTTTTCTTTCCAAGTGGCTGAGTTTAAATTGAGTGTGAACCGTTCCATCTCTGGGTGACGGTGTGTTGTACTTGGGTACTCTATCGAACAACATCGGTTCTGAGCTCAACTAGTCACCGAGTGAAAACAAATCACCCTCTCCACCTGAAACATTCATTCGGGCCAAAGGAAACTGTCAACAGATAAAAGGTCAGATGAGTCTATTCAGTATTTTATCAAATGTATGCTTTTTTCCCCATTCAGACTTCGGTGGAGGATCCAGGACAATTCAGTTTTAAAAAATGACATCAATTTTGAAGATTCATTTTGCTTTTTCAGGGACTTCAAGTAGAATGTGCTCTATTGGTTCGTTCACCGCAAAATGAATGTGAAATTCACAGGGCGGTTTTGTTTCTTGAAAATTGGCTCTGACAAAGTTTTGTCCAATAACCTTCAAACTTATGTCAGTTAACAACATGAATAGCCTTATGGGCAGGTACTTCTTACCTGGGTTATGCTTTGTCCAAACCTGGTTTCCATGGCGATTGATGGCTTTTCAGATGCATGAGTTACTTTTCCAACATCTTAGCAACTTTCTACCAATAAATGTGTGACATGACAGGATGACTATGTTTGAGTGGACAGAAATAGCCCCTGCATTCTGGGCAGTTCGGTTGGATTCTATTACCACACTGGTCTCGAGAATGGCGGCCATTCTCAGATTAAATCGGTTATGCTGCTCCTGTTATTTTTTATTTACATATTTATTTTTGTCCACATTTTTTATTGTTATTCTTACCCTCGTCCCAAGCCCAGAGCAGGATGGGAGGTGGTTAACAGAGATCAACAGTCTGCTGCTTCCAATCTTACAACTTTATCTGCAACTACATTCAAAGTTGTAATTGGCTTAATTTGAGCTCCAGGGATTGCTACTCTTTTTTGTTCGTTTTCAAGGCTAGCCCTGAAAAAAATAATTTTAATCCTGGACAAGTTTTATTTTGTTGATCCCTGAACAACTATGATTGATGTGTAGAGTCAGAGTTTAATGTAAAAAAAAAAATGGCAAAAAAAAAAATTTCTAATACGTTTTGTTGCTGGAAAATTAACCAAATAATTCCAGAAGTCGCAATGTCTTTGGAAGAGAGTGATCAAGGTCTGATAAATATAACGGCATATCATCTGTATTCTGGAATGAGATATGGTGTTCAATGTCTTTCACCCCAATAGAGGAAATGACCTCACTTTATAAGACAGTGTGTGCTCTGGGTTTTAATTAGGTATTGAATAGTAAATGGCTTAGAAGACAACATTAACTTGTTTACCTCCTTTAGGGGAACTCTTTCTGGTAGAAACACAAGTAGTCAGAGAGTTTTCAGAATGTGCAGGTTATGTCAATGAAAGAGGGATCAATGCCAAATTTACATAGCACAGCAAAGATTTATTGCCAATCCATCCTGTCAAAAGCTTTTTTTTACACTCAGGGACAGGATAGCAGAATTGGACAATAAGAGTGAGAATAACCTATAATGTACAATAAACAAAATGCTTCCTGAAGATCAATTGGGCCAAAGAAGCAACGTAATGACAAATAATATGCTTGTTCTCATACAGTATGCTTTGGTAGCTTTTTAAGTTCTACACTTACACACAAGTCCTCAAGTTAATTTAGTTAATACAAGATTTATACTACAACTACTCCTACTACTAGCTGTACTACTACTACTACTAATAATAATCATAATAATAATATGATGTAATAATAATAATTGTAGTAATAACTACTCTCTGATTGAATGTAGCAATTCATATAACATGATTATTTTTCGAGTCTACACCAGTCGCATGGAAAATGTTGAGCCTGAAGTCAGTTTATCCGCACAATACCACCATATGTGCTATCAGTTATCAGGACACATGTACACTAAGTAATAAATAAGTGGCTGAGGCTCTAAGGTATTACGAGTACAGCATTGAGAACTTTGAAACGTTCACATAACAAGTTGCAAGTTTAGCTTTTTCATGGAAAAGTGTAAATGAATAATTTCATGTGACATTTTAGCATCTTTGAGCTGCTACTCTCCCTCTGAATACGAACAGACTGCAGAAACTTTTCTCTTTTTGTCGTTTAAAATTTGGCCATTCCTCATTTGATGTTTTGAGTCCAGTTTTTGAAGCTTTCTTCTTTCAATACTCCTATATTAGATGATATATACATAACTCTTGGGCATCTTAAATGTAACAGTGATTTGTGAAGCTTTGCGCAGGCATTCACTTAATGCACTGTGTACATCACTGCCCAACAGTATTGAATATCACTCCAATTATTTCTTGCAACTTTTGTGCCTTCTCTACAGACTCTTCCTTTAATTTTAGCAAAAAGCCCTAATACTAGGAAAATAGATTTCAATCAATCCAGACCACTCCGCCTCAACCCCTTCTCAAAATGATTGGATAGAGTTTCAACAATTTTCCAACAATTTAGTCAATTAAGCTTAACGACAAATATAATTTTGAGGAATGTTTATTTTATGCAAAACATTTTGTATTATTGTGCCTTGAAATCAAAGAACATTGTTGGTTGGACTCTTATTCAACAAATATACTGAATTTATCTTCACCAAATTTTGAAAAATGGCACAATGTCATATGAAACACTAATGTGTGGTAGATTGATACGTTTATATCTACCCATCAATCATCCATCTGACTTACTCTTAGTCAGGGACATTGTGGGTGGGAGAATAAACTGGACACATTGCTTAGCCTTCACTGGACACTCGATGTCTTTGTGCTTATCAGACAAATCAGAGCTGTAGAAGGAAACCAGAGATGGGCATTCCAGTGGTCAGACAGCACATGTGCCACTATTTTTTCCCCCCTGCCTATAAAAGTCAGTCAGCGGCTTTCACTAATCGGTCCAGTCACACGGCTGACGGGTTATTCAAATGAGCAAATGAGGTTGGTAGGAGGGAAACGCTGGGTAGGTCTTTTTCTGGTGAGTCTGGATCATCCATTTTTGCAAGAAACAGTTGTGCTTATTGGAAGTTGAATCCCACATGGGTCTGTGGAGAACATGCGGTCTCCAACCAGCATTGCCTCAGTCCAGAGTATATTGCGGAAGATCTCTGAGCATTTTCATGGAACAAGTAAAGAAACACAGTCTTGGATGAGTGCATCCGTTATATTTATAGGTATGATTTGATTATACATTTGCTTTGGATGCAGATATCACAGCTTCAGCTCTTGGAGTCTTTGGTTTCAGTCATGATACCCGATTCATTTCATTGCTGTTTGAACTTTAAGCCCAATACATGTTCAATACCAGAAACCAGTGCTTGCATCAATCTTTTTTTTTTTTTTTGGAGCGCATTTAAGACCTGGGTGGAAACTTATATCTAGAGTGAGAGTGGCATTTGTCTATTTCTTGGTTTTATTCCATGCAAACCTAAAGATGAATAATTGGACTAATTTGAATTAATCTGGTTTTCTTGAATGTACTTGACCGTGTGCTGATGAGGTCTTACATTTTCACCATTCATGTTGTCCAGCAGATTCAATAAGTCAAGCACAGATGGATCAAAAACAGCAAACAGCACCAGCACTCCAGGAGCAGGCTTGCTCTCCTCAATTTAGACCCGTGGCTTTCAACGGTCGTGGGCCCTCGCTCTGTATGCTGATTATTTGTTCCAACCAACATTGTCTTTATGCTAGGTTTTAACAATTTGTTAATTTGTCTTAATTAAGTGCATTTCATGTTTATAGCAGTTACTTACTCTCATAAGCCACATTTTGACAGAAATATCCATGTGAGAAAAAAGGAACAAAGATCTTCTGAACATATTGCATTTACCCTGTAAGTAATTCCAGGTAGTAACATTTTTAGACAAATCAAATTACACAGTGAGAAAATCAGTTAAATCAGTAGTTAATTAAAAACATTATACAGCCCTGCAGACTGCCTTAAATGTGAAGTTAACAAAAATTCAGTTCAAATGAATTTGTTGGATTCTTTTCCCTTTCGGAATTCACAGCAGGCACATTTAAGTTTAACAAGAAAGAATTTGGAGACTCACCCTTTCAAATTTAGTCAGGAATTGTCCTAGGAGTATATCTCAGTAATAAAAGAAGGCTCTGAGACGAATATACTGTACATTTGCCTGGAGGTATTATCAATGTGGCTCTGTTGGGAATCTGTGTGGCCTTGGGGCTGTCACACGGGTGGCAGACAGTGGGGTTAAGCGCTAATGGTAACACACTGAGCACCTGCTTCATTAGCCTCAGTGTTGACATTCGCAACTCAATTCTCACACCAGTGTCATCATTTCAGGGACAAGGTAGGCACTCAGCCACTTGTGAAGGTAAACATCAGTTTTCAACATTCATCTTAGCTTTTGGTTCCATGATTTATCACGAGATCGATAAGTATTTGAGCAGAGACACAATGCTTTGGCTCAGTTTTCCAGCACATTGGATTTTAAAGCATTAATTTTGAGGTTGAAGTTGCAACTGTTTAACCCCTTTGCGCAGATATGGATGCCGGCGTCCGTAAATTCCGAAATTTAATTCACAAATAATTCTGTATTTGAATTTCCAAATGTCTTGCTTCACTGGAAAAATTTTCCACAGTCTACGTGACACAAATACTGAGTTATAAAGCCTAAACAGGCTCATGCATAACAGGAAAAAATTGGCATTATTTCTATTCTGCAAAGGGGACTGTAAAGAAACCTCAGCAGGTACTATTCTGTGTCACAGTCCGTGTACACGCAGACCTGACTTCATATCTTATGGCTGAGTTGATGGGCGCTAGAAACTTTTACTCTCTGACCCCTTTACTTTCTTTCTGTGGGCCTAGAATAAGTTTAGCTGCTGAGTTTGCGACAGACTGTACCAACTGTCACCAGGCTGCAGGAGGGAGTACCACGCATATGCAGTGCCTTCTGTGTGGGCCAAATAAACACAACCTAATAATGAATACGTTGCAATAACACTGCAGGCAGCTGTTGAGATGTTAATTAGCCAACCCTCTGGACACCTGAAGTAAAAGATAGAGTTGTGTACATTGGGGTTAATATTTATAGGAACCCTTGCTAAAAATAGAGAACAAATAACACATATTAAGAATAATAACAATAATAAAAAAAACCAAGACATTTAATAATCCATGTATGAAGTCAAAAAAATGCGTATTTTGAAATAAAAATGGATTTGCCCATATTTTTTAACTTGACATATGGAATATTTACTGTATTTTTAACAGTAGCAATTTCTTTAGCTGCATTATTCTCTCCCTTGCTGAATAGACGCATTCATGAAAGCAGGGTCAATTGAGGCTGTAGAAAAGTAACATTTTGCTTAATGTCACACCAAAAATCAAATCACCTCCGCATAATTCTCTGCTACTGAATATGAAGACGTATGACATAAATAAATAGATAAATAAAATCACTGATGAATATGACCAGCAAGATTTCTGACATTCAGTACAGAGCCTGTTCAAATACATGCCAGGATGTCCGTGGAAAGGTTACAGTTCTGCATTTAATTTAAAAGCCTTCTTATGAGACATTTCAACGAGCATCGCAGGAAACCATGTTTCAAATTAAAACTCAGAAATGTCAAGATTACAATAATGTTGGCAGCTAAGTTCTGAGGATTCAATCTTTCATCTCAACCTTAAGCCAGTTTATGGTGTTGCGAATCAATATACCGCTGCATTGTATTTATTTATTTATTTATTTATTTTCTCGGTTGTTTATTTCCCCAGTAATAATGTGGAGTTTCTTCTTCGTCAAGCATATGCGAATATGATCTTGCATGTTACATGGTTTCCTGTGAAGGCTAGAGCACCATGTAATGTCTGTCGTGTTCTCAGTGACTGATTCTGTGCCCACAAACTGCGCCACAAAGCAAATCCACGCAGAGTTTAACACCCTTGGGTGTACTTTCTACTTCAGTTTTCTGCTAAGTTTGCACTGGCAAAGTCACAGAAAACATCTCTATATCCAGGAAAAATAAATAAATAAATAAAAGAAATCTGCTTCTCCACTGTATGCAAGCATGACATAGGTTAGGCTGTATGTGCTGTAGCTCCTCCTGTCAGATGCGGACCTGGTAGATCGGCATTGTCTTTCTGTATGCTTTTGGCACACGGAAGGTTGTGTAAAGGGCATGTTGTACATTACAAGATTGATTTTTTTGGCTTCCCATCTGCATAAATATGAGATAAGTGGACTCTGTTTTGTCTCCTGCCTGGGGCTCCAGTTGGAAGAGAAGTTTCTTTCTGAGGCCGAACCATGTACACCTTGGTGTGGGCCAGCGGAA
Organism: Gymnothorax reevesii; assembly: GCA_029721435.1. Lineage (NCBI taxonomy): Eukaryota > Metazoa > Chordata > Actinopteri > Anguilliformes > Muraenidae > Gymnothorax > Gymnothorax reevesii. Next base: position 21,706,021 of record CM056589.1, read on the forward strand.
GATCATCTATCTGCCCGGCAGCAGAAGCTGCTGGAGTGGACCTCACCTCCCAGCTTCACACTGGTGTCTGCTGCTCTGTCAAGCGGGGTTTGAAAACATGTAAAAAAATCTCACTATGAAAAATGCAGTTTTCCCCAACTGCCCATCACTGATTTCACACTCAGGAAGCAATGCCATACAAACTTCAGATGAGTTTGCTGGACTTTTAATAACAGTGTTGTAGATTCTTAGGTTCACAAAGTCACAAAGTGAAGGTCCTCCTTGTTATTTTGTTATTACCCCCGCCAAGGAGGATATGTTTTTGCCTGGGTTTGTTCGTTTATTTGTTTGTTTGTCTGTCTGTTAGTTTCTTTGTCTGTTGGTTTCCAAATTAACTCAAAAGGTATCGACAGATTTTGATGAAATTTTCAGAGAAGGTGGGTATTAAGTCAAGGAACAGGTGATTAAATTTTGGCATATCTAGGCCAAAGTACTGCTGAGATATACGCCAAAGTTCAAGATTTCAAGTCTTTCCAATGGGCCGGAGTTCCAATCGCCGTGCTTTTGGGTTTTGCTGCCCCCTGGCAGAGGTCGGCGCTCTCTGAGTGCTTTTCTAGTTATCAAATGATTTTGTTGACATGTATGTTTTCAGCCGGGTGACAGAACAAGCTGGTAAAAAAGCATCTACGGCAAATCATTCCTGATAAATTTAGGATTTCTTGGCTGAAAGTAGATATTGCATTTCAATGATTTTGGATTAGCTACCCATACAATGAAGCAGCAAAGTATGTCCACATCATCACACTACCTGCACGTTGTTTGACTGTCAGTAATATGTTCTCATGGTGAATTGCCAAGTTAGCTTTATACCAGAAGTAAAGTCTTTCATAAACTTCATCAGTTACGGAACAGTAACTGATAATTGATCACGAGGGGGTGCTGCAATAGTCAAACATTTGTTTTGGTTAATGCCTTTGATATATTTACCTATAAAAATAAGTAAACAATTCTTGTATGTAATAACACTGAGTATGGTCAAAAGCCCAAGATGATAGCTAGTTGTCATGTCAAACTAACCAAGTTTTATGGCCACTGTCTGCCTGTCTTCTCACGGCTACTTCCCTTGTGCATCAGTGAGTTTTGCGTGCCTGTCACACTGTTGCCAGTTAATGGTTTATCTCTCCATGAACCATTGTCAGTAGGCACTATCCAATGCTGAGTTCTTGTGGCCCTCTTGTTTGGCCATAATGATTTGACCTGTGTTAAAATCACTCAGGTCCCACTTCTCCTACATTCAACACGTCATCTAACAAAAATAACTTCTGGCTTACCATCTGAGGTCTGTCTGCAGTCAGTAAAATTGGCCATTTCTATGAGATAATCAATGTTATATGCTTCAACTGTGAGTAGCTTAACTGTTTCGGTTCACTGGTTTGTACACCTCCGCAATCATGGTACTCCTGTGACAAATTGTTTGGCAGTTACTGATTAACTTATTACTCTTTCGGGACCTCAGTAATTCACTAGTAAGGGCAAAAATACCCTAACTTGTGGAATTAGATGACATTTTGGAACTCAGTACTTAAATAGTAAAATATTGAGCCTCAGAAGTGAAGTAGTAACATGAAGATCCCAACAGGTTAACCAGAGACCATTTTTTTTCTTGATTAGTTAACTTGTAAGTTGCAATATGGAGCAACTAGTCAACTAGTTGAAATTTCTCCGGTTATCACGGACTAGTGTGCAACATGAAAAGGAGCAGGTGCGATATGACAAAATCCTGAGTCAAGGTGGTTGGCATTTGAAGTTTAGAACTAGGAAGCCAATAAAAAGCCTCAATGCTTGATTCTTTCCCACCTCCTCAATAGCATGCAGTGAGACTACCGTGAGAAGTGAATGTCAGCTAACACCACTCTACTACAACTGCGCCTACTATAACGGCCAATACTGCATTTACCGCTGCTGCTTTTGCTCTTACTGTGCTAATACTACCATAACTACTACCTCTCTTGTCACTCCTAGTTATGTCCAGTGCCAACCACTCCCCCCTTCCCTCCCAAGCGACTGTCTGAATCATTGTTGTTCCCCAGTGTTTTGTCCTTCTGGAGTTTCTCTTGTCAGAAGCCATCTTGGCTGCCGCATGCTTTAGTTTTTCTGGTGCTCCTTTGTCCTCCTTCCTGCTGTTTTCTGTGTTGTCGCTGTTATTGATTGCACCTTTATCCTCGTACACCTGTTCCTTGTTTTCTGTCTCATTAGACTGAGTATTTATACTCCTGCCTCGGCTTTCATTCCCAGCCAGATTGCACTTGTGGTCACACCTTGTCTTACCTGCTGGTCTGTTCCTACATTCATTGTTCTGCCTGCCTGCTACAACCCTGCTTGCATTTGTTGGACTTTAGCTTTTTTTGGATTTGCAATTTGGCACTTTTGCCTGGAGGATTTATTGCCGTTTTTTGTGATTTTTAAAGACTGAATAATACACTTGACAAGTGTTTAACCAGTGGTATGGTGGCGTAGGTGGTAACACATCTGGCCTGGGGCTCTTCTGCGCAGTTTGCATGTTTTCCTCTTGTTCATGCGGGTTTGCTCCTAGAACTCAGTTTTTTTGGACTCCCATAGTCTAAAGACATGCAAATCATGCTAATTAGATACTCCCTGTCCCTGCCATTTGCCCATAGTGTGCAGGGATAGGCTACAGCTACTGACAACCCTAGTGACAAAGAAACAGTTAAGATAATTGATGGATGTTATGAAATGAGGGAACTCAGAAGACTCGGACTCGGAACACGGAAACAAGGGAAAGGAAACAAGGGGATGAGACACCATAAGCAGGGAAACCAAAGAATTTATTAATAAACTAAAAATCTCGGAAGGGGGGGGACAAAAAACCGTGGCACACAGGCCAAAACAACCACCGTGCTCCAGCACTGAATGGGGGAGAAACTCAGGAAACAAATCATCAAAACTCGGGAGGAATCAAAACCAAGCTCAGAACACTATGGGGCTGACTGGGGCCAAACTCGGGACCAGACTGGGGAACAGACTGGGGGCCAAACTCGGGAACAGACTGGGGGCCAAACTCGGGAACAGACTGGGGGCCAAACTCAGGAACAGACTGGGGGCCAAACTCAGGAACAGACTGGGGGCCAAACTCAGGAACAGACTGGGGGCCAAACTCAGGAACAGACTGGGGGCCAAACTCGGGAACAGACTGGGGGCAACTCGGGAACAGACTGGGGGCAACTCGGGAACAGACTGGGGGCAACTCGGGAACAGACTGGAGGCACTCGGGACATCAGGAGGCTCGGGACGACAACAGGCGGGAGGGCAGACACAGGACTCGGCGACGGGGTCAGCTGGCAGGTGGCTGACTCGGAAGGCTCAGCTGGCAGGGAGCAGGCTCGGGAACCCAGCAGGCAGGGGGGCAGACTCCGACAGGGATGGCTCGGGAACACAGCAGGCAGGGGGGCAGACCCGGATGGGGCAGGCTCAGAAACACAGCTGGAACTGAGGGGAGAAGCGGCGCGTGAAGAGAAGGGTCATGAGGGATAGGGCGACCAAAATGGGAGTGGGAGCAAACAGAGTGAGGGCGTGAGCAGGAGCGGGAGCGTGAGCAGAGTGAACGCGATGAAGTCAGATCTGAAGGTGCACTGCTGTGCTGGAACATATATAGGGCAGGGGCACAGACAAACGCAGGTGCTAAAAATTAATATAATTAACAAGGGGTGGAACACGAGGGAAACCTAATTACATGAAACAGAAAACATTAACACAAAGACGAGGATCACAAGATGGGATAGATAAACTGAATAAAAGACTCCTAAGTGCATAGAGTGAGAAGCAGGACAGGTGAGATAAATGCAGAAAATCTTCTGGAAACACAGCGAAGCCAGCTGAACGAAAGCAAGAGGCGAAGACTAGAACAGGGCAAATGAAAAGAGGTCGTTAGTCAATTAGTAAGTGCAGCTGTACAATCCCGTGTGCTCGTTAGTACGTTAGTCTAATATACAAAGTTAGTTTTGGTTAGTAAATTTTAGAAAACAACAAACTGTTAGTACGGGTTAGTAATATAGAAAAGCAAGGGGAAATTAGCAAACGAGAACGGAAGGAAGGCTGAATCCCAGAATCCATTAAATCACCCAAAATAGTGTCACAATCTATAAATACAAAAACTGCAACGAACTAATGACGCGACCGGGGAGAAAGCAAAGACCAAACATGGGTGAAGATGTGGACTGGAGTAACACGGGAGAGATGCGAAATGTGAAACACTAAGACAACTGACTAAAAACGGACATCACAGAAATAATAAAGACCTAAAATTGACTAACCAAAACCCACAGAACGCAACAGAGGGATGTGTTAAATTATGCAAAACATGCACTTGCATTGTTGAAAAATTAGTAACTGAGTTCCGTTTTTTTTTTACCTATTTTTGTGAGTTTTATTGAGAAACAGAGAAATAAACTATGATACTTCCACTTATTGAAATTACTATTTTAAAACTGTACTTACAATACCAATACTGCTACCGCTGCAGCAACAGCCAGTAGTACTGATATAAACACTACCACAATATGAAATGATTATTATTATTATTATTATTATTATTATGAGTTCTGCCATTAGTAGTAATGAAAATAGTATTATTAATGCTCATAGCAATTATAGTAGTAGTAGTAGTAATAGTCTGAGTGGCAGTAGTTATATTCTTAGTTGAAGTTTAGATAGTGGTAGTTTTGAAGTAATAATAGTATTAATATCCCGCCTTTTCTGAAGTAACTCCCCATCTGCTAATCTATCCTCCCAACTGTATTCATTCTCAGGGCACTGATCAGTGATTAAGAAACACTATCTCTCTGAAGACACTAATGATAGTTGGCCATTCATCATAGTTCAATAGTTGAAACAGTTGTTTTGTTCATATTGATGAGGGCCGAGGTTAATCAGCTCCTTCAGTTTAGTAATTGGTTCATTACGTTATAATTAATTTTCTGAAAGCTCAGTTCTCCAAATCATTTGGACAATGGGTACAATTATAATAATACTACTGTCCCTGGTTTCAATCAAATTGCAAATATATCAAGAGGAAAACTGCCTTTCAATCGCGACGTGCTGTAAATATCAGATTACTCCTTGAAAAAACATTTAGATTTCAAGCGCAGTCTTATGTTAAGTGGGGTCAAGGCCACGAAGGAATACATTTCAGTAATTAAAAAGTTTTTTTGTTCTTCATGATAAATGAGGACGCAGTATCATAGAAATGAAACTCAAATGTTGGAGGATGCGAGCAAATGCCTCAGTTCTTTCTTTAAACATGATTTACTCAACAGAGCATCATTCCCTCAACAGGCATCGAAATCGTGAGGCACATGAAAGGCAAAGATCGTCTAAAAAATCAGCTATGATTCAATGTACCTCAAAATTTCTTTCACGTAACCTGAAGGCCAATGATGGATGTGAGAAAGAAAGGTTGATTGCACTTCGGGAGCATAAATGTGTAGAGTGCATAAACCTGAAAAGTATTTACACACCTTGATAAAACTGACTTCCATTTAAATCAACCAGTTTCTGGCGCTCAGGAAAATGTCTTATACATTATGACTCCCTCTGATGCCCACAGTGGAGGTCATAAAGTTTTATATTCGGTGCCATATCTGTATTAGACATATCCATTAATTCTGTATTTGCTATTTATTTATTTATTTACAGTATTTATTTCTGATGTAAAACCCTCCATATATTCAACGTCTCAGAGTATGTGCAGCCTTTTTATTAGAAAATGAATTGCCTTGCGGTTTATTGGTTATTTTCATGCTCAAATTAAAGGATTCAAACAAACAGGGTGAAAGGAAAATAGAATAAAATGGTACAATCCTCACAGATACCTTACCAAAGGCGCTGCCCTATTTCTGATTAAAAGGGGCCTTAAACTTGAGAAAAAGCAGGCTCTTTAAATTTGGGCGTGATCGTTTGAAAGAACTCATGCATATGAATGCAGTTCATATCTCTCTAAGGACATTTCCTAAGGGAAACATCAGTTAGTCTTATGATAGAAATTTTTTTTCAGCTGTTTTTCTAAGCATGTTTTTTTATATAGCCATTTACCAGTCTATTGGTGGTAAATTTTCTCATTTCAAGATAAAAGATTAATGCATATTTATGATGCATCTACGAACGCAGAATGAATGAATGCATTTAAAACATAATCTCATCCCTCAGGATAGACTGCGGAAGGAGATACCTTATTGACAAAAATCTTTATGCGCTTTTTATGATCTTCTATGGGCTGTTTTTGAAGCTTTATGGAGTTGTTTTGATTCCTGCCACATAAACATTTACTGTGTTTATAAGGACACATTTTCAGATCCTCTATTAAATACTGTGAAAACATATGATCTTTTTTTTAAAAAACTTATTGCATACTCATTATCATCTTCATCATCATCATCTACGTCACCATTTTATCATTAGTATTGATGTCATTATAGTTACATATATACGCCTAAGTTGAACCCAGTGTGGATAAGTGGGGTATTTAGCCAAAGATGGTCTGAAATGGAAAAGAAAAATGTTCTTAATATTGTGTATATTCTGAATATTTAATGAAAGTCACAGATTCGATAGCCTGAGTACATATTCACAGTATTTTGCCGCATTGGTTGTTATCTTCCTCCATATGCAGACTGATATTACACAGCACATGCCTCCATTGATTGTAATCATTGACTTTTGAGGTCAAAATACCTTGTGCCTCACCAGTGATGAAGAGCACTACGCGTCCTTGTAAAAAAAAACCAAAAAAAAGGAAGAGGTTGCCCAACTTTTATTTTTGACAAATGTATTGATACATCACATGCACTGAATTATATTATTCTCAGTATCAGATAGAACTGTACAAATTGCATGTTATAACTTTAACCATATATTCATGACAATAACCAGATTTTGGAAGAAGTCAAATGATACTTCAAGATAAATAATGAGAACCTTGTATCACCAGCTTTGGCTGGACAAAGCTCTTTGAAATTAGGTGAATTAATATATCCACAACATGTATAGCTGATATTTATAAACCATGGAGGAGTCATCTAATAGCCTGAGAACACTCCTCACACAGGTGAAACACAAGAGTCAACTTGACTTTGGAAATGAGTTTGCTGATTTGATGTCAATGTCTGCATGGAGTATCCCTTTTGGGGTGGGGGGGGGGGTGGGGATAATTAAAATAAATAAATAAATGAAATTAATTTATTAATCGACATCCGCATCAACATTGTCAATTTCACTCTGCTAAAGTTAGTTGCACAGACCATGACCAGAGTTTCTACCAGCCACTGTGCAAAATGTGAGAAGAAAAATTTCTAATACTTAATTCGAAACTGCCAACAGAACAAATCCCAAAATTCCTAGTAGGGTGCTCAACATGACTCAGCATATTCATAAAAACTATTTTTAAAAAAGAGAATGCAAATCTCTGATTTTGTTTCCCTCTAAGTGTCATGGTTTGGTAGTTTTGAGAGCTGTTTTTGGCTCTCGTCGGGGACGATATCGTTTTGTTCCTTATCGGATTCCTGGACCAGCTGGCATTGATTGGGGGTGTGGCCTGGACTCGATTTAAGTTCCTTTTTCGCCTCGCTCCCATTGCTAGAGTGTCAGTTCATCTGTGGCGCTTTAGCTGGTAAGGTCTTCTGAGATTATTGTTTAGGGACTTAGCTGCATAAGAGGATCAGTGCTAGTGAGTGAGGGAATCTTTGTTTTATTTCCCTTTTCTTTTGTTTTCCTCGAGCTCGCTTATTTTTCTACCATGGACGGTGTCTGGTCCGTTGGTAGCGCGAGCCTTGTTATTTTTATCTGTTTAGTCTCTCTCCACGCTGTGAGGTTTGCCTTTTTTTAAATATTTGGCCGCTGCTCTTGACGTTTGCCGTCAGCAGCTATCACAGTACACTCTAGCCACTATAGAGACATCAGCGGTGGCTGAAATTGAGAGAGCCAACAAGAGATGTTGGCTGGGTTCGCAAAATCACTTTCAGGTTTTTGTAATCAATGATCTGAACTCGCAGAGAGGTTACACCTGCAGGAGACTGCTCTCCAGAACCAGCAGAGCGTCCTGTTAGATTTGTCTGAGAGTATTAAATCTCTAACGTTACAAACTTCACAATGAGTTGCAGAAGCGCAATCCATACATTCTCCCCGAGAACCTAAGTTACAACTTCCCCAAAGATATAGTGGCGAGGCCGGAAAGTGTAAGGATTTTATTGCCCAGTGTGAAATATTTTTTTAAGGCTCAGCCGTTTTGTTAATGAGGAATCTTGGGTTGCATTTATATTATCCCTGTTGGGTGGCACAGCACTCAATTGGGTCGGCCCACTAATTAGATCTAACTCACCAGTTGTAAATTTGGTAGAGGCCCTTATTAAGGAGATGGTTTCTGTTTTCGATCAAGACATTTGTGGACAAGACACAGCTACGCGTTTAATGCACCTAAAACATGGCGAAGAAAGCGCAGCTGAGCTTTCTATTGCTTTTCCTTCTCTGGCTACAGAGACAGGCTGGCCAGAGGCCCCTCTGATGACTGTATTTAGCCATGCCCTTACGGAGGAGATAAAGGATGTGCTGGCTACGTTAGAACCCTGCTCGACTTTAGACTCTAGACTTTAGTTCGCACTGCTGTGCGAATTGACAATCGCATACGCAAACGCAGCCATGAGAGACTAAATAAATCTTTGCTGGCTGACAATGGGGCTAAAATTGCTAGCGGCGAATGGGTACCTCCTATTCCACCCATAAGAGATTCTACGCCGGTGGAGCCCATGCAAGTTGATGGTTCGTTTGACCGACAGACTGAGAGACCAATGCGCAGAAAAGTAATCTGCTTTAAATGAAATGTGCCAGGTCATATCCATCCACATTGTCCTAAGCTTCGGGGAAACAGAAAACCCCTCTAGCGATTCAGGGGGAGCTAGAGGGGCAGACCCAATTTCCCTTCCGAACACTAATCCCCGTAGAACTTACCGTGGGTAGCAAGAGATTTACTATTGCAGCGTTCTTGGACTCGGGCGCTGTTGATTGTCTCATGGATATTAAGTTTTTTTTATTATCAGGTTCCCCACTTTCCCTATCGTTTTGGGTCATTCATAGTTACGGGAACATGATCCTGGGAGGAACAGAATAATCCTATCGTCCGCTGGGGTCCCAAGTGTAGCACTCATTGTAGGACTAATGAGAATGGTTCTTTCGGACGTGAAGCAATGGGGCTGGCTGACGCCGAGAGCGAGTATGAGGGAGTTACCGCTCCGTACCCTCCTAGACTAGAAAAAAGGGGCAGAGGAGGGGTTGGAATGGGATCCTCAATTCGACTGGCGAAAGCCAGAGGACGATTACTTTTTGGAGTACTTTAGCGATTAAGAATCAGTCATGGATTCATAAGATTCTGAGCAGGGTAAAGAATTCAGGGCCACCCTAAACTTTGACTTGCCTCCGAATGTTCCCAGGGATTACGCCAATCTTGCTGAGGTGTTCAGTGAACAACGAGCCTCTACGTTCCCCCCGCACGACTGCAAAATTAACCTTTATCCTGGGACAACTCTGCCTAGGGGTTTGCTATATTCGCTGTAAGGACCTGAGCGTAGGGCTATGTGAGAGTGTATTCAGGAGGCTCTCGCCAATGGTTTTATTCGGCTGTCCACGTCCCCTGCCGGGGCGGGATTCTTTTTCGTTGGGAATAAGGATGGCGGTCTGAGACCCTGTATTAATTACAGGGGTTGGAATAAAATCACCATTTAAAAACCGAAACCCTTCCGTTAATGAATTCCGCGTTTGAACGTGTGCAGGAGGCATCATTTTTTACGAAGTTAGATCTTTGAGGGAGGGTCGGTTTATACCGTGCGCCACATTCTGGCCTAGAGGCGCGTAGGTCGTGGGGTCCAGTTCCTTTTAGATTTGGAAGGATCTGGGCCCGAGGAGCGGTGCTGGGTCCCTTTGTGGGATATTCTGGATCCCGCGCTTATTTCGGAGTTTCGTACGGGGGTTCCTTGGGGACTTCTGGAGCTGTCCCTTAGAGGGGGTGGGTCCTGTCATTTCCCTTTTCCTTTGTTTTCCTCAAGCTTGCCTGTTTGCAACCACGGGCGGCGTCAGGTCCGTTGGTAGCACAAGCCTCATTATTTTTATCTGTTTAGTCTCTCTCCACGCTGTGAGGTTTGCCTTTTTTTTAATATTTGGCCGCTGCTCTTGACGTCCACCATCAGCAGCTATCACACTAAGTCCCAGGAGTGCTATGTGTCATGACTCACTTGGGGCATCAAACTGGGACTTAGTGGATCAGGCGTTGCATTGACGTTTAGCACAATGCGCAAGGCCTAAGCCTCTCCGTGGAAGCCGGCCTAGTAGCACTTTATTTAACTCGCAACCCATCCAGTCAAGCCCATTTAAACAAGAATGAGTAGGAATAATGTGCTTTCTGTTGACGTTCTTAATTTCCATTTCCTTCTGTGTGAGTTGTCAGCATGAATAGACTATCATTGCCCATAATGAGCACTATGCCACACAAATGGGAGCTGTTGTCGACCATCTTTTATTCATCTAGGAACTAAAGCGTGCCTCCAAGGCATTTTTGAACTGTTCTTGGATGTGTCTATGACACCGCCTTGCTAATGGGATTTAAAGCATACAAGTTTAAATGTGTACATACAACTGACACACAAACATAAGCACACATACATACACACATGGGCTCTCACACATACACGCACACAGTCACACCCACACACTCATGCACACACACACAAACATATGGGCACTCACACACACACACAAATGCGTGCGCACACATACAGACACATGCACACCCACACATACGCATACTCACACTGCACACATATACTCACCCACACACGCACACACACACACACACACACATCCAAAGAATATCATTGATAGCCGAAATGCATTAAATACTCATAATTTAAAACTAATTACCAATGTAAAAAAAAAAAAAAACTCCCTGTGAAGTCACAGAACAAACAGTCCATGCCCTGGAAGGAAACTTTCCAAGAAACAATCTCTAAACAAGACATAACATTTTAAAGTAACCTTTGCCCACAAGAGACGTGTGAAACAAATACTCATTTTTTTCCAGGGAGATTTATGTAATTACTGATACAGCCTTGTCATCACTTTCCTTTGCCAACATCATGCTGTTGTCAAAAAACCTGCACGAGACAGTCTACATCGGGCTTAATTACAATAAACAGTGACTAATTAATCTCCTGCTATGTAATACACCACACTATACAAGTTGTGCTGTAGCTCTATATATGCATTGTGTTCAGGGAAGGATAAGAGCAGCTCTATTGGTTGTGGATTCTGAATGAGCTATTCTTTTGATTCTGCTCGGCTCTTTTCATTTAATATTGAGTTGCTACATAATCTCCATTGTTCTGGTGCCTCTTCCACTAAATGTTTGCCGAATAACTGCACTGAGTAAAATCCTGACCCTACCCAAAGCTGGGACAGAGACTGGAATAAGAATTGTTGCAAGTTTTATTTAGTGCGATTGTCCGGAAAATTTGCTAATCCTCTCTCATTGAGGTGTCTGGTGAGGTTTTTAGTTTAATGTATCATGCATTGGTCTGTTTGTGGAGTTAGAAGCTGTTTAACATTTGAGGGTTAAATTCACCTCCAAGAAACACTTTGACAACACTTGGGGCTCTAAATTCCTAGACTAGGCGCAGGCGCGGCGAATGGAGGCTGGGCCGCGCCAACAGGGTGTGTCCAGGGGTATGTTACAATTTCGTGCCCGGTGTAGCCTGGCGCAAGTACTCCTCTGTCCCGCCTCTGTCCCTCCTGCCAGCGCAAGTGGCAAAGAGGTGGGAGAGAAGGCGTGTTTGGGTATAACACAGCCGAGTCGAATCTTTACCAATCAAATGAGCTCCTCTCCTCACCTTCAATGTGTTGGAATATAGAAGCCTCTGTCCTATATCTGCATGATGTGTTAATGTTGCATTTTACTTTGCTGCTTCAGGCATGTTTTCTGCACCGCTTACATCTATATTAAGCATTACGAATATGAGTTAGCTGGCTAGCTAGAGCATTCGCTAATTATTACCATTAGCGAACTTAAATGGAATTTCAAAACGAAATTACGTCACATCATTCAAACTCATGAAGTTGGAATGAAATACAATGGTTGCTCATTTATCTATTCTGCCTGCATCATTGTGAAGAGAAACGATGGATAGCGTGTTCCTATTATTACAGCCTGTTGCTGCTTAAAATTTAGGGATTAACATGCATGGACAACAATGCAAGATACCTTACACATTTATCTTCAATATGTGATCTTAACTCAGTATGAGATCATAGCAATCAGGCTGTATTCCTTTCACCCAATAAAAACGATAAAACTTAATATCGTTAAATAATAGTAGCCTAGCATTAAGGCGCTTGAACACTGCACGCAAAACAAATTATCCGCACTACATGTCCGAAAGTCTGACAGGGTTTTAATACATCTCCGTGTCCGACAGTCGATTATTGTTTTTAATTTCTTCAAATCAAATGAGTGTTTTAGATATTAAACGTGAATGTTTTGATATGAGGGCTCAGTTCTTCAAGATGAGTAGCAAGAATTTCAATGTTTCTGTTTAAGCTCTGTTCAATAAAGTAAGTCGACACTGGCGCGGGACAATGTACAGTGCCTTTCGGACAATGCAAAATACTCTGTCTGACAGCCAAAAAAAAAAGAGGACAATAAGAACAGATTGATAACAAAATAAAGAATAAAAAGAAACATTTTAAAAACAAACAGAGCATCCAAGGAACACTGCGATTTATTTATTTGCAGGTCATCTTTTTTGTATACTCTGTTTGTTGATGATATATTTTAATTATTTTTTTAGATTATAAATCTGTTCTCATACTAATACTTATACTTTTTTGCTCGCTGCCGGACACGCAGTATTTTGCATTTCACCTCGGACAGTCTTGATCGTGCATGTGATAATTAATTCACACTGTCAATGGTAATGGAATTGATTTGCTCACTGACAACAACCACTACTTTATCTCTTGTGTGGAAATAAAGTTTGTTCGATCCAGCTGACTAATTTTCAAAAGAGAGACCGAATAAAGACTGTTCTCTATCTTCAACGGAAGAAAACACACGAGTAAAAAGACCAAGAAAAGTCGATAGCTATCAATTTGCATTATGTGAAGGTCGAACACAAACATGGCCTAATTTGCATGTCTAAGAATTTTTATGACTTTTGGACATGGAGACATTTTAAAACCCTGTCCGACTTTCGCGTCTTTGCATTGACTTTGACTGTAATCAATCGTGCGAAAAATTTGTTTCGCGTCCAGTGTGCAAGCGGCTTGACTGAACATAGAACGCAAACGCAAGAAATATATACATATATATATATATATGTGTGTGTATATATATACAGTATATGCAGTTTGTGGTTGGCTGAGAAAGATGTGAAGTCGTTAGTTTGCATCACAGATTCAGCTGCGTTGATTAAGCCCGGTCAAGTTTCCATTATACATGCCAACCGCCTTTAATCTGACATCAGGACAATCGATATAGATACTATAATTTATGTCCTGATTCAGATAGATAAATTGTGGTTGCTGTAATTATTTATTGCATTGAAATGTGCCCGACATTCTGGAAACCTGCCTGTGAGGTTTTGGTGACGTGTGCGCACTGTGCGCCGGTCAGCCAAATGACCACTTCACAGACATTAAACCAGGTTGAAGCTGGCGAGCTTTCTGCGCAACTTAAGTGAAGACTTTTTTAACGAAATTGTCACTGCATCTTGATGAATATGTGACACCTCCCCCTACTACGCCGCTACACCCATCTCGGCGCACGGCCGTCCACCAAATTGCCAAAGTGGCTGCGCACGATGTTGCACTGCAAGAAATTACCACTGCGCGGGCTGCACTGGACGAAATTACCACTGCGTGGGCTGCGCCACGCTACGCAACGCTGCGCCACCCTGTGCTGCGCCAAGAAGTTAGAGCCCTTGATGTGTTATATTTATTGATGTATTTCAACCTTATTCATATTATTTTCCCCCATTATTTATCAAGGTTTGTATAGGTTTTTCCATGTACAGGCAGTCAGGGGATGGACCCATATAGCTCAGTGGCAAAATTGCCTCATGCATTTGCCTTTTAAAGAACCAATACAAATATTTGCTGTCCTTAATCATTGTTAAGTGCATGAAAATTCAGATTGCCCGAAGATCTATAAATATAAATCAATAATAGTGAAGAATACTCTTTGAGTGATCACTGGCCTTACATTTGGCGAGCTGGATTGTTGTCCATTTCTTTCTTTCTTTTTTTTTTTTAACCTCGACAAATTTCTGCGAATTGTAACCAAATGATTTTCCCTGAATCCAGGCTAAGTCATATTGTATGATAATTATTTGAATCTGGATCGGCTTAAATGACTCTCTATTGAGAAATTGTTATCATATGCCTGGCAGGTGCATCCAACCCCACACAGTAGATAATGGCAGTGCAGTGTGTCAAGGCTTCCTTGGCATTAGGTTAGTGGAAAATGCAGAAAAAGAGGCCAAAAAAAAAAAGTATCCGAGGCAATGACTCATCGGCTGTCTGTTACGCAGGAGAGCGATGCAGTGTGTTCCCTTAAGCTAGTTCCCTCAGGCCTCTATGCTGTGTTTGTACGGAGTGCTCAAATTGATGTACTCTGACAGGTGGAGGCCCTTGTGTACCTGCCCTATCTTTTCTCATCAGCTGAGTGGTCCATTGAGAGTCCGCTACTGGCATCAATTTCAATTCAAAGTGTAAATACTTTTATCCCTGTTGTTTGAAGTACTTTGACACTTTGTGCTGAAGAGTACGGCACCAGTGGCTGCTGGGGCGGTTATGTACGAGCGAATTAAAAAAGAGTGCACTGAAGTGCCACACCATTAAAACCGTGTCTACTTTTATAATATTAACGTTCAAAAGCTTGCAGGGAGTTACACTCTGACATTGTGAATACATCATGCTCAAAATACTCACGCAAAGTGTTTTCTGAACCGTGTATTCGAAACGCTCTCTCCCTAACCTCCCTGCTGTAAACTTCAATTATTGTTTGAGAATACTTACAGCGTACTACTTCAGAACACAGAGTTTCGAAGTAGTCTATAAATGATATTCAACATGAGCAGTGTTCCCGTTCATGAGCTGAATTTGTATTATAAAGCATTTGAAATATACTTCAAAGTAAACTTGATACTCTTAAAAAAAACATTCAGGAGACTAATGTATTAAAACTACATTATGGAGGTCTATTACTTTTATAGGAATGGGAACACTTGAATGCTTTTGTGAATGTATGAGCTCTGTCAAGAAGGTCACATAAACATAGTACTTCATCCTGAGGCATTTTATATCTTTTGAGAAACTCATTATCTTTGTAGTTATCTATAGCGGGTATGCTATAATAGAGTTTTTTTTTTTTTTTTTTGGCTGTAGTCAAACTCTATTTTTACCCAATGAAAGGAAATGCTTTACTCACACGAGAAGAATTAAATGTGCAACAGGCGAGAAGTTTGAATAAATGGCTTTATTTGCCATTTACAGGCGATGCATTTTCTCAAAACCGGTTTTGAAAAGATATTCTTCTGGTGAAAATCTTTGCAAATCGCTTTTGTGAAGTGGGCCTCTGAGCAATGCGGTTTGCATCGATTTGAAGCGACTCTTATTTTGACTTTTCACCTTGAGCGGACGGCTCTCAGACCAGCTATTGACTTCCTGTCACAACAGCTCATAAAATATAAGCAAACTAATTATGCCTCCTCCTGATTTTTCTTGCTCTTGTATTCAGCTGTAAAACTACTATCTCTCGCATTACGTGCGCAGGTTAGTTAAGTGAAGATTCCAAATGACAAAATGCAAAATATTCAACTACATCACTATGAGCCCTCATCCCACTAATTACACTCACGACACACCCCCATACCAAACAACCAAAAAAATAAATGACCAAAGGCGGGGTGTACAGTGTGCTTAACTTTAATCAATTCCAATGTGCATTCATCCACCACGGGATTAATTATTTCAGAGTTCTGTGACAATTAATTTGTTATTACCCATTTCTTAATTGTGGCACTTACAAGAAGAAAATTTTTTTTTCAAAAAAGGGTTTGTTATACTTTTTTTGTGTCAAAATGTCACCCTTCATCAGGAAAGGTGCACATATTAATGTTAAAAAAGCAGAATATAAATATCCCTCCGCAGAGACGAATCATGACTGTACCCCATGCTGGTATTTTTTCTTCTTTCTTCAGTAATAAGCTGGAAAGAAATTCAAGGACATAAAAAAGTAAATATGCAGAGTGAGTCGAAAGTCGAAAGTTTCAGATGCTGTAATACACTGAAAGTGCAAGTTAGGATAATTCACCAGTGAATGAATAAAGCATTTAAGAAACTGATAACTGGTCTTCAGTCCGGTTCCTGGGAGACAACCCAGGGTGTTAAGAATGCAACAGTTGGTGATCTTAAAACCAACACCTGAGCTAGCACTCTCGATGCTAACTATGGGTTCTCTTGCCGGAATCCTGTTTTAGTCCTCAGCCCCGACAGGGGCACGAGGGGTATTGTCGTCCCTTCGGCGGGCGGGTGGGCGTCCGGGCGTCCAGGCAGGCGGCTGCCAATTTTGTTCGGGCTATTACTCTGTAACCACTTGGGTTAGGAAGTTCATATTGCAAATGTGGACTCTTCATGGGGGGTAGGTGTGCCTTTTTGAGGTTTCGTCCCAGTTTGACCTTTGACCTTGCAGCAGTGACCTTGGCTTTCAAAACTTTGTCCGGGCTATTTCTCTGTAACCACTTTGCATAGGAAGTTCATATTGCATATGTGGACTCCCCGTGGGGGGAAGGTATGCCTTTTTGAGGTTTCGTCCCAGTTTGACCTTTGACCTTGCAGCAGTGACCTTGACTTTCAAAACTTTGTCTGGGCTATTTCTCTGTAACCACTTGGGTTAGGAAGTTCATATTGCATATGTGGACTCCCCATGGTGGGTAGGCGTGCCCTTTTAAGGTTTTGTCCCAGTTTGACCTTTGACCTTGCAGCTGTGACCTTCGGGGCTGAGTGGTATTGCCCGCTTCAGCGAGGCCCATTTTTCTCCATTTGTAATCTGTGAAATATGTCGTCTGTGCTTGATATAAGCTTGGGGAGTTCACATTTAGTTGTAGTTAAAAGCATTGAGCTATATTATATACTTAACACATCAACCATTAATTTTGCGATTTGTTAATATTCTTATAAAAAGCTTGTTACAATAAATTACTTAGAATGAAATGAAACTTGTCAGTATGGAAGTTTTATCACGGCTGGCATAATGTGACCATTATTGGCATTGTTCCAATATGGCAATTTGTCAGAAACTTGTTTTTTTTATTCACATTTTTTTTTTGAGATGATGCAAACTCAACTTCAGAAGAATTGGGACACTGTTTAAAATGTCAGTAAATATAGCAAGCAATAATTTGCAACTCTAACTTGTATTAACCTGTACTCAGTAGAAAGAAAAAAGTACAAAGATGAAATCTCATCAAATAGTAATGGTTTTTTGTTTGTTTGGTTGTTTTTTTGTTTTATTTTGGCATCTCCAATCCCACCTGAATCTGGAATGCCCAATTTGTGAAGTATGCACACAAGCTTGTTCGTTTGTGACCCCGTGTTGCCATCTCGAGAGTGAGACAGCTTGCAACCCTCCTCCGTAGCGCTCGCCTGTCCGCTGCTGCCTTTTTTTACTCTCATAGCTGGATACTTTGCAAGCTTAAAAGGAGGGCGGAGGATACCCAAGCGTGTGCAAGCTTAGGATTTTACTGACGAGCACCCGGCTGGCCAACAGGAGGCGCTTGAGCAATAAACAATGCTGTAATTCAATAATCCCAAACCGGCAGTCCCACCAATTTTTTTCACCCTGCAGCGTAGAGACAATTATGCGCTGCAATTATGCAGGTACATTGTTACCACTGTGTAACATAAGCCCTCCGTTTTATAACACTCAGTAGTCATTTTGGAACTGAGGACACTAGTATTAGGAATTTTGAAAGCATCATTTGTTCCCTTTCTTGCCTGATATACAACTTCAGTTTGTCAGCAGTCCAGGCCCTCTATTGCCGAAGTTAACGCTTTATAATACGCCACATGTTTTCACTGGGAGACAGATTTGAGCTGCAGGCAGTATCCACACTCTGTTACCACAAAACCCTGCTGTTGTAATATGTGCAGAGTGTAGCTCGGAATTATCCTGCTGGAATAAGCAGAAGCATTCCTGAAAAATACAACAGTAATAAGAGACATTTGAATGTACTCTTCTACATCAAATTTGCCCACATAGATTAGCAAGTTTCTCATACCAAGTGCACTAATGCAACCCCAGACCATGGCAGATGCTGGCTTTTGAACCTGCTGCTGAGTTGGGAGAGTCCCTCTCCTCTCAACATCTACTTTTTCCGGAAACAATTTGAAAGATGGACTCATTGGACTATAGCATACTGTTGGTCTGGAACAGTAACAGAAACCTATGGACAGATATGAGATTGATCAACTTGCACCACAATGATGGGAAGAGAAGAGTATGTAGAAGGGAAGGAACTGTTCAGGATGTGAAGGATTTCATATGCGAATCACTGTGGAGGTAATGTTAAGATGTTAATATGCTGGCAAGTATGGTTGCATTGGCACTGCTTTCCTTGTCTTTATTGTGACTGCTAACAAAAGCAGCACAATGAATTCTGAATGTGCTAGGGCAACATTATCTGCTCAATTTCAGTCAAATGCTTCAAAAATCTCAAATAAAAGCGGAAAGACTCCACTTCTAGTACATCTTGATTGCTTCATTTCAAATCCATTGTGGTGACATACAGAGTCAAAATAATGAAAATTATCTCACTGTATTTGCAAAGCTGACTGTAACCGAACAAAACATAAAGCCTTTCAAAGCCTATATTCTTATTTTGGAAGAGGAAAGCAAAATCTTTATGGAACATCTGATGAAGAAACCTGTGGTGGAAGATACTGTTAGGATGTCCAGCAAAAAAAATGTCGTCATAGCACTATTCCTGCCTCTTATCCCGGGCATGGTGGCGTAACCTCCTCACCCTGACCAATAGTATGACTGCTGCACAAAGCATGTCTAAGGCTCATCATCTTTCAGTAAAAATGCCCAACACTGAATTCTTGTTTTGCCTGTCACACTGACTGACATGTCAAATGAAGATGTTCACTTAAACTGTATTCTGTTAAATGATTACTTTCAGAGAAAAGAATATTTTCTTCAGAATTATGAAAACATACTGTCACTTCCTCTTGTGACTTGTAAGGTAATTATTTTATTCACAGATGGAAATGACTTTTAAGGCAAGAGGACACACAAACACTCGTACACACATGCAAAACACACACGGATACAAACGCATACAACATCCATACTCACGCACACACACACACATGCACACGCGCAGGCAACACACACACATGCACACACACACACATGCACACGCGCAGACAACATACACTCGCACACACACGCACATGCATACATGCGCATGCAGAACACACACAGATATGCACACATACGCTCACGCCCACACTCACCGTAACACGAAGGCAAACATGCACCTTGTGCAAACATGCACATTGTGCACCGCTGCTTCACAAATTGCATTCATCTATGGGCGAGACGTGGTATTTCCAAGGCTAGAAGCTGATTTGAAGGTCAGATCTGAAAGTAATTTCCAACATTTCATGAAATGTTCAACTGAAGTGAGTACAGGCGAGACATATATACCTATGTCATTAACTGGGGAGTTGGTTTATTGAATGATTAGCTCATTCATACAGTGTTAAAATCACGAGAGGTCATTAACTGGGTACGACTGATTGTAATGAAGGCAACCACATTTGGTGCAGTGATAATGACGGGAACGTGACATTAATGTTTTTTTTTTTTAATTATTTAACCCTTATTTAACCAGGGAAGTCCCGTTGAGATTGAAATCTCTTTTTCAAGGGAGCCCTGGGGGTAGAGGTGGGAAGGGTGAGGAGGAATTGCACAGTCAATTAGATCAGGGGATGATTAGGTGGCAGGTTGAAAGAGCCAGATTGGGAGTTTAGCCATGACACCGGGGAATCCCCTACTCTTATCAAAGAGTGTCATAGGATCTTTAATGACCACTGTGAGTCAGGACCTCGGTTTAACGTCTCATCCGAAAGACGGCGTCTCCTTCAGTACAGTGTCCCCATCACTGCACTGGGGCATTGGGGATTATTCCACCAGAGGGAAGATCGCCACCTACTGGCCCACCAACGCCTCTTCCAGCAGCAACCTGGTTTTCCTCGGTGGTCTCCCATCCAAGTACTGGCCAAGCCCACACCTGCTTCGCTTCAGCCACACGGCTGGAGCAGATCGAATTGTGGTATGGCTGCTGGCAAAATTAAATGTAAACGTACACAAAATGTGTACGTTTACATGCACCTTAATTTTCTACTTGTATTCCAAATATGACAATATTCCAAATTTGATACGGGTCATGTTATCTTAACCATATCCTATTTGGTTATTACAAATTATGCCTAATTTCAAATGTTGCATTATCTGGTTGAGGCTCGTGGGGGAGGGCCGGATTAGTACAGTGTAATGCACCAGTGTGACCAATCATGAAATGCGCCCTCAATGTGTAAAAAGTTACTTAACATGGCTTATAGGAGGCAGTAACAGACCACTCTTCTCTTTGGTAATACAAAGAAGTGTTTCATTTATTAACAACTGGCATTCAACAATAATGACAGCTAAAGCACAAGCTGAACAAGGCTTCAAAAGAATATTGCCGACGCTGGTAATAAAAACAGTGCCTTCAAAGACAGTTTGTCAACCCTGCTGCCTTCAGGGACGGTGCCCAAAATCTTAATTATGAATAATTTCCATCCAGTCACTAAAATGGCACTTAACTCAGGTAATGAAATATAGTTTCACACATATCACAGAAAAATGTATGAGGTGTACTATGGCAACAAAGACCATGGGTTTACATTTGCTTAATACAACGTATTAAGAACTGAAATTCTAAGGCAGAGTGTTTTAAAAAGGCAAAGGCTTAGTGCAGTGAACTCACTATTGTCTGCCTCTGCGATTTTGCTAACGTTCTCCGTTTCCTAGTCCAGCTGCTGCCGTCAGCCCTCCTGCGACAGGCTCCCATTAATGTCAGCTAATGTTATATGCGCTGCTGCATCCGCCTTGTTAACATTAGCTTCTTACGTTACGTCGCTAACGTTAGTAACAGAAGCACTTCTTACTTGTGCTGGAGGAACGGAATTGCTGTGAGGAACAGGTGCCTCTACCAGCAGCTTCTTTGGCATGATTAATGTTAAGAATTCAAGATATTTCTAGTAAATTCGGTACAGCCGCCTGGTTACGGTCAGCAAAGCCCACATCTCTGATCGGAAAGAGCAACACACCTTGTGATGGTTGGTTTTTCGAGACGCCAAATGCTGTGGCCGGAACGAAAGGAAGTATAACAAAATAAGAGACAAACACAGACAGAAATCAGAGAGGGAGACTCGCGCCTCCAAAGGACTTAGATCCAGTCCGAGTTAGAATATCGAAGCAATACAAGCTCGACAGAACGAAATGAAAGGGAAAAGTCTCGGAAACTGAGATAAGAAGATAAGCAGCTAATTCCTCAACAACTCTCTAACTAGAGACCCTACCAGCTATAGTGCAAACAAAGCACTGACACTCTAGCAAGGGCAGCGAGGCGGAACTTGGGTTTAAATAGAGTCAGAGTGCCGCCCCCAATTGATGCCCGCCGGACCAAGAATCCAATTGTGGGTAAAACAATATCGTCCTGGAGGAGAGCAGCAAAGAAAGCTCCAAAAGCCACCGCCAGGCTCCAAAACCATGACAGGACCTCTCGCTCTAAGGGACAGCTCCAGAAGTCCCCAGGGAACCCAGTGCACAGAACTCAAAAATGAGTGTGGGATCTAGAACATCCCGATAACTAACCCAACAGCGCTCCTCGGGGCCATATCCACCCCAAAGCCACCGCCAGCCTCCAAAACCATGACACACCTGCTTCTAAACCAGGGATGGGCAATCCTGATCCTGCAGGGCCAGTGTGTATGCAGGTTTTTACTGCTGACAATTACCCTGACTGAGTTAATTGATTGCATACACAAATATAGATTTTGTTATGATTCTGCCCTGTTTGCCATGTTTTGGATTTTCTGTCTGATCTCTGTATTTACTGACCATGCCTTGAATTATGTATTGAGATTTGGTTACTTAGATTAGCTCATTTATTGCCTAGTTTAGTTTTTCCTGTTTTGTATTTTACCATAGTATCATTCCATGTTTTTGTTTCTGCCATGCATTGCACTTTGTCTCCCCCTGTCTGGTCTCTTGTCTTGTCATTGCTCACAGCCCCTGTATTGCATGCCACTCTTGCCGGTGATTTAATGGTTTCTGGATTCCAACCATTCCTTCCAATCTCGTTTATTTCCTTCACCTTGCTTCTTCTATATTACTCACTCATACTAACAGTTTGTTGTTTTTCGTTAAAGTTACTAACCCAAACTAACATTGTATATACATTGTAATACTAACTTACTAACGAGCACTAAGGGATTGTATAGTTTCACTTACTAATCGATTACCAAGCTCTCAGCACTCGCCCTGTTCTAGTCTCCGCCTCTTGTCTCTCCCTAATCTTCTCTGCTGCGTTTCAGTGGATCCTCCACACCTGTTCACGCTGTCCTTTCTCTTATCGTCTATGCACGTTAGACTCCTTGACCGGAGCTTCCTTTGTAATCAGTCTAACTTCCTACATCTGTGTGTTAAGCATGTGACTTCTCGTTAGTGTATATTAGGAGTTTTTTCACAGCACTTCCTTGTCAGAACGTTTCTCTTGTTTACCTGTGCTGCTATTGTCTTCGCCTTGTACTCATAGTTTTACTCTTCTAACTGGACCGTCTGACTTAGGATTTTTGGCTCTGCTCTTTGGTACTATTGTCTGCATTTGTTTACGAATCCTTTTTGCCCGACTATAAGTTTTGTGTTTGCTACCCTGGTATTTAACTCTGTTTAAGCCCACTGGATTTTGCCTTTTGCTCCTCTGACATACCTGTGCCTGTGTACTGAACCTATTTTTGCCCAACCACGAGTTTTTTGATTGGTGCCCTGTTTATGGTTCTGTATTTCGCCCTTTGGATTCTGATTTTTGTATTGTGAACATTGTACCGTTGCCTGCTCTGATGGGGGTCTCCCCCCTTAAGAAATAAAGCCTCCATTTTTTTGTACCCTCTGGTGCCTGCTTGTGGTTCCTATACGTAATCTTGACAGATTTGTGCAGATTAGATCAAAGAAAAATGTTATGTCGGGAGACAAGAGCAGTCTTTGGAAGTCAGTCGTGATAATTCAAAGAAATGTGCCTGAAATTTCATATTTCAGGAATGGTTTGGATAATTTAGATAATCAACTAATAAAAGGCAAGAAGTTGGTGTGAAAACCAGGGACAGATATGGCCCTTGTTGCGCAGTTCTGTTCTAAATGTTATGAAAGACTGGAATATCAACAGGTTATTCTCAAATATTGCAGCACCAACTGTTATGAATGTTCTGTCCTGGGTCTTTTTTCTTTTTTTTTTTCCGTGTAATCCAGCTGGACATGTCTGAGTTTTCATCGTTACCCTTTATTAGTTTCTTCATTAAATTATTGTCTTGTGCTCTCCCTTCCCTCTGCATCCTCGCCTCAGTCTGTTCCCTATTGTTGATTATTATGTCTTCCCCTTCCTGGGGGGGGAGACATATTGTTTTTGCCTGAATTCCCGTTGGCGTTGGCGTTGGCATTCCCATTTGTTTCCGGAGCATAACTGTGAAACTGTCCGACCGATTCTCACCAAATTTGATTTACTGTCTCTCCATAACATGTAGATGTGCCTTTTGAGGGTTTGAACTGCTTTTGAATTTTATTTTTTCTGTTTTCATGGCAACAATTTGGACTTAGGCATATTGAAGGGTGGGACTCATTTCCAGACCATAACTCTAAAATGTGAAATGGGGGAAGGGGGAGACATCTGTTTTTACGTGTAAAAACCATTCTAGTTTGAGGTGTATTTACGTTTCCTGTCTTTGTTCATTCCCAGCTGGATTGTTTTCTTTGTCCTTCATTCTTTCAATGAGACCAGCCTACCCGTCCAAATGAGGAGTTTCATCGCAGCTGGAATGACTGCCATTGGGTCGTCTGCTACCAACCACCTGCAGAGTTTCACTATCATGATTCGCAGCACGATTGAAATCGCGGTCTTAATTGTGGAGTAATCGTGGTGATCCTCTCAGATCTGATCAGATCCTGAGGTCGGTCGTGGCAATCGTGTTGATCGTAGAAAAGTTTTGGACGGTTCAAAAATTTCCTGCGATTAATTGTCAATCCTGATCATCGCATCACCTCGTATCCGAAACAGATTTTTCAAACGACAGATTACATTCAAAGTCAACGCAAAGACGCGAATGCACGTGTTTCGCGCGTATTTGGGTCTTCACATTGACTTTGAATGTATCTGTCGGGCGAAAAATCTGTTTCATGACCGGTGTGAGAGCAGCTTCGGAGAAGTTCCGCGATCAGCAATAAATGGACGATCGTGGAATTCGTAACGGAGCGCACGACAGTGGGAACTAAGCATTACCCCTTAAATCTAACTTTTTTCTTAACTTTGCGCCGTTAGAGTTTCTGCATACGCGAGTTCTGAAATTTTATTCTTAAATCATTTTGTAATTGAAAATCAAAATGTCTTGCTTCACTGGAATAATTTTACACAGTCTCTATGAACAAATACTGAGTTATAAAGCCTAAATAGGCTTGTGCAAAACAATGGAAAAAAAATTGGCGTTATTTGTATTCTGCGCAAAGGGGTTAAGTTCTCATAAGTAGGATCAAAGTCAGAATTAAAAAAAAAAAAAACAACATGTAGGACAATTGCACACGATTACTCTGTATGTGCGGGTTGCGGCGCTTCACCGAAGCTACATAACGCATCAAGTTAAATATTCAAACCCAGGATGCCATGTTTTCCTAGCCACAGCATGAAATGGAAAACACCTATGTCTTTCACATCATTTTATACTTCTTTCCATGTAATTCAGCAGGGCATATTTGAGCCCCTCAGAACAACAGTGGTCTAACTCCGATTTTCTAGTTAGACCCATATTTTTCATGCTTTTCATGCAATAATGGGCCAGAAGATTGTTACTTCCATATCTGAAAATAGCCAATAGTGCAAGAGTGGTCTAACTCCAAAATTGTTAGTTTTTGAGCGAAACATGCAAAAATAACAAAAATCGTCAACGTTCACAAAGTACTTTCTGACAATGAAAGCGAAGATTCAAAGGATGTTACTGCAAGACAGGTCTAGACACTTACTACCATGCTGAATTTGACAACGCTGAAATTTTGGAAGCTGTTTTCTCAAAATGATAAATAAAAATGGAGTTAGACCACTATTGGGGCTCATTTAGGATTGTTGAGAATCTTGGGATCTCAATTAGAATTTAAAATAGACGTGAAATTCTACAAGTTTGAAAAAAAGCAGCTGAATTTCACAGACCCATGTAAGCAGCCGTTGATACGAGACCAGTTAGACACCAGGCGCAAGATGGAGGGAAAAGGGTGTTTATTAAAATAAAGAAAACCAGGCACGACGGCCAAAAAAAAAACTTGGCCCAAAGGGTTGCAAAAACAAACTAAGGAAAGCTTCACGGAGCTAAGAACTAAAAGATCAAAAACGACAAAAAAAAAGCCACTGGAAACTCCAGGCAGATAACCGTAATAAATACTACTATATACACAAGGAAGACCAAAACTGCAACCATGAAAAGCATTGACATGAACCAAGGGCATGAGAAGCTTGCAATGGAACTTGAGAATCTGCCCGCCAACTTCCACCGCCTCCAGATAAAGGAACAGAAATCAGGACACATGAGGGGCAACACCTGGAGATGAAAACAATGGGCAAGGCAAGATCATTAGACATGGACAAAGATAGGTTGACATGACTGGCTCATTAAGAGAATGAGCGTGCTCAGCTTAAGTACCAATGAAGTATGCAGAGGAATGAAGGAAGCATGAATGTTTCTAGAACAGAAAAGCACAGCAAGATCTTGAAATAGCAAATCAGGAATTATGACAATAAACTCCCTATCTAAATTAGTAGAATTAGTAATGTGCATGTCTAAGAATTAAACCCCCCTGTGAATGTTAGTAAATCTTAGTAACTTAAAAACAGTTAATTGTCAATTAAACTTAGACAGCCCTAAATCCAGCACAGCACAAAAGGAAGGGGGAAATACAAAAGCCAACCAGAGCTCTGAAATGTGCGACAACGAAGGCACGGGGCGGAACGCAGTCAAGCGGTGGAGTGGCTGGGCAGACCTGGCAAAAAACAAAACACAGAAAAGTAAAAATATGAACAATAAACATGAATAATGAAATGCTTGATCCTGATACAAGAAACTCTTAAAACTGTGATATGAATTATGAACATGAACTATGAAACTTGGAACATGAAACTGTTAAAACCATAAACAATACTGTCGGAACACAACAGTACACAAGCGGCACCTGGCGCTGACAAAAAACACCAAGAACTAAAATGCAAGAAACCGCACAAAACTGAATACAAATCGTACAAGACTAATGGCCAACTAACTAAGGACAGAAACCCTAAGACACAAAACACCTAACCAAGAAACAGTACAAGAAACACTAAACTTAAACAAGATTACTTAGTCTCCAGCAAGCTGGGGCTATGGCTTAGGGCTATGGCTATAGCTTGGGGCTATGGCTTGGGGTGTGACTGGTGGTAGTCACAGATCAGGTCTATGTCAAGGATGTGCCTGGCCGGGACCCAGGGACGCTCCTATGGGCCGTACCCCTCCCAATCCACAAGGTATTGGAGGCCCTGGCCCCTCCGTCAGCAGCCGAGGAGGAGGCGGAGGCTCAGGTGGAGGCAGGAGGGGGGAGGTGGCAACAGACCTGAGGCGTGAGACGTGGAATACTGGGTGGAGCCGTCGCATTGTGAACGGGAGCTTGAGTCGGACAGCAGAGGGGCTGATGATCTTTTGGATGGGGTAAGGACCCAGAGAGCGAGGGGCCAGCTTGCGACTCTCCACACAGAGTGGAATATCCCGTGCTGCCAACCAAACCTTCTGGCCAACCCAACAGTGAGGGGCAGGGCGCCGACACTTGTCTGCCGCGGTCTTCATGGTCTTGCCCGCCCCAACTAAGGTGCAGCGAGCAGACAGCCACAGATGAATGGGCAGATGAATGCCCCGGCTGAAGGCACCCCGACTTCCTCCTCCTGGCTGGGGAACAACGGAGGCTGTAGCTGCGCCGTTCTGGGCGCTGCGGACCAGCTCCTCGATCCGGAGGCACACGTTGTTCATGAAGCAGGTCTTGGGCAGAATGGAGCTGGGCTCTCCCTTGGACGAGGAGGCGTCGAAATGCCTGGAGAGCGCGTCAGCCTTGGTGTTCTTGGAGCCCGGTCTGTAGGCCAGGGAGAAGTCGAACTAGTCGAAGAAGAGGGCCCATCTGGCTTGTCTGGGTGTCAGCCTTTTGGCAGAGCGGAGATACTCCAGGTTTTTATGGTCTGTCCACACCAGGAACGGAATCCGTGCCCCCTCGAGCCAGTGCCTCCACTCCTCCAGGGCCAGTTTCACCACCAGCAGCTCCCAGTTTCCGATGTCGTAGTTGGACTCCGCAGGCGTCAACCGGTGGGAGAAAAACGCGCACAGGTGTACCTTCTGATCATTGCTGGATCTTTGAGAGAGGACCGCACCAACCCCGACACTGGAGGCATCCACCTCGACAATGAACTGCTTGGCAGGGTCGGGGGTGGTGAGGATGGGCGCGGTGGTGAAGCGCCTCTTCAGCTCAAAGAGGGTCACCTCGGCTTGCGGAGTCCAACGGAATGGCACCTTGATGGAGGTAAGGGCCGTTAGGGGAGCTGCCACGGTGCTATAGTTCCTGACGAAACGCCTATAGAAATTGGCGAAGCCCAGGAAGCTTTGTAAGGCCTTGCGGTCATTGGGTGCGGGCCAGTCCACCACAGCCTTAACCTTCTCCTTGTCCATGCCCAGGTCGTTCGGGGAGATGACGTGCCCCAGGAAGGAGGTAGTGGTGGTGCTGAACTCGCACTTCTCTGCCTTGGCAAGGAGGCGATTCTCCAGTAGGTGGCGGAGCACCTGACGAACATGGCTTGTGTGCTTCGTCCTAGCCCGGGAGAAGATCAGGATGTCGTCGAGGTAGACATAGACGAACCGCCCGATCATATCTCCAAGCACATCATTCACCAAGTTTTGGAACACTGCGGGTGCGTTGGTCAGGCCAAATGGAACCACCAGGTACTCCAAATGGCTGCTAGGGGTGTTAAAAGCGGTTTTCCATTCGTCGCCTTCCCTGATACGCAGGAGATGGTAAGCGTTCCGCAGGTCCAGCTTGGTAAAGATTGCCGCTCCTTGGATGACGTCGAATGCCGAGGACATCAGTGGGAGTGGGTAGCGGTTCCTGATCATGATCTTATTAAGGCCTCGGTTGTCGATGCAGAGGCGCAGGGAGCCATCCTTCTTCTTGACAAAGAAGAAGCCTGCCCCTGCAGGAGAGGAGGATGGACGAATGATGCCAGCTGCAAGGGACTCCCGGATGTACTAGTCTGAGCCAGAGAGGGGGGCCATGTATAAGGCGAAGACCCGACCCCTAGGAGGCGCTGTACCAGACTGGAGATCAATAGCACAGTCATGCGGGCGGTGCGGGGGCAGGGACACTGCACGGGACTTGCTAAAGACTGTCGCCAGGTCGTGGTATTCGGGGGGCACTCTGGAGATGTCTGGCCTCCCCTCGGGAGTCGGTCCACTCGCGGAGCAAGAAGGTCAGGAGTCAAGGAGGCAGCCGGCAGAACAGGAGGCACCCCACTCCCACACCTCATGGCGGGCCCAGTCGATCACCGGCCCTTGTTGCGCTAACCAGGGGTGACCCTAGGACAATAGGAGAGCGGGGTGTCTCGGTCATGAACAGCTGGACCTGCTCGTGGTGGTTGCCGGACGCCAGCAGCTGGATGGGAGCGGTCCGGAAGCACACCTTAGCAAGGGGTTGCCCACCCATGCCTGAGTTGGACAATAGGCTGGGAAGTTGGCAGAGGGGAACCCTCCACTCGACAGCAGCTCTGGCGTTGATGAAGCTCTCCTCTGCTCCTGAGTCAATGAGGGCGGTGCTTTTGCGGGAGCGACCATCCCAGGTCAGGGTCACTGGGGTGCAGGTCCGGCGGTAGGAGGAGATTTCATTGGATGAAGCGCCCATCAGTACTCCTCAAGACGCTAGTGGGCGTTGACTTGACGGACAGCTTCGCACTGCATGACCCTGCCGGCCGCAGTAAAAACACGCCCCCGACCTCCATCTCCGCTGGCGCTCCTCCTGGGTGAGCCAGGATCGGGCGACCTCCATGGAAGATGCCTTCCCGGGAGAAGCTGTGGCGGCGTTCCCCCTCGGCCGGTCCAGGTGTGAAGTGCGACTGGGGCTTGAGGGTTGGCTTTGGCCAGAGGGAGTGGGCCTTCGGTCATTGCCTAGGGTGAGCGCCCTCTCCTCCAGGCGGCTGTCGATGCGAAGGGCCAAGTCTATAAGGGCCTCTGGAGACTCCGGGATCTCACAGAAAAGCAGTCGGTCTTTAAATGGCACACAACAGCCGTATGTATTATGGGGTTAATTACTTCTAGCGTTAAGTGCAACTTATTCATATGAGAACATACCACTGAGGGATTATTCTTTTCTTCTCTATGCCAAGCTCCAACAAGAACTGTTGCCTTACCCAGTTTTATTCAAAACACAGCAGCTACAACACTCCTCCACACGAGCACTGGAGCATTACAGGCCCATGAGATCTGTGTTGTTAACACACTGTGGAGTCGACAAAGAAAGTTGTTTTGAAGAAAAATCTGTTGATGTTCACTTTAGAAAACACAGTTTATTAAAATAACCCTCAAAATGATTTGTAGTACTGGAAAGCATAGGCAACTATTTGTAGATGAGTGTATGCATTCCTGGGAGACTAGTGCACATTCCTATTGAACAAATAATTTATGTATAATTTCAAGGCATTATTTTATGCTCTCATTCTTTTTCTTCCTGAAACGAGCCCAATAGGAAACAGAGGAAGAATGAAGGATGGTTCCTGCCCTGCAGCTCTCGACGCTGTGAAATTTCATTCCTGCAGAGATATGGGTTTCTCTCTCGATGCATGAATTTGGAAAAACAAACTCTCTTGCTGGTTTTGAATGATTCTCAGTGTTCTTTATCCATCCATCCATTATGAAACAACCCTATTTCTGCTCAGGGGGGCGGGATTGGGAGGACTGGACTCTATCCCAGCATGCAGTGGGTGCGAGGCAATACTCAGGACCTTTCACCAGCCCATTATAGGGCAAAGACACACACGCACACACACACTACACATACATACGCGCTCACGCATACAGACACAAACACACACGCCCTCTTCACACATGCTAGCTCACACGCACACACACACACACACACACACACACACTATATACACAAACGCACATGCCCACACACACGCACACAG
Organism: Gymnothorax reevesii; assembly: GCA_029721435.1. Classification (NCBI taxonomy): domain Eukaryota; kingdom Metazoa; phylum Chordata; class Actinopteri; order Anguilliformes; family Muraenidae; genus Gymnothorax; species Gymnothorax reevesii. Next base: position 21,736,659 of record CM056589.1, read on the forward strand.
ACATGCCCCACATAAACACACATGCACGCGCACACACACACACACATATCCTGGTTCTTCAATCCAGCTCATATGCAGCACACCGCTGCAGAGGGGGCGTAAGATTTAGAGTATATTTTGCGGGGTTATTGTTATGAGCGTGATTTGTAATGGTGGCTGCTTTGATTAAGAGAGCAGGTTTAACCAAGCTTAATGAACACAGCATGCCCAGCAGCTCTGCCCACACCACACTATTTCAACCTGATGGTGTTTGTGTAGGGACTTTAAAACAGTATGATACATTAATTTAATTAATGTTCACTGTCATCGCCGTTATTACAAGGTTATCACGGAGGGGTATCAGACATGATTGTATATCCGCCAAGTGATAGCTCTCTTGGCACGGCCACTGAAAGCCAATCATTTTCAGTCGATTGGCGATTTCGTTTTGATCACTTGCTGTGCTGTCACATTATGGAACCCGGGGGCTTTCTGTTTGGACATTTTACAAGCTGGTACACTCAGCTCCCGCACAGAGTGGGTCATGTGAGGTAAATTCAGATGCATTTGTATTCATGTGCTTGCAGCACATTAATTAGATCGGCATGAAATGTTACATGAGGAGTGACATACTCTGTGTCGTGTGTATCGTAAAAGAGCCAGATTCAAATGGCAATAACAGATGATGGTGCAGTGGCTAACACTGTCACCTCACCGCAAGCAGGTTCTGGGCTGCAATTTCTGACTTCGCCTTTCTGTACATAGGTAGCGCTCTCTCTCCATGTCAGCATGGTTTTCAATCCAAAGCAAGCAAGTTCTTGAAATTGAAGCATCCAAAATGAGCCTATGGGTATAACCATGTATGTGTCCGCGTGTGTGTGTGTGTGTGTATGTGTGGCTCACGTGTGTGTATTTGTGTCTGTGTTTGTGTATGTGTAGCGTTTGCGCATGCGTCTGTGTGCACATTTGCTTTTGTGTTTGTGTGTGTGTGTGTGTGTGTGGAGTTTGCGTGTGCATGCATATGTGTGTGTATTAGTGTGTGCGTGAGTGTGTATGTGGGGGGTGGGGTCTCACATGTTTATATGTGAGAATCTTAAACGCTACATCACAAAATCATATTGCTTTATTTTAAGAGCAGCAAAAGAACCATGAAATTTCTAATTTCAGGGAATATATAGAGTATTCCACGTAAAATAAGCATGTAACTGAGCTGAGAAGAAAATGATGAGAATTTTCAACCTCAAACGGAGGCCGAAGAAAAACTGAACCAACATGTCTGAGCCCTGCTTATGCACGCCTAAACAAAAACCGAGGAATCTGAGTCTAATTCAAATGTCATTTGATGCTTTTTTTGTTTAAATAACTTAATCTACAAAGGCAGCAGATTTTTCTATTGTTTTTTAAATGGCCCCTACAAAGCACCACTCATATTATTACTCATACTTTGAAGTAGGGTTGAAAATGGGGAATGATTACCACGGCTGCCGCGGTTATGGTTAATTTTTATCTTCCAATTAATGTAAAACGGTGCTTAACCTAGTCCTCCACATGTGTTTAACAGAGCAATTTCAATTACGTGCGGGGGCATTTCCACTTACATAACTCTCTAATGTATCCCTGCTGAATCCTGTTGAAATACGCTTCAAAGTGAATTGGGCCCTCTTACCAGTTTTATACAGATTCTATATTGTAAATGCTACACACACACGCACACGCACGCACGCACACACACACACACACACATCTGTGTACTTCCACCCTCGTGAGGGCATTAAATTGATTTCCATTCATTCTTTGTGTGTCTCTACAGCCTCTGCCTGATCTTATCCCTCAACCTTAATACCGCTTTCACACCGGACGCGAAACCAATTTTTCGCACGACGGATTACATTCAAAGTCAATGCAAAGACGCGAATACACACGAAACGGGTGTATTCCCGTCTTTGCATTGACTTTGAATGTAATTCGTCGTGCGAAAAATTCATTTCGCGTCCAGTGTGAAAGCGACTTAACTAATAAGTCACGATTTGCCTTTGTAGTCGAGAGGACCGGAGAAAATGTCATCTCTTCCCAATCATGTTCACACTCCGTAGGACAAATATATTTTCTCTTCCTCACAGTGTAGCAAGTATAAGAACACATGCAAACATTCATAAACACATCCACACACAGACTGACACACATCCACACACACACGGACTCAAACGTCCACACACAAATAAGCACACAAATTCACGCATTAGCGCACTCAAAGAGACACGTACAAGTTATTAAAAGCCAATTTACTTTATTATTGTGCATGTTCTTTAGAGATCAGTGCGAGCATGAGCAAGCATGCAGAATAGACGAATGTAACACTTGCAGCCAAGAGAATAGTTTTTTTCTGGTGATGCTACAGTGAGCTGCTGTACTGTCAGTATGCTCTCACATCAAGTGGTCAAAATTAAAGAATTACAGTGCCCACAGCAGCATATCTTGGCTCCTCAACTTCTAGAGCCTTCCTGAGCAGTTCACTTTGGGTACCTCGAACCAGTTAACAGTAATCTACTGTACCCTACGCATGTTTCAGAGGTCTGAGGAGTAAAATAATGTGATTTCTTTGGGGGCCTTTCACTCCTTGACATGATCCCGGATTATTCGGTACAATGCTGCTCGGAAAAAAAAAAAAGAAATGAAAAAATCCTGGATAAAATTACTGGAATCTCCTCCACTTACCACTTATCAGAATCCATGAATGTGTTTCTTTATACATTCATATTCATACATAATTGTATTCTTTATACTACAATTTTTCCCGTAAAAAAAGTTGACAAGAATATTATGAGTCGAGGATGATGTTTTTTATCTGTATGTGCTTTCCATCATGATAATTGATGCTCCTACCTCCTGATAAAAACCCATACAGCAGGTCTGTCCGCCTACATCAAAGGGATGAAGAGATGTTTTTCTGATGTAATGTGATTTTGCTTCAATTGCCATAATCATCCCAGTACTTCCAACAAAAAGACATTTCCTAACTTTCCCTTGAAGGAGAATTCATCTATCATATGCATTTTGGTTTCAGCATGTAATCACACTATTATTTAATGATGAAAAGGTATTCTTGGCCATGTCTTAGGATAGTAGGATTTTTGAGCAGCTCCATCAATGAGTAACCACACGATTTTCAATAAAAATGTTATCATATCTGAGCAAAACTAAACACTTGGCATTACTGTAATTATGGCATCCATTTTGTTTGCTATGCAGCTGTCATCTGTGGCACTGAAATGCAGAATAAGCGTTGAAAAGCACCATAATAAGCAGGCTAATTGACTTCCAGCAAGTTCTCAGTTTTTGAAGCTGTTTTCCTCAGTATTTTCCAAAATGAAATGAAATGATTCATTCTTTCCAGCGGAAGACTCACAGCGGTGCCGGAATCGGCTGAATTACACATTCACGATTTGCGAAAAAAAAAAAAAAATATATATATACTGGCAAACAATGGAAGAGATGGCGAATTTGAAGTAACTACATCAACTTAAAAAATAAAAAAAAAATAAAAATAAAAATCAAAGAAGGTTTTTAGCAGAAAGTATGGACAGTTATTGAAGTGACAATAAGCAAATGCCAAACGTCGCACTGGTGCTCAATCTTTTGATGAGTCGCACTGTCAGATGAAGCTTTTAGAACACGGAACTTTTGTGGTGGTCAGTCAAATGCATCAACCTGTTTCAAATGAGTGTTTGGTTCTATAACTTGAAGAGTTTCTCATTTTGCACCAGTAAAAATGAATGACCCTGTATTTAAAATAATTTCACATTGCACACACAGATTTTAAATCTACTACAACTATTACTACTACCACTACAACAAATACCATAAGTACGACTATTACTACTAAAGCCGCTACTGCCTCTACTACTGCTGACAAAATCACAATGTGGAAACAAGATCTTTGTTGTATATAATCAAATTTGTGACTTTATTGGCTTTTGTTTGCACCATATTCTTGTGCTGATATGGTCTCCTTCAGCTAAACCCTCCCCTTTCTCTTCATTTCCCCAGCCAGTTTCTTCATTTAATCTGCTCCACTTTCCTAAGGGCTCTGCGGCCTACACGCTCACGCACACAATATGGAGATCATATCTCTCTCTGAGTGCACTTCCCCGCAGAACTCAGGGAAATGAAAATAGTGGACAGTAAATTAAAGTTTGATGAATTTCTAATAACTCACCTAAACTGACGTTTCAAATAAATACAGTGGCAACTGCAAAGATGTCGGTAATGTGTTGTATCATCCAGCCACTTTAGGTGCTCCGTATGAAAATACATTGAAATAAAAAAGATAACAAACACAAGGCACAGCTATGCAGAGTTAGCATGAGTGTGCTACGCCGGTATCTCCCCCCCCCTAGTCTCTGCTGCCAGCCTTGTCATGTAGCTACCATAGATGTTCGAACGCACTAGCAAGTCATGCCCAAGTGTCACATTTTCACCCAAGGAGGTCGTTACTAGCTCAGCCAATATCCCTCCTGTGTCATAACTTAGCCGCCTGCTGCCCCACCGTACGGCCCACCTGTTATCTCTTAACGGCTAGATTAATTAATACTCCAACCTGAACCGAGTGCTTTAATTAGTCCGCCCATATGCTCCACTTGCAGCTACTCTATTTTGGTGGCAGACAAGTCTTTGACTGTGGTCTGCTGGCAAGGGCACCGATCTTTGTGTTTGTTTTTCTGCAAGTCCCTCATCATCAGGTTTCTCCCCCTGACATGATAAGCTGCTTCCTCCTCAACTGTACTGTCGGCCATTTGACCAATCACGGGAGATTTGGGGGTCTTTCATCGTTTTGCACAAAGCCTGAGTCACACTTCTGAACGTATTTGACTGAAGAGACGTTCTTGAGAGGAAAACATGATTTAAGACAGTCTTTAGAATTTGGTTTCGACTCAGATGCCCTTTTGCAGAGGATTGGGAGACTTCACACAGAAATGGCCTGTATTCTGTCATTTTCTGAGTGACAGCTCAATTTGATCCAATGTCATAGTTTCTTTTATTTTTTTATCATCTTGAGAGACTAAATTATCCATGCAGATTTTTGTCACGAAAAGAAAGTCATACTGTTTGAAGAATATTTGGCAAAGTTAAGCAAAAATGCATTCTAAGGTCAGCCCCAGTATGCTAAGATTAGAACAGACTAACAAACAAACAACAAATAAACAAATAAATAGGTATGAATAAATAAATAAATTCATATACTTGAAATTATTCATAACCTATAAGCAAATGTGGATCTAATGCCATGAATGGGGGCAGACTGTCAAGAGGCAGGTCAGAACTCAATGACAAATGATAGCCTAGTCCAAGGATTTCATTCAAGATCTTGGTTGGACAGTCCGGTTTGGTAGCACAAAGGCAGAATTTGGTACGAAAGGGGTAATCGAAATCAAAATCCAAAACTAGTCCGCAGATCTGAGGCTAAACAGCTGGTACGCCAAGTTTAAGGTACTTACAAAATCGTAAGTTGGTGAAGCCATCAAAGATTATACGCGGGGAGTGGATCATATGCAAAGGGCAAGGCTGAATCTTAAATGTGGATAAAAAGAAAACATAATGAAGAAACTTGAGCATAACTATGAATGCTTGTAAATGGGCTCAGAGAAAACTGGCAAACAAACTTGCAAAGAAAGAGGCGGAGTGCAGAATAAAAAAAGGAAAAGGCTGATTACTATGGGGAACAGGTGAGAGTGCAGGGGGGAGCATGACAGGATGTGTGGCTATAAACAAGGAAAGGAGCAGGAAGAAATAACAAACAGAACACGGATGTCAAGTGTAGTGAGGTAATTGAAGCAAAAGCATGTGAGAACTGAAACTGAATGGGAATATATTAGACTATTTAACACAATAAGTAAAAAAAAAATACAATAAAAACTAATGCATGAACTCATGAAAGGTGACATACACAACTCCCAGAAACTGACACGGACAACTCACAACATACCCCCATTCTCATGTTCATGTTCATGAATATCTGCCCTGCCCCTCTGTAATAAAGTTGGGTAGACGAGCTGCTCTCGTGCTCCATCTCTGCTGGACAGTGTAATGCCTGCCGCTGTCACTCTTTCCTGGGGTAAGGGGGGGTGGGGGGGGGAGTATACTGTCCTGTCCTGCCCTCTTCTCCTCAAGCTAAGTTGGCCAAAGGGCTTGTCAGGGTCAGAGCTTAAATTCCAAAACTTTATTGTACCCATTTGTCATTATTATTTATTAATACTACTGGCAGACTGGAGTTTCCTCAGAACTCCGATGGCTCATTTACACTAGAGAATGTGTTTCGGTCAATTTAGTAAAGTAACAAGAGACTTGTACCAAACGGAACCAGTATCTTCAAACGTCCAATAACGTACACAATCTGTGTCTATGCTAAATTGGTTCTTTCCCTGCTCCAGCAGTCTTGCGGGTTGTCCCTGTTAATAGATTGATTAGCTCAATATTCCTGGTATGATCAACTTTAATTACCCTGATTACCCCGTGTGTGTGTGTGTGTGTGTGCGGGCGTGTGTGTGTATAGGTTATGGGTTTTGCCTCAGTCAGGTCTAGATCATTGTACTAGAAGGGGTGACTCTAACCTCTTACTACTAATTCCAGTTTTCCTTTCCGGTGTATCATGCACTGAGCTAAATTATTAGGGAGCAAATTAGTTGGTACAGCAGGCTCTCCAAGGTTTCTTCCATTTTTCCTTGACCTCCTCATTATATACGCGCCCTGGAGCTCATTGTCAATGCTGCAATTGGCTCCTCATCTGCCCAGTTCATAAAAAGCTCCGCAAAATATCTTCCCACTCCATTACATTTGAATTTCTGTATCAGGATCATTATTATTATTATAATTTTTTTTTTTTTTCGGAAGGGTTCATCGAAACAATTATTTTCTCCTTTTTCATTATTTTTGATTTTTATTTCCAATATTGCAGTTCACAAAATGAAAGTATTATATACTGAGTGTAATTATTTCCTGCATTTTATATACTGCGCTGTTCAGTACGGTCTCAGTAAAGTTAACGATCCATCTCGTCCTCTGTACGGATAGATTAAGCAATTAAGCACACTACAGTTTGTTCACTTGTTTCAAACGATTGCAGGAATGTGCCGCCGTTGCAGATTGTTAGACTAAAAGCTCAACAGTAAACTTGCAATTTGTGCAATTCTGAGAGTGCATGCGAGGGAAAGTAGATCAGGGCTTCTGCAATGGCTTGGCACTCTGTTCGGCCAGCAAGGCGTGAGCTCAATCATGGAGTACATCCCTGGCCTCAACACAAACAGGTGACAAAAACTTATGAACCCATGCATGCACTCACAGGCATGCCAGGTTAAAATGAATGGTGAGGGATAGTGAGGGAGATTTAGGGGATGGATGGATGGATTAATAGATAGAAAGACCCCTTTTTACACATTCAACTTGCAACATTGGAATTAATTGAGGTTTTTGCCTCAGCTGATACACTGTAGATGGAAGCAACTTATTGTCTGATACCACTGGATAGCCATTCTGGATGGCTCCATCAAGGTAGGATGTCTCACATCTGTAGCAATGTAGGACAAATTTTAATGATTGGCAATGTAAATCAGTTAAACAGCTTGATGTTGCTGACTGATGGGTCTAGCAACACAACCAACAGAACACAAATGGTAAGATAATAGCTATAACTTAGCGTATGGTATGGTATTGAGCCTTGTACTTGTGAAAGGGGTTTCTAACTAACTATCAGATTCCGTTGTTCATATTAGTTTTAGTCCACAAGATACTTATTTATCACTGAACAATCCAGAAGTTATTTTACATAAATCTATCTTTAAAAACAGGAAATTTATCTGCAATGCAACGGAAATCAAATATTATCACATCACAAAGAAGGCAATGAACCCCGCGGTTTCCAATTCTCACTTATTGTGAACGCGTAAGACTGTCCTCATGCAGGCCTGTGTATTTTAATCTCTGGTGATTGTCTAGAGAGCAGCCAATGGTGAAATTAAAGTAAAATGCTCGATATGGTGAGTGACTCACTGATCTTCAATTCTAAACACTGAATGAACCCTTATAATCCACATTATATAGTGTCAATGCACACTCAAATATACCAAAAAAAGCACCTCTTTTTGGGTAAGCAGAACAGACCACTGCAAGAAAATACTCTAACACTGAAGAAACCTTAGATTGGAATGATTACCTCCTCCAAGGAGGTTTTCACTCCCTGCATGTTTGTCAGTCTGTCTGCCTGTCAGTTAATAGGATAACACAATAAGTTTTAATGCCTTGGCAAAAAAAAACAGATATATGGACTGTAAACTCTGACAAGTGCAGTATACTCAAATATTTTACAACCCCAATTCCCAGATAGTTGGGACGAGGTGTAAATTGTGAATGAAATCAAAATGCGATGACTTTCAGATCACTTGAGCCAATATGTTATTTACAGTAGAATATAGTTAACATTTCAAATGCTGAAACTGAGACATTTTACTTTTTTTTCCACAAAATGAGCTTACTTCAAATTTTCTGGCCGCAACGTGCCTCAAAAAAGTTGGGACACGGGCAAAAAAAAAAAAAAGGGCTGAAAAAGCAATTAATATTTAAGAGAATCAGCTGTAACAACATTTAGCAAGTAAATAAGTTAACTGGCATCAGGTATGATTGGCAATAAAAGAGACGTCTTAGAGAGGCTGAGTCTCTCATAAGTAAAGATGGCCAGAGGCTCTCCAACCTGTGAAGGCTTACGCGAAAAAATTGTTGAATACGTTAAAAACAATGTTCCTCAACCTCAAATTGTGAAGGCTTTGAAGGTGTCATCATTGACAGTGCATAACATCAACAAAAGAATCAGAGAAACTGGAAAAATCTCTGTGCGTAAGGGACAGGGCTGAAGACCTTTACTGGATGCCTGTGATCTTTGGGCCCTCAGATGCCACAACATCACTCACTGGCATGATTCTGTCTTTGACATTACTAAAAGGGCCCAGGAATACTTCAAGAAACCACTGTCTGTCAGTCCACCATGCCATCCACAGATGCCACCTAAAACTCTATCATGCAAAATGGAAGCTATTGTTGAGCATGATCCAGAAGTGCCACTGTGTTCTGTGGGCCAAGGCTCATTTAAAATGGACTGTAGCAAAGTGGCAAAGTGTCCTGTGGTCAGCCAGGTCCAAATTTGACATTCTTGTTGGAAATCATGGGCGTTGTGTCCTCTGGGCTAAAGAGGAGAAAGACCATCCTTCCTGTTATCAGCATTTAGTTCAAAAGCCAGCATCTCTGATGGTATGGGGATGCATTAGTGCATATGGTGTAGGACACTTGCATGTTTTAAAAAGCACCATGAATGCTGAAAGGTTTATAAAGGTTTTAAAGCAACATCTGCTCCCTTCCAGATGACCTTGTGTTTTTCAGCAGGACAATGTAAAACCACATACTGAAGCTATTACAACTGCATGGCTTTGTAGTAGAAGAGTCTGTGTGCTGAACTGGCCTGCCTGCAGTCCTGATCTTTCACCGGTTGAGAACATTTGGCGCATAATTAAATGAAAAATCTGTCAAAGGAGACCCAAAACTCTCCAGCAGCTGAAAGGCTGTATTAAACAAGAGTGGGATCACATTCCAATGGCTAAACTCAAGAAACTTGTCTCTTGCTACACCATGGTAAACAGGCCCCTGCAGCCATCAAATTTGAAATGAGCTCATTTTGTGGATAAAATTAAAAAAATTTCCGGTTCCAACATTTGCTATGTTATCTCTTTTCTATTGTGAATAAAATATTAGCTGGTGTGATTTGAAAGTCATTGCGTTTAGATTTTTTCACAATTTACACTTTGTCCCAACTATTTTGGAATTGGGGTTGTATGTAAAACGATTACCTCAAAAAATTGTGTATGCCAACTTAATGATTTATGTTCACAGCACTTAAAAACAAACAAACAAAAAAAAACCTTCTTTTCTTCAAGTCCCCTCCACTCAATGCAATTAAGTTGGCCCACACAATTTTTTTGAGGCAATCGGTTTCCACAAAACATTTGAGTTCACTACACTATCAGGGTTTACACTGTGGAGTGGCGAAGGCATGAGCTCTACCGAGTGTCCTCAAATTCGGGGGTGTTTTCTAAATCACAATGTATGCGATCATAGTTGGAAACAAAGCACATTATTGATCAGGACTCCCTGGAAGAAGAGATCTTGTATTTTAGCGGGGCCTTCTTGGATTAATAACACATAAATAAAAATGACATTTCAATAAAAAATCCGAGTTAGCTTGGGGGGCTAATTTTCATTTTGAAATCCCTGGGCTTAATGTCTTTGAACCATATAGAGAAACAGACACTCGTGGAAGCTCTACTGCAACACGGGCCAAACATGTTTACTCCGCACAGGTTGGTCTCAAATGAACACACAGTCATCGAGTCATGACTAATGTAAGCAGGTTATCACACACTATCTATAAACTGACACTGACATCCGTAAAGCAGGATGGGAAATATGGGGGCCGGGAGTAAATAGGATACATTACTTTGACAGCTCATATTGTTAAAAGGGAAACTTCAATTCAGTTCAAGTTGATTTTATTTGTATTTCACGTTATATAGTGACACAGTCAGAAAGATTCTGTGCGGAGAGAATACGGAATAAAAAAATAAGGCCAACAAGCCAAACCTGAACCCACAAGAAGCAAGAAATTGATGCTCTCCCTTGGGGAAAGAAAAACCACTCAAATAGTGGAAAGAGAGAGGAAAAAAAACTCCCCAATGCGAAAAAAAAAAAAAAATCTCAAGAGAACGATGGCTTTAGACAGGAAACCTGTCCTCCACTGGATGTGCCGGGCTAGCAGAGCAAATGATAAAGCGGTCTGAAGAGGTTAGAGTCAGAAGTTCTTAAATTAGCTGATAAAATAGGCAGTTCAAGCAGAGAGATGTGTAGTAACGTGCAGTTAATAGAGACCCCTAAAGATGTATCCAGGCCTCCTGGCTGTATAATGGTGGGGGTTTTCATCAGGAGCGGTCTGTCATGTTTGGGAGGGAAACGAGGTAGAGCCTCTAGGAGCAAAACAAGACAAGAGGAGAAGGATTCAGCTCTATGAAATTATGAGATTAAGAGCTGCATATGCATGTGCTGAATGCAATAGGGAAATATGGTGGTGCTTTATTTTACAGGGTGCGACTTACAATATTTATTGGGTAAATAGCAGCCATTATGAAGTATGTACATTTTAGGTATTAGGTTATTATTATGCAACTTTGCCTCCAGAGGCTCTGCGACAGAAAGTCAGGGCCACAAAGAAAACTTTTTTAAGTGCTATGTGTGTTTTACTGCCTGCTAAATAGTACTTGCCACTGAAATAGAGCTGGTATTTACCAAGCAAGTACCATGAGTAACAGCCTGTAAAATAAAATGTAACTTGTAAAGCCTTAAGTGTACTGTGCTGCCACAACATATCTAAAATCAGCAAGGAAAACGGGGTACACACCACCGTCTGAGTTACCCTCGACAGACTTGCCGCCGTGAGGCAAAAACTAGCATGCGGTTACGCTAGAGTTGCGCGCTCTTGATAAATACAATTATTTAAGTACCATTATCAGTTAATACTACCATTTAAGGCCCATCCACTTTACATTAGAATGAGTGGGACTGCTGAAGGTAAGCAGTCACTTTGCCGTTAAGGACAGACTAAATTCACATTAGAGTGTAACTGGTTTCCATAGAGTTCAACTCCGGCTGTTTTCCCAAATAAGCTTGAGATTGCCTCTATATTTGTGCCTGATTGTGTTGCTAAGTGGAGTAAAATAACAGGCTGGTCTCAGAAACTTCAGCACATAACAGAATATAAGGCTGGTTTTCGAGAAAACAGAAGAGCTGGTTGAGTTTAGTTGAAGGTCTTCTTTGCGCACACACAAATATGCAGGATGATAAATGGAATTGATTGGGAACTCAGCTATACAGCGCTCATATCTAAAAAACAGAAGCAAAAGAGAATATGCTCTCAGTTCCTGAGTTGAAAATTGATGTGCAATGTAGGTATGAATAAGCAATCAGCAGTGTCTCTGGTTGATGTAGGGGTACACACTGTTACATTATGACAATTTTGTATTGAAAAAGGGAATATTGTTGTGAGGAGAAAATAATAACAATAACAGTAATAAAACAAAGCAGAAATGACAGTCTCTGAACTCTGCAAGAAACAAAAATGCATTATAATTTTATCTCTTGTCTGTTGTATTAAGGGGGATATCTTATGCTAGTTCCTGACATGATATGATTTGGTTACTGCTGATGAGAAAAATGATCTAAATTCCAGGATTGTGACCCTGTTGTTATTATTATTATTATTTTTAATTTGGCATCTCCAATCCCACCTGAATCTGGAATGCCCAATTGATGAACTATGTACAAGCCTTGCTTGTATGTGCTCCCTTGCTGCCATTTCCTGAGAGAGTAGACAGTTTGTGGCTCTCCTCTGAAGCACGTGCCTGTCAGCCACCGGTTCTTATACACTCATTGGTTGAATCTTCACAAGCTTAGAGCGAGGGCGGAGGATACCCAGACTTGAACAGACTTAGAATCTTCCTGACGAGCGCCCGTCTGGCCAACAGGAGGCGCTTGAGAAACGAACAAGGCCACTATTATTTTCCCTCCCCGGCAGTCCCTTCCCAATATGCAACCCTGTAGCGCAATAGCCAATTGTGCGCTACTCTGAAAAAGCAGCCGACTGGTACAAAGCAGGGATCAAACCTGCGACGTGATAGTCACTTCTGCTTCGCAACGCGATGCTCTACCGAATGAGCTATCCAGCAGCTCGACCCAGTTATTATGAACCCTTTGTGCAGATATAGAGGCTGGCATCCATAAATTCCAAAGTTTAAGTGCTTAATAATTCTGTAATTGAATTTCCAAATATCTTGCTTCACTAGAATAATTTTATACAGTGCCTGTAACACAAATACTGAGTTATAAAGCCTCAAATAGGCTCATGCACAACAGGAAAAATTGGCATTATTTGTATTCTGAGCAAAGGGGTTAAATGAAACAATAAAACGTCAGTTTACACTCAGGGTGCATGAAGACTAGAGCCTTAGACACACACCTCTCCCAGAGTAGCCAAACACCCAGCTTGTAAGACAGTTATTTGAGTGAGTTACTGCTTTTAAACACATATAAAACCCATATAGGACTGACGCACTTATTTATTTTTAAAGAGAAGCATACTGTAGTCAGCATTCATATGTGAAAACCACATCCTGTATTTTACATGTGCTGTGTGCGGAACATAGACTTCAGGAGTTCCTTTTTCCTCAAAAAATGGCACAGCCACAAATTAGCACTATAGCGCAAGGTGTATTCATTATGTAACCCAGAGACCTGGTCTAACCAAAAGATGGCAGAAACAAATAAAGAAGAAAAAAAACAAATGTGTACAATGACTTTGTTGGATGAGCTATCATCTACACCTGCTCTTAACAAAAGCTCCCAACCACAACTCAATGTACACGTAGCATTTTAGCGAGTTCTGTTAGCCCCACCATCAGATGTAATATTCTATTCACAAAATTAGCAAAAAAAAAAAAAAGTTAAAGGGCATATTACTGCATGTAAAATATGGACTATCTATGGAAATAAATGCATTAATACAGCTGTCTGTTCTGTATGTCAACTTTACCCTCCGTTATCAATTTCAATCAATTCTAGGCATTTGTACTGCAGGGTGACAAATCATCAAAAGATAAAAGAACTGTAACAAACTGCCTGTACCATCCAACAAGCCAAAGAAATGATCACGCATCCTCCTTTGTGTGCGGCCTCAGTACAATGGTCTGAAGCTATGTGGATCTACCGACTGGGTCTTACCTAGACTTACTGCTACACTGTGAACTCCAAAATTCAATGATGATACATTTTATAACAAAAAAAAAAAAAGATAATGTGAAAAGTAGCTCCCATTATGGTACATTACATAATATGCTGTATAAATCAATCTCAGGCCACAGTTTGGGCATTCTTAGCACTGACATTGCTCTTGAAAAATCTGTGCAATATGTCTGAGGCATATCCTCTGAGTGCTGCTTTGTTTCTATCCAGGACTGTATATGAATGTGGCCCCTGTGACAGCATTGATAAAATGCATTATGAATGGAATAAAACATCTTTGGCAGAGTGGGTGATGAACTCTTAGGGTTGGCTTCATTCCTCCGCGACAGATATTAGATTGTGCGGACTGGAAAGGTCTCCTCCGATGCTAATCGTGATATATGGAGTCATGTACACTTCTGCTCTTGCGGCTCCGGTTCGTTCTTTTGATGTGTGAGGTGACCCATATTATTTCGCAGCTGATTGGGCAATGAGACACCTGAAGGGGCTTTATTTTGCTCGAAATAAAAGCACTGACACAAGCTGAAAAAAAGCAGCATCGGAAATGAATCCGCAATGAAATGTAGAGTCTAGCTGTGGATTGAGTTTAGCCCTCGGAGCGCTGGAATAAATTTTCAAAAAATTTACAAATTAAATTACCTTGTGCTGTTGAAAACCTATCATGTGGCGACTTGTTCAAAAGAGCTCCCCTGCGGGAGCTCTTTTAAACAAGTCGCCACATGATAGATTTTCAACAGCTATGAATTTGATATCGTACATCATTGAGCTACACTATTTGTGTTGAGTTCTCCAAGGGTTAAGCCATATCAATTCAAAGTGCAAGATACCAATCACTCCATAGGTCACCATTATATCACATTGCATTGATTTAGCTGAGGCTTTTAATTGGAAACAAGGGTCAGATAATTAATAAATTCATACAAGTATGACTTAATCCATAGCTATGAATATTAAGTCTCGTTTACATTGGCTGACACAAACAAGGTTACTTGTTTCATTTGTCAAACAATAACCCAGGCTCTGTGCATTGGTATCACGCTCGTCATTCGCACGGTAACACATCAAGTCATAAATATCTCATATTGAATATTATGCTTTGTTTATTTCCTGCATTTGAGAGCAGAGGAGTCATAAAGCATATTTTGAGCCAGCATGGAAGTTGCAACCACGAACCCACAGAGGCTGTTTGTTGTGACACTGTGCTACTAATCACCGACTGTCTCCATGCCACTGACTGCCTGCCACATAAAATGTTGGTCAATTTATCAACTACAGCAGAAACTCGTCTCATCATTTCTTGTAAACATTATGAAAAAATAGAAACAATACTTGCTCATTAAAAATGTACAGTGTACATTTGTTTTATATAAAGCAATCACATACACACACACACACACACACACACATAATAAATAGTATATTATATGCAGTATAGTGTGTGATATAATATAATATACTATATAGTGTATTAATATATACGGAAAATGCAGTGTTAAATAATTACATAACTGAAGAGGTATTCTCTGCTGTACGTATGCATGCGAGTACACTTGCTTTAATTGGACTTAATTATTGATCAGAATAATAAACTGTCGAATCGCCTAATGGCAATTTACTTTTGCCTCTACAATTAGTCCAGCCTGCTTGAGCAAGAACTAAACTAGCACACAAAATAAGTGTTTGTTGCGTGTACAAGGCTTTCGCCTCTGTGTCCCCATTAAAAACAGACTTGAAAGTTCCTCATGTACTCAGCTCTGCAAACAGGCTTGTTTTATGCTTCTTTTGGGAGCTCGCTGCTGCTTTGTAATTTTTAGACCCTCGCAGTCCCCGACAGCTGGTAACCTTCCTTTTTCCAAAAATGTTATGAGATGTCATGCAGTGAGTAGTGCATGGCTACGCATTACAGCTGAGACATTTATATATGTTAAACTGCCATTGACACATTTATGTCATTTGTGTTACTTCCTCAAGATCTAATTATTACTGATGATGAGACATCTATCTGATTTATAATGGTTTAGTTACACAGAAAACAGTTAAAATAACCCTTGAAATTATACACATTCATTTTCAAGACTGTCACTTGTCTCGCTCATTCGCACTGTTACCAGCTTTATACCTGAAAAAGGGTCAGTGAACCCCAACAAGTGACCCCTCATTTTGCTGCCTTGAGCTAATACTTTTCCTGAAAAAGAGAGATGAAAAATGTCAGTAATATTGATGATTTTCCCTCTCCCTAATCATTTTTTCTTGTGGATTTTTTTCCGTTTCTCTTAATGAGCCATTTTTTGTTGTGGGTCGTCTAGATCAGGCACCCAAACCCACCACTTCTTATTTAACTCATATTTCTAATAACTTCATATTTAATGATTCCAAGTTCCTGACATTGCATGGTCCTCTCTAATCTGAAATACTGAGCGGCCAAAAAGCATTTGCCCCCTTCCAAATCTCTCCAATTTTTGCATTTTTTTCACACATTTCTAAATGTTTTGGATCATCAAACTAATTTTAATATTTGGCTAAGATAACTCAAGTGAAAAAAATGACAATTCAAGTTATTGAGGGAAAAAAAATAAGCTTTCTCTACCCTATGTGAAAAAAGTAAATTCCCCCTTAGTGACTAAATTAACCAATCAAAAAAATAACAAGTGGTGCCAGGAACGACAAACCCTGCACAGACTTCGACATTCTTTTACGAAATTCATTAGGCATCTTTTCTGGGTCAGTGGCAATCCCTAAACCGAATTTGGGGTGAATCTGGAAATTATTTAACTGCTAAAGTGTTAACAAACCAACAAGCACCGAAACAATCCGAACCAAAAACAATATTCCTTGCCCCCACCCTTCGGGTGGGCCGGGGTCAATAATGAATTAATAATGATATTTGGTTTCAATTTCATCAGATAAACGCAAGCATGATTACCACCAGCCCTATTGAATGTAGAAAACATTTGATCAGAACCTGTCTTGGCGATGCGAACGAAGCAAAAAGTACATTTTGCTGCAATCTAAAGAAATTTAAGGACAGATGAGTGTTGATGACATCTATCAGCCTTCCAGCAAACCATGGTGAGAGCCATTATCTACAAATGGAGAAAATTTGGCACAGTGGTGAGCCTTCCCAGTAGTGGCCAGCCTTCATAAATTTCTCTAGTAGTGTATCAATGACTCAACGAGGAGGTCGCTAGAGAACCCAGACTAACATCTAAAGAACTGCAGACCTCACTTGCTTCAGTTAAGGTCAGAGCTCATCATTCCACGATAAAAAAGAGACTGGGACAGAATGACATCCATGGGAAAGCTGCAAGACTAAAACCACTGCTGACCAAAAAGAACACAATAAATAAAAAAGATCTTGATGACCACCGAGACTTTTGGGATAAAGGTATATGGATTGATGAGTCATAAGTGAAGTGTTTTAGAAGATATGGAGTCCTGCACATGTGGCATAAAGCTATTAAAGTATGCCACAAGAAGAACATGATATCAAAATCATGACTCTCCCTTCCTGGGGGAGGGGGGGGGCATATTGTTTTTGCCTGAATTCCCGTTGGCGTCGGCGTTGGCGTTGGCATCGGCGTTCCCATTTGTTTCCGGAGCATAACTCTGAAACTGTTCGACTGATTCTCACCAAATTTGATATGGTGTCTCTCCATAACATGTAGATGTGCCTTTTGAGGGTTTGATCTGCTTTTGAATGTTATTTTTTCCGTTTCCATGGCAACAATTTGGACTTAGGCATATTAAAGGGTGGGACTCATTTCCGGACCATAACTCTAAAATGTGACATGGGGGAAGGGGGTGACATCTGTTTTTACGTGTAAAAACCATTCTAGTTCAAAATAGGTGGTGGTAGTGTGAGGGTCGTGTTGCTTCAGGTCTTGGGCATGGGCTTATTTTTCTTCAACAAGGTGTGATACCGCTTCCTCTCTGAGCCACACTTCCGCTAATCAAATTGTACCAACCTGGAATTTTAAGCCACTCATATTGTAAGTAAGTGGAATTTTTCCCTAACTCCGTTATGAAAAATTTGGCAGCGTTTCCCAAAGGCATATTTGCTAACTATTTTAGCAACTCACATAGGTCATCCATTCACAGTCAGTGGCTCCAACTATGTAAGTTAGCATCTCGGCTTTCAGGAAACGCACCCCTGGGTGACCTGCCATATGTGATGGAACTATGAATCGTTTTCTCTTCCAGAAAATCCTAAATAAAAATTAGTTTGTGATCAAAAACTCAAACATTGTTGGGTTATGCAGCAGGACAATGATCCAAAGTACACAAGTCCGCCTTCGAATGACTCAAAAAAACAGAGTGAAGGTTTTGAGTGGCCTAGTCAAACTCCTGCCTTGGATCCAATTGGGATGCTGTGGCATGACCTTTAACAGGCAGTTCATGCTTAAAAACCCTCCAATATTGCTGAGTTAGAACAACTGGAGAGACGAGTTGGCCAAAATTCCTTGACATTGATATAAAATATTGAATTCCAGTAATCGCAAACGTTTCATTGTAGTTGTTCTCTCCAGGGGTGGCCCGACCAGTTCTAATATTAAGAGGTGCAATTATGTACTCACATGGGTGATATAACTTTTATTTTAAGGCTGCATTTTGTGTTTACTCATATTGTTTATGTTTTATACAATCTGACAAGTATTATATTTGTTTTATGTTACATGTCAAATTAATACAAATATAAGAAACCTGTAAAGAGGGCGTATGTACTGTGTATGTGTGCACTCCTCTCACTGGGATTGCAGTAACTGATTACACAGCAAAGAGTATGTTTCTGCATTTATTTGATGAAAGCTCTGGTCTATGACCCACAAACATAGACAAAATGGATCGGCTCCCGGTTTATCTTGGGTAGCCATCAAGGGAAAGACAAATTGGGTTTCTCTCCAATCTCTTCTGGATGCTTATATCATCTGAATGCAAAGTCAGATGGCAAGTCAAACCTTCTTTGATCTAATCTGCCATTGCGACCACATATTTCTTCTGATTTAAAATTTTTTTTCCCACGAAATATTTGATGAATTTGCATACCCTGCTTCTTGTGATCAGTTATGCAATGCTGTCTTGCAGTACTACGTGAAAGATGTCTCAGTTCCATTTCATTTCAATGTGTCTTTGTCATGATATGTGTTTGCACTGTGGAAAATTCCACTCACTTCAGTGCTCTCCAAGGTCCTGAAATCTGCATGAGTCCTGTACGCCTGTATGTTAAGGCCCACAATTCAAGCAATTGCTTAAAAAAAAAAAATATATATATATATATATATATATATATATATATATATATATATATCCAGATGTTGCAATCAAGCCCCATTTGCTTTATGGGATAGTTTTGTGGCCAAATCTCTTCCGGTCTCATGCAGCTGTGAGGGAGAAGTTGCATTAGCATGCATGGTTACAGATACTTGGCAGTACAATACCGAGCGTAAAAAATTTATTGATTCTTTATGCATCTAGACTTTGTCTTGATTTGATTTTAGTGCTTACATCATTTGCAGTTTCTGAAGTATAGCTAAATTGTTGTCGTCATGCCGCTAAGCAAGCCGCACACCAGGAGTGTGGCAGTCCTGTAAGTGTAAGAAATTTTCGTGAAAAAGCCAAATCTGGGTTTTTTTGGATTGGCGATTGCTGAAATTACTGATACATGTGTCTTTTAACTCACTGGTCATTACCTTTGATATCCCAGGTTATGATGTGATCGCTCCACTTGCTTAAACTTGGTGTCCTTTGCCAAAGCAAATAAAGTAAATGAATTAATTTGAATTACTTTGTAATTCATTTTGATATGCAAAGCCTACTTCTCAATGTGGACCGTAAGGAATTAGTGCAGAGCAAAGCCCCACCAAAACAACTATCCCAATATTTATTGATTATTATTCCACTCTGCAAAAAGAAAAGAAAAAAACATTACACCCTTTTTTTTTTGTATTTTGATGTTAAGTCATAATGTCATCATCATGTATTACGTCACTAAAAATTCTTAATTTTTGATAGTGAAATGCTTCCATTTGCAACAAAAATTTCATCCCCTCTAAGGAAAGGAAATTTTCAAAGAAATTCAGAAAAACCTGTATGTTGAATTCTGACATTAATGAAGACATCTTTGACGTTATACTGTCAAAGTATTAGTATAGTATTTTTGCTAAATTAGAAAGTTTTAGCTATTAGATTATCATTTTTTCGAGTTGTGAGAAGAGAGCAAGTCGACATGTCATTTGATTCTGCTGCGCTGCCATAAGTTATTTATTTATTTAATATCCATCAACAGGTGCCACTCATGAGCATGGAAATGTCATAAGTGGCTAACTGAAGACCTCCCCTGCTGCTCCATGCTGTGGGCGAATGTCTCTCACCTTTCTCAGGTCTTCATGCAGTCGAAGATGGTGGAGAGCTGCTCATGTCAACATGCTGGAGTGATAATGTCAACAAGGTGTGTCACTAAGGACCTCCACCGAGCACTGCAGCTGCAAAATACTTTGATCTGTTAATTCGACATCACAACATCGATTTAGGAGACATATTGACATTCAAGCAAAGCAGTTTTAAGGATTTTAGTCTCTTAGAGGCATACAATTGCTGCATTCACCTTCAAATGATGAACATTTCTCATGTCTGAATGGTTCGTATCACTGCTGTTAAATTTGCCTTTAAAAGTGTGACTCATTTTATCTTTTGATTGCTGATTGCCTGTTTCATGCACGTCATTAGCAGTCTTGTTTAAGAAACCTGTTTTTTAATTGCAAAATGTTGCCCATCGAGCATACGATGATTAGGCGTCACGTGGAAATGCCATAGAATAAATTTTGTATGCATATAAAACACTGAATCCTTGCAGTAGATCGATCACATAGATTATACATACAGTTTATGTTCTAAACAGAACATTGAAATGCTCATGTCACAATTACTCCTGGTAACTCAGACATAATATTTGAAATAAAAAAATTAATGGATGAAGTACTGAAATAATAAATTAAATAAAAATAATTCCACCATAACCCTGCTCATCAAAGGGTTAAAGGTGAATAATCCAATTGATTTACATTCTTTTTTTCTGAAAACAAGGTGCATGAGTTGCTTATCATGTAATTGCACGCATCATACACTTTAACCTGAATCAGTAAGAGATGATATTGGAAGCTTTATTTATTTATTTATTATTGTTTTATTTATTCCTTCAAGGATCTCTTCAGCTGGCAAACTGGTCCTGTGGTTCTGTTTTGATATATTCCGCGCATTGACTGTGTTAGCGATGCTATGACAGCGTAGACGACGGTTCATGCTGTGTGTCAAATGTTAGATTGAGGTTTGCACAAACTTGGAAAAAAAAACTCTCGTTGCCACTGAGATGGGAGGCTTGCCCTGCAGTTTTGGGGTCAAATCGGGCCATATAAGCCCCCCCAACACCACTCCCCAGCCAGGCAAGGTTCTGCAGGGGAGACCCCTCATTGCAAAAACAAACAGAGGTCCATGCCAGGCAAAGTGAGGTCATTCCGATATTCAGAACGACCAAACTGCCTCAAAATCAGCTTGGCCGATGCTGTCTCGGCAGAAATCTTCTCCATTTCCCGTTCTCGCAGGCCAGAGATAAAGTTGCTTGGGTCGGGCAGGTGATGGGTGCGGATGTATGAGTCATCTAATTTCCCCGATGCGCCCGAGTTTGAAGAGAGCAAGAGGATGTCTGGTGCTTCTCAGATATGTGCAGGGTGCTAAGGAACACCTAGGGAGATAATAAAGAATTAACTGCAATAGTGAGAAGAGATTATATCTTCATGTCAGAGAAAAATTGAGGGAAAATGGAAAGAGAACAGGAAATTGCTGACATTAACTACATGTATTCTTTACACTCTCGACGTCACTAGCTATACATAATATCCTATATTAGCTCTGGGCATGGGCTTTGGAGGCTTCTAATAGTGAATCTTTGTTGTGCTTTTATTTATCTGGTTCACTTGGGAAAACATCCCCCAGCCCCTTAATTTGCCTGCTTAGCAAAAGCACAAATGTTTTTCCTTTTGTGCTGCTTTGCAATACTGCTGCACACTGCATCCTGGCAACTGTATAAATTCTCCATTGTCTAATCACTTCAACGAATGTCAATTGTGTGACATTCTCATCAAATAAATGTTTGTTTTGAGTGTTCCTGGAGAAGGGATCAACATCACACTTTCTGGTCATGTATGCTAGTTTGTCATCAAAAAAATGAATTAACAGCAGAGTGAGAAATTGTGCTGTATTGTGCTGCACATTCTTTTTAAGGGACTATGTGTGTGTGTGTGTGTGTGTGTGTGTGTGTGTGTGTGTGTAATTTCCCTTGTGAATTGCCACAAGCTGAGTGCCATCTAGTTTAATTTATGTTTGAGCAAAAGTAGACATCTCTACGGTTGATATCTCCAAAACTTGGTTACTCACACCAAAGCAAATCTTGATGGATAAATAAAACTACATGTAAGGGGAAAAATACTAAAAAATAAAGGGAAAAAATATTTTTGATTTTGGGGTGAAATGTCCCTTTATCTAATTAAAATAGTTGTAATCATGAATTAAGTGGGGTACCATGGCATCCTGCAATGGACAATGCAATTTCTTTCCACTTCTAAGCCAAGTGATTGTTCATTGATTTCTTCTACCTTAAATGCTACATAAGCGATCGATAGAAGCTCAGACACGAAACTGATTAAAACCATACGAAATACTGTATGATTGTACAGTGTGCAGTTCAAACAGAAACAAGATACAAACGTGTTTCTCTTTGCAGTCAAAGACTACAAATGCCGCCCTACTTTTATCGATGCTGGGTGTTCTGCTTTGTTCTTGAATTCTGCAGACTGGAGTCTTTGGGGACCGTGGATTCCTGTGTGGGGGAACTGTTCCAGTCCCAGGTGATTGGCTTAGCAGCACATCCTCTGGGGTAATGGGTTTGTTTCATCGTTCAGGGTACAAACTTTCCCTCCTTTCCTGTAAGCACAAAAGTCTACAAACTTTGCTGCCACCGAGCAACGCAGCATTGCCGGTATTTTCTTTTTTCGCTTTTGCCTTGCACCATTAATCTTTGACCGTATTTACACAGCAGAGAAAACACTAGGCATCATGGGATTTTTTCCCCCTAGTATGCTCGCAACATAGACAAAGGACATTAATGTCACAGATCTGTTATTTGGCCTGGTGTACCTTTGGTCTATTTTGCTGGTTAATGCAACACATGTATGTGGTCATGCCCTCTGAAAGACATGTTTAACTTCAATCAATACTGTGAATCCTCAGCTCTGGCGGTGAATTCCAAGTAGTGCATTAATACAAGCCATTCTGATAAGAAACTGCAGAGGTTCACTTGATTAGGAGCCTATCATTAGTATAGCAGGCAAGAATCATATCCCAGCAATGATTCTGTGTAAAGGGTAAATAATCATTGAAGTCATGTATTCCCTATATGAATGTACAATGTATATACATTTTTTTACCTGTGATGTTATGTGTAATTTTGCAATAAGATTACAACAGAGTTCCGTGTATGTTAAGTGTAAACCACAGTTTATAGTGCACAGGACTCCCATTATAGTTAAAATAACCAGGAAATAATGCGTTAATTTGACTGCTAAATTCAGTCAGTTTACAACAGTGTAGAGTCCAATATGATGTTAAACATGATGGACTTCCTCCTTAGCTTTGGTTATCCAGTTTACCCAAAAGAGCATTATTGTTATCAACTTTAATTAGCTTCATTATCTTAACTAGAGTAAGCATTTCTGTCCAGGTTTAAAACTTGATGATTCAATTTTGGTCCAATACATAAGAGTTTCAAGCAAAATTTCTCCAAAGCTCTGTTCCCTAATTACCATTTTAGTCTGAATGTCACACCATAGCTGGCTGCCAATTAATTACCTACTCACAGCCGTCCCTTTGCATTTAAATGAGAATGGATTCATTCAGGTCAAATTTAATTGACTTTCGTCAGCACCTCGTCGTTTAACCTCACGCTCTTTTTACTTCAGTTGCAGATGATTTTTGACATCACATAATTGACTGTGCGGACATGGGCCGCATTTGTGAAGGGAACTGCTTTGCATTAAGTTATGAATTCCATTAAAATAAATTGAAACTAAAATTCTCTTTTTTTAACCCAAAGCATAGTCTGATTATTGTGACCCAAATATGCTTTGCCTTATTTTTTTTCTCAAATATTGGGACCAAACTGCTTTTTCATGCTGAGCCATAAACAACCTTCATTATTGTGTTCAAGTCAATCCTTTCTACCCAGACATTAGCATTAGAAGTGGCAGCTAAATCTATGTACGTGGCTCTTGGCAGAACAACACCAGTCAACAATATTTCATAAAACAATAGCAATGAGTCAGATACATTTTTGAGGCTTAAAATTAATGGTGCCTTTCCATAGCATAGCTGAGCATCTTTCATACAAGAACAGCAAGTCATCAGTGGAAATCTCGGGTAACAGACATGTGCTTGATTGAACTACAGCATTCTGTTGCTAATTATTCGTCAAATCTCTTTGCAAACAAGAGAAAATGGAGCGCATTTCATTTCACATCTTGATTACTCACAATGGTAAGCACTTTGGGAAAGTGACCGAGAAAGATTAGATGATGTGATTATATATTTTATCAGAGTAAATACATTTGATCTGACTGCTGATTAAGAGTGTTTTATTGTTTCAGTCAGTGAAATAGCATTAGCATCTCTGAAATCAAATCAAGGTCATACACTCCCCTCCCCTCCCACCTCCACATATAAATAAATGACTAAATAAATTATAAAGCATTCTCAATATAAAGTACTAGAGAAGAAAAAATTTGATATATACACGAGAGGCAAAAATATTAGGAACACCTTGCATTCTTCAGAATTTGGCTGGTTTTTGTCGTCTTAAAGTCAATTTTGAGCAACAAGTGCGCTCAACATGCTGAAGGAACACTTGTATTGACATCAAATGTTGCTCGCTAACAACTGTACATCTTGAAATTCAGCTTGAGTTGCTTTGGGATGAACTTGACTGGCCAGTTAGGGAAGTGTCTCATCAAGTTAAAAAGAGATCATGAAGGAACACTTCAAAGCCTGGAATGAGTTACCTGGAAGAGTTCTCTCCTTAAACTGCCTAGGATAGGTCAAGGAGTAATCAAGGCTAAGGGAAGGTACTTTGTTGGAACTCAAAGTTGAATATGTTTATCTTTCAGCAAATAATTTATGTTATTCTGTTTTTTTTTTTTTTTGCTGAAAATACACTTTGAATTAAGAAAAATCAGTCAAATTCTGAAAAAGACAGGATTTTTGTAATATTTAGTGATGTATAAGGAACAATATGTTAGAAATTTGTTGAATATTGACAACCTTAAATTGGTACAAAATATTAAATACAAGTCCGCACACCAGAAAATGGTCCTCAGAAATTTCATTAGTTGGTATCACCGCTTGCGACGTTTGTGCGGTCTTATATTTTATATTTTGTACTTCTGTATTGTTTTTGTCCAGCACGCAGCACTCATTGTCTTTAGATTGTCTGCTGTTTTTTGTATCTTCAACCTTAAATTGGTAACACTTTAAAATAAAGGTATGTTAATTAAAATGTGTTACTGCTGTAATAGGTAGTTAATTAACAGTTAAATAATGTGTCTAGTAATAATAATAATAATCAATTGTATTATTATTATTATTAATAATAATAATAATAATAATAATAATAATGTTGTTCATGTTCACTGAAATATTTATTTATAAATTACTGAACAGTTTAATAGCTTTAATCATTACTCAAGGGATACTTAAACATCCCCTATAGTGCCATCAGGTGCACAGCTAATTAGCCATTATGAGCCAGTTCAACAATCTCCCTTCCTGACATCAAGGGGGGGAGTGACCACTCAGAATAATGAAATATGATTGACTGCTTGACTGAAAGTGATCAGTTCTTCTTGCCTCTGGTTGGTTACCTCCCCATGTGATGTCAAGAGGGTAAATTGGTTGAATGTTTGCAAAATAGGCATCACATGCCGAATATGATATTTCACCCTTTGCAAAGCATGGTATTTGCTTATGTATGATTATGAAGACATTATGTCTCATTTATGAAGGCATTATACATGCTGTATAAAGCCTATATGAGTAACACTTCATCTAAAGTGTGACCACTTGAATTATTATTATTATTATTAGAAGTAGTAATAGTGGTAGTAGTATTAATTTTCACCTGAATTACCACTTGCACGACTGCTGTGCAATGGAAGATTCTGAACTGGCAGTGTATGATGGAATATGGGGTTAAGATTTGCTGGAGAGCTAGAAAGTTGCCAAGGAAAAGTACAGTACCTTTAAAACTTTACCGTCACATTACTGTGAGCAAATGACGGTGCATGGTTCCAAATGCCTTCAGGGTGATAAGAACTGATTTCATGATAAAAACGAACACGTAGGAAAAAGCGATTCTGGGCGTTGAGGTCAAGTGTGTACGCAGGATTTCCTTTCTACTAATTACTCAGACTAAATGAGATAATTGGCCACATCCATCAACAACGGTTCATTAAGGCACAGGGGACTGGTATACATGTGAATGTATCAGGTAGTTAAGGCATTCGGTGGCATAAATATTCACTTAAGTACTTGAAGATGCGTGTTGGCAGGAAAGTCAAAGACTAATACAGACTGCACTGCTCACCTCTTGGCTAGAATCATTTAAAGAACGTGAACCCGGGAAGATAAGATTAAGCTTCACCGCCTTGACAAAACATTACAATACTTCAAACAGGTACTTTCTTTTGTTCAGGTTTCGATGAAAGGTTATAATGGTTCACTTTGATGGAGCTCTTTTAATTACTGATCCCACAGTGAGATACCTCAGCGGCTCATAAGATGCAATATTTGAGAGGAAGGAGTCTCAGTAGACTCAAAGGGAGCGTTTGAATCTTTTCACTGACACTTACACTGAGATATAAAAACTGAGATTCAAAGAAATTCAACGGCTTACGTAAGTTCCAATGTGTGACCAAATTACAAAAAAGATATGTGATTTTCTGTTTTAGATGTGCAAGGATAATCGCATTGCATTGTGGATGTCAAGGTCTGCGAATAGACCTTAGATGACAAGCAAACAATCAGTTCATGTTGTCAATGCGGTGGACGCGTGAAGCGCGAGATCTGACTTCAGCAAGGGCCACATTGTTCTGGCCAGACTGCGTCAGAGTATCTTCAATGCGAAAAATCCTGTGGGATGCTTCCAGTCAGACTTGAGGTTGTACACTGTATGAATACACTGTTTATGAAGGCTGGCATGATGCCCTGATGCCGGAGCAGCTAGCGGTTCGCAGTAAGAAGGTTTTGGGTCTGACTTCAGCCCGGAGCCTTTCAGTCTCCATACATGTTTTACCCATATTTACTGGTTGTAATGGGTTTCTTCTGGGTACTCCAGTTACCTCCCACAGTCCAAATGCATGAGTTTGAGTTTTAGCTCGGAAGGGAATGGCTTGTGATCCATGTGATGAAGAGGTGTACTTTCCACAGTGTGTTCTTGACTCTCGCCCACTGAATGTTCAAAAGACAACAAGTACCAAACACCCAATAAAAAAAAACTAAATAAACAAATAAATTGAAGCACTGATTACTAAAACCCCACAAGTCAAGCCAAGTCAAGTGTGACTTATGGGGTTTTAGTAATAGGTACTTCAGTTATAACCCAAAAAGACAACACAATGGGACAAACCTCTCAGATTCTGACAGACAAGCACAGAGGTAAGCAGAGAGGTACCGCTCAGGAAATGACCATGGAATTGAATCGTGCCACATCTGAACTAGTCCAAAAGTGTGTTGTGCATGCCCAAAGCAAGCAGCAAGCATTTCAGCTCTGTTTTATGGCAGTGCTTCCAATTATTTGACCACCTTCTTCATGTCATTCTCTGAATGTGTGTGGATTATATAAGGGGCCGCGGATGCAGATGCTGCTGTGTCTGCAGACAGCCCATTACACATACATACCTCGCTTCCTGTTAATGCACAAAGGTGAGCACGTTTAATTCTGCCTCCTCGTCCCTCTGTCCCTGAGCAATACTTTTTAATCTCTCTTCTTAAAGAGCATATCCTCCTGGAGCTAAGTCGAGACGGTCCCTCCAGAAACACCACGAGTGCATCCGCACAAAGCCTTCGTCCAGGGCTACATTCTCAGTACAGCAACGTAGCAAAACATGCTAACCGGTGATGCTGCACTTGCCTCACCTCAAAGTTAGCATTGACCTAGCCTTCATTCATTTTTATTTTCTTTTTTTAAGGAAGAGTCTCATGGAACTTTGCTTCGTGGCATTTTGTTATTCTGCAGTTTTGCAACACATACACACTACTGTCCAAAAGGTTGGAATTGCTCCAAAAATTTTATCTCTGTCCATGAACATTCACACCTTTATTAATTCTTTTAGTCATAAAATGAATAGAAAATGTAGGCAAGAGATTGAGATGGTTATAAATAATGATTTAAATGTCAAATAACAACTTTGTCCTTCAAACTTTGCTTTCATCAAAGAATTATCCATGTACATAAATGACAGCGTTTTTGACCTTTGGTATTCTGTCGATTTGTTGAGTTAATCAG
The DNA here is from genome assembly GCA_029721435.1 of Gymnothorax reevesii. NCBI lineage: Eukaryota > Metazoa > Chordata > Actinopteri > Anguilliformes > Muraenidae > Gymnothorax > Gymnothorax reevesii. The sequence continues at coordinate 21,765,124 of CM056589.1, forward strand.
CAAAAATGTTATCCTTTGCCTCTTGACTTACCACCCGCAATTAAGTTTGACTTGACGGGCACGTTTTTACCCAGCCGAGGACCCGCGAGGCGTCCATTCCTTAAACCACATTCTCTAGTGTCTTCCTCCTCCCTCACAGTTATGCACCAGATCCTTCCATTTATCTTTTTATCAGGGTTACAGTCAGTTTACACAGTTCTGAAAAGGGTGTGTTGTACACCACAGCAAATATGTTCCATTATTTCACAATTTTTTGCAGGAAAAAAACAAGTCAAAAAGACTGAGTGTTCAGTCCCCAAAGATTAATTTGGTACCATTATTTATTTATTCTTCATTTAACCAGGTCGGTCCCAATGAGATTAAAATCTCTTTTACAAAGACGTGGCCTAGACTAGCAGCATTACATCGACAAACTCACGCCAAGACAAAACAATAAAAAATGCATTTAAAAAGTGGAGCAGTCTCAACACAATTATAACGAACATTTACAGGTTTTGATAGACTTTGCTTCCATACACTTTAGAACAGCTTTAAATTCCCTGAGTGTACAAAACACCCAAAAACGCTAACTCTCGAAGCTTAGTCTCCCTCTGTAAGCCATTCCAGATCGAGGGTGCAGAGAACCAAAAGGCCGAATCTCAGGGACATTCATAAGCACAATGTCCTGAGAATGCAATCCACAGGAGCCACTTTTCTGGGACATGTAACACAAGATGAAAGGAAACCAATGGCAAAGTCGACGTGTGGAAAGGGATGGCCAGTTAACCTTTGAGTAGCCCAACAATACATAATGATGCTTTAGGCCTCTGCAGCATGTACTGAATCTCAGGGCTCTGTGATACACGGCATCCAACATTTGCAGACAATGAGCTGATGATGTACGGGAGATCACCATAATCAAGAATTGGGGAAATTGTAGCCTCCACAAGTCTTTTTCTGAAATTGAAAAACCAAGATTCATTTCAAAAATAAAATCCTAATCTCATTTTCAACTTTTAACAAAGATTGAGTATGTGAGGATCAAATGACAGTTTGTCATCAATTAAAAATCCCAGATATGTTAGTAGACACTGTGTCAATTTGTTGAACTTATATAAATATAACAATGCTGTGATTGAAAGACAAATTCTTAGAGTTTGAAAAGCTTTTCTGCTTTTAGAACAAGTTTAATCAAAAATTAAAAGCATTTTGGAGATACTCAAAAGCCTTGCTAAGAGTAGGTGGACTGCAATAAATGACAATCTGCATAGAAATTGAAGGCTGCATTTGGAATGTTTTGACCCAGCAGTTGATGTACAGGGTAAATCACAATGGACCCAAAACTGAACCTGTCAGGAATTAGTCAGGGGAACAGCAGATGCAGGATCCAAAATATTTATTAAAACACAAAACACTAGGAGAAAGTTGGCACACAGGCCAGAAACGAAACACTGTGCACATGCACTGAACGAAAGGGAAATCTAAGGTACACTGCCAAAGGCAGGGGGGAACAGAATTACACACTCGAAGAGTGGATAAACTAGAAAAACAAAAACTGGACCTAACTAAACTGATGGAAAATGCGGGGAGACTAGACAAGGGGCAGACAAGATGAGGGCGCAGCAAAATACAAGACTCGGGAATCCTACAAAGGAAATACTCGGAAGGCACCAGGACCTGAGATTTCACCATGCAGAGCCTAACAAAGTTCAGATGTCTGACGGTCTCTTCTCTCTTTCTCTCCACTGAAATAGTCACGAGAGGAGGCAGGGACTCGGAATGCAATCTCGAATGGAACAGACTCACGACATGACTCACGACAAGACGCTGAAACAATCAAACAAGACGGTTTAGATTAAGGTTATGTAAACCTGACAAGTAAAAAGCACCACGAGAGAAGCAAAGGAAAGCACAGTTTTAAACACAGTTAATCAGGGAAAGCTTCGGAAGGAATTATAAAAGCTAGAAACACCCGCACTCTCTAGTGAGTTAGTTAAGGTTAATACTACGTGATGAAATATATACCATCACCCTCAAATAAGTGCTGGTTAGTAATTATCCAATTAGAGAACGCATTCACTCAGAGTTTCGCGAGACCCAGAATAAGCACGGGTGGAAGCAATGAATGAAATACCGCAGCCGAAACCGAAAGAGGAAACATGATTGGACAACGAGAAGCCGGCATGCTCAAGGCTGACACACGACATCACAGGAGTTTGGGTAAGATAGAATCAATCATCAGACGGCGGGAATGAAAGCTGAAAAATAAAGTGAGAGTAAAACACGAGCACAAATAAAATAGCATGAAGACAAAACTGCACACGAGGCAGAACCATAACAGAACCCTGTGGGACTCCATTACTGACCGTTAGCATATTGGATGTAAGAAAACTGGGTAGCCTGAGTCCCATCAGAAAGATAATTGGCAAATCAATCAGCAGTATGAACAGAAAAGCTCACTTGAATGAGACGTGTGGTTACCATAACCAAAGCCAAAAATGCTGCAGATACTCAAGTATCCCGAAGAAGGCCAGTTTTATCACCTTCTTAAACAGCGCAATAGTTTTCAGCTGCACTATCCTAATTGGATATGGTGTTTTTCAATGAGGGATTAACACAGGAGTGATGGCTGCTGAAGAAGTTAGCTTGTTTAGAGCCTCGCGGCCCATCGGCCCGGTGCTTAACCCCGGTTTCTGTGGCATGAAGCGATTAGGAGTATTATTACTCCCCCAGGATGGGATGCCAGTCCATCGCAGGCACTCCCCCTAGCTCTTTGTCAGGTTTCCCTGACTATTTGCTGGTACCCATTTATACACCTGGGTGGAGTGACGCGTGGAGTGTCGAAGTGAAGTGTTTTGCCCAAGAGCACACCGCGAAGGCCGTGGCCGGGGCTTGAACTCAGGACCTTACTCAAGTCAAGCCTACTTGACCACTGCGCTACCGCGTCTCCCTGGCTGCTGAAGCTGGGCTTTTATTTTGCCCATGTACATATTCCATTAAAATCAGCTATTCAATCAATAACAGTTAATTATAATATTAACAATGTGTAGACTGTATTTCTGATCAATTTAATGTTGATTCAATCAATTTTATTTATATATTTTTAAATACAGAAATTTCTCTGATTAAAAAAAAAAGTACAGTGTGAACACCATATTTTACTCACATTTCCAGAATGGAATGGATAGTTCAGTCACTTAATTATAATGTTAATAATCAGAGAGCAGGAATCCAGATGAGTACCTAGCAACAAGGGCAGAAGATCTCCTGTAACACGTAGCTGAGGTAGAGGGATACCGAAAGGGTAAGATAGTGTGAGGGATTACAGAACCAGGGTTGCTAAGGAGAAGGAAGATGCAGCGGTACAAATGCATGGGCAGTTCAATAGAAACACTCAGGAACTGAAGGACATAGAGGCCTCTTACTTGTGAATGAAGAAGGGAGATTTGGATAAGGGCACCAAGAGTCGAATAATTGCTGCTCAGGACCAGGCATTGAATACTAACTCTATGAAATGTGAAATTTACCGTACCGGTACGTCTGTTCTGCGTAGATTATATGGAACCAAGGGGGAAAATGTTATGCATGATGTCAGCGCCTGTACAGTCCTTGCACTGAAGGAGTCCAAGAGACGCCATGACAAGGTTCGTACAATCCTGCATTTGGCTCTTACGCAAGCAGTAAAGCTATGGAGTTGGTGACAAATGGTACAAGTATGTTCCGGAAAAGGTACTTAACGAGGCGGGGAAGTCACTTATACTTGGGGACTTTGATTCCAGAGGAACAAGACCGTAGAACGTAGAAGACCACACATGGTCCAACACGAGAAAGACACCGGAGATTGCCTGCTGATAGTTGTGTCTCCTTTGCTTTGTGATCACATCAAAGCAAAGGAGATCAAAAAGATCAGTAAATACGCGGAGCTGAAGGTGGAAATAGCAAAACTGTGGTAAATCTCAGAAGCAAAAGTAAAAGTTATACCTGTTGTTATCGGAGCCTTAGGGTCAATCCCACATAATCTGATGAAATATCTGGACCAACCTGACATCAAGTATGACCTGCATAGTTTACAGGAGTCTATGCTGCTGAAAGCAGCACACGTATTGCATAAGACGCTGTCTGTCTGAGGTCCTTGTTGTACCTTGACAGAGGGCTTGTATTCCAGTGCAAATGTACCAAATCAAATTCTCTTATACTGTGCAACATAGCAATAATACTAATGATGCTACTTCTACTACTACTACTACAACTACTACTACTAATGATAACACAATACTAATAAAAATAATAACAACAGCCATTGTGCTATCAATAGTAGGAGGGGTGCAGTAACAGTAGAAGTATCAATATTTGTATTACAGCTATGACATATGAGTACAATCATGCCAATAGCAGCAATATTAGTATTACTTTCAGAATTAGTTGTAGTAGCAGCAGTAGTGGTGATAGTAGCAGTAATTGCAGTAGCAGGAGTAGCTGCAGTAGTAGCAGTATTAACACAGCAGTAGCAGTAGTTGTAGTTATAGTAGTAACAACAACAACAACAACAACAACAACAACAATAATAATAATAATAATAATAATAGAAATAATAATAATACAGGTAGTAGTAGCAAAAGTAGCAGTTGTTGTAGAAGATGCGGCTGTGATATTTCCCATAATCCATGTCATTTTCCCAGGCTTTGCTTCCCAAAATGAACTTGTTTCAGATCAGCATTATTTGTTCACAGATCAGTCAAGGACAACAGCATATGGAATCCATACCGCGTTGTTCAGTGAGGAATGCTATAAAGAATAACAAACAGTCATTTAAATGCCGAGAGACACCGTCTGCTCCCCGCGGTGATTACAGTCCAACAATCAATACCGCAATAATCAGGAAAGAACACAAGAAAACTACAGGCTACAAAATGAACTTCAAGGCATTGACTACACAAAATATTGTCCGCATTTTAATTAAATCACAGAGATGCAAGCCGTTCTACAATTGGGAAAACCTCAATTGCTTTGTAAATGCTGAAATTACAGAACATTCCATTAATATGATGATTTTCAAAGAGGTCAATTCAATGCCTCTTTGAGCCAAAATTAAACAGTCAGTATTTTGAATATCTTGAAACTAAGCGCAGTGCAAAGACTGTAAAAGCTTTCTCAATTAGCAATGAAATATTTAGCATTGCACTTTCTACATCATTCGTATGGGTACTGCTTTGTTCTTAGCCTTAATTAACGTGGTTTCATCCTTTGAGGAAATCAAGCATTTGTTAAGCGCGGGGACTGGCGAAACCTAATTAGCTGCAGCCGTCTTTGTCAAAGTGTGCTTCACAGAGGCCGGATGGTGCGTAGGGATTAATCCTTAAATTCAAATCCAAACACTCAAATGCTCGCCTTCTCAAATTGTGTGTGATCAGCCCGTCCAAATTCACAAACTAAACCAGTCATATCACAAGTCTAATTACTGTAGTGTGTATTTAGCATTTAGTTGCACTATATTAGTAACTACATACATAGCAAAACACGAGGTAATTATCTGTGAGTAATTAATGAAGTGTTCATAAGCTGCAGTGATGAGGTGGCAGCTGAGTTTCATATTTAATATTACGTTGCACATGTATATTTGCATTCAGCCTAGTCATGTTTGCTATTGATTATTTCATTTTCATCGATAACTCATCAGGCTGCATTTAACTGTTGTGCATGGTGGGTCTGACGCAATTACGCAGCAGTGTTACGTGCAGGCAAGCATCATGCTTTGTGCTGGCACTGCACTTTGATTGATAAATTCTACCATGACCTTTACACCTCCTCCCTCTCTGTAGTCATGGCGAGGGCTGGAGCCTATCCCAACCGACTATGGGTGAAAGGCACGGACAAACCCTGTGCAGCTCGCCAATCCATCGCGGGGCGTGCGTACCATTCACTCATGCAATCATACTGATGGGCTATGTAGAGCCTCGAGTTAACCTGACATTCTGTACGTGTCTTTGTGATGCTGGAGGAAACCGGAGTAAAACCACATGATCACAGGGATAATATGCAAACGCCACGCAAAAAGGGATCCAGACCGGATCCGAACCCACGACTCACGAGGCGGCTGCGCTACCCCCTGCGCCACCATGCTGCCTGGGTTTAGTAAATATCTATTACATTTTTACGATTTTAAAGTATGTTTATCGATTATTTTAAATTGAGTTGATCCAAGTATTAATTTAGCATTAGTATTGATACTAAATCAAGACTGCTTCAACAAGGATCGGTATAATCTGGAATTGTCATTGGAAATTATGTACGTATACACAGTGTGCTGCATTGTGTTCACTAAATTTGTGAGGGTTTTTTTAGGGGGGGGGCTTGTTCGCCGTTGTCCTGAAAAAAAGGGCAGCCAACAACATCGAGAGAAAGCTCTTGTCATTACTTCGAATAAACTATTTCAGACAGGTTAACCAAGAGTGTTCTGGGAATGCCACCAAATCCTGTCGAAGCATTACAGTTTGATCCGACAGACTTAGGCTACAAAGCCTCTTAGAGGTATGAGTCCTATTGGTATAATCTCAGTGTAAAGATGGCTCTTTTTACAAGCAAACAGGGAAAGGCTGAGGGTATTTCAGACTCTAAAAGCAGATGCAATGAGACTGTTCCCATACCATATTCCCTGTTCTAACCAATTGGTTGAGGCTAAGCAGGTGTGGGTTTGGTAATTGCTTAGGCAGGGAAACTTATTAGCACAAACTGGGAAATGGTGTGTAACGGTCTTCCCCCAGGTAAAATAAATTCCAATGTACCAACACAGCGATGGAGATGCTAAATTGTTGGAGAGGCCTTCTTCCAAGTGTGAAGTTAAACTAAAGTCCTGATTCACCGGGATCATTAAAGATCCCATGACACTTCATGTAAAGAGGAATCTCTTGAGTCCTGGCTAAATGACCACCTTGGCTCTCTCTGCCTGCTGCCTAATCACCTCTTTGATTTAATTGGCTAAATGTTCTCTCCTTTTCTTCCTCAGCGGAGATTTGAGCATTTAGGCACAAAATGGCTGCTGTGCAGGAAAGTATGTTTCACTTCTTGTTGATGGGCAAGTCTGTGTTCAACCTCAACTCAGATAAAGTCAGAACAGAATAGAAAGATGACATAGAAAGAGAAGGCAGTGATTTCTACAACTACGTTAACTTGTATTTCATTGCAGACATCACAAGATGGACAGGCTGTTATGTGCGATTATACGTTCATACATAGGCTTACATTCCATCCATTCAGTTCTTTTCTGAAAAAAGTCGGTATAGTGCAATTTAGGACAAGTAATGAGTTAAAAAAAAAAAGAAGAAGAAGAAAGGCTAACATACCGGATCAGCTCTGCTAAACCAAACGCAAATGAACCGACAAAAACAATTATCAACATTCACCTTCTGGGCAAAATTGACCAACTGGGTAACAAAAGATATTAAAGATACATGCTGGGCAGAATTATATGCACTGCTCTCCTTAAACACTGTGGGATCTAAGTTCAGTGCTACATCACAGCCTAAGATATATTTCAGTTCACACCGTTCAGGTGACAGAAACTAGATCTACAGGAGCAAATCCTCCTGTCTTCATGCAGAAGCTAAAACTGACATTTCCCTTTGCCTGGAAACTTTTCTAAATGAGAAAACGGCCTTGGGCTCATATTTATTTTAACTATAAAACATCAAATGATATCACAGGGAAGGGGGGGCCCTGTTGTCAATCAAAGCCTGTCAGATTCCTTAAAACTGCCTTCCCACCCACATCCCACATTCTCTCACCCTCTTCTTAACCAGGAGACTGGCAATGCATCTCAGCAATGAAATTCAAAAATATATAAACGCATTTCTTTTTTTTCCTTTCCGAGTTTTAATTTATCATTAACAAATGACGAAACAATCCATTTAACATTTCAAAATATGTGAGTGTTATCTCATACACAGGGACAGGCCTACAGCTATTACACTAAGATTAGAAAAACTAATGACATAATAACCAGGGGTTTAATTTCTATTGCTAGCATAACGGTGAAAAATGAGCCGAAACTACGCCAACATATAGTCGAAAGATGATAACACTGTGTGCAAAAGAATGTTTATTTTTTTCCTTATCTTTTTTCAACAGCCGAGAGGAATGGTCCTCCCTACAACAATCGAAAATGAAGCGTGATAGTGATGCGACCGGGATAATTCACACCAGAAGATAGGAGATGAAAGAGGCAGCAGGTGGCGAGGCAGCCCTGACAGGTGCATGATAAAGGCTTCTCTACACCTGCATGCCACGAGAGACAGATGTTTTATGCAACAACTTATGCGCGTCTTAAAACAAGCCTTTTGACCCTATATAATCTGCATCATATCTTCCATTGACATGGAGCTCCTTTGGTTCATATTTAAACGAAAAAGGCAGCATGAAAAGAAGTTGATTTTTTTTTTAGCAGTTCATAGTGAGATCTGTGAGTGTTTGCACAACATTTTGAGCGGCTTAGACTCAAGACTGTGCCTTTAGAATTTAACTATAAATGGACTGTCATATCCCTTTCTAAATTGGCTGGCTACTTGGAAGTCTTGCTAGCTAATCCAGGAAAAATATGTGCAATGTGGTCCTTAATTATTTGGAAAGCATTTGGAAAATTTTAAGGGGGTACCCACCCAAAACACAATTTTGGGCTCCTTTTTTGATATTTTGAGTAAAGACACTTTGAAAACATTTTTTGCTGGATTATACCTGAAAGGTCTGGCGATATCCCATGTTTGGATAGTTGTACCCCATCCAAGATGAGCAGATGTTGCATTATCTGTCCTGGAATCTCAACAGGCTGCAGGTCTTGGCCATCAGAATGGATTCCTGTCCACAGGAGTAGCGGATTGGCCACTGTCTTCCCCACCACGCTCCCTAATTTGCCTGCGCTAATAATCAGCCTGGAACCCATGCGGACTGATCCCACTTGCCTCATTGCCTTAGAATGACAGCATTGACAAACAGGGAACCTCAATCTGCACTTTGGCAATGCTGGTCACTTCTTGGCTGCATCTCCTGTTAACCCTTTCAGCGCCATGGCCCCTCCCGTCCCGCAGGGGAGCTCTTTTAAACAAGTTACCACATGATAGGTTTTCAACAGCCCGGGATGACTACATTTTTAATTCCTTGAAAATGCATTTGGCACTCAAAGGGTTAAAGGTCCACTCCATTCAGGATAGAAGAGGTGTTAACGGACTCTCCAACATCATTGTAGATTCACAGCTCATGTTCTACTTACTGGGAGAAAAGTTTGTAATTCTGTTCTGGTCCTGATTAACTCTGGAGCAGATTACAGCTTTCTTTGTCCGTCCCTGGCTCGCCGCATAAGGGTGACATCATTTCAGCTATCAAATCCCCAGCATTTCTTTGCCCTTATTGATGCTCCCTTAGCTGTTTGTCCTGATGTAAGTGATCAAAGTCCAGGTCCCTGGCATCCATCAGGAGGGGCGGGGTCAAGAGGTCTTCTTTGTCATGAAGTTCCTATTATGCTGGGAAGGACATTAGCTTACCAAGCGCATTCCCCACATTGATTGGGTCAAGAGGAATATCATTGACTGAAGCCCAGCTTACCACGCTTCCTGACTGCAATCCGCCTCCAGTGTAGGGAAACCTTAACCTCTCCGACCTCAAGAGACCACTGATGTCAGCCCAGTCCCTGCCATGACCTGACCTCTGCCAAGCATTCAGCTGCTGCTGACCCTGTCTGCTGCCTCCTCAGTTTTTCATACAAATTCCCTACTGGTCTGCTACAGTGCACAATGCTAGAAGACACATGGTATTTGTCCATACCTGAAGCCACCACCGTAGAGAAGAAGTGGCTGGAATGCTCAAACCAAAAGCAGCTGACGGGATTTCTTAGGTTTCTTAATTTCTAACTCTACTGTAAAAGAAACTACAGCATTTTGACAACCCTGTTTACCACCCTCACAACCAGTAAGGTGCTATATTTTACTTCCGAAGTTAAGTCCGCCTGCATAGCATTGAAGACCAGATTGAACATCATCAAGAATGAGGAGGAGGCTCTCCAGATCAAACCAAGGTTGATAAAATGCAAATCAGGTCAATGCACCTCAAAATCTTTTTATTCCCAAGATGATAAGATACCAAGTCTTGTCTGAAGTTAGTACTTCACCACCTGTCACCACCTTGGAGTTGACCGCACCATGGTGCTGCTCAGTCGTTGATTCTGGTGGGCCATGGTGTAGTTTGTGTTCCCTGAACATGGTCCAGAGTATCCAATCAGTTCCTTAATTGTTCATCCCCTGAGTTAGTCCCTCATCATGGTGGAAATCGCACACTTCACTCCACTACCTAAGCACCCTCCAGCAAAAGAGACCACAGAACTTGAAAAAAAAAAAAGGTTCATTGTGTTTTATGTTGTCTGGGATACCAGTCTCCTCTATATCCTCAAGAGGAGAGACAGCCCTATGCATAAGCCTTCATCAACCAGGCATGCAGGACCTCGAAAAGGAAAAACACCACTCTCTTTAACCATGTCACTGATATCAAAAGCCAGGTTGACCACCGTTATTGCACTGCTTACCACTACATGGCTGGGACAGCCCCCTCAATTTTCCTGTAAGAGGCTAACTTCCCACTTTATGTCATTGTTTTATGTCTGTTTTGTCAAACCTTATTTTGTCTCGTTTCATCTGTCTTGTCTGCCTCTGCCCCCTCGGCTCGTTGATGACATACACCGCCTGCTGCCGCCTGGATGTCCAGCGTTGAGGGCAAGATCGCCAATGGACTGGGAGGGGTATAATACTGATCCCGCACCCCTATCTATTCCAGAAATTTCTGTATCCATTTCTGCGTCAAGGAAAGGACTGTCAAGTGCCGTCCCCGGGAGAGGGGCTGCCTTGTCTCGTGTCTCCCTGCCCTCACTTCCATTTCGCATCTTTCCTTTCTTAGCTCTTGCCTGCCGTAGTGGTCATTGCCTGTCCTTTGACTGTGCTTAGCTTCATCCTAATTGCTCTGATTACTATGGACTGTACTTTGATTGTCAACATCTCCATTAACTCTTTAAATGCCTCAATTTTTTGGCAGAGCACATTTTGAGGGACTGCATCTAATTGGAAGCTGTGTTGGCCTTAACCTGAATAAGTCAGCTCTTACATTCGGTTCAGGTATGATTTGCTGGAAAAAGTCCAATCAATTAACTTCAACACATCCTTCAATTATACAGTGGCTCAAAATGGGCCCTAACAAAAGGTTGAGCAGGCAATCAAAAGGCTAAGGGCTATTTTGGGGTTTGCTAATGGTTGCTAGTTTCCAAATTGTGATATATGCCTACATGACTGAGTGCATTACATTCAACAGTTTTTAAAATTGCCAGCTAATTAAGAGAGAGAGGAAGATTACAGTCAAATGTACAGCATCAGTCAGGCGTTTATCATGAATAGATCCGGTGGGTCAATGCGTCATGTCAAAGTGTAAGCATTATCTTTAGCTGGGTCCATCATTGTTCCAGAGGCTGCCACAGTTCCTTATTCTTAATCCAACAGAGCACCCAGAATGATGTTGAAAAAGAGGTTTGCGACATAAATGTGTTGCCAAATCTCTACAAGAGTACACAGTGATTAATATCTCTCAGGACCCACCACTTGTTGACTCAGTGTCATAAAAGCAAGCTATTCTGGAGCCAAATAGGGCAAATAGATGGGATACGTGACTACAAATAAATGTATATCTCCAATCAACCGTCCTCACGCTCACTGCCAACTTCATCTGAGAGAAGGCCCCTAACCAGATCTATTGGGCTGCTTTCCTTCAAAGAAATAAATTTGACCATTTTCTTGGAATATCAGTTGATAGGCAGACAAATCACTGAGTCTGCTTTCTTACACAGAATTGCATTTCCTTCATGATGCGTAATATTGCACTGAAAGGTTCTCCATTACTGCAAATGTACCAATACATCAACATTTTTCCTATATACAGGTAAACAAAACACTGGGGGGGAAATCATCATGTAACTTTAAAAGTCTACACTAAAAAGCTTCTTTTTTTTTGTGAAGAGGTGTTCATCCAAACTGGCTTCAAACTGAATTGTGATCCTCCATTTTACCATTTCCTCTGGGTCCTAGAGCTTCTGCACATTATGCCCACTCTATCACCTCATTATTAGAGCTGCACAGATGTCATCTAACAGGGAGAACATTTTTGAGGGAGGCAGTATTTAGGACCTATGGCCCCCAAAGAATATTACTATAATTAAATACATAAATAAATACATTAATAATATTATTCCCTAACCGTTGATGTATCATTGAGTGTAATCATATCACATGCGAGTTGTGAGTTAGTGCTTTGCTTTACTTCAGCTGAGCCAGATCAAATCAATATCAATTCAGCTCCAGGGTTCAGAGACTGTCAGAGATACAACAGAGAGTAATTTCTTGTGCTTTTTGCTCAAAATTTTGTACTACAATCAGTGACGGCAGAAGAACCTTTAGACTCTGTGGGCAGTGATATAGGGAATACAGAGTTTAATTAGTGTAGCTGATGTCTTGACATGCAATTTTTAGAGTTCTCCGCCAGCCATCCAAATTAACTTTGCATTGCTTTGGACCTTACAGATCCTGCAGTCATTCCCCTTTTTAACCGGCTTTGTCATTTCAAATGAATATTCATGACATCTTTTGTAAATGGCCGAAAATGAATATCTATTTTTTTTTAAGGCAAATATATGCTGCATATCCAGTGCTAGACAATGTGACAGATATGTGTGCCTTGCTATTCCCTACTCTCAACTTCATATATAAATATTTTTTTCTTTTTTTTTGTCATTAAAAATGACAGAAATGTCAGTCCTCTCTTAACTTACAATGTAAACATAAAGCTGTCGCTAAACATTTTGCTACTGGGAGTGACATTTTCTACTGGCACTAAAAAAAACAACGTCAGGGATGTCAACTTTTGCTAACATCCTTTCAGAGAATTGTACACCTTCTTTCGGCCTTAAACAGCCATCTATAATTATAGCAAATATGATTATCCCCTAAGGGTTCGCGGGTGAATGGTAGCGTTAGCTTCGTTTGTGGAGAAGACGCCAAAGTGCAGTAATTTTATAAATATATCCCACTTTACTGTAAACAGTCATTTTAGTTCCATTCAATTTAATTACCAAAAGTTGGCACTGATAGAAAATTTCTATGTAATATTCTTTTATCTTGAGTTTGCATGTATATTATCTTTGAGAAAGAAACTGGCGAGCGTAGTTGAGCTGAAAGGCCTGTTCTTGCCAATCATGTTATGTTATGTTATGTTAAAGCTCTGATGTCTGGAGATGTGTTGGGACCATGCAAAAAAACAATGCAAGTAAACATGTTGATTTCTTTTTTAATCGCTTTTCGGGGTCACATACTTGTTCGATGAACTTCACTCCCCTTTTCATATACGTAAAATAATCATTTTAAAAAAAAGAGCCATCTGGCAATGGCGGGTCTCCCGAGCTGTAGGTTGTGTAACCTACAGGTTGTGTGGACAGACGGATGGACCGAAACCCCCCATAAGGAGAAGCTCCATACCAAATTTGGTGTTTGTAAGTGGTATAGTTTTCGAGTTCTGGTCCGGAAACGATTTTATTACAGACGGACGGACGGACGGACAGACGGACGGACACACTGATCGCTATATCCCCCCGCATTATATGCCGGGGGGATAAAAAGTGTTCTAAGGTTTTTGTTTTTTTTTCCCTGACTGTAACAGCTGTGCTTTGTACACAGTTCAGATGCACGGAGGACAGGAAGTTAAGGACTGGACTCAGGTGTAAGGATGGACTTGGTTATATTTATTATGCCTGCTGCACAACAGAAGGCACAAACGTTGCAAATAAAAACAAAAAGGAAACAATGTTCCTTAAAAGGCACTATTAGTAATCCTGACTCTGGACATTAGCTGCAGCAACAATGCACACCACTGGCCAGAAGTTTGGAAGCAAGGCCAATACAGGTAAAAAATTTGGAAGCAACTTTAAGTTTATGTTCACAATGCCCTTCTTAAAATCTATGGATTTTGGGATGTATTTATGGCAAGAATAGACAGTCTCCAGATCACTCTCCAATTGAGCTTTGGGATGAAGTGGATCAATCTATCAGAAAAGTGCATCCCACGAATCAGCAGTCTCTCATTGATGAATTTAAGGGAATTTGGAATGCAATTCCTGGCACGTACCTTAAAAAAGTGAATGCCTTGTATATGCCATGCTGTTGTTAAAGCCAGAGGAGATTACTTAAAAGAAAGCAAAGTCTAAGCAAAAAATAAAAAAGGAAATACTTGATCATTTGAGTAAAAATGTATTCTGATAAGTGACTCTTTATATAATAATCATGTTTATTTTGTTGCAAATTATGCCAATGAAACTATGACCTTTGCTTGCTTCCAAACTTTTTGCCTGTAGTGTGTTACAAGTAGGAAAACAAAAGAGGAAATGAGGTTCCTTAAAATAAAGTGCTGGTTTAAAACAATAAACAGCACTTTGTTAGATTTCGAGAAAAATACGCGAAACGTGGAGAATAAGTCAATACAAGACTAGGAATACAGCACAGGCATATAGTTACAAGACTTTGCAATGGCTAAGTGCGAAGCTTGGTCTTAAATAGAACACTACTATGGCACAGTGGAAATGGACAACAGGTGCAGGTGATAATTAAATAATTGGCGAAGTGCAGTCTGAGTAGACCGGTGAGCTGGACGGCCTTACACTGGTCTCATGGTCTTACACTGACCCATCTTCAAGTTGCAGTGTGGTCAACAAGATTTTAAAAGGCACAAATTGACCTTCGACCATCAATAGTCAGAAATCATTGTAAATCTACACAGGGTATGTGAAGTGTACCCATATATAAAAGCTGAATAATGTAAATTTAAAGGCATGTGAGGTTTTTGATTGCAACACTAAAATTGTGAAATCAAATGGGGCTATCGGATGGTAATAACAATGATGGTGAAGATGATGTCAAATTATGAAATGTTGACTGAGACAAAACTGGAGCCATCAAGCAAAATACACTAATGTCTCCAGTTTACTGAATAGTATTTATTAATGATTACCGAAAAACTACATGGAAAGTCTAAACATCTCTGTTCATTACGGCTTCACACATCCAGCTGTAATTGCCAATGTTGCGAGACCTCATTTTGAACGGAATCGAGTGACTTGTTTGTTGACTGTTGTTCCTTATGAGCTCTGTTTTGTACTTTCATGATAGAACAGCTTTCATAATTGTGAAGTCAGAAGATGAAGCCATTTTACTGTCCTAAATACCTCATTTTAACCTGCCATGCTAGTGCACGCCACTGAAAACATCCCAAACTCACCTCAGGTTCCCAAACAGCTGCAGTACTGCTAACAGCAGTAATCTCTGTAATAATATGACCCCTGCGAAACACGGTGATGCTAGTAGGTTATGAGGGGGTGGCCTTACACCTTAGCAGCCCACGACGGAGGGGGTGGGGGAGGGGGGGGGATTTAGTTCAACTGCAGAGGGCCCTCAAAACTTCATTAGGACTGTCAGGGCCTCAAGATATAATATTTCACTGAGGGCCAGATTTCCTAGCCTTGGCCACAAGAGAGAGAGCATCAGACAGTTGTCATGAAAAATTATATCAGAGCTACAAATCAAAGGACCGGGGCCTTACATGCTTACGGTCCAACCTGAGTGACGTGCGAAACGCTACCATGATCCGACAAATTGCCCCAGTTCTAATTCACACATTTCACAATGGGAGGACGCTTTAGCACGAGGCGAATGAATGTACTTCTGACACAAATTATAATCTGTCACAAGGTTCCATCATTAATGTTGACATTGCTTGAAACTAATTAATTGGAGCTTTCTCGAGCCTTTCCTTCAAACTTTCTTTAAGTGGCGTGTGTATGAGTGGAGCGTGTGTGTCCATGTGAGACAGAAAGAGAGAGCAGAGAAAGAAAGAGAGTGCAAAACCTGTTTATAATTGTCCAGAAGGCAATAAGAAAGCATTTCCATTATTGAACTGAAGCAGAACATTGTATCAGAAAGTGCTTCTCTGTGCTTTCACACCAGTGAAGACTACAGCCAGAAAAATAATATTATTTGCGTGGGATCCCACAGTTCACATACCCAACAAGAGAATACACAGAGGGTATGCAGAAACTAATTGGATGATTGGTCCTGCTAAAATGCTAACTGCTTTCAGAGAAGCACAAGTGCTGTAAGACAAATTAGCAGCGATGAGTAGTACATAAGTGTTGAACAATGTCTTAAAATTCACTGCAATCCAAACTGCTGTACAAAACAGTTCTGCGCGCTTATTTTACTCCAAGGCTTTCCATGGTCAGTGTAAGTAATCAAAATATCGGTTGAGCAGTTATGCGTTTAAATTAAAATGTGCGCTTAACTGAGCTGCTGCGCCAAAATATATTCAAAGGACTAGATCTTTGTACTAATTGGTTCATGATCATTCCACCATTGTTTAAGTCGTAAAATTAAAAGGGGTTATGCGCTGCTAATTTGCAAAGCATCAGCACCAAATGGCACCTGGGCAAATTCAGGAAGCCCAGGGCTTGTTTTAGTACAGCGTTAACTGAACTTTATTCAAACTCGTCAAATTAATGGGCGCTTCGTTACTCACAATAACCTGCCCTGCTTTTTTTTTGCGCAGTAACATCTGTCCATTAACCTGGAGATGAATGAATCGGACCAGCGATGAAACTCACTAGAGTAACAGGGTGAGCCCAATGCTGTACGCAGAAAAAATGAAAATCATAGTGTCTCCCTGCTATCAGTCAGGCTGTTTTCCCTCTATACCAGTTGGCTCCTTTCCTGCTTCTGCTAAATGTAAACTGATAGTGTGGCTAATTCATAAGTTTTGCAGAAATCTATTACCTGAAAAAAATAATGTAAGCCAACCTAATTGCATTGTGTGGATGGTACTTAAAGAACATCGAGTAAAAGTTATTCTTCCCACTTTTTTAAGTGCTGCGAACACAAGATCACTAAGTTGGCTTACATAATATTTTTGAGGGCATCATTTTCCACAAAACCATACCATACTGCACCATACTATCGGGGGTTTACAGTGTAGGGCTACATAAGCAGGAGTTTTGATGCCACAAAGACCCAGGACATGGAAACTTATATTGATAAGAGAGGTCTGGTCATGCTCTACATGACCAAAACCACAATTTGTGGGCCATCTTTGGTCTGAGGCTGTCTTAACGGTCAGGGTTCAGCTTTTACTTCCAGCTGAAGAAAAAATGAGCTTGTTTTGCTTGTTTATATACATCTGTTCATTGACTGAGATCAATTTCAATCAAATTGGATGTTCACTTTACCAGACAGTGTGTGATGTAACTCCATGTCGATTCTGAGTGTGTGATGATTTCTAATGCACGGTAATCAACTTTTGTGCCTTAACCTGTTCCTGACTTTCAGTTTTAATTGACATAATCTTAAATAGGCATAAAAAAGCAATCATAAAAAGTAAATATGTAATAACAGTCTGCGAACTGCAAACAGTCCTTGTTTTCGCTCTGCCAGACATTAATATTTGACAGGATCTTACCGTGTAAATCTTAACCATGTGTGCTCACTCAAGTGTCTACTTCAGCACTCGAACAAAAGGTAAATCAAAAAGAAATTTTTCCTTCACAAACACAATTTTACATGTTGAATAAAGCACAATAAAAATGTTTTTTTGGGACAGGAAAATGTGTGCTTTGTGAATCAACTCAAAGCCAAATATTGCTTTGAGCCTTTTATCCAGTGAAAGATGTGGCACCTGTTGATTCCAATCCTGCCACAAAGTATTAGAAATGATCGATCGCTGTGGCCCAATCCTGTCTGGAGGATCAGCCTTCATAACTCGGACTGGGCAGTGACTCTCTGAAGCTACTCAGATATGGTGAAAAAATATAAACAATAACGCAAAAAAAAAAAGGGTGAAAGGATAAATCTGCTCTTTGGTAAGATGGTTTGAACTGAAGACAGAGCATGTTTTCAATTTCAGTTTTCCTGATTTTTTTCCCCATAATGTATTGAAATCTAAACTCAATAAAATGGTGTACTTGCAACTAAGTCCTCAATACAATAGAATTGATACAAATCATTTTATATTTATGGGTATTTAATTTATGATTATGCTGAACCTATTTGAAATTGGATCTCTTTACTTATCTGTCATCACAAACCAGTAGCAACAGTATATCTGGCTCTTGGTTGATTAAATTAACCCTTTGAGCACTGAATACATTCTTAAGGAATTAAAAAATGTAGTTATCCCGAGCTGTTGAAAACCTATCATGTGGCAATCTCTTTAAAAGAGCTCCCTCAAGGGAGCTCTTTTAAAAAAGTTACCACACGACAGCATCTGACTTTGATATCTTACATCATTGGGCAACTATAGTTGCTCACGGCGCTGAAAGGGTTAAGCCCACTTGGCATTGTCTATCATTCTGCAAGTGTAAACCTCAGGGTTGGGCGTGGCTTTGCTCTTGACCTCATCAGAGGTACAGGACAGTTGAACCGGAAAATCTGCATTTCCTGAATTTCCAGGTTTCCTCTGGCCTCATACGCATGTTTCAAGTCGTGCTGATCAATAATATTACATTTTATTAATATAGCAAACAAAATTTACACTCAAAAAATTAAATGTTAGATTCACTTGATAAGTTATGTCAGCTGTTATGTCAAATTACAATCCACTCAATGTAATTAACCCCTTTTGCGCAGAATACAATTATGCCAATTTTTTGCTGTTATGCATGAGCATATTCATGCTTTATATCTCAGGATTCGTGTCACTCTGTAAAATTATTCCAGGGAAGCGAGACATTTGGAAAGTCAATTCCAGATTTATTTAGGAATAAAATTTCGGAATTCAGGGACGCCGGCATCTATGGCTGCGCAAAGGGGTTAAATAATCTTGCACAACAAAAAAAATATATATATAATAATTCAATTTGAAGTAACTTAAAGCAATTGTGTGGAACCACTTGACATAACATTTTTATGTAAATCTAACACTTCTCTTTTTTTGATGTACGAATCTCGGTTGAAGCTGTTTCACACTCGTCGCAAGTAAACTGTAGAGACTGTGGGCATGGTGTATTACAAAATTTAAGTTAAGTTAAGAGTGAATGTCCCAAGTTGTAAGTATATGTACAAGAAAATTTATACATTCTGCCTGATTGTTTCTGGAGGGGGGACAAATTATACACTGAGCATAACTGCAGATCTCAAAGCCACAATTCAGCCCTGTCAACCCACTCTCCTTAATTTGAAAACCTCAAAGTGGCTCATGTCAGCGACTCTGAGTTTCTCCTTGATCTCATTTGAGAAGGGGGGTCATTACAGTGACTTGTTCGACTTTGCCGCTGCCACGAGGGAAAACACATTTGTTCTGAGTCGTTTGGACTGATGGTTCACGCAGCAACTTTAATTACACCCCAAGAGATGGCACAGGCTAGCGGTGTACCGAAGGCCTCTATGGGAATTAATGAACACTCTCCAGATTTAATGTCTGCCTCACAAAAACTCAATCCTTCACTTACAGTGTTACGGTCTGACGAAGACGTGAGGTTAAAAAAATGGCAATCGGGAAATGAAATATGCTCGCAATTATGTTTGCACAACTTCAGTCATGCTACCGTGGCAATACAAAATGAAGCGGGAGTGTTTAAGAAAATAAGAAAATATTTGAATCTTCAGGTAGTGAATATTTAGAAAGCCTGTTTACTTGAAATTATAAATATGCACATTTGACTCCAAGACCAATATGCACTTTTGCCATTAAAAGATTCATCGAAACTGTATATATCAGATGGGAGGCAGAAAACCTTCAGGAAGTTTCCACCCCATCACAAGCCGCCTTGCACACTATGCTCCAGCATATTTTGGACCCCCAATTAGTGCCTTTGGACTGTGGGAGGACTCCGGAGTACCTGATGGTAGACATGCAAAGTGTGAAATAAATGGGTTATATTTGAAGAAAACAAGCAATTGAAAACTTTGTTTCCAAAATGCAATAAGTGCCAAAATTACGAAACTTGATATAATACCATAGGACGATAGCCCTGTGCTTCTTACACATGGTGTAAAAATCTGTTTTAGAAATGCAATAAGGTGCATTTTTTTATGGTCAAAGATTGTGTTTTTCTATAAAATGCAATAGATGCCAACATATACACAGTAAAAAAAGTGTTGCATCCCCACATTAAAACCCTTGATACATTACAATCTAAAACGCCCAAATCTGTAATTGATGGTAGCTATTCAGTTAATATCTGGTGTTAAATACGTTATTTTTTGTGGGGAAAATGATCACCAAAACGCAGCAATCAGCATGTGAATAGCATGCTGCATGAATTATGCAAATTGCAGAATCTTCTTAAAGTCAATATCGCCTATAAAAGCTATTCTGTGACCGCCTCATCCATTGTAACACACAATGGCGGGTAGACGAATGTCAGAAGCAGTCAAGTGGCAGATTATTGGCCTTCATAGAGCAGGTCTTTCCTTCAAGGAGATTGGCAGAAGAACTGGACGTCACTACTCAACAATAAGCCGTTTGGTAAGAAAACATACGCTAACTAATGACGTAAAGAATCGCAGACCCTCTGGTAAGACCTCAGTTAGAGATGACAGAGCATTGCCAAGGGTGGTAAGGCATCATCAATTTGCTTCAAGCACAACCTTGAAACGTCTATGGCTTCCTCATCGTCAGCTAAGCAGCCAGACAGTGAGGAATCATCTTAAAGCTGCAGGGTTGAGGTCCAGAAGGGTTATCAAGCAACTTAAACTCACAGACAACCACAAACGACTATGTCTAGCCTGGTGTAGACTGAGACAGGGATGGAACTTGAGGTCTTGGAGAAAAGTCCACTGGTCCGGCAAAAGCAGATTCCTTCTGCATGTTGTGGATGGCAGAGTGAGAGTTTGGGGGCGTCCTGGAACAGCTTATACTGCGAGGAACATCATGCCAGCTGCACCATATGGAGGCGAATCGGTTATGCTATGGGGGTACTTTTCATTTGAATGTAAGCTGGATTTAGTGACCATACGAGGCAAGTTGACTGGGGATCTCTGCATCCAGGAGGTGCTGAATCCCGTTGTTGTGCCCCATTTTGACAATCACCCATTGGCAAGCAGACCGATATTCATAGATGACAATGCTCGGCCAGATCGTTCACGAGCTGTGACCCAGCTTATGCAGAAAAATGCTCTGATGCATATTCCATGGCCAGCAATGAGTCTGGATCTTAATCCTCTGGAATATGTATGGGACATTTTGGGACACCACATTCAACGTCGGGATCCTCCTCCACAGCACGTGGGTGAATTGGAAGCAGCATTGCACGAGGAGTGGCAGCAGCTGCCCATGGAGCAATTTAGACGTCTGGCGATGGGTATGAGACTCCACGCTGTGATCGAAGTGCTAGGTGGAAGTTCCCGATATTGACCAATTGTGTTCGTCTAATCTCTATATGTCACTTTTTGTAAACTATTGGATGAGTTTGGTCACTATAAAATTTTGAGATTTCACCACACTTACTGCGTCCTCATTTTTCCTTCATTTGAATGCAAAAGTTCAGCACAAGATTCTTACATGCCATAAGGTCATGGGATACCCCATTTAAGTTCATCTTATAGACAAAAGACTGGTTTGTTGTTATACGTGGAATCCTGGTTAGAATTTTAATTCTGTTGTCTTTAAACCCTCTCAAAAACATTTCACCCTGAAAAAAGTATAGGGGGTGCAACACTTTTTTTGACTGTGCATAGAAAAAGCTGATTTACTCAAAATGAGTGAAATTAATATATTGCTTTTTGAAAACAAACTCTTCATTTGTTCTACGTTTCTGCCAACAAGTATTGCTCTGCAAATTTGTTCTCACTTTTCCCCTATTCTTTCTACTTTTTTTCCTTTTTTTCAACTGAAATACTTACGAGTCGGTGAAACGGGAACTCTTGTGCACGTTAGAAAATATCAAAGTGACATGTTTACATATTATCTCAAGACGGTGGCCGAAGTGGTTCATGTCAATGTGTGGTTTCGCTACAAAACCCATGAATCAATTACCATTTAAGCGTTGAGAGAGAGTGCCAAGTTTTCTGTCTCCTTAGCTTAAGATGTGCACTGCACAACTGCAGTAACATATGGCAATCCCACTTCTAAGGAAAGGGCTGCATGCTTACTCCTGCCAGATCCTAATTACTGGCTCATTAGCTCTTAGGTGCAAAAATATGGCTGGCAATGGGAATACCCAGTAGGGTTGAAGACGTGACAAGGAATATGTAATTACGTTGACCTGTGCGCTCAGCATTAATAATTAAATTCAGGGGGAAATCATAACTTAATGATCATAAACATTTTAGGCACGGGTTTGGAAAATTATAACACACTGTTATCAGGCCAATCTGGGTAATGATGCGCATGGTGTGAGGGGATGTGAGTGCCATTTTTTAATTGTTGTGCTATTTTTATTTATTTATTTTTTAAAGGAAATTCAAACTGAGTTTTTAGCAATTGTGGGCTTTTGAGCGGTTTGGAAGTTTGCAGCAAACTCCTGCCCAAACCTGTGCAAATCTGATAAATGAGATGAAATTAATGAAGTTAATTTCTCACAGTTTGATCGGCTGATGGACAGTTTTTGTAAAGCAACACATTCCTTTCAAATATATCGTTTTCATTTTTTTCATAATTAATATGTTTCCCAGCATGAGTCTGAGTGCTCACTTATCACTCGCATTTGAAATATTCAGTCATTGGAGCTCTCTCTCTCTCTCTCTCTCTCTATATATATATATATATATATATATATAAATATAAAAGTATGTATATAGAGAGAGAGAGAGAATATATGCTTACCAAAATAAAGACATTAAAAGTTTCTAAAAACTGAAAAATGTACTACACAGTGGTAAACTGTTAAAAGGCAAATCAAACCAATATTTTGTCTGACAGTGCTGTGCCTAAAAGTTTGGGACATCTTCCTGTTATGCTATAGTTCTATGAGATCATTGGCTTTTTGCTCCTTCTATGCAGAGTGGAAAACACGCCACCGTCCTTCTGCAGACAGACTGTCTTACTTGCGTTTGTCCCTCCAAGTAACTGCAGACGACCATGATGATGTTTATATCGGGGCTGCATCGAGACTATATCATTTGTACCAGCTGTTTTTAATGAAATACAAACATTTATTTATAAAACTCTTCATAATTTAGAATTTTTTATTTTAAATGTGCGTTTTTCTTCAGCAACAGCAACATGGAAAACAAGAAATAAACATCTAAAGCTAAATTAAAATTTAAAAAAATGAACAGTACCTTAGACTTTCACACAGTACTATATATATATATATATATATATATACATATAATACTATCACACGCACATATATACACATACATTCACATATTATATAATATATGATATAAACACGCACATGCACACATGCACACATTCTCCTTTCTGTTTTTCTACCAATATTCTGTCTTTCTTCTGTGCTCTTGAATGTGGGCGCATTCATTTGGATTTTATTACAAATTTACTTATTTTTTATGATGACATTTATGCGAAATAACCTTCACACCATGCAAATGGGAGCTCCCGCGCATCACCTTTTATTAGTGTTTGTAATGCGGCGGTTTGGAAGTAAATTACTGATCAGCGAGCCGTATCAGGGGGTGAACGTGAATGGAAGGCAGGAGCGGGCAGGTACGCTGGTGACGCCACCGGGGGAATGCAAATACCGAACTCGATAACTCAATTCAAATGCGCAATTCACTTGGCTTTATCATCCACTCAGCGAGGCAGCACGTGGGCTGATTTTCCCTTTTCAACTCGGGCAAATTATCAATCTAGCAGCTCGTTCTGTCGTTTGCTTTCTTGAGAATTGCCACAAACTATGGTAAACTGAGAAAAACTTCGACCCGACTGAGCTCAGTTGGTTTTCTTGTTCAGACTTTCAACGTCACATATATGTTTACATGAATGTGCACGTGCGCTGCACGTGCACATTCATGTAAACATATATCTGATGTTGAAAGTCTGCACATGTTGGATAATGCTTACCGAATAAATGCTAGAAAAAAAAAAACATAAACAAATATCAAGATTTTGGGGGCCTGTGCCACAAGGCAGGATTAGTGATTTACCTGGATAATTGCACTAAGTAAAGCTCAGGGCTTCTATTTTTAGTTCGAGTTCCTGATGTTGATGGGGTCTAGTTTCGCTCATTACAATCGCCTGGCTGAGTCAGTTGCCCTGCTCTGTGAAACAGGCCTCTGACTATTCCTTGGCATGCAGCTAAACTGTTTCTTTGCACTGAATGAATCGTTCTTCAATCTTCAAATGCATATGTGCATTATCAAATGACATATGTCACCAACATAACATTATATGCATGTAGTTTGGAATTTATCAGTATATAATATGAAAAGGATTAAACCTACAAACCCTGTACGCAATGAATTACTACAATTATGAATTTTTAACACCAAAATGTTGTTTCCAAATAAGTACTAAGCAAGTTGAGGGCTAAATTAAACAACTCATGGATAGAGGGGGTTTATACTGGCCTGCGGTTGCTAAAGCCCTAAAGTATGCATTTTAGGATAAATAGCATTCAGGAGATTTAAGGACGGAATTGTTTTCTTTAAATTAACTTTAATTTAGCTCCAATTTAATCTGATGCTTTGAAATACCTGCTGAGTATGTGAATGTTTATTTGAATGAGATTTGCATTAACTTGCATTCAGTAAGGAATTTCGAAAGCCGAAGCCATTATCAGCAAAAGCAGGACTCTACAGACATACAGAGTATCACAACCCTGCATGTATAAAATCAGGCAATAACTACCGATCCTGTAACAAAGCTCTTTCGTGAAGAAATTTAACCTAACACACAAGGATTTTTTTGACCCCTTAGACTCTAACCTCTCACTTAAGTTTTCCCTTAAGTGAGTTCAAAGTCAGAGAAAACCTTTTTTTTTTCTTTCATATTGTAGGACAATGTCACATACATATTCTACATCTGGTGGTTAAAGTTCACTTTTGGGGTTAATGACCATCTATTCATTGTTAACCCCTGGCAGGCTTAGAACTCACGACTTCCTACTTCAAAGCTCTCTGTAAAACATTGCCTGCTTTTAAAGTGCTGTCCATAATTTCTTTGATTGGCATGGAAATAAAAAATATTGCATAAGCAGCTATAGGGTTTAATTCCCAGTATATATAGATGAATTATTCATTGTGTACATTATGTACTACCAAGTTTGGTTTATTATGCCATGTGACCGGGCTGCCTGTTCACATTCATGTAATGAAAATCAAGTATTTTAATCTCATTTTGAATGGACCTTGGTGGTACGCCACACACTGTTGTACGTACATTTCGGGTTGTTTGAACTTCAAAACCAAAGTTCACCAGCTGCCTTACAAATTTGATTTAGCTGATCTAAATGTCAGGTGAGTCAACTTGAAGATAAGCTTTGTTTCAACTCATGATTAGTCATGACAATGGACAACTTTAAGTTTAACTTTGGAAAACTTATGAACTTGAGTTTAATATCTAAAACTTCTCATGACAAGTGGAGTTAAAAAGGATAAATAAGTTCACATGACTTAATGGAGCCATCATGTACTACAGTGAAAAGACAAAATGAGGCCATTATCGTGGAAACAGAGATGATCCTCTGTGAAGGTGGGTACAGGAAGAGATGCTTACTGCATCCTCTGCCAGCCAGCCAATGAAAATGTATCTAGTTAATTTACAGAGAAACATTTAGGACTGACTGCCAGTGGAGAACTGCTTCCGTTGTCCCACTGGGTCGGTTTTAGTTTAGATAGGTCATAACATCTGCCTCGGCTGGCAAGAAAATACCAGCAACGGATGCTGACGAAGAGCTTCTTGTTTTGTTTTTATATGAGGCACGCATCCAAGATAATTTCTGCATCCCCGTAGAATCGTAAATATCCTCCCCTAGCTGTATAATCCAGAAGCAAGGACGTGTTGGACTGGCTCCAGCCACAAGCTGGCGTGTCTCATCATCATTCCGAGGCGGGAGTTTGGAGTCCATTTGAAGCAGATTGATTTACCTGCGGTTGGATTCGTGTACTTGAAGGCTGAAGGCAAGGAACGGCGTCCCTGCCCCTTTGATCGGAATGATGGATTTAGCGAACGCGGACTGATTGATGGGAACAGAGTGATCCTCAGCGCCGAGCTCTTGCTATAAGCTGATTGTGCATTCCGGCCGTCATGTATGGGATTTGATTTATGTTTTATGTTTTGCGAGGTAATGGAAAGGCTGCTGCTAAACGAACCCTCCAATTTCCCTCTCAGCACTTTCTTATTGATTCGTCATTTAATATTACAGTTCCCCTCTCTCGCGGCGAAGCTGCGCTGTGTATGATAAAAGTACTGTTTTTGACATATGAACCATATCTTTGGATTGCTCTACACTAAATGCATTCCCTATATGTGCATCTGTCATCCATTGCTTACATGCAATCATTTGATTAGTTTTTTTTTTTTAATAAAAAAGAAAGTGCCCTTGCTAATCGCATGGGTACCTGGTGGTCGATTCTTCTGAGCTGGGAAAGATTTTTTTTTTTTTTTGCTTCTCTTGCAGGTAACCAGTTATGAATTCACCACAAGCTGATAATTATTTTGAATGGTTAAAATGGTTGAATGGTTAAGAAATCGATTAGCTATAGGATGACCTAGAAGGTCTGCTGCTGGTGTGTTACTCTGAAGTAAAAATTGATGCGCTCACAAACAGAATGTCAATACAGTCTGTGCTCCGCCACCCATGTATTTGTTTGAATTTGATGATATTTCGCTGAGAGGAATTAAAGATGCCACCTGCAAGATAGTTCATTGTTTTAGTCTCATTTGTCCTGTGATGATTCAGTGCCGTGTCTTTCTCGGTGTTTGTGAACAATATTTTCTTTCGTAGACAATTTGAGGTAAGCTGGTCTACACGAGTGAAATTTGATCACTGCAGCCACCATCCATCAAGGTTTCCAATGACTAAACCAGTTATTCTGAGTCAAGGTTGTGGAGGGCTGTGTGTGTGTGTTTTGTGTGTGTATGTGCGTGTGTGTCTGTGGATGCGTATGTATGTGACTGTGCGTTCCCTCTCACACCATTACCAACACATTCTTGACTTGGATATTCAAATTAGCCTGCCGTATATGTTTAGATAGTCTGGTCATGGCCGAATCAGACTTGCTGTACCATCTTGCTGAGCTACTTAATTAAATGCCATGAGTATACAATAGCCTAACTGGTAAATGGTCAGCTGTGATTGGACAGGACAACTTCCCTAACATGAGCCACCACCAAGGATCTCAAAGCCAAAGGGCTGCCTCCAGGTCATGTGATACTGTATAGCTCCAACCTTGAATCACCCTAAACCCAATTGAAAATGCTTATCCAAAAAACTTCCACTACCTGCTCAGTGCCATTTTTTGTTCTTTTTGGTATTTTGCATATACTATGAAGCTTCTATTGAATGACGAATTCATAATGAATTCACAGATTATGACTTCATTAGGTGTTACATCAGAACTTTTTGCCCTCGGAGTGGGAATTTTCTTTTCTTCAGATGGTAATACATTGACGCTTAATGGGTACAATTTTATACACTGTAAAAATTATGCCTGTGGCAGTGCTGCTGCACCTCTTATGATTTTTTTTTTTTCATTTTTTTCCCCCCTCATCTCAAAACTATTGCTAAGCTTTGACAGCGTCTCCATTGTATTCAAACCAGTGTGAACATCCGTTGCTTAAATTCTGTGCAGAAGTGATTCTATTTCCTGGCTCTGAGCTAATGCTGTAGAAGTTATAGCAAAATCTATTGACGCATACTCACTGACCAGTCTTTCCGCTATGAAACGGCATTCAAAAATGCCGATGTCAACTAGTGGCTATTGTAGATAGCATGCAGAACATGAATTTATGTTTAAATGCCAATTAATACAGGAATAGAATAAAGAAAGCCAATTTAAACGTATCTTCTATGTGATAGCGAATAATCACGAATTAATACTTTAATTATTAGTGATCTAATACATTAGCAAGTCATAAATTAGTGATATGCTTTAAGCATTTTTACGTCACTAATCTGAAATGCATTGCAGCTGGGCATTCAAAATCTGTGGACAGATGTATGACCGCAGCTTTTACAAGCTGTAACCAGAGGACACACAGTGAGAACAAACTGTACAGCCAAAGCTAACTTTGTGTTATCTATGCTCCGGGAGAGTCTGCGATCTCGTCAATGAGGTGGCGACTGCTGGCCTCTGAGATATACGACAGAACAAAATGACCTGGAAAGAAAAAAAAAAGCAGCGGCGTTCCTTTCATGCGGCCTGTATCCACTCCGCTCGCGGAGCGCCGAGCCAATTCCAGTAACTGACAGCCGAGAAACGACTCCTTTGGTTTGCCTCCCTCCAGCTGGAGACGCAAACATGACTAAACACTTCCAGTCCTGGCTCTGCCGTGTGCTGCGATTTTAGAATGGTGTTTGGGGGATGCAATTATCACTGCGGTATAAACAGACAAATAGATTAACCAGTGAAATACTGAGTGTCTGAATTAATCAGAGATTGACAAGTAAAGGTGCTGCCATGCCGTGCACCAACTGGTTCCGGATCCCAGTTTTTGAACAGTTTGTGCTGCCAGCTCTGGAAGACCTGCCTGTAGCTTATCCTTTAGGATGAGATTAACACTCTCAGGTTTTCACACACTGTAAACCCTGAAAGTGTGGTGAACTGAAATGTTTTTTGGAAACCGATTACCTCAAAAAAATTGCGTAGGCCAACTTAATTGCATTGTGTGGTAGGAACTTAAAGAAAATGGAAAAAAAAAGTTTTTTTTTTTTTTACGTTTTAAGTGCTGTGAACACACGATCATTAAGTTGGCATACTCAATTGTTTTGAGGTAATCGGTTTCCACAAAATATTTGAGTTCACCACACTATCAGAGTTCACAGTGTGCCAAACGAGCTGCCTTAACAAACTCATGGTACAGTAGCACAGCGTATATCAGAATCGAATACCACCTTTTGCAATGTGATTAACATTAAGCAACTAATTTTGTCAGGCTGGATATTGCTATCAGAACAAACTACCACCTGATTAATGTGGTTGAACAGCAGGGTAGATGAGCTCTTGCAAAAGAGTGACGATGCACGTTATTTCCATGCATTCAAGCAACTAGTTTAATTGTCAAAAACTATGTCAAACAGATGAAAAATGAGAAATTTTGATTTTTCTTGCAAATTTTAGAGGTATTGTTTTAATCTAATCAAATTTAATTTAACTGTAGTAGACTGCATCCGACCAAAAAGTCCCGGGTTGCTTTGGGCCTGTTTATTTATTGATTGATTTATTATCACCAAACAAAAGCACTGCACATCTGTATGCTGTGTTGTTAGGTCATTCTGATGAGGTTGCTCTGGTTGATAGGTCACAGGCTGAGTCACTGCACCAATCAGTAAACCTGGCTAGCTGAGGCAAAATCTCGGAGAGGACTTATACTTTCCAAATCTGGACTTTTTGCATCTGCAATCTGGGATGAGAATGAAGTGATTTTTATGACGACAAGCAGAGTTTTTGCGTGACCTCTGTGCTCAGAACTCTATGGGTGAAGTTTTTGGTGGCGAGTTCTGGATGGTGCAAAATGCTTCAAGAATGACAGGAGCGACACGCACAGTCTGCACCAAGCAAATAATAGAGACTCAGGCTAAAGGAACTGATTAAACTGCTTAGCACAAACTGCGCAACAGACATAATGATAATGATAAAAATAATGATAATAATAATCATCATCATTTTTGACAGCACATTTCAGTGTAATGTCCACCGATCAACCATGACACCTGAGATTTGAAATGTGCGCTGAGCAAGTTTTTGTCCTGACATCCTGAAATGGAATTGGGTGGTAGTGGAATATGATTTTAGCTGAATACAGGAATGTTAATGCAAAAACTGCACTCACTGCTGTTCCATGATAAAAATATGTTTCTTTAGCTAGCATGTGATTAATGATGCATACACAAGTAGTTGGGAGGGAAAACAGAACGCACTTGTATTAGCCGAGCGCTGCGTCGTGTGTAGAGTAGCACCCTCCCGTACCGTCTGAAGCACCGACATATTTCACACGTCGAGTGCTGCCTCCTGGTCAGGGCCCTTGGGAACG
The DNA here is from genome assembly GCA_029721435.1 of Gymnothorax reevesii. Classification (NCBI taxonomy): domain Eukaryota; kingdom Metazoa; phylum Chordata; class Actinopteri; order Anguilliformes; family Muraenidae; genus Gymnothorax; species Gymnothorax reevesii. The sequence continues at coordinate 21,795,313 of CM056589.1, forward strand.
CAGCGTACACCAGCTGGAAATGCAAATGCAATTTTGTGAGAACAAGATGGCTCCCTTTGTCTGAAGGCTGATTAATTTTAATGCCCTCTCAAGTCCTGTTCAATTTATAAATAAATAAATACACATAGAAAGTGAGCGCCTCATGAACTTATTCCAGGCATTTTTATACAGTGCTGCTGTCCAAGTTTACAGGGCATTAGCTGGCCCATTTCATCAATTTCAATTAAATGTTGTAGTGTATGTTTTAGCTGAATATATGGTTACTCAGACACAAACTAGATCATTTAATTGTTTTGCCTGTTGAGTAAGCTGTGCACTTGATTGCATTCCTGCATAAGATCACAGGGCTCCTCGTGATGACACTGTTTTCTGAGAGTGTGTATGGTGCTGTATGAGAGATTTCAGCACTGATCATGCATCAGCAACAGTACTTCAGCAACCTGGGAGAGCTTCAGGCTTCAGGACCATGGACAGCGTCTCACTCGCTCACAGAAATGGCAATACAGCAGTCAGTACCCATGTGCTTATACACTCCGTTTACACATGGCCAGCTATTTTCATAAACGAACATTTCACCGTCTCCGTCTTCAAAAATAACGTCAGGCATACATATCAGTTTTCAGAAAAGTTTTCATTTACACGTACCCATATATATATGCCGTCAAGAGCATATCAAACCTGTAGGTGGCAGGGTAACGATAAGATCAAGCCCACGTTAGCCAATCAGAATCCCGAAAATAGCAACAACAGAAAAGAATCCAATCACCACAGCCAAATGAAAATGTAAACATTGGTCACACTTTTGGCGCAGGTGCAAGTTCTGGCGCATACTGTGACGTCGACTGCCTAAAACTCTGTTTTTCTCAGTTTACATGCAAACGTGCAGCCGAAGTTTTCCAAAATCTCCACTCTGACCGGGGAAAGAATCGTTTTCAGAGGCGAATTCTCCGTTTGCATGTAAACGAAGGGCACAAACGCAGGGAAATGTCTCCATTTGTCAAAATAACCGAGTCTGTGTAAACTGAACCTTAGCTGGGATTGAATACACCTCTTTAATCACAAGGCACATGTGAGTGTGTGTGTGTGTGTGTGTGTTTGGGGGGGAGAGATAAAGGTGTAGGTATTTGCTCACACATGTATGTTTGCATGCTCACTCGCTCACTTACTTGCCCACATATTCATGCAATCACTCCCAATCCACTCACTCACTCACCCCCTCATTCCCTCACTCAATCACTCACTGACTCACCCACCCACCCCCCCCTCATTCTCTCACTGAATCACTCACTCACTCACCCACCCACCCCCTCATTCCCTCACTCAGTGAGTCACCCACCCACCCCCTCATTCCCTCACTCAATCACTCACTGACTCACCCACCCACCCCCCCCTCATTCCCTCACTGAATCACTCACTCACTCACCCACCCACCCCCTCATTCCCTCACTCAGTGAGTCACCCACCCACCCCCTCATTCCCTCACTCAGTGAGTCACCCACCCACCCCCTCATTCCCTCACTCAATCACTCACTGACTCACCCACCCACCCCCCCCTCATTCCCTCACTCAATCACTCACTCCCTCACCCACCCACCCCCTCATTCCCTCACTCAGTGAGTCACCCACCCACCCCCTCATTCCCTCACTCAATCACTCACTCACTCACCCACCCACCCCCCCTCATTCCCTCACTCAATCACTCACTCACTCACCCACCCACCCCCCCCTCATTCCCTCACTCAATCACTCACTCACTCACTCACCCACCCCCTCATTCCCTCACTCACTCACTCACCCACCCACCCCCTCATTCCCTCACTCAATCACTCACTCACTCACTCACCCACCCCCTCATTCTCTCACTCACTCACTCACCGACCCCTTCACTCTCTCACTCACTCACTCCATCTTTCTTCACCCACTCACTCATGCACTCACTCACTCACTCACTCCCTTATACCTTCACTCACTCACTCATGCAATAATGCATTAACCCACCCACCCCCCTATTTGCAGCCAAACCTAAGTTTACAATAAAACAAGTCTGGCACAGAGCTGAAAGGCCTCTCATATGCTGCTTACACAAACATTTCTCCATCACACGTTCTGTTTCCTGCACTGAAATGTTGACTCCTATATAAGTATAATATAAATAAAGAGAGATCCCTGGGTAGAGCAGCATGTGAATACACAACAGCTATGTCAGTTAATTGCCATTAAGCGTTTGTGCGCATGCATTGTGTTTATGCGTGCGCGCGCGCGTGTGTGTGTGTGTGTGTGTGTGTGTGTGTGTGTGCGTGCACGTTTGTGAGCAAACACAGCCTGATTATTATTGTCACCACTCTAATTGTAACAGAACCCATGATTTTTTCCTTCATTCAGACAAATTTAACACTTTACTAAGATCCACACTCCGCTGCGCAATAATCTTCTGGTTGTGGACTTTTCTCTCGATCCCATGCTTAATTTCTGCAATGGACATTTTACGGCCTGTTGGTTTTGAATTTATCTTGCCACTTGTTTATGCATGTTACGGATACTCTGTTACTCTTGCCAGCTGATAATATATTATTAAGGCCAATATCCACAAAGACAAGAGTGGCCTCTCTCCAGAAGATTTATTTTTTATTCGGGTCCAGATCGAGTTCTGATGCCAAGCGTCTGAATCCTCCACAACACTTGAATAAAACTGCATATTGTGTTTTTCCACTCTATAACCAAGGCCCAGACTCAATCTGTCTCTGAAAAACTTTCTACCATCTCAGAGCGTAAGTTAACTTTTCTTCCTCTGCTACTTCGCAGTCATGGCTACCAATTTACAAATATTGCTGCCGTCTTACATGATGCTTCATTTCTGCAGCATTCGAACACATAACATTCTGAACAATTTTCTCCCGAAAAAAATTGCCCTCCTTGTTTATGAGAAGCTATGTTGTTGTTGATTGGAGTGTCTCTTGTAGTTTGGCACAGATTTAATCAAGTTCACAATATGCTTCAAGGACCTGCTCACAAAAGACTCATATCGTTGACAAATATAAATCCACGGCCTTGTGCCAAAATCTCATTTGATGATGCTTCGGTTGTGAGCCTTTTGGATCGCCTGGCAGGGAATTAAATATTTCTTAGCGGCCTGTTGAGAACTGGCCTACGGAATGCATCGACTCACCACGAGCCCGAGACAGACAAAGATTTTCAGCTCTGAAAATCAATGCTCTCACTGTAAATGCTCTTGGCGCCACAGAAAGAAAGGGATTGCCTGATTCATATTTAAGAACCGTCGCCCTGCTGCTTGCGTAATAGAATACGACTTGTAAAATCCATGCTTGTCTCAGTAGGAATGTTTTTAATTGCTGCATTTTTATATCAGCAATTAAGTTGGCTTGGCAAGGCCATCTTCTTCTTCTAATTTTTCGTCTTCTTCTTATTCTTATTCTTCTTATTATTATTATTATTATTATTATGTCATTTGACTTGACAAGTTTACAAAAATGAGTCTTCCTCCCCGCAAATCTGAGTTCCTCGTGCTTTTTGAATGAATAACACCCTTTATCCTTTCTTTTACTCATTTATTCCATCCATTTTCCTCATAGACTTGTAATTGGCCATTTATCAAAGCTGCTCCTACTCATGCAATTTCACAGCGGGAAACATCAAACTTGCTGCGTGCCTTCATGTTGGGTCGAGTTTGCAATTTCCAACTTTTCTTGATGATCCCATCTTCAATATTTCCTCTTTCATCTTTTCAACTGAATGTAGTGCTTGCATTCATTTTCCGAAAAAGCCCTCATACTCCTCCAATTTCATGGCTCAAGCCTCCAAACTTTCAGTGCAGATAGAGATTGTTTTAAAGGATGGATGTTAATGTTTCTCAAGACCCCTCCCCCCCATTCTACTTTCATCAGCCCATCCTCCAATAAACTCCATTCATTTCCCAAGTCTTGCAACTTTCTAGCCTGGGCTTTCAAACTCGCTTCACACTTACTACTCCACCCCCCATTACTCCGTCTCACATATTAGCCAGTTGGTTAGTATTTGATCCTTCATAACCGTTAAAATGATTGTCATAGATAACTGAGATGACTGGAGATTTAATTGTTGGACACAAAAACAACTACATGTTAATTGATGAAGCTCCACCCCATTTTTATTATTGGCCGATGTTTACTTTATAACTATTGAACAGATTGTTGTAGAGCAGGGGGGGGGGGAATTCCGGTCCTGGAGGGCTGGTGTGTATGCAGGTTTTTACTTCTATCAATTACTCTGAGCTAATTGGTTGTATGGACAAACCATGTATGGATTTGATTTTAAAAAAAAATGTTTCATGTTTGGAGACAATGATAGTCTTTTGTGAGCCCTGGTCATTCGTGATCATTTAAACAAATGCAGCAGAATAGTTAGATTTCATATATAGTTTGTCTGATTAAGATAACTAACTACTTAAAGGCCAGAAGTTGGTGTGAATACCAGGGACAGAAACGGCCCTCATTGCCCACCTCTGTTGTAGGACTCAAGAAGGGGTTGAACGTTAAGTTATGAAGTCCAATCCCCTTCCTGATCGGCTGATAATTGAACCTTCATCACTACTGAACTATTTGTCATTGAGATTTGAGTGATGAGTTGTTGGAGCCAGTAAAGGGTCACATATTCATTTTGGCAGCCCTCCTGTCCTGAGTAGTTGATGTTTGATTCTTCCTAACTATTGAACCATTGTCAACGAGAGGTTGATGTTTGGTTGTCGAAGTCAGGAGGGGGTGTAATGAGACCCCCTTTTTTTTGATTGGCCAATATATTTGATTCTTTATGACATCTATAGGGCCATTTGACATAGAGCATCACGAAATGGATTATTACTCTCATGTGAGGGTCAAAGCCCCTCCCTCTTCCCTGATTGGTCAATATTTAATCCTTCAACACTATTGAATAATTAGTCATATGGAGAAAGCAAAGGGGTCATTCCTTGATCATCTATGGCCCCCTCACATTCCTGATTGGCTTAGTGATCTTTTTGTCTTATTTTCTGCTCAATACACCGCTATTAATTTTCAAAAGCCCTCATACTGAATTTGAGGCCAAGAGCCCCCAACGTTCCTATGCCGCTCTCGAGAGTTCCAAAGAACAGAGGCTGACGTTTCGGTAACCCTACACCGATGTTTTTATTTTTCGTCACTCGGTCCTCCATTGAACCAAGTCTTGCAACTTTCAAGCAAGAGCCATTAAACATGTTATGCAAAAGGAGTGATGTTTTGAATCTCTGCCCAAATTTATATACAAATGCATGCAAACAGCTTTTTTTTTTATCACTCAATCCCATATATGACCTGATTGAATAATCTTTATCCTTTATAACTATTGAATACTTTGTCTTAAAGAGCCTGATATTTAGTTGTTAGACTCAGAAATACATTGAATGCTACGTCGTAAATAATAAAGCCCCATCCCCTTTCCTCATTGGTCAATGTTTGATCCTTCGTATCTTTTCACCTCTTCAACCTGAGTGTCCCCGGATTATCTGATGGATTTTCTGTGACACGCTGTCAGCGATATAGAGGTCTCTCATCTTTTAATGAATAATTGATTTACCTTTACTGATTAAGGAATTATTAATAAGGAAATTAGATGGATAAAGAAAATGGCCTTTTGCTCTCCTCCTAGCGTTTCGCATCAGGTATTGAGCAATCGTGGTAGGATAAATAGGCATAGGTTGCCAGGGATGCACAACATATGAGTCCATACGGTGCCTGTGTTCGCTGCCCGTCCTCTGGAGTTTGTTTTTTTCCCAGTATGACAGTCTTTGACCCAGTTTTGGTCATCACTTTGATGATTACTTTTCTCTTTTGTCATATCACTATAATATGAATTTAACCTCTATAATTCTTTAAATCGTGTTTTTTATTTTGTTTTGTTATTATTATTATTATTTAATTTTTATTTTTTTTTTGCACATGTTTTGGCTAACCACCCACCTCTACATCGTCTGAATTTGGACAATAATATTGGTGTATGAGCACATGTTGGTATGTTTATGAATGTATGAGTGTATGTGCACTATGTGTTATCCTTGGTATGTTTGTGATGTCTCAAGGTTGTGATATGTATTGGTATATCAATTAAAAAAAAAACAAAAAAAAATTATTACGAGAGATCAGCAGTAGGCTACCCTGACAATGTAAATGCAATACACGTGAAAATATGAGGATGATAATAATCCAAATGATTAATTAATCCAGAAATTACTATAGATTCCACCTTCCATTTAGATTTTTTTCAGCAATGTACTTTATTTTAAGCAGCAATTAACTCATTAAAAATCTTTTCAGCATGTAAAAAAAAAAAACATTTTAAATGCGAAACATTTACTGAACCCCTCTCTTGAACCCCTCAGTCAATGTTTCTTCCTTCATAACAATGAAACTGTCTGTCAGAGACAGTTGGGATTTGGTTACTGGACTCAGGAAAGAGTAACGTCACGTCTTTTGCCTCGTTTTCTGCTCAGATTTACCCTTCATTACTATGGAACTGCTTGTCACCTGCTAGGGATTGATGAGTTTGAAATGTTAGCATCATTCTAAAGATAATAGCTAGGCTTTATCGAGCCAACTCAAAGTCTGTTCACAAACTTGACATTCTGCTATTAGCTGTATAGTGTACATTACAATGGTTGATGAGCAGGAAATGTGACATGATATTTAATGAATAATTAATTCATTAATTCACAAACTGTCATGGTTTTGCCCCCGCTGGCAGAAGACATGAAGCCCGCGGGCGCTGGGACCATGTACCCAACACCAAGGAAAGGGACCCCAATGCACAGACTGAGTAAAAATATGAATACATATTTAATTTAAAGAAAAAAAACAGAAAGGAGCAGTGGCAAGCCAACTTAAACTGGGCTGCAACACACAGAGAATGCAGAATCTTATATACTCTTCACAGCACCTCCACCTCAATGAGCAGCAGGTGTGGCTCATTGAGGAGGAGGTTCAGACAGCAGGAGGGGGCAGGGCCTGCAGAGCAGGACGATCACAGGACCGTCCCCCCCAAGGCACGCCTCCTGGTGTGCTAAGAGCCCACGGCGCCCGCCACCAGAACCACTCGGTGCCCACCACCGGAACCATGCGGTGCCCGCCACTGGAACCACACGTCGCCCACCACCGGAGCACACCCTCCGGACCACACGGTGACGCCCTCTTTCCAGACCAAACGGCGGCGCCCTCCTTCCGGACAACACGGCGGCGCCCACCTCCCGGACCACACGGTGGCGCCCTCCTCCGGAACACTTTGGCGTCCTCCTCCGGAACACTGCTCCTCAGACTGGAGCCCTGGACAACAAACAACTGCTGCCGCTGCTCCCCTCACTCAACCTGGCTGGGTCCCACGGCGGCAGCTGCATTCTCTGTGTGTTGGAGCGCAGATTAAGTTGGTTTGCCGCTGCTCCTCTCTGTTTTTATTCTATAAATTAAATATGTATTTATATTTTTACTCAGCCTGTGCATTTTGGTCCCTTGCCTTGGTGTTCGGTACATGTACCCAGTGCCCGCCACCATGACAAAGCTCATGTTTTACGTGAGTTTGATGGCTTTACGCCAGAATTTACATTATTTTGAAAGGTACAATCCAAGCCTTTATCAGCCCATTTGGATTCAATACAGGCAACAAAAAAAGGCTCCTTTCAGATGGTTAAAAGATTTAGGGTAGCCAAGACTGGTAGTTCCATCTGAAAATATGGTATTCACTGCATTCTACTCATTTCAAATCGGTTAGTATCAGGGAAATTTGTATTACCCAATGAAATGCTCAAATTACACAGCTGCTGGCATATCGTCCAATAGAACAGACAAAAATAAGTAGTCTAAATAAATGCATTTCCTACACAGTAGATTTTCCTCCCACTCAGCTCAGCTTTGCATGACTAAGATCAACACATTTACAAGTCTAGCCAGTATATGGAAAACTTCACAAGCTACCGTACAGTTCTGTAAATTACTGTACCGACACTCCTCTTTTGAAAAGTGTCTGCTTGTATCCAAATATAAAATCTGTCTTTTATGTTGTCAACAAGGACTTTTGACCATTGCGGCAGGTGATTATTTCTTTCCCTTACTTAGTAGTGGTGCTGTAAGCATAGTATTCAGTCTTTAGTGAGAAAATCATACTGAGGGTTTCTTTGATGTACCTTTTGTCACATCAGCAGTTTAAGTCTTTCAGTGACTGGAACCAAACCCACTTAATTAAAATCAACGCCCACCCGTGGTTTTTCAGCTTTGAGTCAACGGCATAAGAAAGGTATTAATTTGTCTAAAAATGAGCCACATTTGTTTTCCTGGTGTTCTTGACTGCAGTTCTCGTTTGTTTCATGTTCATTTTACATTATCAGCAATAAGGCGTCATTGAATAATTGCCCAGTTGTTGCCGTGAAGCAGCCCATTATGAAAAAAAACTGTGTTCAGCTAATGTCTCTCGCAATAATGCATAAGGTATTATTGATAACAATGGCACTGGCTCGACCACAAGCAGCTTCTCTTTTCTTCAGAACTTGGTCAATAAAAAGCGGCTTTTATGCACTGCGACATCAGTGAGTTTGAAGTCTCAAAGGAACAGCTATTTCATGTTACGTAAACTATATAGTAAATTGTTCTGGAACAATATGTAATATGACATAAGTCCTTGACTGGGTTCAGATCAGGCGACTGAATACACTGTGACATATTGATGATGTCAGTCCCTTTGTCCACAGACAGACCAATAACTGACAGCTTAAGCTCCATGAATGGGGCATTGTTGTCCTGACGGATGGTGCTCTGTGGATGAGAGAGTGTGGCATATATGATCGCTCGGAAACACTAGCTAATGATTGACATCGGCCTTGTCCACACCATCCTAAAAAAATGTGCTTCCAATTACAATGGCTGGAACACAAATATGTGTGTCTATTTATTCTTCTTTGCTTACAATGAAATAGGACAACACTCAGCTCAATAGCAATGTTTTTGGTAATACTTTAGAATAGGATTGTGTAAATCATCCTTCTTTACAATGATGATTAAACAACACAAAAATACTTATTAAAATTATTTACCAGATGGATGCATATGACATATCTGGACATCCAAATCCCCAAAATGTTGTGTGATATTATTATTATTATTATTATTATTATTGTTGTTATTATTATTATTACTACTACTATCATCATCATCATCATCATTTTTATAATGTAAGCACTGACTTTTTTCGCCCGCCACTTTTTAGAGTACTTCAGTGAAACTTATACACAACAAATGTGAGTTAAACCAAAAAAAATCTGAAAATTTCACCCGTATCATCAAAATCAGTTCTATGCACTTCAGAAATACATATCCCGTGATTAGGCAGGCTTTGACTGTAATCTCTCAATGTTTCTCTCTTCTTCAGTGATTCTTAACTGCATCTCAAGCAGCACGGCTTTTTATGTATATTTCAACTCTCCCGCCTTTGGATCATGAATACATTTACTCAATCTCCTTTGTTCTCTTCTTCAGTGTTTTGTCTTTTGTAGAAATTCTCCCGCTCTCGAAAGGCGTTAGATTTGCGGTTAATTCTGTCTCAAAATAGATCCATTTAAGATCTATTTTTGGTACTTGTTGTTTATTTTATACAGCCTACTTTGATGATCTTTATGAGTGTTGAGAATAGTATGGAAGGCCACTGTAATTGCATTAGTGCGATAATGACGTGGGTTGTTTTTATCCATGTTAACAGGATTGAGTTGAGGTGAATCATTTTTTCATTTCCTTTTTCTGTCTTTTTTTTTTTAGCAGACTTAACTATTGACAATTCATGTGGGTCGATGTCAACCAGGAGTTACTACCCGACCTCACAAGACTTGCTATCCGAATCTGACCCATACTTAGAAGTGGTGGGAGGGGGGTGGGGGGCTGGATAATATAAGTGAATGCTATTACTTCTAGCCCTGGTTAGACTCTCCTTAATGTTATCTAGGAGGGTCTCTCTCTCTCTCTCTCTCTCTCTCTCTCTCTCTATCTCTAATTCTCTCTCTCTTCCTCTGATAGCTACTTGACTGATTGACTACAGTCCCCGAACAGCCACTCAATTACTTTGCTTGTCCAGGATGGACAGAACCCCACTAATCATGTGGATAAGGCGTGGCCACTACCATCTCAGTCTCAGTTGCCAAGGTATAAATCAAAAAGATTGCATGCAGAGAGAGAGGAAAGAGGAGACCAGGTCAGGTATCATGGGAGAAATCTGATAAGGCGTTCTGTAAGATGCATTTCATACAAGGAGGTCCTCAGACTGAATTGAAGTCCCACTTCCCGTTGATGATGGTATAGGAGCGCCTCACTTTTTTATGACTCCCCTGTGAGAAGGGATAACCTATTGTGAGGGACAGTCTGTGAGGGATTGCTGTGTTGTCGCAGGGAAACAGAATTATCACTACTTTTGGACTGGAGCACTTTGACTGGTTGTTCTTAATGATTCTCTCTCTCTCTTTCTCGCTCTTTCTCTTTATCTCCCTCGCTCTCTCTGTCTTTCTCGAGATCAATTCAACGCAAACAAGGCACATGAGTACGAAACGATAGAACGACGATAAACAAGTGCCGCAGCATAGACGCTCACTAGGGGGAGCTCTTGTACTCCATTACTCTGCATTCTGGCTTTCTGTCACCTGTTTATCTTTCTGCTTGAAAAGTGAGTGTTTATTGCGATCGGAAAGTATCTTGAACGGCCATGAAAATGAGGCACCCCAGCTTCACTCTCACTCTGTGGGGCGCATTTAATGAACATAAAAGGACTGGGGAAATAATGGTATTGCGAGGATAATATTCCGGAATGCTTTTATATACAAACATAAAATTGGACAGAGCTTTGAATACTCGCATTCACGAACGTAACTTGCAGTAACTACGTATAGGCTAAGTAAAATATATATCTCCATGATTCCATCACTACTTCCATAGATTGCGGAGGAGAATAACGCGCGAGCATTGCGCCTCGGGGATGCCCAAGGTCTACCTAGAATTAGAACCAAATGTTTTCTGCATCAGTAAATAGAGGCGTTAATGCACGTCACAAAACTGTGTTCACATGGCTGAGGGGTATATACCACCGATGAATGCGCTGAAATGGTCTGGAATTAAAAGAAACTGCAGTTCATTGGTAGTTCAGGCAAACGTTTAAACGCATTCGAGCGGAGCCTATATCCGTCGCAGTCAGTTTAGCCCACACGCCCCCACCGCGCATCCCCACCCCCCTAAGTGCCATTGCTTATCACGGTGCCATTGACGGCTTATACGTTATGACATTTGGTTGAATTACGCTATTTAAGCTGGCGTCAACTACAAAACGCAGCTTCAATACGGTTATTGAGTCAAAATACAAAAATTTATGAGCGATAAGTAAATATTTCATTTTGAAACCGCTAGAGGGCATGTGCACCATATGATTCCCGAAGGCGCGAAAGACTATCTCCGCATTTTATTACACATTTAAAGCTTAGAAGTTTTTTTTTTTTTAAACGGCGGAAACTTTCTCTGGAACTTCGGGTGCATATGTCAGTTTTTTCTCACATTCTCGCTCTCAACAAAATTAATTTCACATAAGTTTGGCAATGGTCTAATTTCTTAATTTATGGATAAAATTTTCATCTGGCGCTTCACTTCCAGCGATAGGCGCCTGAGGAGTAAATCATGTTGGTCTTCGTAAGTATTTCCAGTAATTTTGTGTGTGTGTGTGTGTGTGCGCGTGCGTGCGTGCGTGCGTGTGTGTGTGTGTGTGTGTATGTGTGAAATAGAGAGCGGGGGGGGGGGGGGGGGGGGGGCGTAGGGGGAGAGGGAGAGGGAGAGAGAGAGAGAGAGAGAGATGCTATAACTAATAAAGGGCTAAATTCATAAGACTTAAATTCGTGTCGTTTTTTTCCCCCATCTTTTTTTTTTTTTTTACATAGGGACCAAATTGTGCTTCGAACGATGACGTGTGATTTCGTTCAGTACATGTCCAATCTTTTCAACGAATTCTGTACCAATTTATTGGCAGCAGCAGAGTAAGTCGTCATATCAACATATTCATCCCAATCTTTTCGTGTATATCGAATTAAAATTAGAACTGTTTTGGGAATTGAGAAAATAAATAAATAAGTCAGCCACTGGATTGTGTGGAGGAATTAAACAGTGTGGGTAAAAGCCCTTATTTAAGAGGCTTTTAATAAAGAATTTCGAGGGCCGGGTAAAGCCAATACCAAAATGCATCCACTGGCAGCGTCTGTAATTTACGTTTCGTCCACCTTTTCGTCTTATATTATATCGCTTTGTCCACTATAGCTAATTATTTTATCAGAATTGTAAATCAATTAATTGAGCTTTGCCGGTATACTGAACTGGTCCTTCTCAGGGTCCGTGACGAGCTGTAGTTGGCGTTCTAATGCCCCAATCACACGTAACCTCTCATGGTGTCTGTGACTACTATTGGCTGGTGGGAGGAGGGTGCTGCGTAAAATAAGAAAAGCTGGGCACTTGGTGTTCTGAAGTCTACCGGAGGACATCACTTGGTCTACAGCTGGGACAGGGTAATTCAATCGAGAAGAAGTGGCGAAACGTCTTTATACCCGCTTTGTTTTTTAAAAACGATTTTTTTTCGTCGTTATTTATTAAATTCAAATGTATGCGTGAGCGAAAGAGTGCTCCAACTGCGAGCTTCGTTTTTGCAGCAAGCGATATGTTTGGTCATTCGTTTGCCATGTTCTCCCTAGCGCAAATGGTCTCCGGACTCAGCGCCCCGAAATAACGGTTTCTGATTCAAATGGCTAGATTTGATATTTGGAGAGCAGAATGGTTTTCGGTTGACGAGATACAGAGGATGAGAGCTGCTCGTTTGGGAAGACTTACAGTTTTCGCCTTTCTACGGACAGAGGTGATGGGAAACTCCTAATTAAGTCAGAACGGAATAAAACTCAAGTGCACTTCTTGTTTGGAGATGATTGTGCTATTTATCTTCTTCTCGTGGATTGTGAATGGGGTTGTTTCCCAGCTACATTACTCCGTGCCAGAGGAACAAGATCATGGCACGTTTGTGGGGAATATTGCCGAGGATTTGGGTTTGGACATAACAAAACTTTCGTCGCGCAGGTTCCAGACTGTGCCTAGCTCGAGGAATCCGTACTTGGAGGTAAATCTGGAAAATGGGGGGCTTTACGTGAACGAGAAAATCGATCGGGAACTGATTTGCAAACAAAACGATGCGTGCGTAATGCATATGGAAGTGTTTTTGGAAAACCCGCTCGAGCTTTTTCGTGTGGAAATTGAAATTATGGATATTAATGACAATCCTCCAAGCTTTCCCGAGACTGATATCACCATTGAGATTACTGAAAGTGCCACTCCTGGTACGCGCTTTCCAGTGGAGAGCGCCTTCGACCCCGATGTTGGCACGAATGCGCTCCGCACGTACGAAATCACTACGAACAGTTATTTTTACCTCGATGTGCAAACGCAAGGCGATGGCACAAAATTTGCGGAGCTGGTGTTGGAAAAATCCCTCGATAGAGAGCAGCAGGCGGTGCACAGGTACGTACTGACTGCAGTGGATGGCGGAGTGCCTCAGAGGACTGGTACGGCGCTACTTGTGGTGAAAGTTCTGGATTCGAATGATAACGTGCCTGCCTTTGACCAGTCGGTGTACACTGTGAATCTACCCGAAAACTCCCCAGTGGGCACCCTCGTCATTCAGTTAAACGCCACCGACATGGACGAGGGAACGAATGGCGAAATCGTGTACACTTTTAGCAGCCACAATTCCCAGAGAGTACGAGAGCTGTTTAATATCGACGGGAGGACTGGTAGAGTTGAAGTGATTGGGGAGGTCGACTATGAGGAGAGCAACACATATCAACTATACGTGCAAGGAAAGGATCTGGGACCGAACGCCGTCCCCGCTCACTGTAAAGTTCTGGTCAAACTGACTGACGTAAATGATAACAGTCCTGAGATTATTTTCAGTACCGTAACCGAATCTGTGAGCGAGCAGGCGGCTCCGGGGACTGTGATCGCGCTGCTCAGCGTTACAGACAGGGATTCTGGAGAAAACGGACAGACTACCTGCGAAATAGTCGGAGACGTACCTTTCAAGCTTAAAACGTCGTTCAAGAATTATTACACAATTGTGACGGACGGTCTGTTGGACAGAGAAAATGCCGATTCATACACAATCACGGTCGTTGCGAAAGATAAGGGCACTCCGTCCCTGGCCACAAGCAAGTCAATTAAAGTGCAGCTGTCAGATGAAAACGACAATGCCCCGAGGTTCCTGAAGTCAATTTACGATGTGTATGTCACTGAAAACAACGTGCCAGGCGCTTATATTTATGCGGTAAGCGCTGTAGATCCCGATATCGGACAAAATGCCCATATCTCATACTCCATATTGGAGTGCGTCATTCAGGGCATGCCTGTGTTTACCTACGTGTCAATCAACTCGGAAAACGGCTACCTTTATGCTCTGAGATCATTCGATTATGAGCAATTAAAAGACTTTAGTTTTATGGTTCAAGCAAAGGACTCGGGTACGCCGGAGCTATCCTCCAATGCCACCGTCAATGTTGTAATCGTGGATCAAAATGATAACGCCCCCTCAGTAATTGCCCCGCTCGGCAAAAATGGCACTGCGAAAGAGCATTTGCCCAGATCTGCAGAGCCGGGTTATTTGGTGACCCGTATCGTGGCCATGGACGCGGACGACGGCGAGAACGCGCGCCTCTCGTACAGCATACTAAAAGGGAATGAGATGGGAATGTTTCGAATGGATTGGAGGACGGGTGAATTACGGACTGCCAGGAGGGTGTCGAGCAAGAGAGACCCGCACCACCCGTACGACTTGTTGATCGAAGTGAGGGACCACGGGCAGCCGCCCCTCTCCTCCACGGCCAGCGTGGTCATAGTGCTGGTCGACAGCGTCGTGGAGGGCCACAGCGGCGACCGGGGCTCCTCGAAAGCCAAGGAGAACTCCCTGGACCTGACCCTCATCCTCATAATCGCGCTGGGCTCCGTGTCGTTCATATTTCTCCTGGCGATGATCGTGCTGGCCGTCAGGTGTCAGAAAGACAAAAAGTTTAATATATACACCTGCCTCGCCAGCGACTGCTGCTTGTGCTGCAGTTCGTGCTGCAGCCGACAATCGCGAGGCAGAAAGAAAAAGCTTAGCAAGTCAGACATAATGCTGGTGCAAAGCACTAATGTCACCAGCACTGCCCAAGTACCCGTTGAGGAGTCTGGGAGCTTCGGTTCCCACCATCAAAACCAGAACTATTGTTATCAGGTATGTCTCACCCCGGAATCTGCCAAAACTGATCTCATGTTCCTAAAGCCCTGTAGCCCATCTAGGAGCGCAGACACTGACCACAATCCCTGTGGCGCCATAGTGACAGGTTACACAGACCAGCAACCTGACATCATATCTAACGGCAGCATTTTATCCAGCGAGGTAAGACTCCTTACATACCAATCGTTTAGTTGTTTTCTCTTGCAATTATTCAATGACAAGAATACATATTTGTACTATACATACATGGGGAAAAAAAGCAGAAATTCTGTGTGTGTGTGTGTGTGTGTGCGTGTGTGTGTGTAGGTGCTTGTGAGTGAAGCCTTAGAAATAATATTAATTTCATTGCAGTTGGATAATAGTTTCAGTGGTTCATACACAAAATTTCCCTTTATGTAATGATACAAGCAAGTGTGTAAGACTGTGTATATGTGCGTGTGCGTGTGTATTCGAGATGAGCTTGGTGGGGGGGTGGGGGGTTGGGAGCTGTATAATATTTGGGTATTTTTAAAATTTTAATTCACATGTATCAAGTTAATCAAAGACTAATTTAAAATGAAATATATATCGACGCACTCATTTCGCTGTTTTCGTAAGAAACCGTCACTCCAATCAGTGTAAATTAAGCAAGCCTTGCACGGTGCAGGGGAGTAGCGCGAGAACAAAGATTGATCTGTACTAGCGCTGTTTGCCTGGGTCATGTGAGACATTCACCCTCTTTTACCGGCGTGCTTATTTGGTTTTCAATGGAGCAATTAAATAGCGGCTTTTTACCATTGAAATCACTCGCGAAATGACTGTGCCTGGAGTCGTGCATTTGAATTTGCTTTTTTTTTTTTTTTTTTTGGAACTACTGATTTTTTTTTTTTTTTTGTAGGTTGTAAGTCTGGGTGTTTTACTGAAATCGCAATTATACTATTTTCCTTTTCACAGTAAGGTTTGTTTCTTTTAGACTAAACACCAGCGAGCAGAGCTCAGTTACCTCGTTGATAGACCGAGGCGTGTTAACAGGTAAGAGTGTGAAACAGTTTTCGTTGTCTATTTCGGGCGGTGCTGCTGTGAAAACAGCAAAGTGGGCCTACAAGCATGCAACTTGCAAACGCGTTCCTGTTAAGTTACATTCTTTACTTATTTATTTACTTCTCTGCTCCTAGCTCTGCTTTTCAAGAAGCGGATATTGTGAGCTCGAAAGACAGCGGACACGGTGACAGTGAACAGGGCGACAGTGACCACGACGCCACCAATCGAGCGCATTCGTCTGGTGAGTGCTGACTTAATTGATTAATGGTCTTATTGTCTGTATTGCCGTTCAGCGGTGGCTATGTCCCATGGGTATTGTGGTCAGGCGAGACGCTCCAGCGATTGGCTTTTAACTTCAGCGTTGCCTTCGGGGTGCAGACAAATGCATTGCAGAGCACTGTTCTCCGTTTTCGCCGGTGCGGGGTGCTGAAAGGATAGCAATCTTTCTGCGCGCAAAAATAATGCGATTGGACTAAAGGTGAGGTAAATAAGTCAAATTAGTCACTTGAATGAAATTCATTGGTTAAACCTGTACGATGCCTCGCAACTAAATCCTTGACGGGCAACGATACGTTCTCTTGTGTCATGCATTTGTGAGAAATAGCCTAATTGTATACTCGTTTGAAATGAACTGAGTCTTTTCTTATAAGAATAGGAGCAAAAAGAAAAGAGCAAAATAGAGCTCGTTTGGCCTAATGGCAAGCACGTTTCTCGCGAATAACGTAGGCTACTTGGACGACTCGACTAATTCAATGCCACTGTCCGTGAATACGAATCCATAATGAGGTCTGCCGTATGGCTTTAAGCTATTATTGTGTTGTTGACGTGCAGAAATTCACAGTGCACGCATTTTGGGATATTTTGGATATTTGAAAAAAAACTACAAATTCCTTAAAGACATATTATCTATCCATTACTCATTTTAGTAATTTAATTAGGATTTTACATAATTTTGACAATTATTGTGCCCCTATTTAATACGTGGCAAGCTCTTTGCACATTTTAATACTTTGCCTCATACTTTTTTAAAATAATAAAGAAAAAAGTTTTATTTACTTTTCTACGTCAGCCTGAAGGCATGAGCTATGTTTGCATGGCTTGGTGGGGTCACTTAAGAGCTTGTTGTATGGTGAATGTCAGCAACTTATATCATGTGCAGATTGTGAATGAAAATGCAAACAGCCCTTTCTGAACTCTTGAAGTGTTGGGTTATTGCAAGACTTGACTCTGGGGCAACGTGAGAATCAGTGTTCTATGAAACACTATTACTGAAGCAGGGACCAATTCTTCATCCTGTCTCTGGGTCACGTTAGCACTCTGAAACAGCTCACTGATCAGTAATTCATTTTGAGACCTAATTATCAAATGAAGGTTATTATTATGACCTGGCGGCTCGACACTGGGATTTAGTTCTTAGAATAAAATAACTGTGCTGTCCTACACACACACACACACACTGGCAGGTCCATGTCCTCTTCAGCATGTAAAACCAGTGCACGCGCATGTACACGCGCGCATACACACACATACACACAAACACACACACACACACACACACACACACACACACACACATTGTGTTTTCATGAACAAGCATGCATACACATGCACACACACAGATTTTGTTTTCATGAACAAGCATGCATACACACAAACACATTCCCACACGTATGCACACACTTAAGCACATCAACACACACACACACACACACACACAAATAAGTAAGTAAGTAAGTTAACTTTATTTACAGAGCACTTTTCACAGACAGAGGTCACAAAGTGCTCTACATCAACAGAAGCAAACACAGGAGCAGTAAGAAATAAAAAACAATTAAAAACAATGACCTGATACAAATTATCGGTGAATAAATAAAAATTAATCATAAAAACAATGACAATGTACATGATAATTATTCAAAAGCCTGTCTGAACATGTATTTATTGTATGTATGTATGTGTGTAAATACACACCCACACATCCCACATGCACACAGACACGCACATACTCACTTTCACACACACATGTACACACACACACTCACACATGCGCGCGCTTGCACACGCAAATGCGTGCACACACAAACGCACACATACACACTAAACACACATACACTGGCACACACACACACACACACACACTTCTATGTGAATTCCCCTGCTTGGATACTAACCTGTCACACAGTTCCCATTGACTTCATATCAGAGCAGCAAACTTTCACCGCTGATTTCACTGCAGATGATTTATACCTGTACAATCTGATGACTGTTGAAAGCCACCATCATAGCTTGCATCACAGCTGTGTCTGCCTCAGATTTTTGACAAAAAAATGACTCAACCTCTGGAACGTATCTTTAGTCTCCTGTAGTTATCTTTGCCATTTATTTATTTATTTATTTATTTATTGAAATTGGTTTAGCCTTATTTGGTGATGCTTTTCTGAAGATTCCATCTCTGCTTATTGAAATAATGAACACCACAGGGGTTCCAGATGAAAATATCATGATTCCCTCAGGGAAAATGTCTTGTTAATTTCAAATTTGAGAATTTAAAATTTAATTGCTTAAAAAATGTAAGCAGTTATGTAAGTACTTCAGATGTGGACTCATGCATGATATAGTATATAATATGGCACTACTGAGCATTGATTTCTTGCATACAAAGGC
Source organism: Gymnothorax reevesii (assembly GCA_029721435.1). Taxonomy (NCBI): domain Eukaryota; kingdom Metazoa; phylum Chordata; class Actinopteri; order Anguilliformes; family Muraenidae; genus Gymnothorax; species Gymnothorax reevesii. The sequence goes on from CM056589.1 coordinate 21,814,309, forward strand.
AAAGCTGCATTGTGTTTGTGCACCAGTCCTGCAGTGTAACCATCCATGCTGAGACTGATGATGCGCACTCCAGTAAACATGTTGCCTTAAAGCGCTGGTACAAGGCCATGGGTTTGACCCAGTGTGCGATGCTGTCAGCTGTTATACGCTGGTCCGAGCATCACAGTTCATGTCAAACCCAGGGTTCCTCAGCATTAGTCAATGCCTTTTCCTCTGAGGCCGAAGGCACTGAAATATGTGGGAAGAGCTCACAGAGAAGCCAGTCATAGACGCTGACTGAACACATCCCCAGTTCAAGCCATGGCCTCTGTGTGTGTGTGTGTGTGTGTCTGAGTGACGAAAGGTGATGCAAAGCGAAAAGGTATCGCACGTTATTGTGCGTTAATTATGTGACACATTGTTGAATGAATGATTTACCCGCGCAGTAAATATATAAATCTGGTCTTAAATTAAGAGGCTCTGCATTTATTTATTTATTAGTTTAATTGCCTTGAACATTCAAATCAAAATGATATGTTTAACTTGGTTTTTGGAGGGTTTTATTTTGTATTTTGGTGATTCCCGAATAATTGTTTGATCCAGTGCTTTGAAAAATGGAGCATTAAAATGATGGCTGCATTTGGCAAGCAGTTTTAAATGTCCAGGGACAACAGTTATATTTGCCTTTACATTTTCTGAATTGTGTAGTGTGATCGTCTATGCACAATATTGGGAGGGATTTAACCCCAGAGATATTCCCATTATGAATAGGCAGAGTAGAGTTGAGAGTAGTAAAGAAAGTGAGAGAGAGATGAGTGAGGGAGAGAGAGAGAGAGAGAGCACAGAGGGAGAGAAAGAGCGAGAGAGAGAGGGGGGAGTGAGGGGGATAGAGAGAGAGAGGGGCTGTGAGATGGAGAGACGGATAGTGCGATTGAGGGAGGGGGAGGGATGGATGGGGTAGAGAGATATAGAGAGCTGACCTTTAATCCTTTTTCATCTGAGAAATTCCAGAGAAGGACGGTTCCCGTTTTATCAGTGGGACAGATTCGTCTAACAAGCCCCTTTGATCTTGTGCTGTGAGGCTGCTGGCAGATGGAATTAGACATTTGAGATGTGGCCCCACATTATTTTCGTGACGTCTTCAGATGCACTTTGATCAGGACGTTTCAACGTCCTCCATTACGGCTCTCACGTCCGAAACCCCAAACTCAATCTGCAAATGATTGTAGTTGCTTGTGGGGTTCATTATGCAACCGCTTGAGAACCTCTATCATTCTAAGGCAAGTAATTAACTTAAGCAGTAAGCAATTATTCGCCGGGTTTACAATTGCGTCGTGTTTCAAACAATTACTACTTCCCACTGCCAGACGGTAGCGCGTTACCGAGCCTTCGACAGCACTTGGGAGAGAATCAAAGTGTAATGCCAGTGGGGGTTGTGTTGGCGGAATTAAAACGCCCGTACCCAGAAGTGCGAATCGTGTGGAGTGCTTTTAATGTTCTCGGCGCGAAGTATGCGCCTGCTGGTCGCTAAGAGGTGTTTTCCAGGAGGTGCGACACCAGCTCGTGTCTCCATACCTTATTTCTCGTGGGCTTTTACTTTTTCAGGTGCAGACCTATTCTCAAACTGCACAGACGAATGCAAAGCTCTGGGGCACTCGGATCGATGCTGGATGCCTTCCTTCGTACCCTCAGACGCCCGGCAGGCTGCGGATTACCGTAGCAACCTGCATGTCCCGGGAATGGACTCTGTGCCCGACACTGAGGTATTTGAAAGCGAAGAGCAATCGGGCGATAGATCATTCTCCACCTTTGGCAAAGAGAAGTCACATCAAGGCACCATAGAAAGGAAAGAGTTTGATGCGCTTCTGTCTGGCTCACGTGCGCCTTACAAACCACCCTATTTGTGTGAGTATTTAGAGACCCATTTTGACTCAATTGAATGCCACGAAAATCAAACAATGGCCGACAGTGGCATTAAATTCTTTTCGCTACATTCACGTTTTGTTCTGTTTCTAAAATGGACTCCGCTATATATTGTGCACAGACTAATACACGCTCAAAAAAATGAAAGGTTGGATATACTTGAAAGTTTTATGTAAGCTGGCTCCACAAAAGTGAATCAAGTAACATCCGATAAATTTAAATTAAATTGGCCTGACATTGTACAAAATAGAATTTTAATTTGAATGCACTTGAAACATTTGTGTGGGATCAGCTGACTTTTATTTTTAAGTTTATCCAACAAATAATTTTCTTGAGTGCAGTTTGCTACAGAATGGTACACTGTAAAAAATAAAAAGTTGACTGAATTTGAAAAAAGTAAGGCAACATGCCACAAAGCATTTTTTGAGCATAGACTATATAAAAAGATGGATGCAGTACCCGGGTCTGAAAACTGAGGCCTATGCAGAAATCTCCAAAATTTGCATTTATTAAATGGCCAGCAGATGGCGACGTTGGTGGTTGCAGAAAGAAGTTCAATGCTATAGAAGTCTATGAGTAAATGATCCTACTTTCCCACCAGATTTATTATTTCAATAATGACTTACCACATAATTTTATGGTATCTATCGCAAGTTTTAAGTCTTCTTTGATGTATCATGATGTTCATTTTTGTAAATTATAGTCCCAAATAGACAAGGATAAAGCCAGAAAATGCTTTAGGGGTCGTGGCTACCCTCTGGTCCTCGTCAGTTGTGGTCAAATCCACCCGTAGATCCACCCCTTGCTCCTCCTTGGACCTTCATTTCACGCTGTTGTCCAATAGGAATAAAATCCGATTTCAAAATGACAAAATGGTGCCATTCCAATAACCAAGGCTTCCTAAATGGTATGCTGAAACTAATGGGTGATGTCACGGTTGCTTCATCCATCCTTATATATGGTCTATGTTTTTTGAGTAGAGTTCCAGTGGCTGCACATTTCTGAAAGAAATGTTACTTAAAGTTGAGCCAACTCAAAAATACTGTGCAGCTGCAACCTACTTTTATAAGTTGAGTCAACTTTCTTTTTTTTCTCTTTTTTTACAGTGTACAAATACGTTAATCTACTTTATTTGGCTCTTGACTCCATTATTTCAGATTTGAGGCCATGCCATTCGCGTGAAATTAAAGAACATTTTCACGTTAGATTCATTGCGTGGAAAGTTTAACATGCCGTCCATGGCAGCCCCTAATTGCAGGGTGATGACATATTAATGCTATGTAAGTGAAAGCAATCATGTCTTTTGCTTATTGTATCAATCAGTTACAGGAAATCCATGAAATCTGTGACCCATACATACATTAAGTTCTGAGTACCCCCGTTGCGATGCTCTTTTAGGCCTGTATTGCCTCCATCTGTTGCTCACGCTTGTGTTGGAGGCTAATTTCCTCAAATTTGCTCTGCCGCAAATGCAATGCCTGCCCATTTGGACTCAGATCCAGTGAATGACTTGGCTAGTCGATAACTTTCCAATATTTGGCTGCGAAACACTTCCGTGTTGCTTTAGCAGTGTTTTTAGGATCATTGCCATGCTGGAGGATGTGGCTTCATCCATTGAGAGTTCGTAGCATTTTGTTGAACTTCATATTGACAAGATGTTGCTCTTCTCCTGGGGATTCATTGTGCTTCTGCTATCAGCAGTTTCATAATCAATAAAGACACCTGAGCCAGGATCTGTGACTGGTCTTCTTTTAAGAACTATAACAACCCCACCACCTTGTTCCTCTAATGAGGAGACTGCATTATATTTTAGCCATTTACTTTTGGCCTCCACACTTTGCTCTTGCCATCACTGACACTGGTGAATCTTAGCTTCATCTATCCCCAACACATTCTTAGTCTAGAATTATGCTAAGCAAGCTGAAAACTAGCTGTCCTGTCATGCGCCTTAATTAGTAGCCTGTGTCTCGCTGTGCGGCCTGTGTTTTTGTGTTCGCAAAGTCACAACATATCACCACCAACTTCCTGGAGAGTGTTTCTGATCTGTTCAACAGTCATGGGGGAGATGTCCTGCTGAGTAAATTGTAGGGGGTCTTCTTAAGTCGGCCAGGTCTCTTTCAATTACTTGAGCTCACCTTTGTTTTCTTTCTTTGGATGGAACCTTCTGGATTGTTCATGCAACCGAAAGAAAGAAAAAAATTCCTTCATTTTTTCGCTGATGTAGTGTAACTTTTGTTTGGTTCACATACAAAAGGAGTACACAACTAGAAACTAAAGGATGTTGCCTTTCAAATGAGGCCCTATGTATGGATTTCGGATGTACGTACAGTTTGCCTTTTTTCATTTGGTCTTTTAATAATCTCTCCGTGAGTTGTTTTTTTGGCAGGGTACTGTGGTTTGTTTTTTCAGATTCTTATTTCATGGCCTCATTGTGGCTAGTTTGACTGTCCTTATCGCAACTCTCTTCCGCATTATTTTGCATCACATTACATTACATTACAGTGGGTTAGCTGGTGCGCTTAATTAAAGTGACTTGCAGTTGTCTAGATTAAGCAGGGGCCAATCTTGCACGGGAGCAATGTAGAGGTCAAAGGCCATTCTCAAGGGCCCCACAGCTGCCCAAATGTTATTGTGGCAACACTGGTGCAAGAATTACCAATATTCTGAGTCCCTATCAAATATACTGGCTACTGGGATGCGGGCTGCCTCCCTATGTGTTAAAAAATACCAACATCAGACCACAGAGGTGATCAGAGGCCCAGGGTCAGCACTAGTAAATACTCTCCTACATCTTTGAAAGTGGTTTAACATGCTGGGTTAATATGAAACACCTGTGAAGCCAATTACTATGAGTACTGAGTGCTGTAATTTATTTATTATTTATCTTTAAATTTATTTTTGCTATGGAAGCCTAAATGCAGAAATTGTCCTTCAGTAAACCTGCACAATTTTCTTGCGGGAATAATTTTATTATAAGTCTGATCTTGTGGAGTTCTGAGCCAAATGGAAAAAAAAAAAAATTAAAAATGAAAAAATCTGTATTTGTGTCTAAAAATAATGGAGTTCATTGCTTGTATTCTCGTTATTAAATTTTTGTTACATTCATCCATCTTCTAATCAGTATTCCAGTTCTATCAATCTTTCTATCTATCTATCTTCATCTTTCTGTCTGTCTGTCTGTCTGTCTATCGTCTATTTGTCATTGTCTTTTTTCAGGGCAATGCATTTAAATTGGCTGTTTAGTATCAAGAAAAGATTAGATTGCTGCATTTGTCTGAATAAGTCTGTTGTGACTTGTCAATGAAGTGGTTCATTACAGTTTGTTTTGCTGTGTACAGTGGCCGTTTTAACACCAGTCTCTGATGCAGAATCGCGTTGTTACTTTCATCCTTCTACTTTTTATTATCTAAGCATTATGACTCTGACCCTAGTTCACACCCATCTGACAGCCCTTTCTCCTTAGAGCTGAATTCTCTATTGCTTTGCGAAAACCGAGCACAATAGTATTTACTGCTCATGTATTCATTAATTCAGGTATCAATATATCAAAACATTTTCTTAATTTTAGTGGCTGCAAAAAATTGGCTCAGGTATGTGAAAATGAAAGTGCGAAATATTTTAATGAAATCAAAGATTTTTTTTAAATTCAAACTTTTAACTTTTAAAAGACTGAAGCTCATATGCTAATCTTATTCATTCAACAGCTGAAATAGTGGTGGCAAGATGGGCTTTACCATTTAAAACTCTATACAGTGAACTAGAACGTCTCTTCGGTTATTTGTGGGGGGAAAAAAAAAAAAAATATATATATATATAAAATGCAGGAAGGCTAATTATGTTTTCTGAAATAAGGTTTTGGAAATGGTCTAGACAGATTATAATGGTATGTCTACTTCCAATTTACATCTCACCGTCCATATAATAATTTATCAGGGAAAGAAGGCTGAGTGATGTTAATATTATTATTTCATGAATGAGAGACTCTTCACAGATCTCTCTGCACCAGCATTTCCATTATTTAACACTCAGATAGCATGTTTACCCAATGAATGCTCTGTTAACAAAACTGAGTCGACTAATGGCGATGCAAACAAAATATGACCGAATTACCTGCTAATGTACAGCCAAATTAAAGATGTGCTAACCAGTAATGGCCTCAGCATGCTGCATCCAGACATATTTACATTCATCAAAAGCCATAATTATAGACCCCCTGCATGATATTTAATAGCACTTATTCACTCGGAATGAATGGATACTTTAGAGAATGGAAGCCATTTTGATGTGCATGCTGTAGTGTACTTTTAGGTACTTTTGTCTTTGTTTTACTGTACAGAAGAAATGATCTGGCCTTTAGCATTTCGTCTGCTCCTCTTTTTCAGCACGCAAAAGGATTTGCTAGCTCATTCCGTGTGGACGTGCCAGAAACGGCGTGACTTTGCACAAAACTCGACTGACAAAAAAAGCATCAACGCCCCAGCCCGCCCCACTCCCCCTCCTCTGGCCCCGAGTCCTTCAGCGGTATTATTTTGGCGATCCAGCCGTACAGGACTTTTGCTATTGGAGTGTTCTGCCTTTGGAGGTTCAGAGGAGAATGAAAAACAAAATGGCTGACTTTGAGGACCCAACTGCTCTCAGCAGGCCTGAGAAATGAGCCGAAAAATTAACTAAAAAGAAAAGGCGAAGTGGGGAGAAAAAAGACAATATGCGAAGAAAAAAACTTTTTAAATCATGTCTCTCTCTGATTTTTTTCATTTTGTGTGCCTGTTTACAGCACTCTGTATATCTCCTAATGACGTCACTGAGCCCTTTACCTGTTTATATCCACACCAAGAAGCCAATTGTACAGGGAAAAAAGTGAATAATTTGTGCATTATTAATGCAATATCTCGGTTTTAGCCTTGACTGTTTTCTATAATTTTATTTTGTTGTGGTCAGGTGTTGCCCAGATCTATTCTGACTTTATAACTGAAAGTGTGATCATGCTCTTTTTGCAGCATCAGCTTAATCAGAGACATTCTGTGGTTTCTATCATGTGTGCAAAGTGTTTACTGTGCTATTTTAAAGCTTCTAACTGAGTATAAATCTATATATAAATATATACATATGAATATACTTTTCTGAAAGTGTGGTATCCATTTGGTTAGTTACTTATCCGCAGTCTGAGTTCATAAACTGACATTCAGTCTGGCAAACGGCTTGTATCATTACTGGAGGCATCAAGTGGAAGGCCTTTTTATTTTTATTATTATTATTTTTTTCTTGCTGAACAGGGTGCTTTGTTTTTTGTTATTTGTTTTGCCTTTTTTTTTTTTTTTTTTTTTACTTTTTTCACTTTTGGATATTGAAATTCATGTCTATAAATGAAAGGAAGTAATACTTTAGATTTGAAATAATGGTAATATTGTGTTATTGTTAAAAAAGAAAATAAAATTGGCTACATAAACATGAGCTAAACATCAAAGGTATTCTTACACTTCAACACACACTGATACACTCCGACACACACATGCACAAATGTCAAGAGGTGATTAATAAACTGTAAAATACAGATGTGTGCTATGTGTGGATTGCTGTCATCATTTTAATATTTTTTTTTCAATAACTACTGTATTATATACAATATTATATATTTCAAAAATATCTTGTAGAACCATTTTATTTGAAATCTATTTTTACTGTTTCAATCATGTGAAAACTTTTTTGTACCTTACTCTTCAACAATCTGTGCCGTGAATTGAGTCTAATATTACCTTCCACCCATCCATGACCGACCTCATTTAAACCTGGTCACGGGCGTGAGGTTGGGGTGGAGGGGTTTGGCGGGGTTTGGGGGTGGGGGGGGGTGGAGTTTGGTGACTGGAACCTACTCCAGCATTCATAAAATATGAGGCAGTACCGCACCCAGGACTGGGCACAGTTCCACCGCAAGGGTTGCATTCGCTCACTGAAATCTACGGGCAATTCTGAGCCGCCATGTTTGTCTGGCATGCATGGCTTAGAACTCCTGAAAACATAAAACATCTTGGGCTGGATTTGAACGCTGTGCCATTATTATTACTATTATTATTGTATATCGTAAAAGGATGTACCGATAATGTTTACTTGGTTTCCTGTCTGCATCAACGTTAGCATCAGCGCCGGCACTAGCATTACGCTTCCTTGTCTGGACGACATCTCAGCAACCGCTTTGCACAATGGCTTTAATATGTTGGACATGTTTATACTGATGTTTACTTTGTGCATTAACCAAGTAAGGGTCACCTGGGTCAAAAGTCAAGGCCACTGGATATGAAAATGTGTTTTGTTTACGTGCCGATGAGGTTTCAGGGCTTCATACATTAGGGATGTGTTAATATCGATGTGTAGTTGTGCATCCACCATGTAAGGTTCACCTGGGTCAGAGGTCACGGGATAGATACACTCACTTCGGTTGTCCTCTTGTTTTTGCTCTGCAAAAAGTGACTTTAGTTATTATTATTTAAAAAAGTGATGATGTTTTGTTCATTTTGGAACACTTATGGTTCAAACCACCTGTTACCTGGGCAAGAGAAAACTTGATTGGACCATAAGGGATTGTCATGTTAGTTTGTTTGTTATCTTATTGTTTATTGATACTTCTAGCAGTTTTTCAGCTATCTCATGTCACCCACCGTACTCTTATGAACAAGTGAGCGAAATCGGAGCACATACCATTCATTCATTCACTCATTCATACCAATGGGCAATGTGCAGTCAGATGGATTGCTATAATCAGGTTCCAAAGTCAAAGCCATTGGTCTGCCGTTCACTTTGTGTAGCATCTCCCCTCATGCTTGACATGTTGCCTCAAAGAGCTACATGTTCCAGCAGGAAATTGTTTGCTGCAATTCAGATTTCCTTTTAATTACCTTCAAATGATGAGCTGTCAGGGCTGGTGATGAATGTTTCATCTATTTGCCATGAATGAGTCAGTGAATTTTGTCCAGTACGTTCAGTTCTGCACCAATTTGAAGGGTGAATGATTTGAAATCCCCAGAATTCAACCTTACATTAAATAATTAGTGCCCCAAACAGTTAGTAGTTGGTAGTATCAAATGACATTATTTATAAATGTTTGTTTGCTTGTTTTTTATTTGTTTGTTTGTTTATTCATGTATTTGCATTTATTTACGACATATTTCATTTGGCAGCATTATATACATCGATAAGCCAAAAAGTAAAACCAAGAAACTTGATGACCTCATAACAAGGGCACATGGCTAGGCCTGCAGACAGATCTTAGATGTTACGTGAATGGTCAGTTCTCGTAGTTGAGGTGTTGAGAGTGGGCTATATGGGACCTGAGCGGCTTTGACACGGGATGAATTGTTATGGCTGTAAGAATTGGTTTGAGCATCTCCGATGCAGCACAGCTTTGCGGTGAGTACCTGTTGATAGTGGTCCGAGAAGGACAAATCACGATCCGACGTCAGGGCGTTGGTAGCCCTAGGTTAATCAATGCACAAAAGCAACAAAGACTATCCCATCTGGTCAGAACCTGCAGAAGGACTACTGTGGTATGCAGCAAATTTTAATGATACCTACCTGAGGAATGTACATCTTAACCTCCTGTAAATTGCACTATGCAGCTGCAGACCAGTCACGATGCCCATTCTAGCCATGGTCTACCATCAAAAGGGCCCACAGTAGGCCCATGAGCGTCACAGCTGAACCTTGGAGATTGAAGAACTGAAGACGGTTGCCTGATCCAATGAGTCTCCTCTTCTTTGACATCATCTGCATCGGCTGGCTACATATGCACCGACTGCCAGGGTAAGAGCTGGCCCCTGGATACACACCAGGAAGGAGACAATGTGGGGCTCTGGGAAACCTCCTGATGGGAAACCCCTGCTTCGGGAGTTCAAGTAGATGTCAGTTTGACAGAGCATAAGGGGCACCTATTAAGCAGGTGGTTTTAATGTTGTGGCCAGCCAGTGTGTGTGTGTGTGGAGCCCAGTCTCATCCCGATGAGTCATGTAGTGACGCTGCCAAGCGTCGATATACGATACCAAAGGAGACATTTGCCATCGTTATTTGATGCCAGCTTAAAAAGTACCCTACCCCTAACCCCTAACCTTTAACCTGAACCCTAACCCTAAGTGTCAAATAAAAACGCCAAAAGCCTCCTCGTATAATGAGGCTTGGTCAGGTAGCTTCACAATATGACGAGCTGAGATGACAATGAGTTGGTGTGACAAGGTGATAAGGATCTCTAATGAGATATCAAATTTATGAAACGAGAGCAGTAATTTTCACTTATTACAAGCCTTTTGCAAAGAAATAGCAATTAACAAAAATTACCACTCGAGTTTAATATATTCGATATCTTGGGCTCAGAAATTTGAGATCCTATTTACCTCATAAATGTCATTGGCATATTATTAGGAAAATTCTAAAAAGTCTTAGCTTATGGTCGGCCTGTTCAAGTCAGTGATGAAAAATTAGCTAGCTAGCATGCTGGTGCTTTACACCATTAAATAAATTAATTCAAATTTCTTTGGAAACAGTGACTCATAACATTACTTGAATGGAAAAAAAGTGCAAGTATGCTAGTTAGCAAATTTTTCATCCCATTGACTTTAATAAACCGCAAACATAAAAACTAACATAAGCAATGGTTAACCATTACCAGTGGGAGGACTGACAATGTAACCGTGTTTTCCAATGAACAGAATCTGACCAATTGCGACACAAGAAAGCTGTATTACAAATGTGTAATACCAAACCTGTATCGAACGGATTGTATCACATGGATTTTTCATCATTTCTGGGATAAATGAATATGTAGAAATGTGTGGCTGTAAAATCAGCAGTACAAAGAGTTGTTGCACTATGATGAACCAACAAAACTAATTCACCCGCTCTGTTTGTGAAAATTATTCTCGCAACAGTTCAATATTTTGTCAACGGGTGTTGTTCTGGCTGTCTTGAAAGTGTTAAAAACACTACAAAAGCAAGGTCTACAATAGTAAGAATAACCACAGTTCACATATGGTCGCTTATTTTTACAGCATGAACTCATTCCATTTTTTCTTGGTTGTAATAAATACATTGCAACGGGCAATATTGTGAATTCAGTGAGCTACACTCCATTTGCAATTTTCAATAAGAGAAAATAAAATACTTAGAAATGCTCATTATTGTTGTTTGGGTCATTTTCGAGTGGGGCGACTTTATATTTTTAGGCTTGAATGTGTCTCAAAATTGACCACTGAAGATTCATATTGATAAATTCTCAGCAATAGACACATAAAACTGTAGTCACCACTAAATTCCCTAATAAAATACTCCAGTATAAAAAACATCCATGCTCGAAGCATTAAAATAAGTGATTCAGGCTCCAATCTTAGCATCATTTCACCACAAAACCGGGTTATTTATCTGCACAGTATGCGGAATGCAAAGAGCACGACGGTCGACAGCGGTGACATATCTTTCTCAACCCGAAAGCACTTCAGTAGGGGTGCCAACTGTCTATCTGTGTTGGTTTTCAACATGTCCAATATGTTTTCAATATTTTTTTCTGACTGCTAATGATAACCCTTGATGCTATACCAACGGGGTTAGAGGAAAACAGCACAGCAGCACTGCAACAAGTCCATAAAAACCACTGCGGGGCCTGTACATTTTTGAGTGTAGTGTTGAACAGTTGCGGAGACAGGAATAAACATGAGCTGTGATCTCCATACTATCACAGGTCTTCTCTCTAGCACGTTCTTTCTCTCTCGTGTTCTTGATCTCTCTCTCTCTCTCTCTCTCTCTCTCACTCTTTAATTGTCTCACGCCCTCTCTCTCTCATTCTCTGTCTCATGCTCCCCTCTCTCTCTCTCTCTCTCACTTTGGCAGTGATTAATTTTACCCAGAGTGCAGCAGTGTTTTGGCTGCGAACACAGCACTGAGGGAAAAGTTAGAAACATTCTTCACCGTGTCTCCAGCGCTCACACGTACAGCAGTGCCACACTGGGTGGTCAGGGAGGGGATGGAGTCCCTGGGATGACAGTGCCATCAGCCCACAGAATTCGTTATCCAATAGAATCTGTTTGAGTTCGGAATGGGACTTGATTGCAGCAATCACCGAACCTCTTAAGAAATCACGGGACTGTTTTAATACATGTGTGCTAAGGGCAGACCTCCTCCTTTCATTTACTGGGCTTGGCCAATACAGCATCTGATGTACTCACAAATGGAGCACTGTCAGATATGACGGCTCATTAATGTACAGCCTGGCCCGCTGAGGTTTGAAATTTAAATTAAAGCAAGTTTTAATAAAGACAACAATCAAAGTGTATCCATACAGTACTCATGCATGAATATACACACACGCACACACACACACACACATATCGTAAATGCACGCACACACATGCACGCATACAAGCGCTCGCACACACACACCCACATGTGTATACACACAGAAACTCACACCCGCACACATGCAAACAAAGGCACAAGCATGCAGACTCACACATGAAGATATGCATACATACATACACACATATGCACTCATACACAGGCATGCATGTGCACACGGACACGTGCACGCATGCAGACACACATTCATGCACATGAATGCACACACATATATATAAACAGATGTCCATACATGCAAACATACATGAAGGCATGCACACACACACACACACAGACACACATATTAACATGAACACATATGCACACACGCACACACATACAAACAGATGCATTTGCATGCAAATTCATACATGCAAGCATGAACACACATTCACAGGCATGCATGTACGCTCACATACTCACAAACACATATAAACACATGCACACACGCGCGCGCACACGCACACACACACACACACATTTATATCCACGGTATGATGCTAATAGAATATTTTTCTCTGTTTCTGAGCTCTAGTTCCAAGTGATGCTCGAAAGCAGTAATTACATTGTGTCTTGTACTGCACATCGACATGCACTACATTCCATTGTGTGTACCTTTTATAGAAATACATTGTCAAACCTTCACAAATAACTGCATGTAAAATAAGGGATATTGAATAACAAAATGCAGCTTGGTAAATTTCTGCTCAGTACAATTGGGCAAGAAATGTTCCATTTTCTAGCCAGCAGTGAGAGACAATTTTCATGAAATCATTTTGGGTCATTGACGACTGTTTTAAAATGCCAATCACTCCCTCGGTGTACGTGAAACCAATGGATGAGGTAACTATAATTACAGGCTTTGACTATCATGATCTCAGATAATGACTACAGGCCCAATCAAGCTACACAGATGCAGAGGCATACTGCCGCAATAAAGTGCAATATTATGAGCAACCATAGAATTTTAATCGCACTGAGGGATGATCATGATGGAACAGAGGATTTAGCTCCACATTATAGAGAAGGTAAGTACATTTCATGGCCCAAAATATGTTGGGACATTGGTCTGGGGTGTTTTTTACATGGTTGAGGCAAGGCCTTTTAGTTCCACTGGAGGAAAGCCTTGACAATTTTGCGTGAGATGACTGTCTGCATGATTTTGAGTTCCTAAAAGTCTGGAGAAGGTTCAGTTCTGTTTCGGCCTAGCAAAGTCCACAAACACAGAGCGAAGACCATATATGGTCTGCGGGTTATTAATAGCTTGACTGACCAGGAGTGGGCCCTGGAGTCAATCCCATGAATTTCCACTGGAATCTTCTGGAAACCACATATGACCCAAGCCTAATCGTCCGACATCACTGCCTGGACTCAGTAACACTCCTCTAGCTTGAGTGGACGAAGGTCCCTGAACTAATGTATTCATCTGAAGTAAGTCTCCCATAGAGAGTTTACAATGTTAAAGCAGCAACTATGCGGTACTTAATCCACATTAACCCTTAGCGCGCTAAATACAAATAGTGTTGCTCAATTATGTAAGATATCAAATTCAAAGCTGTTGAAAACAGCTTCAGGGGAGCTCATTTAAACAAGTTGCAACGTGATGGGTTTTCGACAGCGCAAGATAATTTAATTTATAATTTTTGAAAATTTATTTTAGCGCTCTAAGGGTTAATGCCCACATTTTTTGGAGTGGGATGTGAACAGGTTTCATCATCCCTTCGGCCCAACGGCGTATTTCCTGAGGTACTGGCTGGTGTGTGTACTGGTGTACTGGTGTGTGACACAGGCCTAATGGGGGTTATGCTGTTCGTCAGTTACCTGTCTTCAAAAAGCACTATATTTTAATGGAATAACATTGCCCAGCATAATTTTTGGAGAATAAAATCCAATACTTGTTTCTTACTAACTTTGCGGGTGCTGATTCCAAAAATATTGTCCCTTTTGCGCTAGCATGTCATAATTTCTTACAATGTATGGCATTCTTTTCAAAGCATCGTCACTTTCAACAACCACTAGTAAGTTTAAGAAGTTTTGTATCATCCTTAATCACCAGAAGAAGAAAAAAACGCCACAGAGACAATGTCAATCATCCTCTGAGCCAGATGAGAACTATTGGTTAGATTCTCGGCTGATTTTCACATAGATGATTGATTCTAAAGACATTGTTTTATGCCTAATCCTGATTTCAGGCCGGCTACTAACAGAGAAAATGCAATAATGTATTATGCTAAATCCGTGGATGTTTCACCACACCCAAACAGCATTTGATGCTGTTTTGATAAGTGCATAAAAGCTGATATATATATAATATAATCAGGGGAATATTCAATCTTCTTTAGTGATAAACCTGCACGTGATAGAAACTTTTTTCCTGCATTTTTCAACTCAGCTTCCTCGAATTAGGTAATGTGAAGCTTATCTGGGAAATCAGCAGATTTTTATTTTTTACTTTAACACTCAGGGTGGTTTAATATAAGCCTCACGGCCAAATCAAAGGAGGGAAAGTAGCATTCAGCTACCATAGCCTTCAGAAGAATCATCTGCAGGTTCACTTAAAATAATTGGGCACTTTGCTTGATCTGTCACTCATTATGTGATGAATATCCTGGATGATGAGTAAATTCTTTTTTCCAAGAATAACACTCTTTTTTGGCTTAAACTGGATGGAGGAACTAAATAGAGTTTCAGCTCCTATCAACCAGAAACTTGGTAATTTATGTGTGAAGTGTCTAATTAGAAAACACAACTTGGCAGTGATGAATTTGCAGTGGCGGAGGGTGCAAATGACCTTGGCTATTGGCTCAGAGCAAGTCATAGTGGCTGTCTTAGAACTGCATTTCACACAGAAATCCAGCTCTGTTTTGGAGTCGGCTGAAAGCAGTTCACACTAGCGTTTGATTTATGGAAGTGGTGTAGGGGCCTTGTGAAGATTTTTCCTCTCTTATCCCACTGTCCATTGAAGTTAAGTAGATACTGTTTCCTGTCTTCGAATTATTAATTTATTTTTTTTATGTCATTATCACACTCAACATTTTATATGCAAAGCGAAACACTGAGTAATATGCATGTCTGCCATCCGCCAAGACATAGGATGAGAATTAGAGAGTGGTTTAAATGCTGTCAATAGCCATTAGTTTTTCAAGCCAAAAGAACTACGGAAAAAAAAACTTTGTGCAGTAGTTTGGTTGTTACCAATTCCCAGTTCTGGGTTGCTTGCAGTACTTTTATTTGGTAACAACATCTTTTTGTGGCAATAATATAAAGTTCCAAACAGGCCCAGATCTTGGTTCTATCTTCAGTATTTTTCTCATTTGTTTTACAGAACTCTGTAAGCCAAGTCAGTTCATTTCACCAAGCTGTAGCTTTGCCATAATTTTTGTATTTTACTGCTTACTGCTAATTAGCATCTTGCAATATAGCGACTGCATTTGCTTTATCTCCCGCAGATAGTGGTCAGTGACACACACACACACACACGTCTGCCTACTAAAAATCTGGATCGCCAGTCTGAGTAATACCTAGAACCTACCCAAATCTGGTCCAAGGACAGAATAAATTTTAAAATAATAATTCGGGGAAAAAAAAATACATGGTGTTTGATTCTTTCAGTGGCGTTATGAATCCAGTGCAGTTGTCTTGAAAGGTTATTTTCATGAAGCAGAATTACTGAGTTAACTGGACATCAGCACTCAGTATAACCTGAACTTCGGTCCCATATACAAACTAGTTTTATGAGGGTTCTGCGTTCTACTCAATGCTGTTATCCAGCTGACTCAGTAATCCTCCTGTGTGATACTGGGTCGGGGCCTTCCTTCACGTTGTAGGCCTTTGGTCAGTACTGTCAGATTCTGCATCCTAAAGGACTCTTTTCCTTCCGCAGACCCAATAACCATTCACTGCCCCGCAGTTCATTACTCAGTCTGTCTCCAGAGCATTTATCAGGAGTCCAGCACAGGACAAGAGAGATGGCTCGCCTGGAATTGTATCTCTCGCAATGGCATCCTCCATAAGGTGTAATGGACATGATGCTGGTCAGCCCCCGGCGTGGCCACAGTGACATAATGGTGCGATTGCATCTGATAATGGGATTTTCCAGAGTGAAAGAAATGGACAAATGGTGAGACTGGTGAGCAAACAAGGATGTATGCCGCTCCTTTGCTCGGTGCATCATGAGGGCCGGGCATTTTTTTCTTTAAATCGGGAAACACAAGCTGTTATACTGTAGATAAAATGAAAAACCATTAAGAGCCCCAGAGGAGAACCGATACAGCCATCTCCTGTGATTTATGATCGAGCAATATGTATCATTCCTGAGAGAAGAAATTGCTTTTGACATCAGCCGACAAAGCAAAAGCGAAAAACTCGGAAGGAGGAAAGCTGAACTGTGATAAAGAGATGCAGGTATTTTGGTGACCTTATTCAGGGATGCTATTAATTGGAGCAAACGTTAAGATTGTTAAATTTGCCAGGATACATGTAACAGGCTAGCCATGGGCAATTTTGTGTCTCAAGCAAAAAAAAAAAAAACCTGGGAGGACTGTCAAAGAGGACGAATTTATCTTTTTTTTTACATACAATTTTATCTCCAAATATGATTTACATATGTTGTAGTAACAGGTTTAAACTCTGAATTTTGCTCTCTGTTGCCTGCCGCGCAGTATTGGTGGTAAACGGTGGCGTGGTTTCACACAGCGGCGCGCCTTTCACAACTGACCCCGCTATGCCGCTTTTAAAAACGTTTGAAATGGAGCGAAAAACGTCTGGGGGCATGTGGGCCTGGATAGGGAGAGAAACAGAAGTCCCCTGCTGGAAATACGAACATGAGAGGAGGTCTGTCTGTGATAAACATATCAGCGCTGGCAGCAGGTGACTCAATCCCCCAAGACTCACAGGGTAGGGGAAAAAAAGGAAACGAAATCAAAGAAGAGGATCCCCAGAGAGAACTTTATCAGAACGTCGTCTGCCGCTTTGAATAGCGCCAGGTGAGGAAATGTTAAGTGAAACACGAGCCCGGCTTGGCGGGAATGCTTTAACACCTCTTCCCTAAAGAGCTGCAGATGTACCAGGGAGGGGGTCACATGGGTTGAGGGGGAGGGGGCTTTGAGGGGCGGGTGACATGTTTGATCAAACGATGGCCTGGCGCACCCGGAGCTGTCAGCAAGCGACTGACACCACCGATGATGGAGGCTTCGTGACCAAATGCTAGGATGAGACCCATAGATGCTCTCCTGACTCACGGGTCAGTAATAGTACTGTGAAAGACATTTGGGTCAGTTAGAAATCTAGAAAAATACAATAATACCATTCTTGTTGTTGCTTGTAGCAGAACAGGAAAAAGAAGAAGAAGAATAACGAGGAGGAGAAGGAGGGTAAGAAGAATTACAAGAGAAGAAGAAGAAAAGAAGAAGAAAGAGGTGGCTTTTGGATAGACAGTCTCAGCACTGTGTAAAATCGTTTAATAACATGGAGAAAATTGGGAAAAAAAACTGCAAATGCCGTACTCAGTCCATTTAAATATGAGGCATGTGCAGTCGAGTCAACACCTGTCAAATGTACAGTAAACATCTTTTGATAATTAATAAGAGAGAGAAAAATGCCAAGGCAAATGAAAAAAAACAAAGGCTGCTGGACACAAATCAACAACAATAAACAGTAACATCGAGCTGTCAAGGCTGTCACATCTGTGAAATCACCAGAAACAAAGGACAAAATCCAGAAAACTCAGACACAGCACAGACAGACATTTACTGTTTTATTTATAGATGTAAATGACAAATTACGATCTGACAGAATATTATGATTTCTTATCCTGTGTTTAAAAACATTATTTGATCCAGCTGCAGGGAACAGAATGACTCCTAATAAGCAAACAGAACAAAAACAGAAGGAACAAACAAACAAAAGAGCTAATGAATGAATCAACTTCTAATTAGAAGTAGGCCCAAAAGCTTGTCTACTGACAATGAGCTTTTGTTGCAACTATTTAAAAAACTGAAAACAGGGTGTATCACAGTTGGATTGTATCTGTTGATAAGGTTCCTCATTCAAGCCAAAGCAAAAGTATGTATGTGATGCATATATATTTCCAAAATAAATGGATGGCCAAAACACACCCTGCCCGCCCCCAAATAGGCACAAGAACATGAAAATTAATAAAGTTTAAACAGCGCTGAAAACCTCCTGAATATAAACATTTTCTTGGTGAAATTTGAACTTGTATGCTAAACAGAGGAAATGTTAAACTGTCCATTTCTTTATTTTAATATAAGCCCCGTCAAGGTAGTGTCATTGTGTTATTTTTCTTCTTTATCCTGCGGTTATTAAATGGGCAGTCATTATAAAAGCGGCACATCTATTGCTAAAAAGAATATGAAGAAATGAATGACAATGTTTGCTTTCATGGTAGAAATCACTTGGGCAGGCTGAGGGCTAAATGTTGCTATGAGGTTATCAGTGGATTCATGTGAGAGTCATGGACGAGGACAAGTTGTACATTCCAGACAAGTTATTGCCTGGGTTGCCGACGAATCAAATTACAGAGAAAGAACTGGAAATCAAAAGCTTTTTAAATTAATGAGCAGCTCTGTGAATGCATGCTTGAAGTTATTTGGTCCTAACTTTGATCAAAAATGTAATAATGCCAGCAATCGCCAGGTCAAAGTCAAGTCAAAGATGTGCAGCATTGTGGTTAAATCGGACAACACCCACGATTAATTAAGTTTACCACATAAACTGTGTTTCCTTCAAGCACTTTCAGTACAGTACCTTAGAGCCACTGCGTAACCTGGTACCTAAACCCTAGATCTGATTTGCATTTCCACCACAGACATGCTCTTAAAGTTAGGCGAGGTTGTTAATGGTTGGTAATAGCCACTTCCAAGTATAAAAATACAAAATAAAATATAGAGAGAGTAATAGGTAAGCAGCAGCAAAAAACGTAGGGGTTCACTAGTTATCTAATTGGTCGCTCGTTACAGGAAGCTAACTGGCTTGCGAACAAGCCAAGAGAGAAACCATATGTTTGAAGAGTAACTTTATGCAGGCTTGGTTTGATGAAGTCGACCAATCTCTCGTGACCAATCAAGTGACTGCAGTATTTCTCGCTCTGCCTTTTAGTAGTGGATTCGTGTTCTGGGTACTTCAACAGAGGGATAACAAAAAATGTGACAGATTGGAACAGATTTTGGTAACATCTACAAATTTTGAGGACGGAAGTGCCAAAACAACTGTCCTGATGTGTGACAAACTGAACTGAACTTAACCAGACTGCTTGGTGCAAACAAGGCTATTTACCACCTGTCAAAGTTTCAGTTCTCCCACAATTTTCAAGTCATCAGAGATAGAAAAAAGACAACATAAACACTGTGCGTTCTACAATAAATAAATACAAATAATTTTAAAAATCTAGGTCTCAGATGAATAAAAACAGTCATATTTTCCTGCCATATCTCTGAGGCTAAAGTTTTTTGGGTTTTTTTTTTTCTTCGAAGAGAGTCATATAGTCCAGAAGGTTCACACACTCAACACTACAGCCTAACTCCCCCGAGCTGCACTTTTCTGTTGCTTCTCCTTAAATTCTCTGTCCAGCGTCTCAAATCAGCTTGCCTTTACTCGTCCTTGTTTGTTGGAAACCGAAAATTAAAAGTAGTCTGCCAATTTATTTCGCCAAACACTATTGTTTCTTTATTAACTCCAAAATTTAGGCCACTGCAGCACGATAAAATACTATTTTCAAAGTCCCGCTGTTCACGCCTCACCTCTTGCCATTTGAGGTCATTTACACGGGTCAAAATTGTTCATATTTCACAAAAATACACAAAGAAAAACAAGAATGAAGTACGCAAAAAATTGACTGGTAGTGTGGGTTCCCTCATAGAAATTAAGTGGAGGCAGCACAGGAGGAGAAAGGCAAACTGCTTTGAAGTCTCGCTGTGCAGAGAAGAGGTACAGTTCTGTTCTACCACTCTTGGCAGCGTTAGGCCCTGGAAGAAGTAGAGCTCCTCTCTTCCATTCCCACATGCATAGCAAATTGCGCACAGAAGAAAATATGCGCAATGCTTCAACAGCTTGTTAAAGCCAAATGCCCAACAGGGGGGCGATGGTGTTCTGAGAAGGGTTCATAAGACTGAGCAGTGAGAAGGAAGCGATTGCAATTACGTGCTTTACTTTCCGGCGATGCGCCTGGATATTCACGACTACTTGACTTTCTCATTTTCTCCATCTTACGGCAAAGCGTTTTTGAGCAAAACAATAAGGAAGGCATTAGAGTAATCTCTGTCCTTAACCTCCCACAATGAGTCAAAAAAAAAAAAAGTTTGACAATTTTGCTATACAGCCCTAAGAATACTTAGGAATATCATGTTGTGTAGGAAAAATAAATAAAAAAGCTACTTGAATGCGTGTCTTTCCTTTTTCTTCTCAGGTAAAACTACAATACACTACATTTGAAAACAGGTTTTTGTAAAGCTGTACTATAACAATAAATGGCTACAGGTTAAGGACATTGGCATTAAGTAGAGTCCAATTATAATAACTCAAAATGCAATGAGAGAGAAAGCAAGGATTGGTAAGCCCCCTGAAAAGTTCAACTCTTAACTGAACAAAGGCCTCAAGTATGGACATTTTTTCAACAACAAGTTACACGCTACATTGATCTACAGTGACAATTGCTTTGAGAAATATGAGTACAATATTTCCCTTTTTCAATAGAGCTCTAAAGGATATTGTAGAGCAGAACTTAAGAGTAAATGTTTGATACTCTGACCCAACTGCTATATCGCGATAGAGTTATTGGAGCTCTCGAAATTCAATGCTGCTACGTTATTTTTAGCATTGAAAATATGACCTTCGGGGGTAATTGAGATGGGGGGGGGTTAAGTTAATAGACAGAGCTGACAACCAAACTTGAGGACACGCTGTTTGTAATTGCCTTGATTTTGTGTCGCCCTGAGGCAATGCTCTTCATTGTTTATGTGGGAGAAGCACAGGTCCCATTTTTCACTTATTAATTTAGCTCTGTGGTCAGAGGCAGCATTGCGGTGTCTAATTAAAAACCGGGGACTGCTTTCACTGGGACAGGTGGAATGTGGACAGACACACACACGCACACACACACACGCACGCACACAGACACACACGCACACACACACGCACACACACACACGCACGCACACAGACACACACGCACATAAACACTCACCTATCCAGCTAGAAAAAACACTCTTCACAATCAGGAATCAAATTAATCAATTAATACGACATTTATCAGTGCATATGAAATTAATAGGAAATATCAGATTCTCGGAAATGCCGAATGACTGATTTGTCTGAGAAAGTGTTTTTGAGGGCAAAACTCACGGGTAGGCTTTCTTGTTTTTTTTTTTTTTTTGCAACTGTACATGTCACGCAGTCGGATTTGGCAGAGAGCTTTAATTTGGTTCTGCTATAACACAGGGCTCCGCTTGGATCTGTATCGCGAGCAACGAGGTCAGCAAAAGCGACGGTTTTATCATCCGAACCGACTGCTTAACATGCTTAACGCCGAGATGTCTTCACACTCGACTGCGCTAAGTCTTTTATCTGGCGCCCTTAATGTTTGTAAACCTTGCGGGCTTTCACCCACGGAAGTGGCCCTCAAGTGCTTTCGCAGGCGAGCGAACATAACAAACAACAGCCGTACGGATAATGCGCTTCCGCTCGAGTGCGGCGCGTGGAGACAGACCGTGAAAATTGACTAAAATAGAGGCCTTTGCCTGTTCCATCAGGCTGAGCAACATTTACCAATACTGCGTATAAAGGTCGTACATCACAGAAGCCTCCCCGGTTGTTAAGTTCTGGTTGTTATTTAATAGCTATCATCATTACACCCTTCAGACTGCACATCTCTTTGCCTCTGATCTTGTTACACAATGGTTCTCTTCTCTTTTGTGGAACTAACTAGAACAAAGAGAAACTGGAATGCACTTTGTCATCTTAAGTCACATGACTGAGAATGGCATGCCATGTTTTTGAATAATGAAGGCCCAACGGTGCACTGGGTTATCAAAACACACACATACACACACACACACACACACACACACACACATATATATATATATATATATATATATATATATATATACACACGACACATTTTTCTTTTTTTACATTATTAGCATATATATTACTCATTTGAGGCAATGTATTATGGTCATATGATGAAAGCATGGGTTAAAAATTAATATATGTGCGTGTGCATATTTGTATTTGAGCATGCGTGTGTGTTTTTATGTGTGCACATATGTAGTTTGACGCCGTGTGTTTTGCATGTGTGTGCGTGTGTGTGTGTGTGTGTGTGTGTCTTTGTCTATGGTGTGGTTGAATGGGTATGCATCTGTTTGTGAGTCGGTGTGTATGTATGTGTCTGCATAAATAGGCGTGTAATAGGCGTGTAAGGGGTTTGCCTTGCATGTTTTCCAGTGTATGTGTGTGTGCACATGAGCACACGGGTATGCACTGGAGGGGACGAGGGGACTAAGAGGCCTCATAAGTTTGGGAAAGACTGAAAAAAGAGCTCTGAGGGAAAGGCTTCATTCTGAGCCAAGGGCGAGGTTTGTTAAGGGTTACAACGGGGCACATTGTTAAAACAAGATCAAGTTAAAAGGAGAGATATCATACTAATAGGGTAGATCCACTATGCATTGAGGTTTCGCAGGTAAGGTAATGAAAAGCCTGACGTAAACTTACTGCATAAATTTTGTGTTCTTGCAGAAGCTTTCTGCAAACCAATTGATCAGCTTTTACGGAATGCTGCATAAGTCGACGTAAGATAGTGTCAAATTTAGGGTCTTGTGTAACTTAGCAGATGAAAACGAGCACCTAAAACGATTTCCAGCATGTTGGAAAAAAAGTCAACCATGCAAAATGAGGTACCTTTACGTTAGAAGCGATCAGTAATCAGCTGCCAATATATCAGAATATCTCTGAATCACATTGCAGTATTTAAAAAAAAAATATATATATATAAATATATAAATATATATATATATATATATATTTACATATATATACTCACCTCAAGCTACTTAATACAACATTATAGTGGAATTTTCGAGCATGATTGAAAAAAAGTCCTCCAAAGCAGAATGTGTTGGTTCCTACATATTCACGTTACAGCGGATCCTCTCAAGGCTCAAGTTCGCAGATCTTTACTGTCACTTCCAGAGCGCAGATTTGACTACCATGCGTAAGTTTTTGTCAATTTACGCCAGCCAAA
This sequence comes from Gymnothorax reevesii, assembly GCA_029721435.1. NCBI lineage: Eukaryota > Metazoa > Chordata > Actinopteri > Anguilliformes > Muraenidae > Gymnothorax > Gymnothorax reevesii. Next base: position 21,837,842 of record CM056589.1, read on the forward strand.
CTCGTCTTAGAGAAAACCAAAACCAGCGGACACTGCGGAACCAGGGTTGGCCACCCCTGATCTAGGAAAATGTGTGGGGAAAAATTAGGATCAAATATTGAGTTATGTTGGGGAAAAAAATTCTCATCCCGACTCGTCATATAATGGCGCTACCTGACCAAGCGTTAATATGCAATGAAAAAGGAGGCTTTTACCATTTTAAAATGGTAGGGTTCATTTTAAACTGGCATCAAATAAAAACACCAAAAGCCTCCTTTTGCATTGAGGGTTTGGTACTTAAATAATTTTTCGGTCGCAAAGAGTAAAGTTAAACAAAACCAGCGTGCGCATGTGTGGTGTGTCTGTGCATGTATTTGCATCTGCATGCATCTGTATCTGTGTGTGGGTGCGTGCGTGCGCGTGTGTTTGCGTGCATGGGTGCGTATGTGTACTTCTATGTTTATTGGCATGTGCTGGCATGAGTTTATGCGTGCGTTTGTGCGAGGGGGGGGATGTATGAGCATGTGTATGCATGTGTGTGTGTGAGTTGAGGGTCTGAGTTTGTGGATGTGCGTGCTTGTGTGTGTGTGTGTGTGTGTGTGTGTGTGCCAGTAGAGTGAGTAGTTCTCAGCCTGTATTCGAGTCCCTAGATGCAGCTGCAGGTTCAATTCCAATTTCCCACACTGGCTCCCTCTCTGTTGTGATCCCATCTCTATATCTAACACCTCTACTTTCTCCTGTGAGAAAAGTAAAAAATAATAATAATAATACAGTCTGAGCCCTAGAGAATGGAGTAGAAATGCACACTTTTAGCTTGTGACTGCAGATTTACTAAAAGTCATATACAGTATGCTTTCAGAAATATCAATACTATTGAATTGGGCCATCAATTAAAAAAGAAAGGTTTTGTTCTGTACAAAAGAGTCACTTGCACAGAATCACATGGTGCAATGATTGGTGAACCCTATAAATGTTGTTTGCCGCCTTTCTGGAAACTTCCATCAGAATAAAATTAAAAATATGGCAGGGCATTAGATGGATAATGCACAGCTCTAGCACGTTATGTTCGGCTTTGGGAATCCAGGGTGAATATAAAGCAATAGCTACACAGATCTGCTGGAAACTGTGTTTTCTGAAAGAGAACTGAATATCCTCTCATTGAGCTCAGCTGCTGGTCTTAGGTGTCTTTCAGCGTAGCATTTACCGCTAGAGACATGATAAGTTGGAGCACCTCTGCGACTCACTGGATGGAAAGAAATATCAGTCATTGTCGAATGCTGACATGGATGCATTTTCCGCAAAGGCAAGTAGCAGAAGAATCTGTGCCCAGTCTGGATAATGAGAGGACTCATACTAAAATGATGAGAGGCAATCTGGCCATGGAAAATAGCAAGGCCTTTAAGAGTGAATTCCTAGCCCTCATGCATGTAATCAGGAACGAACAGAGTGCTTTCAATATCGATTGCCCAGCAACAAATGAAAAGTGCAGACTGGCTGGAACTAATACGGATTGACTGATTTTGAAAATGAAATGAATTCACTCGAGCAATTTCAGGATCTTTTGTCCCTCAAGGCCATAGTTGCGGCTTAATTGGGAGAGTAGGGTGTGTGCGTGTGTGCCTGTGTGTGTGAAAGTGTGGGTGGGCTTGTGAGCTTGAATGGACAATTGTACCAACAATTACCTCAACTGGATGGTATAATTTTAGTGGACTGTGGTCCATATGTCAGAAAATACTGCAAAGTTTCATTTTAATAGGCAGCCCATTCCAGTTTTTAAAACACGCTAATTTAATCACAATCATAGCTTGGTGTCTGAGACAAACATTTTATGTTTAAAGCTAGACACGGAAGCCTTGAAATATGTTAAGCTTCGACTGAATTTTCCTGTTTACTGAACTTCAGTGCAAGTCACGAGTTTGTACGGCCAGTTTCCGAGGCAAGCTTTTGTTCAAGCATGGATGTTGGGCATTGCGTCCACATAAAATGCATCGATTATCTGTCGTACAGATCGCATTTGTGGATGGAGAACACGCATCAGCACGGTATGTGGTGATAATCGATTTAAATATGAGTTACCATGGCATCTGCTTTGCTCAAGCAAAGCCAATTTGAGTACAGCTGAGACAGCTCTAAACACGAACCAAAACAGCACAGTGTAGTGACTCTCTTGAGGGCATAATTCACCATGGGCTCTTTAAGGGGATTGGGGCAGGTCTTTTGGACCCGCCCCAAAACAAGGAAGTGAGGAGGGCTGTGTTGTGTTGTTAGTTGTGAGCGCAGAGTGTGGAATAAATGGGAAACATCTTTCTCCGTGCCCAAATTGAGAAGTTGCAATACCATCGTTCTTGCAATATCTACATTGGTGACCCCGACATGCGTCTGCTGGGGGTTTCCAGTGAAAGCGCGTCATAATGGCAACGAAGGCTAATATCAAGTTACCCGAGTTTTGGGAAGCTTCTCCCACGATCTGGTTTGCACAGACGGGAGCCCAGTTCGCGTTGTGGGACATTACAGACGGTGCTACTAAATATTAGTTCAACAGCACTCAGAGTGGAGAGTTTGATCGTCGCCCCCCCTCGGGTTAACAAATACGATGCGCTCAAAACTCACTTGCTGAAGATGTTCCAGCCTTCTGATACAGAGCGGGCTGACAGTCTCTTTTCCCTGCAAGGTCTGGGCGATTATAAACCGTCTGAGCTGATGGATAAGATGCTGAACCTGATAGGATCACACAAGCCAGATTTCCTCTTCATCCAGCTGTTCCTGCGACAGCTGCCTGCTCAGGTACAGGCTGCTCTGGCCCACACTAAAATCACAGACTGCCGTGCCCGCGCCGCAGAGGGTGACAATTTTTTTCTGGCTAGTCAACAACAATATGCAACTGCTCTGTTACCTGCCCGGCCCTTTTCACCACCGCCCCTCAACACAATAGTCGCTGCAGCAGCAACAGCCCCACACCAGGGTCGTGACACTGGCCTTTGTTATTACCACACCAGGTTTGGACCCAATGCCTCCTCAGTTGTACTGGCAGGCTGCATTTCATTCAGGATGCAATCTCCAGACGCCAGTTTCTCTGTGACTCGGGTGCGCAGTGCAGCATCTTACCCGCATCAGCGGCAGAAACCCGAGCCAATGGACACGGCCTCCCCATGGAAGCTGTTAATGGCACCCCAATCCGCACGTACGGCACCAGGCATGTGTCTCTGAGTTTCAGCGGGCAGCAGTTCAGCTGGGACTTTGTGTTGGCGAATATGTCCTTTCCCCTCATTGGTGCAGATTTCCTGTGCGCATATGGACTACCGGTGGACGTGAAAAGTCGCAGTTTGGTCAACGCAGCCCCCTATTGTTTTTATGCATGCACGCTCGGGAGGGGCGAATTCTGTCAGGCTGTTCAGCATGCTATTCACCACAGATGAGTTTCTCCGGCTCCTCGCAGAGTTCCCTGCTCTCACGCAACCCACCTTCTCATTGTCCACCGCCAAGCATGGTGTGGAGCACCACATAGCGACTACAGGTCCTGCGGTCCATGCTCCAGCTCAACGCTATGACCCGGCCAAGCTTATCATCGCCAAGTTCGAGTCCATGGAGCACCTCAACATCATTCGCCGCTCCAACAGCCGTGGGCTTCCCCTCTCCATATGGTCTCAAAGCCTGTTGGTGGGTGGTGCCTGTGTGGCAATTACCGTCATCTTGACGCAACGACACCGGACCGTTATCCAGTCCCGCACATCCAGGGGTTTTCCGCCCTCCTGGCCGGGAAGGTCATTTTTTCTACTCTGGATCTTGTGCATGAGTAACACCACTCCTTTTGGGTTTGAGTTTGAGTTTGTACGCATGCCATTTGGCCTTAAGAATGCCGCACAGAGGTTCCAGCGCCCCATGGACTTGGTGTTACGAGACTTCTCTTTTCTTACTGTGTAACTGGATGACATCCTCATCACCAGCACCTCCAGGGCTGAACACGTGATTCACCTCCGGACTCTGTTTGAGCGGCTCAGCATGCATGGCCTGATTGTCAATCTCACTAAGTGCCAGTTCGGGCAGGGGACCATTGATTTCCTCGGGCACCGAGTAACGAAAGAGGGGGCGGTTCCCCTCCCATCAAAGGTAGATGCTGTTGCAACCATCCTTAGGCCGTTCACAGTCAAAGCCCCGCAAGAGTTCATCGGCATGGTAACATTTTACCACCATTTTCTTCCCAGAGCTGCCCACCTCATGTGGCCCCTGTATGAGGCCCTTAAAGGCAAAGCTCCTAAGCACACTGTGGACTGGTCTCCGGAGAGGGACAGCACATTCAGGGCTGCTAAGACTGCTCTGGCTGACACGACGATGCTGGCGCACCCGTTTCCCGGGGCTCCAATCGCTATCACCACTGATGCTTCGAACTATGCCATCGATGCAGTGCACGAGCAGTGGGTGGGCAGCGCCTGGTAGCCACTTTCGTTCCTCAGCTGACAGCTGCGTCCTAGCGAGCGCAAGTGTAGCACCTTCAGTCGGGAACTCCGAGGCCTCTACCTGGCCGTCCACCACTTCCGTTTCCTGCTGGAGGCTAGCCATTCACGGCATTTCATGGGCCGCTGACTTTTGCGATGGCTAAGGTCGCCGAACCGTAGTCTTCCTGCCAACAGCGTTACCTCCCTTATATCTCGGAGTTCACCACTGACATACGTCATGTGGCTGGCAAGACTATCCTCGTTGCTGACTGCCTATCCCGAGCCATCACTAGGGCCGTTCATCTGGGCCTCGACTATGCCCACATGGCTGCAGACCAGGCCTCTGACCCAGATGTGCAAGCTTACAGGACAGCAATCACAGGGCTTCGGTTGCAGGATGTGGCATTCACCGATGCCGGCGCCACACTCTTATGCAATATCTCCATTGGTCACCCCAGGCCTGTCGTTCCCAGTGGGTGGCGATGGTGTGTTTTTGACACTATCCATGACCACTCCCACCTGGGCAGGAAGCCGTCTCAGAAGCTGATGGCAGCCAAGTTTGTCTTGCATGGGCTCAAAAAGGATGTGAGAGACTGAGTGACCACCTGCGTGGCGTGCTAACGCTCCAAGGTGCACCGCCATACTAAGAACCCCTTGGAACCATTTCTGGTACCGGGGCGGAGGTTCGACCACGTCACTGTAGACCTGGTGGGTCCCCTGCCTCCTTCCTATGGCTTCACCTATATCCTCACCACGGTGGACAGAACAATCCGCTGGCCGGAGGCCTTTCTGCTGTCTACGACAATGACCACCGAGGTTGCCCGAGCGTTCATGTGGACCTGGGTCGCTCATTTTGGCACCCCGTCTGACCTTTCCTCTGACCTTAGCAGACAGTTTACGTTTGAGCTGTGGAATACTGTTGCTGAGGGCCTGGGCACGAAGTTACACTGCACCACTGCATACCACCCACAAGGCAATGGGATGTGCGAATGTTTTCATCGTGCTACGAAAGCTGCTCTGTGGGCCAGCCTTGTCAACAATGCCTGGGTCGACAAGCTCCCGTGGGTCATGTTAGGCATCAGGACCGCTACTAAGGAAGATCTCCAGTCTTTATCTGCCAAGCTGGTTCATGGCCAGATTTCGTCCCCACCGCTACGACTCTTTGGTCGCCTTCCCGTCAGCGATCTTTGCTCCTAGATCATGTCGCGACCTTTGCACCTGTCTCCACTGCACACCACAGCCTACCTCAATCTCAGGTCCCTGCATCTCTATGGTCAGCAGAGTATGTTTTCATCCGCCATAACGCTCACCACGGACCCCTGAGGCCTCCTTACGATGGCCCTTTCCGAGTCCTGGAGGTTGGGGACAAGGCCTTCGTCGTGGATGTTGGCGGCAAGTCGAAGCACATTTCTGTTAATCCCCTTATGCCGGCCCACCTGGATTAGGATCAGCCTGTTGGACTGGCACAGCCCCCACCCCCCCCCCACGACAAGGCGGCTACAGCCTCCCAGTCCCCTTCCCAGACCTTACGCCTCCACACTCCCCCTTCGGCTCTTCAAGCACCTGGCGGTCAAACCATCCACCCTCCCCTTCGTCTATGATGATTTGATTTTTCTGTCATGGTGAATTCTGGGGGGGCATGTGTAGTGACTCTTTTGAGGGCATAATTCACCATGGGCTCTTTCAGGGGATTGGGGCGGGTCTTTTGGTTAGACAAAACAAGGAAGTGTGGAGGGCTGTATTGTGTTGTTAGTCGTGAGTGCAAAGTGTGGAATAAAAGGGACACGTCGTTCTGCGTGCCCAAATTGAGAAGTTGCAATACCGTCATTCTTGCAATACCTACAACAGTATATAAATATAAAACAAACTGATAATTTATCAGCAGGAAAACAGGGCTTTTCAAACACAAAAACAAAGGGATTCTTTTTAAAAAATGGAAAATCTACCAAAAAATTTCATCCATAACTTCAGTGATGTAAAAAAAAGAACACACTACAGGCAATGTAATGGGAAGGAAGAAAATGAGTTGAATTCCTGTTGTGACACTCTGCAGAGAAATTGGCTGCGAGGAGTTCTTCCAAACATAATTTCTTTTCAGCCTAATATCAATATATTTCTTTAATGTTATTTCTCATATAATCAAGGAAATAAATCATTTTGCTTTCTTCCCCAATGAGATCCTATTATTTTCTGTCACTTTATTGAACTGACACTGTCGTGCCGCAATGAAAAGTAACAATTGTATTGGCTCAAGTCTGTTTGTAGCGGAACAGTCTGATGGTTGGCTTCAGCTAAATGTCCGGCATCCGACTGCTTGCTTCTACAAGTTATATAAAAAAGCTGTACTTTGTCATTTATCCATGCTGTGCAATATTACATGCAATAAATCCTTTCAAACTGCAAGTAGATACACTGTATGTTCTCCTGCAACAGAATCCAGAAACTTCTCTGATCCTAGTTCTTTTTATGAAATATCCGCTCGCATTTATAATTCATAAGGTTTTGGGTATGATGTAATGTCAACTGCTGGAAGTAATTCTGATCCAATAAATAGAAGTATATGTCTTATTTAGGCTTGCATCTGATTTGCATTTAAGACTGCCAAACTGAAATCTGCCGGCTGTGCCACAGTGTTACTCCATGTGTGCATCTTTCCCAGCTAGCAAGACCCTTTCAGGGATTCTCTACTTAAAAAGATATGGAGAAACAATAAACAACTGCATGGTTACTGTGAAGAGAAGCAGCCAGTTGAAACTCATCTACAGTATGCCTACAATGTAAACCCTGATAGTGCGCTGAACTCAAAAGTTTTGTGGAAACCGATTACCTCTTAAAAATTGTGTAGGCCAGCGTAATTGCATTGTGTGGAAGAAACTCGAAGAAAATTAAGTCATTTTTTAATGTTTTTAAGTGCTGCAAACACAAATCAAGTTGGAATACTCAATTTTTTGAGGTAATCGGTTTCCACAAAAAATTTGAGTTCACCACACTTGTCAGGATTTACAGTGTTAGTAAATCTGTAATTGCCAGTTAAATCACCTTTTAGATTTTACATGCACTGCATGGCTTTGTCTGCGGCTGTTTTTTTTTTTTTGTGGCTCAGACTAGGCTTCCTGGTTCGACTGAATGACAATCTTGGCATTGTAGCATATATAACGAAGAGTGAACACATCAAACAGTTTGGAAAAGGCCCAATTCTATGTCAGCAATGACAATGTCCCTATGTACAGAACAAGGTCCATATATGGTTTAAATCATAGAACTTGGCAGGCCTGCATAGAGTCTGGATAACAACCCCACTGCACATTGTCTGGACCAACTGAAAAGCTAACTTTGTGCCAGAGCTAATCACCAAAGATGGTTTCCTGACCTCACAAATGCTTTTATGGCTGGAATGGAAGCAAATCCCGGCAGCAATCTTCAGAAAATATGGCGGAAAGCCTGCCCAGAACAGTGATAAAAGAGATGATAAAAGAGAAAATAAGGGGGTAAACTCTGTAATAATGCCTGAGATTTTGGAAAGTGATCTTGGATGACCTAGCGCCCCCACACTCCTGGCCATATAGTGCATTACTGTGCTAATTAACTTGACTTCAATTTCATTATGCAGCTATATTACTAAATTGATATCGACTGCAATCAATATGATAAATATGATTTGATTGATACCTATGCACAAGTAGGTTGACAATAAAGATAATATGCCTTAGCACTTTAGACCCCCTCGGCACGTTTGTAATGAAGCAATGGACTCTAATGGTGCTCACAGGTACAGCACCACGCACGCGTGTTTTGTAAGTTTGTCATTGACACTCGCGCGGATGAATAAACAGACAGCAGTTTGTCCATTGACAGTCAATGGTTCCAGCTAAGTAAGTTAGCATCTGTGTCTTTGGGAAACACACCCTAGGACAATATCCCTTCAAAAAAATTGTTTTCAGAGGAGGTTAAAAATCTTCCAGCTCAACTTTCAAAACATTTCTCTCCAAAAATCATGCTCAGGTCGACCCCACTTCACATTTCTGCTGACTGAAAAACACTGTTGCACTACAGAGGAGGCATCCAAGGATATGACTCATTTCTGCAGTATTCTCAAACATTAACTCAAATCGCTTCTCGCATGGTGGCTGTCCGCAGACTACACTTGTCACCGGTCGCAATCCCCTGCCCTCCAGAAAGGATTGTTTGAGCTTTTATTATCCCCAGCCATCCATTACTACCGGAAGACACTTTGTGATCACATATTGTTGGAGATACAGTATGTGCAGTGCTAGAATGTAGGTTATTCATTTGAAGATAAGCCAAGCAATGAAAGCCAGGTGCCTGTGGATGATTTATGGGCGCCCATTATTCTAAAATATGTTCCTTGACACTATTGTATAGCAAGGCTGTAATGCTATTTTATGCATGTGAAGAACTTTTGATTTCTACAAAATAACTTATCTGTGAAAGGCTGAATGAGGAATAAGAACAGTTTAAAGCATTACATTTGCTAATCACCGCCCGGCTCACCAAAATCACAAGAGAATGAGAGGATTACGGGTGCTAAGCTTATGTGTCAAAATATATTTTTGATCTGTGCTTGAAGTGCCCAGAAAGCACTTTGCTAATACTTTTCTCATATTCTGGCTAACTCAGTATTTGCATTTAAGAAGATCAGAATATGCAGTTATGTCCAAATACTTGGACGGCTGTGGCAGAACCAGAGCTGAAACAGAGTGAAAGAATAATTCATTGGCAATCAAAGACATAACTTTTTTCTTGATGCAATGTGAGGGCAGTTAAATGGCTGAATTCAATTTGGGAAAATTATTTAATCACAAAGTAAGCTTTACGAAAAAGGTAAACAACTATCACAACCTTCACATCAGCGGCCTGAAGTGATTTAGGTCGATTATTTTTCCCCCTTAATGAGACTCAGATCTGATGTTTTTAGAACTGTATGGGCACAAAAAACCAGATCTTATATGTGATCCTCAAATCGGAATTGAGCCACTTTAATACACTGCCCGGCCAAAAACAGCCTCCCAGTCCCCTTCCCAGACCTTACGCCTCCACACTCCCCCTTCGGCTCTTCAAGCACCTGGCGGTCAAACCATCCGCCCTCCCCTTCGTCTATGATGATTTGATTTTTCTGTCATGGTGAATTCTGGGGGGGCATGTGTAGTGACTCTTTTGAGGGCATAATTCACCATGGGCTCTTTCAGGGGATTGGGGCGGGTCTTTTGGTTAGACAAAACAAGGAAGTGTGGAGGGCTGTATTGTGTTGTTAGTCGTGAGTGCAAAGTGTGGAATAAAAGGGACACGTCGTTCTGCGTGCCCAAATTGAGAAGTTGCAATACCGTCATTCTTGCAATACCTACAACAGTATATAAATATAAAACAAACTGATAATTTATCAGCAGGAAAACAGGGCTTTTCAAACACAACAACAAAGGGATTCTTTTTAAAAAATGGAAAATCTACCAAAAAATTTTGGTCTCATTTAGTCTCATCAGGTCTATTTTTTTCCCCCTTAATTAGACTCAGATCTGATGTTTTTAGAACTGTATGGGCACAAAAAACCAGATCTTATATGTGATCCTCAAATCGGAATTGAGCCACTTTAATACACTGCCCGGCCAAAAAAAAAGTCACCGTTTGGAAATTAATTAACAAATTCTATAATTGGATCATTATTGCAGTTATTAATATGTTTCAGCTGGCAATAATCATTTTTACCCAGACTGATGAAATGCGTCGCAACTCATTTCTTAAAAAATCGTGTCGAAAGACACATCCCGTGATGGAGGAAAAGATGTTACAGTATTTCAGTATGGGCAAGTTATTGGCCTGTATTTAGCAAAGAAAACCAAGAATGACCAAAACAATTATGAGGAATCATTTTCACAAACAAATTTGCCACCACAAAGTTATTGGGACGTGCTCAAGAAAGACCACCAAGTGGTTCAACCATTATGTCGAGAAGACAAGATCTCGGCCAAAAATTATTGCATTTCTGATCGAAAATCAATGTTCTGGCATTGCATATAGTTGTCAAAACAATGACAAGACGAATATGCACTGTAATCAAACCTACAAGTGTTCCAACTAAATATTTGAGAGTGCAACTTTTTTTTTTTGGCTGGGCAGTGTATGTGGTTCAAGATTGGATACAATTTTGACACATGGCCATGCGACATATACGTATATGAGAATGGTCAGAACGGAGTCTATGTGGCTTTTGTTCTAAATGCATGTGCTGAGCACAGTTAAAAAACAACTAAAAGCAAGCAAGTCTGGCTTTTTTCCCCTCCTCAATCTCATCAGGTACAGCTAACAAACTCCTCCAGGGCAAAGTCTCATCCCTATATTCACTACAAATGCGCCCGTTTTCTCAGATTGAATGAGGTTTTAACACCATGAGTGCTCTCACAAATATGAAGTTTTTTGTTGTTGATGACACAGGTGACTCGTGCCAACACATTCTCATCACGACTCGGCATACAGTGATGCTATCTGACTAAACATCCATATTCGACGAAAATGGAGACTTTTGGCGTACTTATATGACCTTAGGGTTAGGGTTGTGGTTACAGGTGAGGGGTTGGGGTGGTGGGGTTTGTTTTGAACTGGTGTCAAATAGGGACACTGAGAGCCTCCTTTGGGGCCGTATATCAATGCTCGGTCAGATAGCGTCAATATATGATGCATCAGGATGAGACTGGACTACTCGCGCAAAAACATATCAACGTGCACATGCATGCCATTTCAGAAGGCAGATGTCTTCATATTACAGATAGATATAGGCCACTTGAAATTATGAATGTGAACCATCAAGATAGAAATTTCTTCTCTGAGCAAAAAATCAAAATAGCCGTCACTATAATATTGAAAATTTGAGACAAATCTGAGGTTTTACTTGTTGAGTTATACGTTGTAAATTTTTAAAGAAATATGGCATGTTATGCATGCATGAGACCAGTTTGGTTGAGCTGAAAAGCTAGCAGCCTTTGGAATCAATTCTGCCATCTGAAGAAATTGTACACTTCATGCTGTGGTATTTAACATATAAAACTCATGCATATTGTGTCATAACCCTTGTGTGCATGCCTTCTGAGTCTCCTCGCTCATCTATTACAAGTAGTGTCTCCTTCTGATTGGTTTCCATCTTGCGTGCTACTTTATCCCCGGATGTGTCTAATTTCAACACATTCCCATTCTGATTAGTCATATAGTGACGTGACCTGACCTGACCAGGTGTCAATATACGACGCAGTAGGAGGCTTTGGCATTCTTTTGTGATATTTGGGTTTGGATTTGGTTCAAGGGTCCCGTTCCCACCTTCACAATTTTTTACACCGATTCACGCCGATGTAAGATCGTGGCAAGTCACGGGGGTGTCGTAGTTGTAACCATGGGGAGTCCTGAACAGTCGCAAAAGTTTGCAACGAAGTTGTTGTCTCGTTTTCGTCCTGGCGCAAGTTGTGAAATGTTGAAAAAATTTGTGGGGGTTTGCAAGCTCGTCACGGATCGTCATATGTCTTGGGAGTGTTGTAGTGGTGTCAAAATGGTGTCCTGACAGGTTGTGTTAGTGTTGTGATGGTTCGTGAATATTCCTCTGCAATCCTCTTGTGGAAAATGGCCAAGATTGTGGAAGAAGTAGTCACGAAATGCTACAAATGCCCACGATGTGAATATGAATGGAACAGACCCACGAAGAACAAAGATAATGTGATGTCAAACAGCTTGGATGTCAATAGGCACGATGCCACCACCGCTCGATCATGAATGCGCCACGAAGTCAACATCGTGGCTGTGACAGAATTTTGTGCTTTTTCAGGCGGACGGATCACGACTCACCACGATAATAGGTCTTGGTATATCGGCATTAATCGGCATATAAATCGTGAAGGTGGGAACGGGGCTTTAGGGGGTAGGGGGGCGGGGTTAATTTTAAACTGGCGTCAATTAAGGACACCAAAAGCCACCATCTTTGCCGTACATATATAAACGCTTGGTCAGGAAGCATCACTTTGACGGGTCGAAATGAGACTGGGCTCCTCATTTCATTGTTCTGACCTCTGCCTATAATGTGTATTTAAACCCAGTCCACTGAGCTGCAAGTTGTTTGATTGTAATTAGCCTTGTGCGTGTAAACCCAGTCAATATTTGCGAGTTAAACTCTTTGACTTTTGATGGTAAAATGTAACCTTAAATAATAGCAATTTACAGAATTCACCTTCCTTATTTAGTTGATAAGAACAAGCAACCAAGCCTCTCTCAAGGCTCCTGGGCTCGAGACAGCATTCTTTCTTCATTTAAGTTTGTTCCTCTGTCCAATTTATTAAGGATAAGCTCCCAATCCTTCTACGGTCATCAGGATTGGAGCGACGTTCCTCCTAAGCTACTTTCTGCATAGGGCAGTTCGGCTCTGGCAAAGTGATAACTCCACCCGCCTGCCATCCCAGAAGGTCACTAGCCGGGGATTGGCAACGCCTCCTCACTTTGCCCTCGACATCTGAACTGAACTTTCAGGCTTCCATCTCATTGTTCCTGTATTACTTTCTATAAACCCTACACATGGGTTGTACTCAGCCTCTGCACTTGATTCCTGGCCTGGATCACGACAGTATCGCTTCCCAGAATCACGATTCTGCGACGCTCTTTAAGGATGTTAAGCATTCAGCTTCAGTTGTTTCTAATTTACATTGACCTTATGTACAATTCAACAACTGTTGGGAGGTGGTGGAATTTGTAACAGATTGCTAGAGAGAATAGCATGTCCTGCAGATAAAGACAGTAATCTTGCTTTCTGAGGACAGAGGAGCTGGTAATCCCGGTTTTCTGTCCTGACCTGACTTGTACTCTTTTAAGAAAGGAGATATTTAAGCTGTCTTAGTTAACCATATGGCTTCATGGGGCCGAGCGTTTTTTTTCCCTGCAAATAGTGAAATAAACAAACACTAAAGATACAGCTCTCTCCGGATGAATTGCTTGTACGATGCATGAATGAGCATGAATCTCATTATTGTTTGCTTTAAAGGACCATACATTTAAACTCTTCTTTTTGTTTGACATTCTCAGGCAACACATTTTGGATGCGTTGTCAGATGCAGTTTCCGTCAACTGATTATAACCTCTGCTAGGAGGTACTGTGATCACCTGCGTGTATGTGTGTGTGTGTGTGTGTGTATGTGTGCGTGCGTGCGTGCGTGTGTGTGTGTTTATATGCAGGTTTTTCAGCAGGATTACACAAAAGCTATTCAACGGATTACCACAAAATGTTATGAGAAGTTGGACTGTATGAATGGGAGGAGGTGATTAAATTTCCAGACCAATCCGGACACAAATTCTTCAGCTGATTATATGTGCTTGTGGGTCAAATCCTGCTGGGGGAGGTATTCGCTTTCTAAGAGTCTTCTAGTTGTTATTATTATTATTGTTATTATTATTATCTATGTTCCCAGAATTTTAACGTATTTATTTATTTATTTTTTTACATCTGTTGCCAAGAACATGGAACCTGAATGACATGGAGAAGAATGGCCCTTGTTTATTGGTGCAACATTTGCTTCCATGTATTGCTAAGTTTGTTCTCACCATTCTTTTTTTTTTCTTTTCTCACAATTAAGGCAATCATCATTAAAGAATAAAGTGGACCTATTATGCTACATTTCCAAGTTTTTATCTTGATCTTGGACTCCCCTAGAGTACTCCTAATCGTTCAAAGTCCTTTTTGTAGTCCATTGCAGTCTCTGCCTGAAATGCTTCATTCAGACGACTTTTCCGCTATGGCCCCCCTCCCCACGTGCCCACTTTCTTCTGACTGACGAGCTCTGTGGAGGGCGGAGCTGGCCGAGACTCGGCAGAACGCAGTTTTCCTGGTCCACCTCCCCAGAGTGAAACGTGAGACGCGTCTGCCATCTGAGTTAAGGAATTGGCGGGGAAGTGCCACAATCAAACGCTGTACATGTGTATAGATCTAATTAAATGAACTTGTTCTAACAAACGCAACGGTGAAAGTGGAGGACACAGTAAGAATGTCTGGCAGCTCAAGCACAAATTTGCTATCTACCTACGGCTTCTATGATGAGTACACCAGTATTTCTAATCTATAGCTAGGATTGAGGGAAAGCTAGAACCCACCCCATGAAGAATCATTTGTAAAATTGGTCGACATATTCAAGTGTAGAGCGGAGACCGTAGAGTTCTGTTACTGTGGACAGTCGTACCAAGCATCCAAATTACAAACAAGTAAAAAAGTAAGCATCAAATGAGGTTTATTTTCACACAACTTCTGTTGAATTTCCCCTGATATTACTCTTGCATATTTAGGACACAAACATTAGCAACAGTAACTTGGCTACATTAGCCGCAGTGCTACAGCCACAATCAACTGGCCATCACTTTAGGCAGGCTTATGCAGTAAAGCAACTTACAGCATCTGCGTCTGTGAGTCATGGACAGTCGTGACTGATCCTGGCTTTATCTTCAGATATTTTACAAAGCCTGCGTTTGAGGCCAGTTGTTAGTGCTAACTATCGTTAGCGGTACTGTTAGCCACCCATAACAAGTTAGCTTAATTTTCATTATTTGATGTTATATCGTTACTTACAGCTTGTGGCTCCGAGCACTTGATCGATGCAACTGCTTCAGGTTAGAGAAGCAGCTGAAACGCTTATCCAGCCTCAAATTCTCCTTTATTGACAAGGCTGTCTTTGGTGAAATGCTGAGCACAAACAGCTAACATTCCTTTTGGCCATAGCTGTTTGCCACCAACAAACAAAAAAGCTACCCACTGATTTCTTGTGGCATCGTCTTTTGGAGGAGAAGTAGGTGCTTTTTTTGCATCCAAAAGTAAGCGGACGAGCAGCTTTGGGAGAGGTACTGACTTCGGTTCTTCTTTTGTATTTCTGGAAGAGTAGACACTACTAAGGCATAGTGTGATCCGCGGTTGTTTGTGCCTGGTAGAATAGTTTCCAGTTTGGGCAGGTCCAGCGCCGTGATTGGCTCTTCCTAGGTCTGTATTAATTGGACGGCACAACCTGAAGTCAGGTTTTGCTCGGATCTCGTGAAGATCTCAGGACGACAAAATCACATTCTAGGATTACGGCAAAACCCCTGTAACCTCTGGCATTATAACATTACATATATGTATTAAAACAAGGATCAGCATAATAGGTCTCCTTTAAGGTTTGCATTTGGGGTTAGGGAAATGCTATCATGCTTTTCATTTTATTTTTAACCCCTTTGTGCAAATGTGTCTGCCTGGGGACATGGAGCTGCAAATTTATGCAAGCAGTTATGATATTTTACCACTAGATGGCACCCCCGGATCAGTCATTGAATATTCACCAGCACGCCAAGCTCAAAAACGGTTTAGAATATGCACAAGTTCACTCCCATCCCTGTTTTTCAGGAGTTGCATGATTTAAACTCCTCAGCCAAGCCTTATGTGCAAACTAATCAATATATTAGCCCATAGTGTCAGTCCAGCTGTTCAAACAAACAATCTCTTGCTACAGAAAAAATCATCCACAGTAGAAACCACTTCATCTATAGTGAACCAATGGTATCCCAATTAATAGTTAAGAAAAATCTTTTTTCTGAAGCAAAAATTTGACATTTTGTTGATACTGTGTCATTCTACTATCAATTATAGTCATCACACATCAAAAACGCATAGTTCCGTTCAGTGGATTTAAGCATAGATTCCTCCATTGACGAATTCAGCGCTCCCTTACATCCTTCTATGTACTCATGTTGATAGCTAATCGCTGAATTATTCACTTAGACTCAACTGTATAACTACACACTTAAATATTCCCCGATGATGATATATTTCTTATCCAATACCAGATAGTCTAAACTTTCCACAGCAACTGAAAGGCATAGCTTCAACAATAAGAATAGTATACAAATCTGCGTGTAAAAGTAAGGTAGGTTGTATTGTCTCATGTTGCACATGACTGCGCAGCTGAAAATAACGCGATTTCAATGAAAGAAAAAGACTCCCAAAACTGGCCTGAAGTGCTCGGTTATATATATATATACATATATATATATATATATGTATATATAATTATATATATATTTTGGGATTTAAATGAGGTACAGTCAATGGGAATTATTCCGAATGAAACGGGACTGGAGGGCTCCTTCTTCCCGATACAGTTGTGTTTTTATAGGAGAGACTCAATGAAGAAAGTTTTTGTTCACCTTGGGTAAGTACAATTTTATATATTTTTTGAACTGTGGGTAGCTGGCTAGCTGTTTTTTATTCTCAGTTTGCCATAGCCATGATGATCACAGATCTTGTTTGTCTCTTTGGTTAGTAAGAGTTACCGTTAGTCTTTGCTCATAATAACTACTGTATGTTGGGGCATTTTTTGTTTTTTCCTGGTAGTGGAATGTCTGTTCTGTTAAAATATAAAGTATATTTCAGATATTACTGAGTTGGTGACTCATACTTGTTCCTGATAAGGAGTGGAAAGTGTTTCTATAAGGTTGCGAGCTCAGAAGATGGAACTGCCAGCTTTTCACTGCGGGGCGAATGTTCTGACAGTGAAATTATCAGTTCCTTTAATGAGTACGTTTACTGGCTTGTGGGACTCCGAAGAAAAATTGACAAAATTCTAAAATTTATCATGGAGAAAAGGCATGTTTTTGTTGTGATTCTGCATTCTGCATGTCATGTTTTAAGTTCTGTGCCTGGCCTAGCCATGTTTAGGATTTCTGTGTTTAGTGACCACTGCCTGCCCTTTGACCATTCTTAGGATCATGTATTGTGTTTTTGGTAATTTAGATTTGTGTTTAAAGAGGTTGCTGGTCACCATTGGGATCCAAATGCACCCATATTGATAAACTCATGCTAAATTCAGCCAGAAAATCATTAGTTCATATTGACTTTCATGCGTCAAAAGTTGATTTGTGTAAAATATATGATTATTTTATGATTTGACTGTGCACCATTTTTAGAGTTTGGGGAGCCATACATTCTCCTTCCACACACATACATTCTCCTTCCACACAAATACATTCTCCTTCTCACACACATACATTCTCCTTCCACACACATACTTTCTCCTTCTCACACACATACTTTCTCCTTCTCACACACATACATTCTCCTTCCACACACATACATTCTCCTTCTCACTCACATACATTCTCCTTCTCACACACATATATTCTCCTTCCACACACATACTTTCTCCTTCTCACACACATACATTCTCCTTCCACACCCATACATTCTCCTTCCACACACATACTTTCTCCTTCTCACACACATACATTCTCCTTCCACACCCATACATTCTCCTTCCACACCCATACATTCTCCTTCTCACACACATACATTCTCCTTCTCACACACATACATTCTCCTTCTCACACACATACATTCTCCTTCTCACACACATACATTCTCCTTCCACACACATACATTCTGCACATACATGTGTGTGAGACAGAGAATGTATGTGTGTGGAAGGAGAATGTATGTGTGTGAGAAGGAGAATGTATGTGTTTGTGAGGACCAGAACGAATTATGTCTTGTACGGCGCCTCACATTTCCTCCATGTTCGATTCAGCCTTTTCCATGAGGTGCGCTTAACAAGTGATGCCCTGCGTTGAGAGAGACTCCAGCTTGTGCCAGCCAGAGAGCACTGGGCAGGGAACCCACAGCGGACAGTGTAACGTTTGAAGGCATCGCTGTTGAAAAGTGGAAGGGGGGAAATCAGAAACGCCAAACCTATTTACAAGGTAAATTTAGACTTCTTCACAAAGAACATGATACAGGCACAGAAGATGAAACGCCACCATTGTTTTTTTTCCTCTTTTTTATCTGGCCTTTAATAGCAAAAATAATGATTGAAAGCAAGTCCTCGAGCCTAGCGCCACAGTTGAAACAAAGAGGCCTTTGTGGTGGATGCATCACCTGGCGCTTTTTTCATGGCCTTTGAACCGATCAGCTTAATCAGCCACCATTGTTGCACCGTCTCTTTGATTTGACCTTTTCATTTCCTTTATAAGCTGCACAATGCAATATTTATTTATTAACTTTTTTTATTTACTGTTTGACATTAGCAAACACCAAAGACCAGGCAAAATCTTTCACACAAAAAAGACGTGTCTGTAAGCCATTCTATTTCACATTTTTAAAAATGTATGAAAAAATGTGCATTCGAATTAGTCTCAGCAGGAGGCCTGTTGGTCTTAATTTTACAATGAGGCGACACATTGGTATCAAACCTTTGCGAGACGCACAGGAAATTTGCACACATTCATAATGTGCTCTGAAAACAGTGCCCATGCATCCTGTTCTCATATAATTATGCAATAATGACGCATTTTAAATTGAACTGAGCATTATGGTAATCCTAGGCCAGACACTGCCCTGGAAACACCTACTGGCAGCCAATCCTTGACTTGGGAGGAATCCAATTCAGTGCACTTGCCTTCGATCGATTATTGCTGTTCAGTATGCTGGGTGGGAAAGTTATTAAGCTGGATGCATGCTCATTGTGCATAATATTTTTAAAGTCTTAAGGTCAGTTTACTGGTCTGGAAGATTTCACTGAGGTTTATTTTTAAAGTGAACGACAATGTGAGTCCTATAAATGTATGTGCAACTTCAGTTAAGGCCACACTTTTCCTCATTAACCCTTTCAGCGCTGTGGGCAACTATAGTTGCTCAAATGATGTGAGATGTCAAAGTCAGATGCTGGTGAAAACCTATCAGGTGGAAACAGGGTAGGCAGGGGAGCTGGGGAGCTCTTTTAAACAAGTTGCAACATGATAGTTTTTCAGCAGCTCAGGATAACTACATTTTTAATTCCTTGAAAATGTATTCGGCGCTCGAAGGGTTAACTGCTGCAGAGAAGCGTGGGTGCAAGAGCACATCACTTCCACATCACTGACGGGAGACACTGTGGAGTTCTGATATTTTTTGGACTTGACATGAGAGATGCGCACATGAACTCCCTTGTTCGCATTATTCTGGTCGCGTCCTACCATTACCATCACAGCCCTCAGCTGGCCTGGTTAAGCTGTGAGTTTGTGTAACAAGTCCCCCTGAGTTTTCTTTCTGTTTAGGTTCAGATATTTCCCACCTTCAGTAAGAATCAACATTGTCAGCAGTGGCAGTGCCATCAATGTTACAGTGGCAATAACATTTGCTCCTACCTAACAACATGAAATCTTGCCTGGGGACCGGCGTGTAACTGATACTGTACTGCAAACCAGGTGCTGCACACCAACCTTATCGACCTTCTTGAATCATTACATTGGCCTTGTTGCACCTTCATAAGATAATAATCATTATTATTGTCTGAGTTTTCCGCTTATGTCAAATCACAACAAGGACCTCGGAGAGAAGTACCTTCCTCAAAATGCGTATGGTATGACTATCACCTTCAAGACAGGCAACCTCCACATTCTTGTCACCTCAACCTTTAACTCGGTGTAATTAGCGATCATTGCAATATTTAGTATTATTAAGTCAAACACATCAGCAATGATATGCATATTCTACTGCATAGATTAATTTCAATACATTTTTGGACATTTACTGGAGTAGTTGTCAGTTTACAGGCAGTAGGTCAATGGACAGCTCCTTATATGACCTGCTCCAGATACTTTACCAGACTGTCTGCTTCTAATGATGGTGTTGACTAAGGAGCTGGGTTGGGCTGATAACACATGGTACAGGATTATGGAGTAAAAAAATCCTATCATGCCTTATCACTAGCCGGGGATGTCCAAGAAACAACATTTGCTTACGGGATTAAGAACGGATCAGGTCTTGCATTTTTTCAAATCTTCTTGTTGACTACAGAATACACACCATTAAAATTTACGATCCTTATTCCTTTGTTTTTTATCCTCCTATCTACATATTAATCATTATCCATGACCCCCACATTAGGTTTCCACATGTTACAATGCCAATAAAATAGCGCTAGTACATTTCAATTTTACCAAATATTTTACAGCCTTTGAGGATAAGCTAATTGCCTCCATGTGATTAATACTGTTCATCTGGCAGATTTTGTTGCAGAATTTATTGAGGGAATATGTTAAATGTAGTACTGAATATTTTGTAATGTCCCTACTTGAATACTGCGTGATTTTGACAGAAATGATATGCCACATTTTTTGTCGCAAACTTATTCATAAGTTGAAAAATGATTAGTTGAAGTGTTTTTAAATTTGGAGTCAGCATTGTGATTGGTATTAGCCAAATTTTGATTAAATATACGCCAGTGATTTAAATGCACCCTAAGTTCATGAAAAATGCCTTGTATAATAATTGAACCGATTCTTAGCTTTCTGCACTTGTAATGCATACAAACAAGTAAATGCACTGAAATAGAAAGCAGAGCAGTTTGCCTATTTAATATAATAACTGTCTCTCCTTGGCACAGATGATCTGGTGAATCCTGAAAGGATGAAAAATGCTGATGTTTGAAGGCTTACAGAAAACTATTTAAGTCCACAGTGAGTAGTTTAAACCTGGGATTATAGCTCATGGTCTTTGTGTCTTGTTGCAATAGCCCTTCTTTCTTATCACCCCCTTTCCTGACTTATATTTTGAAAATCCACTCTTCAAAATAAAAGCATTGCACCACCATCTTACCCATTACCATTAGTAGCCGGAAAGTACGGGAAAGGAATGGAAGCCAGCCACCATATCAGTAAGGAGGCCATAAATAGCTGCTTGGCGGGGCTGACAAACTTCTGTGAATGTGGGCTGAACTTCCTGCTCATCTTTAATCGATCGCGATTGATAAATAAAGATGCGTGCTCTGTACGGAAAAAAATAGATAAAAACGTTGCAGACAATGCGCTTGCTTCCTCTCTTACTCCTCGTGTCAGATGAGAATTGGCTCTTACTGCCTGCAAAAGTCAGACCTCACACTTTTTTGAGACTAGGGTCCGTGGAGACGTCGCCTTGTCGTCAAATCGCCGTTACCTCAAGGCAGCCATTTGCCCAAATACCCCTGATGGGAGATTTGGAGTAAGTCTGAGCTAGAGACTTTGGTTTTGGTCTGAAAACAAAAGCAGCCGGCCATCGCCGGAACGAAGCCTGCAAAAAAAAACATGAAAGTTCTGTCAGAGTCAACAAGCAGCCCCAGAACAACATGCGGCCGCGTGCCTAGTCAGTCCACACTGGACGAGGATTACAACCCAAACACTGGACCAGCTGGGCCCACAATCTTCAGCAACTGCCTAAATAGACTTGACCTGAATGCAGAGCTGCTGTATGTGAGAGAAGTCCCTCAAAATACATGGAGAGATTGTTTTTTTCTTTCATATATCTTTGGGTTTAGCATAACTACAATATTTGGGCAACATGGTTGCGCAGTGGGTAGCACTGCCACCTCATAGCAAGAAGGTTGTGGTTTCAAATCTGGCCAGGAGCCTTTATTTGTCGAGTTTGCACGTTCTCTCCGTGTTTGCATGGGTTTCCTCCAGACACTCTGGTTTCCTCACAAAGTCCAAAGACATTCAGGGCAGGCTAATTGGAGTCTCTAAATTGCCCGATGGTATATGTGAGAGGGTGAATGGTATATACATCCTGCAATGGATTGGCAAGCTGTCCAGAATGCATTCCTGCCTTTTGCCCTCAGTCAGCTGGGATAGACTCAAGCTCCCCCGAGTCTCTAGTTAGGAAGAAGTGGCATAGATAATGGATTTTCATTCAGAGAAGGGTGTACTTATCTATTTGCAAAGCAGCATTTTACAATGCACAAAATGAAGGCAATCATTCCACCCTCTGGATGCAGTTTGACCTTTTTTTTTTTTTTTTAATTGAACCTTTATTTAACTAGTGAAGTCCCATTGAGATTGAAATGTCTTTTTCAAGGGAGCCCTGGGGGGTTGAGGTGGAGAGGGAGAGGACAAGTTGCACAGCCAATTAGATCAGGGGATGATGAGGTAGCAGGTCGAAAGAGCCAGGTTGGGAATTTAGCCATGGCGCCAGGGGACCCTCTCCTTTTATCCAAGAGTGTCATAGGATGTTTAATGACCGCAAATAGTCAGGACCTCAGTTTAACCTCTCATCCAAAAGATGGTGTCTCCGTCAGGACAGTGTCCCCATCAGTGCACTGGGGCATTGAGGATTATTCCACTCGAGGGAAAATTGCAAGCTACTGGCCCACCAACACTTCTTCCAGCAGCGACTAGGTTTTCCCAGGTGGTCTCCCATCCAAGTACTAACCAAGCCCACACCTGCTAAAGGCCCAGTCACACAGCCGATCACGCACGAATCACTCACAAATCACGCACAGATTGGGTTTGTGCGTGTTTGTGCGTTGAGAAATTGACCAATTTTTCGGGGTGTCGGGGCAAGAAATCTCGGACGAATCACGCATTAATCGCGCATGAACCACGCATGTATCACTTACAATCACTGACATATCGCGCACGTCGACGCATAATAGCAAACACGGTGCAGTATTCCACGAACATTCGACGCACGCCCGACGCATGAATCACCGGCGGAGCACGTCCAAACACGAACGCTTCACGTACATTCCAGGTACAAGCACTTTCGTTCCGCGCATGTCGACGCATGCCCCACGGATGAATCACTGACGGATCACGCACGAAAAACGCACCTTCGGCGTCACTATCGCTTCGGTTCAGCGCATATAAAAAGCGGTGAACGACGGGAGTTCCTCAGTACCTTTCGCCAATCAAGAACACTTCAAGAGATGCCACCCAGGAAAGCTCGCTTGCCCTCAAAGACAAGGGTGCAGAAGAAGAAAGCTGCTGAAGAAGAAGATGTTCTGCAGCAGGAACACCATAACATCTCTTCTTTGAGGGTTCATAGTGATATGGACCCCTTTGCAGCAAGGTCTGGAATGGCGAAAGTGCCCGAAATGGCTGCTTTTATATGCCAAAATACATACGTGAGTTGTCAGTGGTTCGTCAGTGGAACATCAGTGAATCATCAGTTTTTCTGTCAGTCAGTCGTGCGTCGGAAATGCGTCACTCGTCAGTGGATGTGCGTCGTTATGCGTTTTCCGTCAGTGATATGTCAGTTATTCGTCAGTTTTATAATTGATTGTCAGTGGATGTCAGTGGAATGAACGTGATACGTGCGCGTTTCATGCGTGATATGAACGTGGGGCATCAGTGGACGGACGTGGACGTGCGCGGATTCAAACCAGTTCTGACGCATAAGCACTGACGGCCGACGAGTGTCCCGCGCACAGTTACGCATGCTCGACGCATAAACTACGCATGCCGACTCATGAATTACGCACACCAACGCACAGTTGTGCGTCGGAAAATTTTTGAACCGTTCAAAACTCAAAATCACGCACAAACCGCCTTCGACGCACGTCCACTTACAATCACTGACAGTCCACGTTCGTTCCACCTACGAATTACGCATACGACGTACGCTCCGCGCAGAAACGAAAATCTGTGCGTAATTCATGCGTTTTCGCGGTGTGACTGGGCCTTAAGCTTCAGACACACAGCTGGGGCAGATAGAGTAGTGGTATGGCTGCTGAACATAACTCAATGAACCACTGAAAGATGCTTATACCCTGACCCTTCATTTACTGTGGAGATCAGCCAACCATCCACTATCCAACTTGCTTGTTCATGGCCTGGGAAGCTGTAATGTAGTACAGTGAGTAATGCTGCTGCCTGACAATAAGAGGGTCAGATGCTTGGCCCCAGCCGAGGACCTCTCCGTGTGGAGCGAGCATGCTCATTCCATGTTTGCATGAGTGTCATCTGTACTTATGAGTGTGTAAGTGGATGGTGTGCGTGAGATCGCATCGATAGTACAGACTTGCATGATATTTTAACCCCCTCGTGCAGAAAACGAATAATGCCATTTGTTTTTCCTATCATACATGAGCCTATTTATCAGTATTTGTGTGACAGAAGCTCTGAAAAATTATTCCAATGAAGGAAGACATTTGGAAATTCAATTACGAAAATTATTCATGAATTAAATTTCTGAATTTACAGAGCGGCCTCTATATCTACGCCAAAGGGGTTAAAGTGTTGCAAGATCCATTGAAGAATATTCTGCAATCAAACCTGGTCTGGACCGCTGAGGGCCTAGGGCCTACCCCAGCATACAAGGGGTAAGAGGCAGGAACAAACCCCCGGCGTTAGGCTGAAACTTGCTTAGGGAGAGAGAAACGAGCAGCCACAACACCTGAGTGGCTGAACGGTGGGTTAACGGAAGCTGCCAGCAAGTGGAGAGCACTCAAATTACTCAACGCGGCTCTGCTTTAGCCGCATCTTTTCTGCGCGCTGCATTCGCGGGATGAAAAGGCCTTTAATGCGATGCCGTGGCAGGTCTGCTCTCCATCCAGAATGCATTAGAACTCATTGTATCCCTGACCTTTAAATTGCAGAATCCACTCCATTTTTCCACCATCTCATTCAGTCCGCCCTCATACCTGCTGGGCAGAGTGGGGTTATAATGAAATTAAAAACAGTCAGCCAGGTCCATAAATATTTGAACATTCTCAATGTTATTGTTATTTTTGCCGTCTACAGCACCACATTGGAGATGCAACTAAATAATGAATATGAGCTCATCAGAGTGTCAGCATTTATTTTTGGGTTTTTGACCTCCGAAATGTGTGGAGGATTTAGGAATTAAAAATTTATATGTGGTCACCATTTCATTTTATTTCACCATTACCGTCTCCCCCCCGGGCCATTGATTTCTGAGTTATGACTAGTTGTTTGCTATCGCGCCACCTATGGATGAATTTACACCAACTTTGGTAGGCTTGAATCAACTGGCCTGGAGATGATGCATCTACAGCGTTGTGATGATTGGACCTTGCATTTAGGGGTTATGGGTCATTATCACAGTTGAACCCACACCCACAAAATAGAAGGGCTTAATGCAATGAGCACTTTTGACAGAACAACTTTTTTTCAATAGAATGTAAAGATTTTGGTGTAAAGATGCTGTGTGCTTAACTTTATGTGAATGTCATAGTCTTAGGAGAGAGATTTCAAAGGATTTGCAAAAAAAAAAAAAGGCAAAGTGGCAGAAAATCCTCCCTTCCTCACGTGGTTGGGGCTTATTTGGATAAATTTCCTATAGGTAAAAATCCAGGAAGAAAAATTGCTTCAGAAATCTACAGTTTGAAAGTTATACTGTAGATCAAATATCCTAAGTGGTTAATCAATGAAAAATTCCAAAATAACAAAAGGCAGTACTGCAGCATATGGTTGATGCAATTGCCAAATTTTTAGCCCCCACCAAAAGCATGTTTTCAGCCAGATGGATGGATGGACAATCGGACGGAACAATAGCCATACCCTCAGGCAATTTTTTTTTTAAAAAAACCGTTAAATTAAAAATAATTATCAACTCTTAAAGCACAACTTGACTGAGTCTTTACAAATCAATTGTGGTAGTGTGCAGAGCCAAAATGATCCTAATCTACGTGTGTGTGTGTGTGTGTGTGCGTGCGTGTGTGTGTGTGTGTGTGTGCGTGTGTGTGTGTGTGTGTGTGCGCATCTGCGTGTTTGAGTGTATGTGGTCGGGGTGTGTCCAGGGTGAATGGAGAGAGAGAGAGAGAGAAAGAGAGATAATAATATACTTCACCATGCTCCTTTCTTTTCCACTTTGTCTAACGGGAAGCCATTAATGTAGTGCAGAATCATGATCTATGAATATTTACAATTTAACACTTTTGAAGCTTTGCTTAGAGCTGTCAACATAAGGCTGACAGAACATTGTCTTGCACGTGACTTAAAAGTTAACGTAAGGTGGCATCGCAGATACAGGTGGGTCTATATCAGCAAAGGCCCTGAAAGTCAAAGTCAAACATTTTTAGTCAAAGTTTCAGTAGAAGTAGCTCTTGTAATTTATAATAACATTTTTCCTCTGATATTCACATATATGACAGCTTGTATGTCATGTATTATATTACTCTGTTTCATCAGTATCATGTCAAGACAGGTAAATTATTGCCAAATACTGTAATTTTTTAAATTCTGAGGGCTCATTTGACAGAGGCTAACTAATAAGGAGCTGTAGAAAAGCTACAATACAGCTCTCAGGCCTCAGATACGGCAGTAAAAACCTTTAACCAGATGCGCTTGCATTATGCTCATGTTCTGAAGGTGTGGAGTAATGGCGGCTTACTTGTAAACAACATAATCTGCCTGTGATACAGGCAGCAGCGCTAGCTGGTCAGACAGCAGATGCTGCCTGATCTGGAGGAGACTCTACGATCGGACCCAATGGAGAAAAAAAAGGATTAGCGCTAACATAAGAAGATCCAGCTCGTTTTTAAGCCATGCTCCTCTGTAAGAACTTTATTAAGCATTGTAACTCATTGTGACAGACTACTGGTGATGCAGGACTCTGTGTTATTGTTGATTGCACCTCTGTGAGAATGTGAATATGTGCATTTGAGTGTGTGAAATTCTGCTCTGAACTTACACCTAATCGTCAAAAACAGAGAAATGTATGATTGTAAACGTGACTATATTTAGCGAGACGTATTGTTTTTAATGGCTTCATGTCCACAGAAATAACAATAGAATGAAGCTTCATAGCACCAGCAATCGTAGCAATTTATAAATTGTAAAATCGATAAGCCCCTAGCCTTCATCATATAGTATGTTTGTCCGTACATGTGTGTGCGTGTATGTGCATGGGTACATTTGTGGGTGTTAATGTATGCATGATTGACACAGTAAAACAAAATCAAAAGCTACCATGAATATTCAATACTGGCCCTGGAGTAAGTATTGATATTAACTGAAGCTATCAGAAGATATCACACACACATTCAACAAAAGCACTCTGTTACTGAAGTATTCCTTGGAATAAGCACATCGCCGACGGCAACGCTCAACACCTCAACCCCCTCCAAACCTCGCACCTCCACGCCTGTGGTGCAAAGCAGGAGGCAGCGAGGCAGACAGATGTTTCGAAGCACTTGGATGATGAGTAACTCGTCCATTAGATCGCGGGTGTTTGATGTAGAAGGGCGGTGGGGGGATCGAAATATGCCATGTGCATATACCGCCGCAAGATCAGACTGGGGCAGCCATCAAGACCAATTGAGAATGTGGAATGTGGAATGTGGAGGCGCATCGGGAAAGCCGCACGACAGGATCCATTACTGCCCTACGCCGGCATCAATTAAAATTACCCTAAGCTGCTAGGTGATGGACTCAGCAAACAAGCGGTGATGGGGCGGGACATCCAGTTGGACACCTTATATCCATGGCCCAGATTCAGGCCGAGTTTGGCAGAAGTGTTTCATGCTCACCCATTCTGCACAAGAGTGCACTTCATAAAAGTACTGCATTAATTAATGAATTAATTCACGAGAGAATGGTTGATTCCCATGGGTGTTAGAATTTTTCCGAATGCGCTAGACTGCAGCGGTAAATGAATGATATTCGCCGACATTAACAAATGTTTGTAAACTTGTGAAATACCCTCAATTAGTACAAAAAAAATCCTGAATACATGCACAGACTTATGCCTCAAATTAATTATTGATCAAAATGGCAAAATTTCAAAAGTGTTCTTAAGGCGATGAATAAAATATGCTGTGTGCCGAATCGCGTCTCAGCTTGTGAAGAAGCGCAGTGACCAGTACGTTTGATTGTAACCCCTCATTCTTTTGATTTTGGTTTCCCTTTGTTCCCAGTCCCAAGTATACCCTGACACTAATTGCTATCAGTAAACGGGAGGGAGTCTGCAGTGTGATATCCGAGGTACGTGCCTTTCACCTTCAACCCTCGACGATCGGGTAGTCTGTCCAACTGTTTCTCGACCGATCCGGGTCACAGTGCAGCTGAGTCCCACTGAGTCCTCAAAGTCGAGCTCTTCTTCTCCTGAACCCAATGCTGGAAATCTCAAATATTTTGGTCAATAAAGCGAAGGGGCAGATCTCTGGGAGTAGAGGGGGTCTGAACATTGGATAGCTAATTAAAGATGAATTTACGTAAAGCACATCTCTGCTCACATCTCTGCTCGCCCCTTGCCACTGTGGGTAACCCCGCCCCCTCCATACTTTCAGTCTGCCATCTGTGAATCAGATTCTCGAAATTTGCGTCAGTGAAATAAACCTCGCGGCTCCAAGCATAGCCCTAATCTCCTGCGAGCCCAGAATAATCATGCCTAATGCATTTTTTTACTTCTGTATCCGACACATACATTAAGGTTAATCCCTCATAAATCTGCAATTAATATTTTTTTTCTCTTTATTTTCCCAATAACAATGTGAATTTGATTTACTGGAATGATTCTGTGTCCTCTCCCCTTGACCTTGAATTGGCAGATTTGATTCTGGCTCTGGTGTGTAGTTCCGTGCTCTCAGACATGAAGTCCTACCGTGGCTCTAACAGAAAAAGAGCCATGTGGGGACACAGTTTAACCTTTTGAAAATTGGCTTTTAATGCATTCCTCAGTGATTCCTCTTGAGCCGAACTATGTTCAGCGCAGAGGTGATTGTTAGCTCAGCAATACAATGTTCGGCAAAGATCATTATCATCACTAATTTGTAACTTCAGTCGTAAAATTTATAAAAGGGTTGCGTGATGGGAACTGGAGACCATCATTAATATTTTCCCATTTCAATTTCTCTTTCGGGAAATTGTCTGTGGGTGGCATGTAATCCCAAAATTTCTGTCAGCCATAGATAATCCTATTTGGGAGATGTGTATTAGATGCCTTGTACAATAAGCTTTTGCTTCATATAGCTCACAAATACATGCTATCAAAAGAGCAACAAGTGAACGTTGATGGACTCTATTGACCTTCTGGCCGTGATGTCATACCAGCCTATCTTCCAAGGCCCTCCTCCCACATATATTTTCGCTGCCATTTCAACTGGCCTTCATTTTGAGCTGAACTACAGAGCTTTAATGTTTTGGGACGACATCTCTCATGGTTTTGACCCCATCACAGTGACAAAATGTATCCACAATAAGACGGACAAACGCGTAAATGCCTGGCAGTGTACTGAAAACTGCTTCTAGGGTATTCCCGCGACAGCAAATGTCTCCGGGACCACATTTTGCATGATTAAAAACACGCAAGCACAAGCGCAGAAACAAGCACATGGACACATGCGTGCACACACACACAAACCGACACACGGACGCATGTGCACACACACGCACACACACACACGCGCTCGCGCGCACGCACACACACACACACTTGCACAAATGCACAAGGTAAAAACATCACCAGGTGATGCTGTCGCTGCTGGTAACAAGCAGAGCACACAGTAAAATGTGGCCTTCAAAATGTGTAAATATCTCCTCAAAATTACAGTATACATTTTTTCATGTTCTTGGAAATCTAGGAGGTCGCATTCACCTTTTTTTATATAATCACTACCGCAGAGCACTCAGAATAAGCGTTTTGAGGAAGGCATTGCCTTTATTGTTGGGCAGAGCCAAGATTTCAGCATTCCAGGAAAATGTTTTAATCAAAATCTGATAGAACAGCACTGTTTGAAGGTCACACAGCAGTACATTTATTAACATGATGAGTACAAGAGCAAGGTCAGCCATGAAATTCCAATAAAAATGAAATGAAAGGTCAGGGTGTTTTTGGTGCATGTAATGTGTTCATGGAAAATATTAATCCTCATTGTAGCCATTCTGACAATTTTAAAGATTTCGAGCAGTGGTTCCCAAACTCAGTTTAATGGCCTCACTGCATCCGCTCATTTTTGTTCCAGCTACAACTGCAATCCATGAATTCTGATGAATTGCGAATTTTTCTCAAGTATGCCAGACATGATTAAAGGGATTAGTCACCCTTTTGAGCCACATATTAGACATAGCTATGCATACCCCGAAGAGCTCCATATTCAAATTGAGGCATGTCGCAAATTAATACTTCAATAAAAATTATGACTCTTTAAATGGAAGTGTCAATTGGCATATAATTGCAGAAATTCTGGACTCACAGTCACTGAAACTAATTGTTTATTGAGTACTGGAGAATTCAAAGCACATGATGATAAGTTATGCCTGTTTGGTGTTATTTCTGTGTTTAAAAAAGAAAAAAAAAATATTCTAATAAGCAGCTTAGTTTATCTCAGCAACCATACCACAATTTGATCTGCTTCAGCCGTGTGGCTGGAGCTAAGCAGGTGTGGGCTTGGTTAGTACTTGGATGATAGACCACTGAGGAAAACCAGGTTGCTGCTGGAAGAGGTGTTGGTGGACCAGTAGGTGGCGATCTTCCCTCTGGCTGGATAATCCCTAATGCCCCAGTGCAGTGACGGGGACACTGTACTGAAGGAGCAGCCGTCTTTCGGATGAGACGTTAAACCGAGGTCCTGATTTACAGTGGTCATTAAAGATCCTATGACACTCTTCGATAAGAGTAGGGGGTTCCTCAGTGTCATGGCTAAATTCCCAACTTGGCTTTTTCGATCTGCCACCTAATCATCCCCTGATCTAATTGGCTGTGCTATTCCTCTGTCCCTCCCCACCTCTTCCCCCAGGGCTCCCTTGAAAAAGAGATTTCAATCTCACTGGGACTTCCCTGGTTAAATAAGGGTTTAAAAAAAAATATGGGTCAATCCAAGAAATGATGTTTGGGCCTATTTTAGGATTGTTTTGACTTCAGAGAACTATAGAAAAAAAGATAATGCACCATTCTTCCTGTTTCTTGTCTCATTTGAAAGAAAACATCCAGGGCTTCAAATGAAGGGCAAATTTGTATATGTTGGCCCATAATTTTGCGAGTTACTTTTAACCAAAGTTAAAAAATTGCCCAAAATTGCTATTTTTGGGCCATTTTCACCTCATTCCAAGCCATGTATTGTCAAGCCAATTAGTGCTAGACCACCATAAACTTATTTCTTCCTTAGTGGGGGGTCATATCTAACATTTCCGTGTGGTTTAGCCATTTCATGACCTAAATTTTTTTCCTATATCTTTTAATTGGAATTTCAACTTGTTGAAATGTGAATTAATGGAACATTTAGACCATGAACCATCATACTAAATAGGTAGTCCCACTGTTCATATTTCATCCTGCCAAGAGGGTCCTTATAAGGGTTATGTTCATAGAAATATTTTTTACATGCATTGACCTGAGCCTCTGCCAGCTTGAAAAAACTATTTTTCAACACTGGCCTCATCACTCATGTTTCACTGAAACATTTACCCATATATAGAGCAAACTACTGCTAATTTCATTACTTTCTACCATCCAATCAAAGTTATCGGGTATGTGTAGCAACCAGAAATGTAAAATAATAAAGAAAATTAATTCAGGCTCTATGGGGCGTTGCTCGGTGAATGAAATGCGAGTGATCATCCGGCGCCAAAAATGTTGCGAGAAGAGGAAAGCAACTTCCAGTTAAGTGGCGAAAGTAAACTACTTCCGGGGTCCTTCGTAAACAACTCAGAGGATCTCAATATTCGATTAAGGCAAGTTTACGGCAGATTTTACTGCAAAATACAAGAGAAATTCTTCAGAAAGGTAAAGAATTTGGATGAAATTCTAACAAAATATTGTTGAAGGGGTGTCTGGGTGGATGCAGATGTCTCAATTTGTACCGGAACAATGTAGTTTGGGTTCAATGGGCTAAAACAGGCGAGTGAAATTTTCAAGCCAGTACAGCCATTGGTTTGCGGGTATGGAGCCATTTACCGTGCCTGGTGGGGGTTTGGGGAAAAGTGATATGTGAGTGACCAGCCAGCAACTTTGCTGAAAATGGCCTCTGTGGCTTGAATTCCTGTATGTTTCGCTGTAAATCAGTGTTAATTCTGTAGAATGAGGTGCCCCACGTGTGTTACTACCTTTTTAGGCTATGTTTGGGCATTTTGAGTCGACCCCCCCACCCTAAAGAAGGGCGGAATGGCAAAATTTTGTCAGAATTTTCACTTTTTGGCCGCCCAAATGGCCTAATTTCGCTAGATTACATGCTTTTTCCATGTTATATTTCTTACCACACCTACTCTTGATCATTTTAGCATGTTCAACTTATCCTGGGTAGTATAATATTGCCACAGTGCAGGCCTGAATGTATTTAGCTACAGCACGTCACTCATGTTTCAAGTACTATGATTATGGCCGCCGCACACCTCTATATGCACAGCCCGAGAATTTTCACTTGTTAGTATTTTAGATGGGCCTCTTCTCTAATATCCTGACCAGGAGTTATGAACATTGTGCAATACCTTCACTGCTTTTAGGTACATTTTCCCATCGTCATTCGCGTTTCAATTTCAATTTTTTCATCAGAAAGGGCACCTCCACCCCATCCAGCCAATTCATATTTCACCAGATGATGGCCCTGTGGTACCCCTAACTTACACAACAGCCAATATGTACAAAATAGATACTGCATACTTTTTTCTGATCAAAAATTTCTGGGGGCTGTATTTTGGGTTTTGACTGGATATTTGGTCACTATCAGTCGCGGCTCCTGAACTGCCAACAGCAGAGGCTCAAACAATCCCTTAAAAAGAATGATTGGTCATGACTTGTTTTCAATCAGTCATTTAAATTACCATTACAGAAACTCTGAAAACTCTCAACATTATCAGGTGTGGCCAGTTTTCATTTATAATGCATACCTGTCAACTCTCAAGCTTTCAGTGTTAGTTTAAGTGGCATATTTTCGTTCCTCTGCTGTAGTCAGCAATTATTCAATCAACGAGTATGTAGATTCTGGTGCGGAACTGAAGTCCTCGGGCACGGAGGAGTTGGAAGCTATGGAATTTCATGAAGACATTTAAAATTATCTTATTTCATTTAAACAATCGCGAAACACATGCATTACTTCCAACCACTGAGTAAAGAAAAGCGTGTGAAATGTAAATGAAAACTGACCACACTAGTTGATGTTAACAGCTGGCCCGCGCGGGGTCGCTGTCGTCATGAAAAAGAGTTAAATTTTATTTTATGGTAGGGTATGGTAGAAACCCTAGATGGGCCAGATTAGTGTACTTATACACTTAATTTGATAGTGGAACATGTTTCTTGTATGTAGGAGTGATATGGATACAATCCAATGATGTATAGTGGTGCTGAGTTGGACTTCAGAAAATGTTGTCAGCTGTGAAACGCGAGTGATGAACGAGAGGTTTTCCGAGGGTCAATGCAAGGCTTTTTTGGATGGCAAAGGGAAACTGTTTTGTATAATAGACACAATGTAGGCAAAGTACAGTGATTTTGAAGAGTACAGGATGAGTTTTGAGGAAATGAGGGTAAAGTTAAGAATGCGAGTACATTTTTTCCAACTTTTAGCTTTTTCCACTATATATTCGATGAACCATAATTCAATAAATTTTCAACTCTGTTTTTTGATTTTTTTATACACTTAAAAAAACATATTGTAGTAGTTTGTAAACAAAATTTGGTGTAGATATGACAATTATTAATGGTACTTTTGATGTTGCATTTAATTTCATCACTCATGTTTCATGCGTTTCGGAAGGTTCTATAGTGCGTGCGATAAAAACTGACCCGAGAGCAGTTGGGGACTTGAATGAACCATTCCATAAAGCCAAGATATAGGGCTATCAATAAAATAAAGTGTTATTAAGTAATACTGAGTTCGTTATTTTCATCCCCCTCAGCATCATTTCTTGGATTGACCCATATATTATATATATATAAATGCAGCTGCTGTGTTGAAACCTGTGGCACATCAGGCTCATTTTAAATTCCGAAGGAGATCCCAATTTTCCCAGCATTCTCAAATAATGCCACATTGAGCTTTGGGGAAATGTGTATAAAATGATGAACCAGAAAAGTTGGAGTCCTGGGTTTGAATATTTCTCTCAGTATAAGTGTGATATAGCGTCTGTGAGGTGCTGTTACCGGTAGATACAGAATATGTCTGTTACCTACTTAAGGGAAAACTTCATTGAAAAGTTAGGAGTTTAAGGGGTTCTAGGATAGTACTTATGGTTGAAACTAAAAACAGCATATAGAGAGGGTTGGCATACACCGAGTTTTGGAACCTCTGACTTCTAAGGGTAGCTATTAGCTAGGGTGCGCTTGTTCATTGTTTGTTGTTGTTTTTTTTTTTTCTTTAAGCAGGCTTGCTGTCAGCTTGCTCACTAACAAGTATGCATTACAAGTCATTGGACAGTGGCACAGTTTTTTGGTTCTGTTGGCCAAGTCGCATCACATAGCCCAAGTGTGTTTTTTAATATACACTAAAGAACCACTCCTATTGGTAAAACATGGAAGAGGTTGCAATTATCCTTTTGCCGATCATGTTTGATTGGAAAAAACTATTCAGCTGGCGTAAAAGTCTTGTTGCTGATATATTCTACTTATTTAATTTGAATGATTTTTTACATACAAACATTATATGAATATAATACATAGAATAGAAGAATAGAATATCTTTATTGCCATTATAACAAGGACAACAAAAAGCACCATCCAAACCATGCATCAATTATATGCAGAAGCTACTGTAAAAAACTATGTACATACATATTGCATTATACATTTACAGAATTTTGCACTGACTCCCAAAATGTAGATATCTCCACTATACAATGTAAAAAACAGTAATGAAGTTAGGAATAGAACAAAATGGCTGTTAAATGCCTGAACAGATCATTTTAATATGCGACATACAGATGGTCAGTTTGATTTGATCTTCCACCAGCTGTTTAATTTGCAGATCTGTAGGAACCATATTTCTTAGTATTGCTGTTTAAACTGATTATTACCCCTTTTTTCACATTTATAAACATATTGTAGATAAGTATTTTTTTCTTCCTAATGTCCCAAATGTAAATATCCTTCTGATCCCCTTCATATTGTTGCATTTCTTGAACAGTCTTTTTCTACCTTGCAACAGTAACTACAAAATGGCCAAACACCTCCACAATGCTCCTTGCTGACAAAGAATGTTCACGGCGGTAAACAGCAGCTACATATTACCTCTTCCATTATCACATGGCATCAATTGCAAAATGGTGTAATGGCGTAAAAATGCGGCATAGCTCGCTGAGCTAGTTTAAAAAGACCACTTGAAAAATGCCCTCATTCTCATAAACACTCCCATGCCATTTTGCCACTGCTCTGCTCCTCTACAAGGTGGGCTATTTAAGATGTTATCCTACTCTGCCTCCATTAGAAAACATGCATCTGCCTGCTGCTACGCTGCATTACTCTTTGCTGGTAAAATTGCCCTGCTGCTGCACACCAATAGGCTCTGAATATTTCCTGCGAGGGGAGAGAGAGATCTCTTTTAGCTCCCTGCTCCCTTCGCCTCAAGCTCAGTAGGCTACAGGGTATATCATTGTATTTATTTGTAAATATTATGATAAACTATTTGCTGTTTGAGTGAATGAATTAATGCATGAACGTTACATTTGCATAGCCTCTCTTGGACTCAAAATGCTTTATAGCGGTAAGGGTGAATCCCACTTCAAGCTGGTCGATGCACAGCAGCTATTTTGCACCAGAATACCGATGGAGAGAAAGTGGGAAATTTTAACTGCCGGTTAAATCAGGGCGTGATTCGATGGTGGATTGAAAAGGCCAGGTTGGCTATTTGGCCAGCCGCGAGGGAACCCCTAGCCTGCAAGCAGGCTCTCTTGTTTGCGATGGGGGAGAGGGAGTGAATAGAGAGCCTGCACGAAAGCCAGGGTTTTGTGAGTGCCCCGCGTTCGTCCACGAACGCAGCATTCTGACTGGTGGAATTTGACAGCTCCGAAATTCAAATTTGACAGTTGAACACTTGCAGGGCTGGCATTAGACCTAAAAATTTGGGGGCAATTATTGACTAAAATTAGTCCTGGCTAATTCTAGATGGTTTCCCTTTATTAACAAATTCTCCCGTTCAAGTGGTAATTGAAGACACGGCATCTCTCCCCCATGTGATCTAAATATGACAAAATAATGGGCTACATTCAGTACAGAAAAATAATTTAATTAGGGCCTATAATAAGGTATATGTACTGGCACTATTTCAGAACTCTTCAGCGAATGAAGGTAATTCTGGTGACAAGTACGTGGTTTCGTCTATTTATATTTTCAAATTGGACAGCTATCTATTTTTTACAGCAAGTTGCGTGACCATGCTGAAAAAACAGGAGTAAGTACTTGTCGCTGAAATTACCTGCATTCCCCAAAGAGTTCTGAAATGCCGCTCTCGCTGGAAAAAAAAAAAAATTACCATTGCTGAGTGCCAATGCATAGACCTAATTAGTCGAACCACGCTGACAGCTTGTTAGGGGCGGGATTCAAAAACCCCTGGCTTTCGTGAAGGCATCGCAAACAAGAGAGCCTGCTCGCAGGTTAGTTAGTTAGTTAGTCTTTTTGACGAGTTTCATGGAATCCTTAATGACCACAGGGAGTCTCGGTTTTGAAACATCTCATCCAAAGGACAACCTCTTGTAACACTTTACAATAAGAGTACATTAGTTAATGCCGTAATTAGCATGAACTACCAATCAATTAACAGTAAACTAATGCATCAGAGAGCCAAATAAGCATTAGGTAACCTTAACTTACCATTTACTAATGCTCTTTGACATCCTTACTATGAAGTCGAAAACATCCCCTAAGTACCCCTTAAGTAACGTCTCAAACTATCAAACTATTCAATAATGTATAGATTAATACCTTAGTTAACAGGAACAACATTAATAAATGATTAGTAGACCCCTTATTATTCTGTTAGTTAACTGATAGTTACTTATGCTCTTACTGCATTAGCTAATGTTTATTAATGTACCCTTATTTTAGTGTTACCCAGCCTCTACTACAACAGAGTCTCCCCATGACTGACGGGTTCATTTTACCAGAGGGAAGAATGGTCTTTACTGGGCCATCACTTCCAGTAGCAAGTAAAGTGATCCACAGACAACAGTCTCATCCGAGACCCAACCAAGCTCACACCTGTTTAGCTTCGGCCATTTGGTCCGAGCAGGACAAATGGAAATATGGCAGCAAGTGAGCTGAGTGACTGAACTCCTTTGATATGAACAAATTAATTTGAAATTTTTTCAAGATCATTTCATTTTGGCTTCTAATAAACATAAAATGTGCGTCTTCAACTTTATAAACAATCAACGCACTGAAGGTCTGTTACTTAGCAACTTCTTTGCTTCATTTCGGGAGAAATGGAGGTCCACTATGAACTTTACTGATTCAATTACCTCTTGGCGAAGTTAATTTTAATCAAGCTGAATTATATAGCATTCATTTATGGTTAATTAAAGTGTGAAATACTGATGTGTTATTTCATGACTGTTATCTAGTAAAATATCACATTTAAAACTGTATTAACCCTTAGAGTGCTAAGGGTTAATTTGCAATTGATTACCAATCATGCAGCAACTTGTTTAAAAGTAAAAAGTAAAAGCTCCCCTGCAGCAGTGCTTTTAAACAAGTCAGCACATGATAGGTTTTCAACAGCTTTGAATTTGATATCTTACATCATTGAGCAACACTATTTGTATTTAGTGCTCTAAGGGCCGGATTTACTAAGAGCTTTAGCACATGCAAAATCTTTTCGCCCATGCAAAACCAATAATATTGCCATGATTAGCCCGGGTACTTGCCTTGCACCAATCAGTGGCAAGGTTTCTGGTTTTGGTAAATCAGGCCCTAAGGAATAATTCTTTGATTCTCTTGAAAATCAGGTCTTCATTTATTGCTTTCTTAACATGCTTCTGGAAAATTCTATGACAATTTCTTCACAATGCTGTTTTCCATCATTGCCTCTGTATCACATTAAGCTGCTGTACTTGTAAGTATTGCTAGGCTGCTTTTGCTGTAAGCTGAATGCGGTTGGAGCCCTCAAGTTTGTCAGTCATTGTGCTGTATTGTAGCAGCAGTGCTCAGTTCAAAGGGGTTAGTGACTTTACCATGTCTCGCTCTTTTAACTGCTAAGCTCTTTTGCTAATATTAAACAGCTTAATGGCTGCCATTTCTATGTCTTGTATCTAGGCCTTGAAGGGAGTGTGAGACAATCACTGGAAGTTGAGTTATATTTCAGATTTTAGCGTGGTGTTGACCCTCCAACGACCTTCTGCACTGCAGTCTGCTATCTCAGTCTTCATAGTTTTGATAATATTGATGTCTGTAGGAGCAGTAAAACACGACCTTTCACTCTTTAACATTTCAGACTTCTATATCAGCTTAACTTTTATTTATATTTGGGTTTGAGATTTGTGTCTTGACTCTTGCCATCATCCTTCAACTTAATTTTGCACAACGTATTTTACAATTCTTAATTGTTGCACTACCACCACACAGCAAGAAGGGGGTGGGTGCAGATCTGGCTTAGGGCCTTTCTGTGTGGAGTTTGCATGTTTTTCCCGTGTCCGCGCGGTTTTTCTTTCAGATTCTCCGGTTTCCTCCCACAGTATGTATGTCAGGCTAATTCTAGCAATTGTCAATACAAAAAAAAAAAAAAATGTCCCTATGTCGCAGTCATGGCGCATTTCCGATGCCTTGTGAGATAGTTCGGTGGCCGAATCGCTAGGCATTGCCGTCAGCAATCACAGTTGATGTAGATCAGTGCTTCTCGAACCTTTCCTTTTGGGATTCGCCCGCTAGTACTGATGATTTAGTGATTCGCTCATTATCAAGCATCTTCATGGGTAATGAGCTGATCGTTTACTCACCTGTGCTGGAGCAGGCAGAGCTCTAAACCATGCAGGAGAAGTGGCTGTCCAGGGGAGTTTTGAAAAGCACTGAAGTAGACGATAAGATTGCTATCGGTCTATAAATTAAGAGCATGCATTAGACCTAGGCTCTAGCAGGAAGTGTGGTAGTATTGGAAGTGTAAGAAATTTTGGCGAAAAAGCAAGATCCAGCAATTTTTTGTGTATTGACGATTGCTTGAATCGGGTACTCTAAATTGCCCATAGGAGTGTGTGTTAGAGTCAATGGTGTGTGCGCCCTGCGATGGATTGGCGAGCTGTCTAGGGTGGGTCACTGTCTTTTGCCCACAGTCTGCTGGGATAGGCTCCAGCTGCCACCCGACCCTAATGAGGAAGAAGCGGTATAGATAACGAATGAATTTAGTGTTTTATAAAGTTTCATAATCTTTTACCTCAGCGTACCTCCAACTATAAACATAATTCAAACTTAGTGTCTTTGCTTGTCTCACTGTTCTGAGTGACTTTTTCTTCTTGGCCCATGTCAATGCCTTAAGGCATTCATTTTTGAATTACTCCAGAATTTCACTGTTCTGCCCCTTTATCGATGTTATCCAACAGGGTCAGATATGTTTTATGGAGGTTTCACTGCCTTACACTGCAAAATGTGTCTGTCTTAACAAGATTTACATCTTTTGAGAGAATTTACCTCTTATTATTTCCTCACTCATGTATAAAGTGCTAGGTTATCTTGCACCTGACAATGAAGTTTTCTTATCCCACAGGCAAATCTGGAAATAAGTCAAAATTATCTCACCTCATTGGCAGAATTTCTGACTTACTGAGGAAAAAAAGATAATAGAAATTAGTGTTTTATGTCAAAAGAAAAGATTAAAACGTTGGCAAAGATTGACTTATTTTTTTGCATTCTGTTTGCTCACACTCGCTGTGTGATGCGAGTCTTCACCTCAAAATTACCTCAAAGTTTCCTTAATTATTTTGGGCCTCATATAACAAATTTATATCAATTTAAAAAAAAACATACATTATCTAACCTGCAAAATTAATTATAACTGGCCCAGACCATGTTTCATGCTTAAAAACACATATGAAAACCCAGCTTCTCATTTGTAGCTCGAGAGGTATATCACAGAGAAATCATAAGCATTGTCTTTATTCTTGCCTACTCCTTTCGAAACATTGCCGTTGTTTCACGTCTGTTTTATTGCCATGAGTTATGCATGTCGCATCAATTTTCGATTCTCATTCTTGTACTCCCTCTTACCAACGGTATTTGACCGAGGTTCCATTGGAATCGACGACTATTCTTGGAAGCACCACCCTATTTTTTTTTATCCTTCCACATGTTGGACACAGTTGAGCAATCCCACTTAGATTTTCTTGTGGAAGTGCTGCCTTTTTAGAGCTGTAAATAAAATCTTCCACAGTCACTCTAGTACCATTTCTACTTATGAAAAATGTTCTGTTGCAGTATTCATTCTGTATTAGTGGTGTCAGCACGCCCAACATTTTACTGTAAACATCAACTCTTTAATTAACACCAAATAGCTTTAATTGCTTAATCTGCAGCTTCATCAGGGTACATCTCTATTTTTTCTCCATTAGCTATGTGTCCATTACAATGTTTTTCACACATTTTTGTGAAAAAAAGAGCTTTATTTGTTTAGCTTACTTTCTCTAATCAGATTTTCAGTGAGATTCTGTTTTCAAGTGACCAGTAATTCTACCCATCAATGTGTGCAGCGGATCGCACATTGCTTTGATGGCTTGAATTATTCTTACAGACATGTCATCTCACTGAGCTGGGGCTTGCTGCAAACACAGTCATCCTGGCTGGATGCGTACATTTAAGCTTGAATGGGAATTTGAAAAATAAAATTTAAACAGATAAATAAATAAATAGATAGAACATCTTGTTTTGTGCCATGATGAATGTTCTCATAACTTCATTTATCTGAGTAACAGAACAGAATAAGCTGCAGTTTATTTTATCCAACATCATCAGCTGTGCATGTTGGTCGACCGCGGGAAAGTTTTATCCGACTTGCCCTGTTTTGAGAATTAAAACATTTTCGAACAGATTTTCTAAAAAGCAGAGGTTTATAGCCCAGTAACATGCTACGAGCAAATGTCTCAGCCTCTTCAAAAGTGAATCTATTGGTTTGTTTACTTCCTTGCTTTGCAGTCAGAATCCTGTGAAAATAGACATTTTTGTTTTAATTATATATTTTTGCAACGCTTTGTTTAAACATAACAGGAAAAAGGAGAAAAAAACAGGGCCGTGATGGCTTTTCAGAACCTTCTGCTGTTTATATGGTGTACTTCGTGCCTATAAACAGCCCGGCTGATGGACTGTTTTTTTTTTTTAGAATCTCTCTAATCAGCGCACGGACCGTGATGTTCACATTTGCTAAATGACAAGGGAGGGCAGACGAAAAATAATATCGATTTATGTCTGGGATTGAGAAAGAGTAAGAGGATA
The DNA here is from genome assembly GCA_029721435.1 of Gymnothorax reevesii. Classification (NCBI taxonomy): domain Eukaryota; kingdom Metazoa; phylum Chordata; class Actinopteri; order Anguilliformes; family Muraenidae; genus Gymnothorax; species Gymnothorax reevesii. Next base: position 21,879,326 of record CM056589.1, read on the forward strand.
TGGCACTGGTGCTGGTGAAGTCCATCAAAGGAGGGGGTGGGGGAGGGGGTGAGAAAATTATTGCCGCTTTCTATCTACGTTCCTGTGCGATTTCCATAGTTACTATGGAGGTCAGGTGATCAGAGTACACATTCTTGATTTCCATTATTTTCCTTTTGTTGGCAAACAAAAATACTTTTTTTCCTCTCTGCAGAGCCAACTCAACAAAGCACCACAGAAGAAGAAGAGGAAGAGGAAGGGTGATTATGGCCTGTAATTCTGCCGCATTCAAAGCTTGGAGTCTGAAATCATTTCCTTTCCTCTGCTCGGCTGATCTCACACAATGTAGGAAAATATGTTCTAATTTCTCCTTTCACTGCTTTCAAATTGCACTATATTCATCTTGGAAGAGTTTGCTTAAATTCAGGGCTTAGATAATGGCGGTAATTCAAAAGATTGTGAGCTCCAGCTCAAAGTGTCGAGCACGGTTCCAGTTAATCCCTCAGTTGGATTTTAAGTGGGGGAGGGGAATAATTCTCCACACCGTTCTCATCTCGGAAGAGCATTTGACTGTTAACCAAAAGAGTGGACTGAACTCTGTTCAAACAGCAATGTAAGAAAAATGGACGCTTTTTGTCATGAATCGCTCGAAACGACAAAAACAGCAATAATAAATTAAACCTTAGCATAACATTGCTCAACTTTATGTGAGTCCAGGCAATGAATTTCACCCAAGCCCCTAAGTATGTTGCAAATATGAGGCTGTTGACATTACATTATTCACTAACCTGGCTTTAAGATGTATGTATATGGGTTCGCGTACATAAATCAGATGCCTACAAAATCATTCTGATGGACACTAAATAGTAAAACCCAGAAACCACTATCTCCATAAGACGTAGAATGCATGAAAGGAAGTCGGACGCAAGTCCGACAGTGGAAACAGTAGAAGTCTGTTTGCAAAGTCTGCAGTGCTTTCACACCCCTAATGCATAGTGAATGATAGGGTTTATTACGCTAGCGCTCCTGTTAAACAGATACACAGATTCAAAAAAAGAAGAAGAAAAAAAAACAGGAAGTTCTGAACAGGAAGTGGAGGTCCCCCTCCACCTGAGGGTCTGTACAGCTTTATCCAAACTCCAGATGTGAATGCAAGAGCAACAGGAAATGGAGAATGACACAGGTATTTGAAGAAGACTCACTGCCAGTATCTAACTCGCATTGGGAGATTACTACTCCCTAAAACTGCCGAATGAATTCATGAAGAGCTTTTTTTTTTTTTTTTTGCATGTGTGCATGCATGCATGTGTGCGTTTGTCTGTCTGTCTCTCTGTGTGCATTTGTGTGTCTGCGTGTGTGTCCGCGTATGATTTGTTATACCGGGATTAACAAACACGCCTGCTGCTAGGTATTAGGGTGCCTGGCATTCTGCCCGTATAAGAATCCTTCAGTGTGCAATAAGTCTGATCCCAGTTCCCAAACATGACACTTTTTGCACTGTTTTTCCATTTTAGAGTTATACCATTATTGCGTTCCCCTGTCTGAATAAAGCAATATGTAGTGTTTCTATTTGTGCTTGCCTGTGTGGGTGCATGCATCTGTCCATATGTGTGTGTGTGTGTGTGTGTGTGTGTGTGTGTGTGTGCTATCGTCAGTGCACGCCTGTTACCTACCAGACCAAAGCTGAAGCTTCAGAATATAATTTAAAAACCAGACTCGACATCAGCCAAGGGCACGGTCAGTAATTTCTGCGTTTCTCTGATGACACCCCGATTTTGTCCCTTTTAAAAGATGGCTCTCAACTGAACCTCTGGCAGGGAAGCCAATAGTCATTCAGTGTGGCTTGTAATGTGCACAGAGCATTATACACCACTTCCATCTGCCGTAGTGTAACAGCCCCTAGGCCCCCAGTGTCGCCAACAGATAAATGAACCCTAAAGTATCAGCAAAAAGAAAAGACATGGAACAACATGGATTCTTTCACCAAATCTTTGGATTGTGTTTCATCAATCACTTACCGTATATCAATGTCATACTCTGTTATCAGTTCTCTGGTTGTAAACAATGAAAAGTCCATTGTCTTCTTTCTTACAGAAACATATGACCAGATTAAAATCTTTTTCGATTCAACTTTGTCATTTACAAAATAAAAGACAACATTGAGCTTATAATATGTATTATTCACCTTGAAACCGTATTAAAACCACTACACATATGAAGTGGATGCCAGGTTTCTTTCGTAAGAAAAGCAAGACTTCAGTGGTAAATTTACCCTCATGATCACTGTGGAAGCTGTTTGATGAGATCAAAATCTATTGCTTCGTGTTCTGAAGGGAATAAACTTGGCCTTCAAGACCAAGGTCACAACCTGGAGATTTGTACAGACAGTTAAACAATTGCGAACCATATTTTGACACCATCTGACTCGTTCACATGGGCAGCCACACACATCAAAAATATAAAATATCTACAGGTTAGCAAAGATGATTAGCTCCAGAAACTTGACAGAGAGATTTGTAGCCTCCAAAACAGAGCTACAAGGGCAAATCACTGTTTTGTTCCTGTTGGTGCTCCACAGTTGCAAGCCAGCAGGGTGCTGGGGATGCCAGGGTTCATCGTTAATGATGCAGCTGGGTTGACTGTGATGTCTACGGTTTTAGAGGATGATTGTAGTTCTTTGAGAGCATTGAAGGTGTCAGATATGATCTCTGGACAGTACATTGCGTGCGTTTGTGATAAGCAGTGGTGAATTGGGAACATCTGTTATACCTCTGAAGTAGAGAGGGATGTTCAAGTTGTCTTCATGCAACCACATGCCACAGCAATAAAATTTGGCGAGTCAATAAAAGAGGATGCTCAGAGCCGAAAGAGACACATGAAGCCACAGCAAACTTAATCGTAGCCATGCTTTGAGCTGAATAGGTGATGTCCGAAGTGACTGAAAATGACGTGATATGCCAGTATTAAAAATCATTTTTGTAACAGATTGGGAAAATCATTTTTGGGAAAATCAAATCTCAAATCATTTCTCCCGAACTCTATGCTACTTGGATTAAGCCATCTTGCAATATATATTTTTTTAATTTAAAAGATGTCATACCTGTTCAATAAAGGTATGAAAGCTCAGAAATACCTTTTTTTTTCAATTTTTGTGACCAAATCTTTCATTTTAAAAAGTATTCTGTTTAATTTTGTGTAATTGTGACATACAGCTACCTATAGTTCAGAAAATATCATTAGTTGACATCACTAATTGTTTTGTCAATGTGTGCTCTAAGACGGGACTTTTTTTTTTTTTTCATATTTTAACTCATCCATACTCAGACATTTAAATCAACTTGTCCGATATTCCAGATTCTGAATCAACGGTATGAGAAATGACAATGAAAACGTCAGACTTTCATTTTAAACAGTTCCTGAGATGGTGTCATTCAAACGTGCTCCCATAAAATGCAGCTAAAACACAGTTAAAGAGCCTTTCCAGTGAAAATCCTACTTTATCCGCTGAACATTGATATCTGGATATCTTGATATCTTTGCAAAAATGTAAAAAAAAAATTTCTGCAATAACAGTCATAATAATAATACATTTACTGCAAAGATGATACATTTATTCTCAAAAAGGTAGATTGAAACTTTTCCCAGCAAGCTGCATCCTGAACTGCTGACATTTTTGCATACTGCAGGCATCACTATATTTCAAAAGCAAATAAATAAACAACATTTACGCCTTTTAGGTTTGAAAGGAAAAAGTGCCAGAAGCCATTGTTCTTTTTTTTTTTTTCGTTTTAGGTGGTGGGGTTATTGGATTGATCTGTGAAATAATCACAGGCATGACTGTCGGCCTCCAAAATTTGCCCAAGAGCCCATTGATGACTCACCCAGGAGGTCATAAAAGAACGCGGACTAACAGCCAAGGAACTGCAGGCTCCAGTTGTCTCAGTTAAGGTCAGCGTTCATGATTCCACCATGAGTGAGCGACTGGGCAAAAACAGCATCCAGGGAAGAGCGGTAAGCCAAAATTTTACAGTATACAACAGTTTCCCTGATTATTTTGAGCTTCTACCAATTTGGCAATGGCCCTCTCCTGTTTGAGCTTGACACTGTTTGACCCTTACACATTTCGAGGTCCACACATTGTTTGTTGAGACCGCTGTAGAACAATTGAATGAGATGCAAACAGCTATAACCTAGAACCCATCAAAAACAGTCGGGAGCAATTAGAAGCCAGCTTCAAACCCAGTCAAACTGCCCAACATCAGTGTCTGAACCCTCTCATGCTTTTCTGCCAAGAATGGAAGCAATTTTCTACAGCAGTGTTCTATCCTCAGCATACAAGAAGAAGCTATTGTGGTATTGCTGGGGGGGGGCATGAACCTGGAATTAGGTGTTAGATGAGCAGGTATCGATATAGTGCCCATACAGTGCGCTCTCATCTAAGTTTGACTATCCAGACTATCCTACCCTCGATGAAAAGGCACGAGGCTACATCTCCACTCGCGACTCCACAGGGAGAAAGGCAATCTGACAAGCCAAACTGCTGTAGCTCTCGCTGACCGCATACTGAGTTGTGGATGCATTGCAGATAGAGACTGATTTTCTCAATTTGACTCTGACAGTACCAGCAGCGGTTCTCGAGAACTGCTCCGCGGCTGACCTTTTCACCATGTATACTTGCACATCCGGGACTGACAGTTAAGTGAACGCGAGATGGTTCACATTAACAAGACAGTTCAGTCCAGTCAGAAGTGTGATGTCAAGCCCTTTTAACATTTAATCAGAAGCAGGAAGAATAATTGTCGATATCAACAACTGCTTTTTGACTGGTGTGAACTCCAAGCCAACATATCCATTTTGTGGCATTGACTAGTGGCGATTCTAATGAAAATATCCACAACTCAGTTCTAGTCTTACCACTTACCACTTACCACATACTTACCACTAGTCTCACTAATCAATTCCTGAAATCAAAAATTACTGTCTTATTTGCAGAAATGTTCATTTTAGATATCTGTGACATAATTACAAATAGTCTACTTTTACCGTTATTGCCAATTCAATTTCAGTAAAAGATATCTATGATTCAGTCTTGACATGTTATAATTCCAAGTGAACATACCGAAACTGCAGTGTAATTTTGACTTTAAAGTCTAAAAAAATGATAATAGCAATTATGGCGCCCCAACCTTGCACACTTACTAATCACGTTCAGAAGTGGTGCCTTTTGGTATGTTCCTGTCTGTCCATCTGTCTGTCTGTCCGCCCGAATGTAATCAATTTTTGTCTGGAGCATAACTCCAGCACCGTTTGCATAATCTTTGCAACTTTGCATACTTACTGCTCAGGCCCTGCAGTGGTGCCTTTTGGTATGTGGCTGTCTGAGTATCCGTCCGTCCGGTGGGTTATGCAGGGAAGGAGGCCTGGGGGGGGGGGGGACATCTGTTTTTACCAGTAAAAACACATTCTAGTTTTTGATACTTTCGTTTTTTTTTCTAGTTTTTGGAATGCCTGGCTGCTGGATAGCTCACTCGGTAAAGCATTGCGTTGCGAAGCAGAAGCGACTATCACGTCGCGAGTTCGAGCCCTGCTTCGTACCAGCCGGCAGTGGTCGGCAGCTTTTTCAGAGTAGCGCACAATTGGCTATTGTGCCACAGGGTTGCAAATTGGGAAGGGACTGCTGGGAAGGGAATATAATAGCTGCCTTGTTCGTTGCTCAAGTGCCTACTGTTGGCCAGACGGGAGCTCGTCAGGAAGATTCTAAGTCTGTTCATGTCCGATTATCCTCCGCCCTCGTTCTGAACTTGGGAAGATACAACCAATGAGTGTATAAGAACCGGTGGCTGACGGGCACGTGCTTCGGAGTAGAGCCGCAAACTGTCTACACTCTCCAGAGTTGGCAGCAAGGGGTCGCATACATGCAAGAATTGTACATAGTTAACCAATTGGGCATTCCAGATTCGGGTGGGATTGGAGATGGCAAAAAAAAATAAAAAATGGAATTGTTGATACCCTGTATACACAGGACAATCTGTGGCTACAGTTGATCGCAACAGGGGCATAACTAGCCAATCCATCAATAAACAGGATAACCCTCACGACAGCTGGAACAGGGAAAGGACTAATTAAGCAAACGTTTGGAGTGTGACATTTTTTTCAGTGCATGCTGCACACATCTCTATTCATTTTTTATTTCTTTGCCATTTTTTTGTATGCTCGTGCTCCATCTTCAATAAATGCACTGTTTTATTTTTTTGTTGTTGTTTTTCATTACTTTTTAAATTAAATGTTTAGATTGTAAAACTAACACTCCAAATAGAAAAAAGTCCTTTAGCCAGTATTACATTGGGAAAAAAAAACAATAGCACAATATTTTATGCTTTAATGTTTGAAGTTTGTTGATTTATACAAAATAGACTCTCATTTTAATTACAACAATTTTCAAAAAAAAAAATTTTGGACAGTGAAGTATTTACATTACTTTCTGATGTTGCCATTCCTTTTCACAACACAAAATGCTAAGGGACTGAGGACGCCAATTGATTAAACGTTTCAGCTCTAATTTTATCCCATTCAGCCCGTGACCTAGTCTTAATTTGTACAACTGCATGAGGTCTTCATTGCTCCATTTTGCATTTCAAATCACACCACATGATTTTCATTGGGGCCGAGTCAAGACTGCGCCTGCCCCTTCTTCCTATGCAGCCATGCCTTGGTAATGCATGCAGAACGAGGCTTTGCCTTGTTTTATTGAAATATACGTGAGCATCTCTGGAAAAAAAGTATTCTTCTTAGTAACATATCATGCTTCAAATCTCAGTGTACTTTTCGGCAATTACGGTGCCTTCACTGAAGAGTAAAAATTGCAGAGGGCACTGACACAACCCTGTACCGTGAAGGAGCATGACTTTTGAACGGTCCTTTTCTCCTTTGACCAGGAGACACTGCATCAATTTCTTCTAAAAAAGAAGATTCATCTGATCACAATACTCATTTCCACTGTGTGATGGATCATTGCCGATGTCGACGAGCCCAAAGAAGGTGCTTCTGGACACTGCTAACATAAAGCTTCCTTTTTTTTTGCACTGGAGAGTTTTAACTGGCATTTCTGGGTGTAGCCATGTATTGTTTTGCCTGTGTTAGGTTTTCATAAGAAATCCTGAGCCTATGTTGATATCACTCACATGTAAATGGAGGTTCTTGATGCAGCCTTCTAAGTAATTGGAGATCACATTTATTCAGCTAAGGCTTGGGCCCTTGCCCCTTACTCACAGAAATTCCTCCAGGTTCCTTGGATCTTTACCTCCGCCAAATTAACTTGGCAGGAGGTTATGCGATCGGTGCCGTTTGTTTTTTGCCTGTTCGTTTGTGAACAAGATAACTCAAAAAGTAATGAACAGATATCTCTGAAATTTTGTGGGTGGGTCACTATTACATCAGGGATGGACCCTATCAATTTTCACCACGATCAGTCAAGCAATGTGGCCGTCGCGGCCATCTTGATATCTTATGACACGCGATAACTGAACTTTGCTCCCTCTCACCAAGATTTGGACTGTGCTGCCTTGTCGGAGGTTTGCACTCTAGGAGTGCCTCTGTTTGATTATGTTATGCACTGTTGAGGGTTTAATAGCCAAATCCCCCCTATCTTTCTTTGAGGACAATCATTTTTCAAACTTGCAATCACTTTCTCACTCATTTGTGGGCTGATTGGTGATCTTGGCTCACCTTTGCTCATGAAAAAATAGGCCATTCCTGTATGCTGCTTATCTACCAAATCACAATTACAGTTTCAAATCACATCATTCTTCTATTTTTCTACGTCATTACTAGTCCTAAATTTCCCCTATCCCAACTTTTTTTGGAATGCATTGCAGGCCTTAGTGGCAGGAGTAGATGAATTTGTACAAATAAAACAAAGTTAATCAGACTAAACATGAAATATCTTTACTTCACACTGAAATGCAAGTTAATTTATGAAAATCGCTGCTCTTGGGTTTTATGTGCATTTTCCACGCACTGTTATAAACTGGCACCTTTTTTTTGCCAGTTATTTTAACTGTAATTTTACAATCAGTTCATAACAGATGTTCTGCGTATGTTAACTATGAATCACAGTTAAATGCGCACAGGATTCTACTTACAGTCAAAATAACAAGGAGACGATGCGTTAATTGAATTGTTACATTCTGTCAATTTATAACAGTGCAGCATCCCAACATTTTCCGTTTTGGGATGTGATGCCATACATAATAATATCATTTTATAAGTAAGTAAAAGTACAAATATATTATTTTTTTTTGTCCCCATTCTTGGGAGTTTATCCTCTTTTGTAGCGGATTTGTATCCTTTTGCTAAATTGATGAATCTGACATGCAGGTCTATTTGCAATGAATGTTTAAAGAGATCCAAGGTGATTCCAACTCAGTAGCTACAGAAACTACACTGAACATTATTACTACAGGGAGACATGATTTTGCCTCACAGCAAGATGTTTGTGGGTTCAAAAATGGCTTCTGCCCTGTATGTGTGGAGTTTGAATGCTCTCCCTGTGTTGGTGTTGGTTTCCCCCAGTTACTTTGGTAACAGCCCCAGAGACGTGCACGCCAGGTTAACTGGAGACTCTAAATAGCCCATAGGTATGAGTGTGTGAGTGAATGGAGAGTGGGCTAAGGGATGGAATGGCAAGCTGTCCAGGATTCGCACCTTCTTTCGTCCACAGTCAGCTGGGATAGGCTCCAGCTCCCCAGCAACCCTAATGAGGAAGAAGCGGTTTAGATAATGGATGGATGGATAATCATTCTACTGGAGACTCATTTCCATTTCTCCTCTTCCAACAGTATAAGCGCTTCTTTGATTTTTTTTTTTTTCTCGATTTGCTCTCCCCTCCCTCTGAAATAATCCCATGAGTTTGAACATAAAAGGTGAACAAACAATCTTTTTTTTACAACTGTTCAATTTGTTGTAACAGCCACGCTGGCTTGTTTACACTCTTGAGTGGAATACCTTTGATCACTCGCACCATTGACTGAAGACAAAGTAGCGTGTTCGCAAACGGAAAAAAAAAAAAAACAAACAGAAACGGAAACAGAATTAAATAAAGCGCATCAAATCAGGCTCGCTGTTTTACTTTTCAGCTTTCATTGCTGATGCCACTAAACTAGAGACAGGAAGAATGGTGCTCACTTAAGCTTTCCACCGGGGAAAATAAACGCAAAATGAATCTGTAGTCATCTATATTTATTTCAGTGAGCGCATCGTCCAACAAATTCAACGCAGCCAAAGTGAATAGCATGCATTGTCAGTTAGAGCAATGAGTACCCAATCTATTGCTCTCTCCTCCCTCTGTTTCTCTCCCTCTCCCTTGAAACCTATGATTGACGGCTCTGAGTTAATGTTGAGATCGCAGAAACGCAGATGTGCTGCCTCCACATGAAGTGCGACCCAGTGATATTTCCCCTGTGATCGAGGGAAAATACATCCGCTGCACTCCATATTCGCTAAAACCTTTTGTAAATGCTAAACCTTGATGCACATGCTAAACCGGTAACATCAACTGTGATTGGTGCAAAACAAATACGCAGGCCGCTCATTGGTCACGTTATTATATTTGCACGGGCAAGAAGATTTTGAATGCTCAAACAGTCAAAGTAAATCTGGCCCTGAGTGTGTGTGTGTACGCTGCAGCTGGCAACCTTGTGTTTTTAATAATTGCTTTAAGCCATTATTTGGAGTTGAAAACAACAATTCACTTTTCTTTTTCTTGTGAAAGTAAGGAACAAATAATGTTCACGGGATTTTTTTTTGTCCCCGAATAGCAGTATCATTGTTAATCTATTCGGCATTTGTCACATCTTGTTCTTCAGTCTCCTTTCCCAATATTATATCTGAACGAGAATTGGTGGCAGATGTATATATTGAAAGAGGGATATTTATATCAATAATTCAGCCTGAAAGCCTTTGTTTTTCTGTTCAAAATTTGCAAGTGTTCGCAGACTCAGAAGCCAGCAGTCACAATACTGCCATACGGACAGATGGCATCAGTGGACAGGAAATGTGTCAGTCTTGAGAGCAAAATAAATAAATAAATTTAGCTGAGCAAAGAAGGTGTGAAATGAATGGCAGCGATGATGGCATAAGTCAGCCAAAGAGGAACAAAACAAGAGAAGGTGTGAAAAGGCAGAGGATGCAGTTAAGCATGACAGCGAAGCCCAAACACAAGTGGGAAAACGGACCACCAGTATTAGAACGGTCAAGCGAAAATGCACAGAGAAATTTGCCACGCTTCATAACTTCTCATCCTGGTGACCAACCAGTATGGAATTTCACAAAGATTTCAGTCCTATTATGTCACCAAGTGAACAGCAAATTAGTTATTGCAAGCCATTTCAAAATATTTCCCCCCTTGACATCACACGGGGAAGTAACCAACCAGAGGCAAGAAGAACTGATCACCTTCAGCCAAGCAGCCAATCAGATTTCATTATTCTGGTTGGTCATTCCCCCTTGTGATGTCAGGTAGGGGAGACTTTGAACTGGCTCATAATGGCTTATTAGCTGTGCACCTGATGGCATAATAGGGGACCATGAAGCATTTTGATGGGAGGCATTGTGGTAGCACTGTTGTGTCAGAGCAGGAAGGTTGTGGGTTCGAATCCAGCCTGAGGCCTTTCTGCATGGAGTCAGCATGTTCTCCCGACGTTTGCGTGGGTTTCCTCTGGGTACTTTGCTTACTTCCCTCAGTCCAAAGACATGTATTGCCAGGCTAACCGGGGATTATAAATCACCCCTTAGGTATGAATGTGTGTGAACGGTGTGTGCACCCTGTGATGGACTTACGAGCTGTCCAGGGTATGTCCCTGCCATTCACCCACAGTCGGCTAATTCAAACAATTTATTTTGAAGTTGTATTAGAAACTTCTGGCTTTAATTTGCTGGTACTTACATCAACATTTGTGAAGTGTGTAGAAATGGCAGGTTTATTGGTCAAATACAAAATACAAAATATCATAAGTCTAAAAGCCCAAATTGAATTTGTCTCGGTTGAAGAGGCTAAAATACAAGCTGTAATAAAATTTATTGTTGTATCTTTTTATTCCTCAGAGAAAAAGGTGTAAGATCCCTGGAGCAGTTTTGGGATGAAAAGCCTTGCTTAAGGACCCTTCTGCAAAAAACTTTATCTCTCCAAACGCACACAAGCTGTAACGCAAGCCTTGGGTCAACAACTCTACAGTTCCCAGTCAAGCAAGGCACTAGGCACTACAAGGCAACCACTGTACACTTCCATGGCAACCCCTTTTAACATTTAATTAGTAGGGCGGACTTGCAGGAATTTAGTTTTCCCAAGCGGAAATTCCATTTTGACTAGTTAATATGTTTATTTTAGATATCTGTAAAACAATTTTGACATGTTAAAAATAGATTACCGCATTTAGAAATTACATTTCAACTAGTCTGATATACAGATATCATTTATTTAATGATAGTTGTGAGTTTTGTCTCAGTCCTGGCTGGAACATCTTCCTACTAGGGGTGACTCGAATCTCTTACTCTAAATTCTAGATCTACTCCTTGGTGTCTCTTCCAGTGGGCTAAAATATTAGAGAGCAAATTATTAGGTACAGTGGGTTCTCCGATGCTTCTTCCATTTCTCCTAGTGCCCTAGTGGCTCTTCGTAGATCCTGCCATTTGCTCTCCCTCTGCCTGGTTTGTGACAGGAGAAAAATGTTTCAATTTATTTCCAAAAGCTTAAAGTACAAAATGGTTTATAAACTTTCAGGTGCTGCAAAACTGTCATCTTTTTTAAAATCTCAAGATTTGAGGCACTCTTCGGATTTGCTGCATGGGGCAACACTGAGCAAGTTTTGTTGCAGATAAACGTTTGCATGTGTTAATGTGAACAAGTATTAAATGGATAATACCACAAAAATGAAATCATTATTTAACACAAAATGTGGTCATGGGGTAAAATCACAAAAAAATAAATCTTTCCAATTATGAGCTCAAGAAATGAGTAACTGAATTATAATTACTGTCATCTATAAGCAAATAAATTAATTAATTGATAAATGCAAGATCAGCAAGCTGTTCCACAGTCATATTGTCTTAACCATATTCAGATTTGGTGTTGATTAATGTAGATATTAACAGCCTAGAGGTATTGGAGGTAAGTGGGCCCGAACTAGTGCAAAATCCCATCCCTGGGATCTGACAGAATTGTAAAAAAAAGGAAAATACTGATTGAGATTTACACTGTATTAATTAAAACTCAAGGTACTGCACTGACTAAATCACATCACACGCACCTGTATGCCTCCTCATAGCAAAGGGGAAAATTACAGTAAATTAAGTAAAGAAATAAATTATAAAAGTGAAATGAGAAATGAAGGTTCACGCAGTACATGAGCGGTGTTGTGTTTTATCACTATGTTATGGAGTGCTGTTGCCATGGAGCTGCTGCAGAGGGTAGGGATGGGTAATAGAAATTCTTCCCCTATATATGTTTGTTCGTGATTGTTTAATGTTCAAAGTCTTAAGAACAGACTGCCTCATTTTTGTTCCACCACAAACACAGCTTGTCTGGTTTACTGGCCATGGATATTCATTCATTCATTTTTTCATTCATTCATTTAGCCTGTAGGGCCATTCATACACAGCAGGACATTTTTGGAGAGCAGACTCGGCCCGTTTATGCCTGAAAATGAGCGCTTCCTGTCATTCGGTAGCTGACCATCTGAGCAGTGCTGTTGTCATGCCAAAGCGCCACACTGCTAGCCCAGATGGCACATGGGCACTGTAGACCTTCATGTTGGCCCGAGGTAGGAAGTGGGCCACGCCCACTTATTACCCAATGAGTATTTAAATGGAAAGTGTTTTTTTTCCCCCTTTCTAAATTCCATGCTTTTTGATGATAAAGTAAAATAAAGTAAATGAAAGGTAAGTATTGTTAAAGTTAAGGATAAATACAAGGTTGGCCAGTACTTGTACAAAGTGTTTTCTGTGGAAAACGATGTTCAGCAAGTGGTGAAAAGTGGTCTTTCGACCTGCTGTTGTGGTGCTACTGGATGAAGGTTCACTATACTACTAATTGCTGCCTGTATAAAAAATACAGCATGGGCCTCAGATTAAGTACCCGCACAATTCTTTTTGAATTCAGTGTTATTTAGCAAAAAGCAAACTCTTCAGTGTTAAAATACTCCCCAAAGAGGAATTTTATGTCCCATAGTGTCATTTTTAAGGTCTTGAGGAGTTGATTTTACACTGCTGGAGTCTAGTCAGAAATAGTCATTTTGCCTCAGTGGTTGTCTAAAAAGAGTGGCACACACTCAGCAAAATCTTTAGCGTTACATATACCGCAACCACGTCACTTAACCTCTCTGTAATAGTGTCCCTTTTAAGATCCAGTTTATTTTACACTGCAAAAATTGACTTAGTGCTTGGAATTATGTTGTGCAGTTTTAAGAGAGTTCCTCACCAACTTGTTTTAATAAAATTTTTATCCAACCGACTTTGAAAAATAAACAGAACCTCCCTTCATCTCAGAAATATGAAAATACTGAGTTTTTCTCATCCTTTAAACATTTTCATGTTGTGGCTGAACATTTTAGCAGATTCCTTGTCACTTGGTGGAATATCCTAGACCACTCCCAAACCCTGGAAATTCTGGCATGGGAAACAGGGGCTGATTCTACACTGGTGGCAGAGTTATTGCGATCAAACCTTGTGCTTTGGCCACCCCGAGGGTCAAACATTCTTCCTCTTCCTTTTCCAAACAATATTAGAACAGCTATGCTAAAAATAGGCTGCGCCCAATCTTTGCCATATTTCAAAGTACACATTCACTCTCAATTCAATCAAATCACTGCCATTGCTCCAAGCTAAACACAATTTCTCAGATATCAGTAAGAGAAGTTGATATGAATGTCTGACATTAGTGAGCTAACGTCCGCTCTCAGTAGAGCGCGGACTCTTAAGAATGTTCAAACAAGCCCACCAGCAATGGGCCAAGACAGATTCCAAGCCTCAAAATGGAACAGATGGTAGAGAAATGAGGAGGATTGTAAAAATAAGATGGAGGATGGAAAACTAGCCAAGCCATTAAATCTCAGAGACAAACTGATAATCTGTTTTACTGGCTTCATGCTCCTCTGAAACTGCAAAGCAAGAGATTCAAACGTCAAACAAAGCATCACCGCTGGCCTTGTTGCCAAAGTAGCTAAACGAGGACAGAAATGTAGTTGCTCAAAAATGACAGCTGCAGTTTTACTTGAACTTGAACATGTCTCTTTACTCCACGAGACGACCTTTTTTTTGATAACTTGCAGGAATTTTAAAAGATCGCACTTACATTGCAATGATACTCTTCAATTGCTATAATGAGTACAGTAAGATCTTGTAGAAAATGAGTCTAAAATGTATATTCTGCTTTTCAGAATAAGCGTTCATCTATATTGTGTTAAAAAAAAGCAGCACCTTCACCTTAAAATTATTACAACAGATCTTTTGAAGGAGGAGAGGGTTGTACAACTGAGTCCTCACTTGCGTCCTATTTCAAAGAGGAAACTTGCTGGCAAAGCTTTGGAAGATGTGCCTGTGATGTGCTAAACTGGTTTTCTGAACAAGCAATTGATCTTATCACATGAAAGATATAATAACTTACCTGCCTGCTGTTACATTGAGCTACGTTGGCTGAATGTAATGGCACAGGGGCAAAAAAAAAAGTCTGCTACTCTTGTACCAGCGATAGTTCTTTTTTTTTTTTAATTTGCCCTAATGAAATGACAGAGGCATGGCATACAGTGTGCACCATAATTAATTTGACCATGAATCTTTTTTTTTTTAATCGTAGGGTGTTTTTCGTCTATGTTGAATGAACTGTTTATAAATGACGGAACCTTTTGTACATAGTTCCACCCATTTTCAGGCACATAAAAATATTTGGCGGTTTAAGATAATGTAGAGTTCAGTAATCACTCTTTATGTATGGTCTTATTTCCATCGCATGCAATGACTCTGTGAAGTTTGTGAGACAGACTGCAGGGGCTGTAACATTTTGTGAACTGTACTGTCCTGTAACATGGACCACTGTAATTACTGTCCTGCTCCACTAGGGGACTGGTCCAGACCACTGGTCTTTGGAGCACAGACCGCTGCAGTAACTGTCCTGCTCCACTAGGGGGCTGGTGCGGACCACTGGTCTTTGGAGCACGGACCACTGCAGTAACTGTCCTCCTCCACTAGGGGGCTGGTTTGGAGTGTCTCGAGATATTGAAATTCGAGTAATCACTGACTCAACAGTCCATTCTCGGAATACTGCAATTAGGTGGTAAATGCCTGCCTTACCCTCATGATAACTGTTGGCCAAAACTAGAAAGTGACGCCCAAAAAAACTCGATGAATATAAAGTAGGGGAGAGCCGCCACAAATGTAATGTTTTTCACTTTTCACTCTATTACTAAGAGATTGTTTTGCCTACATATGTAATATTTTCAGGCAAAGCACCAACTCATGTCTGCTATCATAAACCACTTAAAGTTTTTCAATTGACAACACAGGACTTACAATTGTAACACTGCTAAAAAGTAGCATTAAACTCATCGTTTTCAGGTCAAATCAATTATATTTCATTTAGGCAACCATTTAACGTTTCTTTAACACCAATAATGTGATAAGAATGTCCTATGAAAAATATTGTATATTATTAAAACTTACCAGATGTACCAGTTGGAGCGTTTGTGTGAGTTCCCTGATAGGAAAATGCAATTTTTCCAACAAAGTTTTTGACTAATGGAGTTGTAAAACTGTTATACAACCCTAATTTGATTTAGGATATCACTGAATGACTGCTGACTGAATACAGAATATTGGCAAATATGACACATGAGTTTTGTAAAAGTCCCATTCATACCTGCACTGGTACCCCAGCATGGTCAATTATGTAGAAACACCCCAAATCACTTATTTTTTTACACTCTATGCTTTAGAAAAACATTCTATTTGTATTTTAAAGTTTTATTACAAAAATCCAAAAAAGGCTCCAATAACATTCACCTACAGACAGAATCAAATAGGTTAGCTTATTAAATTTCACAGTAGGAATAAGCCTACATCTCAGTACAAAGAATATTATTATATATGCCGTTCAGCATCTAGTGCATTTTTTAAAGTGTGCATTTTTGAGGGGACATTCTGTAAAACAAACAAAAAAGCAAACAAAGAGCAAAATTATTCGAGCTGTGCTCGCAAATGTCTGCCGTTGTCTCAAATGTAATGTAATTGCGCCACTCGGTGCACCGTTCATTTGGCGTTGTTTACAGAACAAACCTAACAATCATAATGTGTTAAAATAATGCAAACTAGTAACGAACATAAAAATACAGACACCCAAGCGGATTTTAGCTCTGTAAATTAAAGAAAATAATCTGTCGTCAAAAAATACTGCGGGAGTGAATTTTTACTTACTTTTTGGAAAACCAACTTCTCTGGCGATATCTCCCTGCAGCATGGATGAAAAGACTTGCAACTTCCCCGGCACGTGTATTACGGTACTTGTCACATGCTGACGTGATGACATCACAACCGCATTAACCAATCAAGAGAAAACGTGCACATTACAATTGTGGCGCATTTCAATCAAGGCAGCTCTCCCCGAAAAAAAAAAAAAAAAAAAAAAAACGAAATTGCCTCATTATTATTTTCGAAAATATTAATGCTCTTCAACAAATTATTTTTATCTACTGTAGATTGGGAATGATAAAAATTATAGGCAGATTTGGAAAATTTTGACAATAACTTGCAGCCAGTTCACACATTGCTTTATACCATAAAAGCAAAATTTTAAATAGAAGGCTGTAGCTACAGGCTACTCAGGCCTATGATACAGGGGTATGATACAGCCTATGATGTAATATGCGAGATGGGATTTTGATAACAGCTTTGCGTCATTCATTTGAAAATGCGGTGGCCGGGCTGCCGGATAGCTCACTCGGTTAAGGCACTGCGCTGCATTGCAGAGGTGACTATTAGAGTAGCACACAATTGGCCATCGCGCTACAGGGTTTCAAATTGGGAAGGGACTGCCGGATTTGACTGCCGGATTTGGGATGCAAAAACCAGCCTTGTTCGTTGCTCCAGCGCCTCCTCTTGGCCAGACGGGCGCTCGTCAGGAAGATTAGGGGTTTTTTCATGTCCGGGTATCCTCCGCCCTCGTTCTGAACTTGCGAGGATTCAACCAATGAGTGTATAAAAATCAGTGGTTGACAGGCACGTGCTGCAGAGGAGAGCCGTGAACTGTCCTAACTATCCTGAGTTGGCAGCAAGGGGTCGCATACGAGCAAGCTTTGTACATAGTTGAGCATCAATTGGGCATTCCAGATTCGGGTGGGATTGGAGATGCCAAATTAAAAAAAAAAAAAAAAAGAATGCGGTGGCCGTTTCTGACAAGTAAATTGGCTTCACAGAAAACACTAAAAAATGACTTCATGGTTTTACCAAGCAATCCTTCCGAGCAAAGGATAGAAGTGTTTTAGTCTGTCAAGGGGGATACAATGTTTTACCCATGCAGAGGGCAATTGCCGCTGTCCATCAGAAATGGAACTGAAATCACCCCGTGACTGTAATAGTCTATAGCCTACCTATTTTAATTTTTTTAGACGAATTACCGTGGATCATAGTACAGAAGCAGCATCGGCAGAGATAAGCTAGTTGTAATCATGATGAAATCAGACTATATTTCACTCTTCTCGCCTTCTACCTGAAACGATGTCTATCTGCTGAATAAAAGCACCACGATCTAGCCTACTAATATAATCGTCAACTGAAAAGAGTTACTAGAATCCATCAACGTAATGTACTTTCGAGTATGACTTTTGGTAAAACCCAATGAAAATAAAATAATAATTCAAATTGTGTTAGCTTATCGTAATGTTCTGAATAAATTTATTTATGTATGCTATTTATAAAAAAAAAAAAAGTTGGCAAGTTATTATCAGTAACGGTAATGAATTCTAATCACGTTTTCCACCTTAGATGACCTCAGTGTAGGCGCTTCTTTTTACCGCAAAGAAAAATATTATATGGCAGGAGGCCATGACTACGCCAATCAGAGTTGTAATACAAATGTAATATAATACAAAAATGTAATTAAGTCTAATAATTGTACAGTTAAAATTGCCTTTTAACATGGCCAGCGCCAGAATTATCTCACCCCCGTGCGATCTAACAGCGACAATATAATGGGCTACCTTCAGTACAGCAATATAATTTAATTCTAATTTCACTGTCACTCAGGGACGGTTTTTTTTTTTTTCCTCCAGCGAGAACAAAATTTCAGAATTCTTCTGCGAATGAAGGTAATTTCGGTGACAAGTGAGGTGTCCTTCATTTATGTTTTCTAATCAGGCTGCTTTTCCAATCGGACAGCTGACAGCGCAGTAGAAAGCGGTGAGCTGCATGTTAAGTCACATTGATTGTTACTAGCTTATTTTACTAGCTTCAAATATTTTGAACAATTAGACCTACAGTCCTAATGATTTAATTATCCAAATAGCGGCCAAATAAATGATTTGGCCAACTGTTTTGCTGAGGGTAAGGCAGGCATTTACAAAGTAATTGCAGTATTCTGAGAATGGACTGTACAGTCCGTGGTTCTGAGACCGGTGCAAAGCCAATCCAGCAGGGGCTGTGACACTCCTGAACAGTAGTCCCTGCCAGCCCTCCAGTGGAGCAGGACAGTTACTGCAGTGGTCCGTGCTCCAGAGACCAGTGGTCCGGACCAGTCCCCTAGTGGAGCAGGACAGTTACTGCGGTGGTCCGTGCTCCACAGGACAATGGTCCAGACCAGTCTCCTAGTGGAGAAGGACAGTTACTGCGATGGTCCGTGCTCCGCAGGACAATGGTCCGAACCAGCCCCCTAGTGGAGCAGGACAGTAATACAGTGGTCCGTGTTACAGGGCAGTACAGTACACAAAATGTTACAGCCCCCTCTCCACATAGACATCACTGAGTGCGATCTTCCCTGGGAATGCTCTGCAGGGCCTTTCCTGAAGCCATCTTCAGTTCTTTCTTCTTTTGGAGAGCTGTGTTTTTTTTTTGCTTTCAGTCTTGTCTTCAATATGTAAAATCCATTTTCAATTGATGTTGTGATTCTGCCTCATGTGTGTTGTCTTGTGCTTATTTGTGCTTGTGCCTCACTTTCATTTTATTTTTCTGATCGACTCCTCCTCTGCCAAACTCCAGTGATGTCACGTGACATGCCTGCGTCTCTTTGTCCAATCACATTTCCTCTTTCGGTTTCGGCTGCGGTATTTCATTCACTGCTTCCACCTGTGTTTAATTCTGGGTCTCGCTAAACTTTGAGTGAATGCGTTCTCTGATAGGATAACTACTAACCCGCACTAACCAGCACCTATTTGAGGGTGATTGTAAATATTTCATCACGTAGAATTAACCTTAATTAACTCATTAGCGAGTGCGGGTGTTTCTAGCTTTAGTAATTCCTGCCTAAGCTTTACCTGATTAACTGTGTTTAAAGCTGTGCTTTCCTTTGCTTCACTCGTGGTGCTTTTTCCTCGTCACTTTTAGATTACCTCAATCTAAACGGTTTAGTTTGATTGCTGGTCTCAGCATCTTGCCTCAAGTCATTATTGTTAACCCGGTTCTCGTGTAATTGTTTATTAATCCCATGTGTTTCTGTTCTAGTCGAGATTGCTTTTCGAGTCCCCGCCTCCTCTCGTGACTATATATGTTGCAGAGATGGGAGGGGTCATCAGACAGAACTTTGCCAGACTCTGCTCTGCACTGTGAAATCTCAGCTCCTGTGCCTTCCCGAGTATTTCCTTGTGATAATTTTGCGAGTCTTGTTTTTGCTGTGCCCTCGTCTTGTCTCTCCATTGTCAGTCTCCCAGTGTTTTCCGTCAGTGTAGTGAGGTCCAGTTTTCGTTCGTTATTTAGTCACTCTTTGAGTGAGTACCTTAGGTACACTGCCAAAGGCAGGGGGAAACATAGTTTTCCCAATCGTTCAGTTCATGTGCACGGCGATTTGTTTCTGGCCGGTGTGCCTGTTTTCTCCTGGTGTTATGTGTTTCAATAAACACTTGGATCCTGCATCTGGTGTTCCCCTGACCTCTTCCTAACAATTGAATTTTGATCCGGTGATTGTCTCGGCCAGCAGAACCAAGATAACACCAAATGTGTCACTGTCCAATAAACTGGAGCTTCCTTTATTTATTTTATTTATTTGTTTGGTTATTTGGTTGGTGATATGTTCATTGTAAGCTAGCTTTCCAATGAATGCAATTTCCACATGCATACAAGACAAAGGACCCAACAATGTCTAACGAGGTGCTGACTTCACCTTCTATGGGAATATGTTAGTGAAAGTCTTGAAGGATTTTTTTTTTCATAAAAAATAATTAAAAAGTATCATCTGAGGCACATGACACACCTTCCAAGGCAATATCACATGAACTTAATACTCCTGTTCCATAAAAAGTCCACTTAACACATCATAGCGCAGGAACACTGGCTTTCATGTTGTGAGAATGCTTCAACCTTCCCCTAGTGCACCAATTAGTTTGTACTAATTAGCGCTAATCTGCCTAACTGCGGCGTGAAGTTCCAGTGAAAAAAAAAATTTTTAAAGTTTGAGCATGGTAATATTCTTTAAATGTGATGCACTTAAAGTATTTTCAAAAACATTTTTTCTTTCAATTACATCTAATATCAGGTAGGCTGAATGCTTTGAAAGAGGAGGAATGTTTATATATGGTCTGAAAGAAAAAGAGCTGAGATTTATGTCCTCAATGTAAAAAAAAAATCATAATAATTACATTATGAGTGCTTTTATTTTAAAGAAAATATAATGGCAATTATTAACCACTCAACTTTTAAAGATAAACAGGGCCTCTCTTCAACTCTGTAATGTAGAATACCTGCCATCACAGCTGAGAGAAAGTAATGATGATACAGGTGTCAGTGTCAGTGTCAAAATAGTAGAAGAACCCGTTGGAGTCTCTGTGCTACCATTGCAAAACCATCTGTAGAAGTGATAGCTATGAATTAGAATACATATTAGAAGCATTTGTCATCAGATTTCAACTCTCTAACAGAGCGGAACCAGAACTACTGTGTGTGTGTGTGTAGTTTGTGTGTGTGTGTGTGTGTCCACATTTCCTGAAAATGAAAGGCATATGAGCCGAAGAAGTAGTACACATTAATTAGCCAGCAATATTCCGTTCTATCAAAGTACATATTGTCAACATCATATTAAGAGTGTTGAATTGGTGCAACACTTTTCAAGTATGAAATGAATGCACTCATGAGTACACAAAGATTCTCCAGAAACATTCATGCTCAAAAAAACAGTTTATACTGAAACTCCTGAACATTTATACAGATTAGCCTTCGCTCGCTAAAGCAGGTGTGTTTTTTTTTTGTTTTCTTTTCTTTTCCCCTTCTTTCCTGTATTTATCACCTGCAGCCCATGAAGGGACTAACAAAGGTTCACATTCCCTAGAGGTTGTGATGACTGCCAAAGGTGTGCAGAAAAGGCAGACAAACCAAAATGATTAATGAATGAGTGGGTGACATGATTTTGAAAGGAAAAAAGTTAAAAACAAGGAAAAACACACACACGCACGCACGCACACACACACACACACCCGACCACATTCAAATTTTGTCCCTTCAGACTCAGGGTGAAGTTTAATATCAGAACCTTCAGATGAGTTTTGCAGTGTTTTTCTTCACATGCATTTGCACATAAATAGACTGACAAACACGCAACAAAACACTCAAGTACCGCAATGTAGGGCCATTAAGCTTTGATGTGAGTCAAAATCCATTTGCTTCTCATTCAGGCTACGGTTTCGGCTAAGTAAAATACATTCAAACCGTACATGATAGTCTGCGCAGGCCATTGCCCAGAGCACATTGTCCACCCAATCTCCATCAGTTCTCAGCCTGTCCTGTATTTCTGTTTTTTTTACGTCCTTTCTACTTCCAGCATGTCATTCTTATTCTGCGGTATTGAAAACAAGTACTACCCGCATACTTATTCACTCAAGCTCTCCTTCTACTGTGTGAACACAATGGGCCCAGGGCACATGAAAGCATTTCACTGTTGTCCTTGCATGCGCCGAACCTGCCCTCCTGATCCTCGCACACGTTTGGTGAGGGCTGCTGTCTATTTGAACAGAGAGCGCTGAACTGTATTTATTTTAGAGAACTGCACTGCTATGCACATTACGGTTTTTCTAGTTCGTGTCACCACCCCTCGGCTGTCCTTTCATTTCTGCGCGCCTACTTTGAACAAGGCACAGTCATTGTCTATTAGACATGCTTGTTAAAGGGAACAAAAAAAAAAAAGTCTGCTCGTGGAGGTCGCAGGACAGAAACAATGCTCTAGCAGACCATTTTTTTTTGCCAGCAATATCGCCTAAAGTTTATCTCCTACGTTGGAAAACAGATGACTTAATCTCTCAGTGAGGTAATTGGAATTTTAGCTTGAGTGTCAGCATGTAGCCGATGTTATTGTAAGTATTACTGTAATTACTGGCATGCTGTAATTGAGTGAGGCTGATACACTGTACTAATGCAGCCACAAAGCCTCATAATCAATATGCTGTGATGGACTGCATTTTGTGACACACTACTACCATAACCATCATCAGTAAAGTTGTCTGTACCGCAGGAGCTCTTCGGTTGGTTCGGACCAGGCGGAACAGCTTATGGTTTAGGTCGTGGCCATCACTGCTCGCAAAAAAGAAATAAGCAAATAGATAAATGGTCTTCGGAAAGGACAAGGAATGCCTCTACATCCTTTCCTCGCAAATACTCACTGCCTCACTATCTTTTGTTCAAAGCAGTCTGTATAAGTGTGCAAATAAGCAAATAGGAGGAAATGAGAATAAAAAATGACACTAGGGAGAGAAACACTGAGCAAAGAAAGGATTAATTCAACTGTACTTTAAGCGCTAACTATAGATGGCTTGCAGAAATTTAAATTCAAATTTAATGATGGCAAGAAAAAAGTAGGAGCCATGCTGACGTGTGGCACTACAGCGAGGGCCGCCGAATGCAGGAAGTCTGGCTTTAATTGAAAATCAACAGAAGGCATCATTGTTTCAGCCGCCAAATATAAACAAGAGCTCCATTGTGGAGTCATGCCGTTGACATGCAGCTTCATAACAGATGATTAAAATGGAGGTTAACAGCTTTACAAGAGAGTGACGCATGTTTAACATGTGGAGGTACAGCTCGAGAATTTGTCGGATGACCTTACATCCTGGAATGTCACGGTTCACTGAAAGACAGTCATTCCTCAGTGAAATTCTATAAATGGTAAAGCATTGTTAAGATAAATTGCTAATACTGAATTAGAATTATAACCAAATGTACGCAGTACCATGCATATACATTTTTGGCCTGAAATGCATCTGTCTATTGATTTCTATTTTTGTATGAAATATAGGCAGGTTGAGCAGTGTAGTTGAAAATAAGATAAAAACAAATGCATTAGTGTTTCTTCGATAACATTTATTCCAGAAATAGCACCTACTGTTCTACACAGTAGGTGGTTAGACAGATAAACTGATTTGCTGCCTGACATATTGATTTCTATTTTTTAAAAGGCTTCAGCTGATTCATATCAAACAAACTTTGGCATTATTCTACTGATTTGTAGTGATATTGACTTACAACTTACTTCAAAACCACTCCTTACAAACACAATCCAAACAGAAAATGTAGACATGCCCATTTGTTGGAGCTTCGGCTAAGTTAGATGGCATTCATCAATATTCCATTTCTACTGTGCCTCACAGTATCAAACCCAAATACACTTGCAAATTTGTACAGCTTAGTTTTCCATTGTGCAGTCACGTAGTTGTAAGGACACGCCTCCGGCCATCCAGCTCACTGGTCAACTAAGACCCCGACTGCGCCTCTCCAATTATTCAATAATCTCTTCCATCTGCTGTTAATTTCCTCTGAGTGGTAACAGATGTGTATAAAGGTCTGAGCCTCACTATGTACTATTGCGATGTCTCGTACTGCCGCACTCTAGCGGTGCTGTAAGTCTTTGTAGACTTATTCCCGCACTTTGCGTGTGTAAATCTGAACTCTATTCCTAGTGCTGTTATTATACACGCAGCACTTTGCTTTACCTTTAAAGGAACCTCGCTTTCTTATTGTTTTGTGTAATACGCAGCTATAGGTTCATAGCCAGTGGTTTGTTTCATTGTGGATCCTTTGTTCCTTTTATTTTGTTTGAACTGCAATGCCCTGCTGTTTGGCAAAATAAATATATCAAATCCGTCCTTGCACCTGAGTCGAGTGCCCAACTTCCTGTCTTCCGTAAAGCTTCACTGTGCGTGAATCCCTGACTGTTACGGTCATACTGACAATTTGCATGCAATTTCAGTATGGGGTCATGGCTAACTATTCCCTGTAGTTTGATAATAACGGAACATTTAAAAAAAATAAATGAATGATCATTAAAAACAAAGTTTTCTGTAGTTAGTGATAGGACAGTTCATCCCCTTTAACCAATTACAAGCCCTGACCTGTTTTCAATCAGCTTAATTAACATTAACATTTTCAAATTATAAAAATAACCCACTGGCAATTAGACGCAGCTTTGTTCATCGTGTTACTGCAATAAAATGACAGGCTACATTCATTAAGAAAACTATTTTACTCTTATTTACGAGAAAAAGGTGAACTCTCAAAACTCCTGTCACCTTTTTAGCACATCCTGCAAAGTAGGACATCTATTTAGCACTTTATGATTGTTCACCATAAATGAAAGAAAACAAATATTTGCAAAACCTTTTAATAATTTTGAATAAGGATGACTTTATTGCACCAAGTAATTGCACCAAGTTTATTTCACACCACACCTTAATTTGAAAAAGTGGCAACACCCGATGATGTAAAATGTTTTGGAGGGATTTTTAGGTTACGAGAGAAACATTACTGAGGAGAAGTCAGGACTAATAATGTGTTTGAATGGATGCTCTGTACCCAGCCTATTTTCAGCATTGCCTCTGCTGCAGAGCATATGGATATTTGAATAAACTGTAAACAAAATGCTGAACAGTGTTTATTTTAATCCAGGAAAATGTCTTAACCCATTGCTCCCTACAGGCCGATTTACCGGTCACATTAAGAACGTAAAATTACCCAAGATGCTGAGAAACTGGCCTCCAAACATGACTTTAATCACATAACTTATAGTTGCTGCCAGCAGTCATACCACAATTTGATCTGTTCCAGCTGCGTGGCTGAAGCTAAGCAGATGTGGGCTTGGTTAATACTTGGATGGGAGATCACCTGGAAAAACCAAGTTGCTGTTAGAAGAGGTGCTGGTGGGCCAGTAGGTTATGATCTTCCCCTTGGTGGAATAATCCCTAGTATGGTGACGGGGACACTGTTGAAAGACATGCCGTCTTTCGGATGAGACGTTACACCGAGGTCCTGACTCGCTGTGGTCATAAAGATCCATAAGAGTAGAGAGTTCCCCAGTGTCATGACTTAAGTCCCAATCTGGCTCTTTTGACCTGCCACCTAATCATCCCACGATCTAAGTGGCTGTGCAACTGTGCCCTTCTCTCCCCACCTCTACCCCCAGGGCTCCCTTGAAAAAGAAATTTCAATCTCAACGGGACATCCCTGGATAAATAAGGGTAAAATACATTTTTTAAAAAGTTGTCACGTGACCTTGTTAAAGGAAATTAGCTTAGTTAATTCAGGGTGGGTGTCTCGACCCCTTTGCATAATACAAGGTTCAAAAGGTTATTTCATGTAAACGGATCCAAACTAAACCCTCTAAAATCCACCAGTTTTTTTAATTTATTTTTTTATTTTTATATTATATATATTTTTTTTTAATATATATATATTTTTTTTAAATAATACAGCTCCAATAAACAATAAATATTCAACGCTGA
The DNA here is from genome assembly GCA_029721435.1 of Gymnothorax reevesii. NCBI lineage: Eukaryota > Metazoa > Chordata > Actinopteri > Anguilliformes > Muraenidae > Gymnothorax > Gymnothorax reevesii. The sequence continues at coordinate 21,905,251 of CM056589.1, forward strand.
AAATGCCAAGCAACAATTAATTACCACTTTGAAAAGTTCTGTTGTTTCATATTGAACAAATACATTTTTTATGTAATATTCATTTATAAAATATCAGTTATTCTATAACAGGGAGGTATCTGCTTATCTTTAAATGATTACACTCGACCTCTTCTCGAGTACTTTGCCCAATTAAGAATAACACTATTAATTTACTGAATGGTAAATAACAGTACATTGCTAGTACTGATTTAGATGTGATAATGAAAAAAATTTAACAATCTCCAATGTGAGATTGTGAAATAGCAATTATCTGAATAATTAATTAGAAGGAAAATATAAACTTTCACTGAATTACATCTCCCGTAGGAACATTGTTTGAATGAAAGATTATAAAAGACTAATAATTTATTCATTTATTTATTTTTTTGTAGACTTGATTATTTCAAGGCCTTGAATGGCGTAAACATCTTAGGCTATTGAATTCATTAAATAAAATTAAATTCATTGAACAAAAAATGTACTGTTTTCAAGCAGTCAGCAACTCCAGCTCAAATCTGTTCTGCTCTGAGAGCATTTGATGACTCTGTACAATAACAACTCTATTATTGTAAAAACTCTATCTAAATATATGTATATGAAACCCTTTATCAATTGTTTAATTGCTAATCAAGCAAAGTCTTTGGGAGCAGGTTGACACAATGAGTTAGAAGTTAAGAATTGTGCAAACCCAAACATACATCTGACAGTCTCTTTTATTACTATAATTATTCCCAATTATTCCCCCCAATTATCCCCACCCTGAACATGGCCAGATGGTTTAACCCACTGCAAAGTGACTTGCTACTGTCGAGGAAGATGCCACAGCACGTAATTCTTCCGACTCATGTATTGACTAGCTCTCGCTTCTTTACCCTGTGCAGTCACACTGTCACCGCAAGTACCTCCGCCAATGCACTCAATGTTATTTTTGCCTGTATTACCTGGCAGCTCCTGTGTTTATGCAGTCCTGTAGTCTTTGCGTAAATATGTTTTTAATGTTTTTTTGACCTTTTGCATGCTCCAGACCTTGACCTTTGACCTTGACCTCCCAAAATCGAATCACCTCTTCCTTGAACAATACTTAGTCATTCCACCAAATTTGAGGAAAATACATCCATACGTTTTTGTATAATCCTGCTTACAAACAAACCAAAAAACCAACCAACCAACAGAAAAATGGTAATGATCACATAACCTCCCCCAACTTCGTTGGGCGGAGGTAATTGCACTCTGCCTATGCCTTTAAAGGATCACATAGTCAGTGTACAATTTTGTTCGTACAGCTACATATCAGTGACGTGCGGTGGAGGTTGGTTTGGTGAGGCACAAATCTCCCCTTTGCTTGATTAGCAATCAGACGATTAACTAGTTTAGTTAGACAATTCGGCAGAATGACGGGCCAGTTCAAGTTTCCGCGGCGTTATTACTCAGTACATCGAACCTGAAATGCTCAACTGCAGATTTGCGAGTACTTGCTTCCAGGAAGCCGAAGCAATGTCATCAAAAAATATTAACGCTGTTCGACTTATGCAGAGTTCAATGCTTAATCAACCTATAATGTATTCTCCTTTAAATACGCGCTTTTACAGCCAAACAAAAAGCGGGCGTTTATTTTCAGTCTTCTTTCATAATCCTTTAATCAAAATGTTTAAACGATATACAGAATTACCGAGAGCCGAGAATTTTTCCTAATTGATTATTCAGATTTCCATCCTTGCAGTCTCTAATTGCAGAGTATACGTGAATTAAGTTATTATCTCCTCTATCGGTACCAGGCTTCTGTAAAGCTTGGTCTTAATTGTTTTCATTGTCAATCAGGAATAGTACGTGGGAACAGGTTCACAAAATCCTTTGAGAAAAGTTTGGTTCACTGCTCACCTCACCGCACGTCTCTGGCTTCCTGTAAGCAAATACTTGCAAATCTGCTGTTACGTGAGCATTTCAAGTTCGATGCAGCCTACTGAGCAATAACGCCGCGGAAAGTTAAAATGGCCCGTCATTCTGCCGAATAGTCCTACTAAACCAGTTAATCGTCTGATTGCTAATCAAACAAAGGGAAGGTTTCTGCCTCACCAAAGTAACCTCCGACTGCACGTCACTGCTACATATGCCCAGCTCACCAGAAGAGGGCAACACAGAGCAATGCACTATACATTTTTTTTAACTATTTTAACCCCTTTTATCCCCAGTGAGGCTGCACCAATTGTTGCCCCGCTCATGCGGACCTCCGGCTATAGCCGGTAATGGCACAGCTGGGATTTGAACACCAGACCACAGATGAGCGTCTCAGCTCTGAGCGACCCAAAGGCCTTGACAGCATATCTCTGATGTATAACTGGTACACTGCATTTTAATGCTCCACAACAACAGCTGAGAGAGAGTATACTACTGCTAGCATTTAATGGAGAAAGCTAGTAAGTCACATTTTTTAGGAAAGTGATTATGATGTTACTTTAGACTTGCTGGCTTTTTGCGCATAAATTCACACTGGAACTGGATAGAAATAATTCACTGGTTTCCAAAAAAAAAAAAAAACACCAAACAAAGGAATGGCAAGAGCCAGTGAGTACATGGCTCATACTATTACTATACAATACTATACTATTAATAGTGCACATACTATTATTTGTCACAGCCAGCCTGAGGAACCAGAAGTACACTTACTAGCTTTTAGGTCCTCGGTATCCTGTGGCATATAATAGTAAGTACACTTACTGGCTTTTTCCATCGGCCATTTGCACCGATTAACTACGTGCTTGCGCAGTTGCTATCATTTGTAGGCCTAGTCAGAGGACACCAGAATGGCTGCCACGCCCTAGTCAGGCGCTTGTCATTATTTTGTCAGTATTTTTCCGACCTTCTACCTTGCCATCTACCAGATTTATGTTGCATTGACAGGGTTGGATATGCTTTCCCCCATTTTTCCTCAAAATGTCAGAAATGTGACTTACCAGCTTTCTTCCAATTAAAGGTGGTTGGGTGGCGTCACTTTTGTTGACGTTTAAAGTATTAAAAAACAAAACAGAGAGCTATCTTGCTCTCCCTCCTCCTCCTCTCCCCCCTCCCTCTACCGTGCTTTCTGAAATTGCACATCCGCCCCCCCCCCCCCCATCAGTCATTGGTTGGATGGTCCAGGCTGGACCATATTGTTTTTGTTGCAGTTTTAACGGGACTGCGGTTTTCTATTTTTTACAGCGTATTCAGGGGACAGACACCCAGCACATCGTGAGGAGATATTTGCTGTATGTGACAAAAAAATTTTCTAGTTTAGATACTGCGCAACAAGACTTAGAGCATATTTAATGCCAGACTTGTGGAATAGCTGTCTTTATCCTTGTGTCATCAACCCTTTCGCTGGTGCCGGTCTCTTCATCCGCCTTCTGATCATAGATGTACATTATTTCCGACATGGGATAATATGTGACATACGAGTCAAAGATAGCTTTTTCAGTAGTACCCCTTCTGATCTACCATACAAAGGTTTGTTTCTGCTTACATATTCTGCATTGGGACACTGTATCAATCGCTGTAATATAACAACTCCTGCCTTCTGTCCGTGCACCTACCTGTTCTTCATCTTCCAAAGATGAAGAAACTGTGTTACTCTCATCAGATATGCTCTCTGGTATCACTGGTCATTCAGGCTCATACAGGTATCCTTTACTTTCATTCCCAACTTGAGCTTTGCTCACATTTATTGGTGTCATCCTGGAAAGGCAATGTTTTTGTCTGGTAATGCTTGCGCAGAATCAAAGGTGCAATGTTGAATTTGGGGCGACAAGTTGTATACCTTATGTGTGGCCGTTAGCCAAATCGGTCAAGTGAAATATACTTTTTTCTTGTTAAAGGAAACATCAGTCCTTTTTTAAGCCTAGTTCATTATATGTCATGTATTCTGACCTGTATTAACAACAGCAACGCAAAGCGTGGCATATGCCCCCCCTGTATGTTGATCAAGGGCATATTGAGATGGCTGCTGTGGCGGCCATATTAGATATCGCACAACACTGGTTTTCAAAAGGAACCTTCCTCTAGCCACTCCCAATGCGCCATTGAGAAATGGCATAAATCTGACGAGGGATTCTATAGTTATCCCACGGAAGCGAAAAGTTAACGGACGACGGACGATGGACAGACATGGTGTCCACATAATGCCCCCTCTCCTCTTTGGAGGTCGGGGGCATAAAAACCATTGAGCACTGTCACAGGTACCCTTTATGGGAGCACTCTGTTTCTATATTTGATGTGCATGGGCTATACATGCAAGGACTTCACTGTTCACTGGCTTTTTTTTTTGAGGGGGGGTTAGGTCACGCAGAGGTTATTGCAGCTGATGAAGTAAAAAAAAATAGATTCTGGATTCAAGTCCAGGCTAGCTATCCACCTCTGTGCATGGAGCTTCCATGTTTTCCCCGTGTACCTGTGGTTTTGCTCCCACAAACACACACTTCAGAGACACTCCTACCAGTGCCCCAGACTAAGGTTCTGGCTTTATGGAACTAGAGTTGGCCCTGGGGCACCAGAATATGGCTGCCCATTGCACCTAAGTAACTAGCATGAGTGAAATTCAGAGGACAAATTACCCCTTGAATTTCAAGAAAGTATACTTTATCTTGTAAATCACTTGTGACTGAGATTGTTGTTTTTTCTGAATTGGTTTAACAGTCTTGGAGTCACTATCTACATTCTTTTTTTTAAATCAATCATGACCTACAGCTTATTTACCCCTAACACTAATTAATTTATCACTGGTCCAGCACAAAGAAAAAGAGAGGGCTAAGCATCTGATATAAACGTTGGGAGAAGACAGAAAAGTCATTAGAGTTTAACATGTTGAGTGTTTTAGGGCTGACCGAATGTGGAATGTAATCTGGTGCTGAGCACTTTAACTGATTTTGGGTTTCCACAATTTTGAGAACACTGCTTCTGATGCAGGCATTGCATCTAACCAAGTGTGAACTGATGTAATATAAACATAATAGTGTACTAAATGATTATAGACTGATATTATAAATGGCTCGTCCTGATGTTTTCAATCAGCGGCTGAATGTGTAATTGCTTTCAGACGGAGCCATTTTGTGAAACAAGATACACATTGGCCTGAGTTCAAACGACATTTGCAATTAAGTTTAACTTGCAATTGAATGCAGGCATCCATGTTTTTCTTCAAGCCAAACGAGTTTGGCTAGTTCTGCAATTGCCTAAATTAACTTGGCGAACAGCAGCTCTTTTTTTATTGTTCACTTAAAAGAAAAGTTAATGGAAATTGTTAGTGAATCTGGGCTTTTGTTCTCTTTTTATCCGGAAATCAAGCTCGGTGACACGCATTTGGATCCTGGCCAAAGCATTTCCTGTAGAGTGAAGACTTTGAATGGCCTTTCATAGCCTCACTTAACACAGCGGCAGCTCATCTGAATCAATTTTAGTGGTTTAAGCACATGCCAAATTCTTCATATTTATATTTGATTATGAGAAGAAGTGAAGGACAAATACTGATTGAAATAAGATAAAAATGCACTCATCCCAATGGGCGTTCCATAATAAACTGCACTATACTCCTACTATTACTACTATAACTAATAATAATAACAATATTTCTGTCAACCAACTTACATGTAAACCATTAATACCAGCAGAAACAAGTAGATACAATGATCGATTGGCATCAAAGCTCTGACCCTGACACAGCGTGTGGTGTGCTAAGCTTGGTTAGCAGTAGGCCAGAGTGATGCTGTAGCTGAGACTGATGCAACACAGCAGCAGGCTGTGGCATGTTATGCCATGAAGGTGAAGCAGGGAGATTGGCTTAGAAAGCCTGCCCATCAGAGGGGCGGAGCACCGCGTGATTTCATGGGAGTGTCTATGGCAAGGCTCACCAAATCACTGTCGTCACGGCCTGCAAGCTGCTGGTTTTCCACCCACCCTTTACCCGGGAGTCAGATGCGTGGATATACTGGGTAATCAGAGACAATAACTTTTTGTTTACTTACCTTCTTACGACTACTACTACTTCTACAACTAATAATAATAATGTCCATTCAATCAGTATTTGTCCTTCACTTCAGCTCATAAACAAATATAAATAAAATGCTTTACAAGGTAATAATGTGAGCTCCAGAGAGATATTGAGAGGTAGAATGTTTAAGGATGTTTGTCAATAGAAATAATGACGCGCAATTTTGTACTAATGAAGGAATAATGTAAACTTTTGCTTACTACCAACATTTCGGCATGCAACCTATTACATATTCAAATTGCTCCAAACCTAATGTTCATTCAGGACAGAATACTTAAGAATCTGACTGAAATTGACTTTTTGGAGTAAAAGAGAAATTGGATCAACATGACCCTGCCTTATAACAAAACATAACTGTTGTGTTCCAGGGTTCTGGCCTTTGGCCAGAACAGTATTGCTTATGGTTTTAACAGTTTCATGTATCAAGATTTCATAGTTCATAGTTCCATAGTTCATGTTCATAGTCATAGTATTTCATTATTGTAGAACCTGAAAGTTTGATTTGGCTGGATTTTACTCAAAATACGTGTCAATTCATATTGTTGGAACACAGGCACATTCCATGTGTAAAATTTGGTTGATTTAACAGCAAGCTTATACGACCTGGATGCTCTGTTGCCTGCCTCGAATCTCCTTTGTTCTGCCCAGCAGGGGGTTTGGAGCCATTTGCTCTGGCCCTCTGAAACTCACAGACCTCTTCTCAAATAAAGTCAGGATCAGTTACTTTTAAGCTGCTTAAATCTATCAAATTCATAATATATTTCTTTTCAATATCCTAGGAAGGAACCTGTTATATATTGATAACGCAATTGGGCTATAATATTCCATCTTAAGGCTTTTCCATGACAACTGCATCATTTTAATACATATTCATATCATGTTTGGTCTCTTTATTCTCGGGGGAGTCCAAGGAGTTGAATAGAACATGTTTCATTTCCCTTGGATTTATGGTTCGTTTGTAAGATTCATTCAAGCAACTACCCTAGTCTCCCTGTGCAAATTATCTTATCACCTAGGCCAGTAAAACTCTAATTCGGCCGACCTTCCCTCTACCTTTTTCGGAGGCGTGGTTTGGAGTCTTTAAAGGTACAAGATCCTGAGGGGGGGGGCTCTCTTTTCTCCGCTTCTCCTCTCGGCTCCTCTCTTCTTTCTTGGCTCTTCTCTTCTTGCTCCTGCTCTTCTTCTTCCTGTTCTGTCCTTTCTTGGTCAACTTCTGACGTGCGAATAGATAAGTGGGGAGAGGTCACGTGCTGCCTTGTTCCGGAGCGGGGGAACATGTGAGTTCTCCCCGACCACGTGGAGCGATTTTAGCTCCGTGTGGTCATTCATCTTTTCCAGGTATGAAAATACTCCAAATCCTTCTAAATTATATGTAACGGTAATTGGCTTATCATTGATTTGTTTGATTCAAGTTGTGCCTACCTGGTGAATTAAATTATTGTTATTCCTTTTCCAGCCTGCGTGGTCTCATTGTATATTCTTTCTGGCCTTGTTGCGATTGGGACTTAAGGGGAGACTCCTACCAAGACATGTGTAGGTAGCGATACTTCTAAGTTAGATTGAGATTGGGTTCTACCTATTAAGGGGTTATGAAATTACCGGCTCTTAAGATTTAGCTATTGGTTAATCTTTCTAAGGGGCCCTTTGATATGCATAAACCTAGGTTCGTGGTACGTTCATACTCAGAGCCATTTGCCTGATGTTGCTACCATGACAGTCTCTTCTATCCAATGGATTTATCGTCGAATTAGACCAGGCAGAGACGCCTATTTTAACCCTAGGGGGTGTTCTGCTTAGTGACAATGGTTTTCGCAGATAGAGTTCGGGTGCGTAACTGCCCTGAGATTCACGCATGCTGTTTCAATTCTAATTCTAATTTGGTGTCAGATTTTTAACGAGATTATTGCTAAATTTTGTATTCTAACTGTTATATGGAGTCAGATAAATCGTAACCATTGCGTTTTCATGCCCTGTCCTCGGACGGTGAAAAAATATCCATTATATTGTGATTCACACCAGCCAGAAGAATGCTCTAATTCAAGTTAGACTAAGAAAACACGTAAGGCCTTCAACCCGGGCAATATCCGCCTTTTGGTTATTGCTTTTTTGGGGTTTTACAGCTGGTGACCCCGCGTAAATAGTCTAATAATTATTTAAACGGTAATTTGTCGTTTTGAAAACCTTTGCATCTTGCGGCGTAATGGCTTGCGTACCATACTGGCGAAGCCTATGGTCGTGAGTGCATGGTTCTGTTTTCAAACGCGTTCAGAGGTGTTCTGCCTTCCGCTGGCTGATGTGTGAATCTACACATCCGAAGTGAGCCTGGTTTGTGCGATCCGGACGGCTTTACCAGTCATCCGAATTCGGTAAGTAATGTCGTGTTTTTTGCTTTGTTAAAATTCACCGCATAAAAGACCGATGCTAAGGGATCGAGATATCCCCCATAGGCCTGGGACCGTAGAAACCAGACACATGTTTTAATTTTATCTTTCCGGGATCAGAGAATGAAGTGAAATTGAGGGAATGTTATGCGTATGTCGTTTTCCGTTATCTCTTGACTGCTGTGTCTTCAGAATCATTTGGGCCATTTGGTATTTTCGTGCTTTAAGTAGAAGGTTTAATGGCAAGTTGGAAGTGATTGGATTTCTGTGTGCAGTCGGAGTTTTCGGCATCCTTGGGTGGACGCGTTTCGTTGCTGCGCGATGGCAGAGATTAAGCTTGCCACCGAAGGGGTTGAATACTCTTGACTTCTACCGGAAAGTGGTGTAACTATATTGCGTTTGAAGGTTTGCGTAGGGGTACCGAAGGTAATCGGCAGTTGTATATATTTGATGGATTTGGTGCAAGGTCCTGCGGGAATTGTTCAGGTAATCTTGACCCAATATTGGAAGTTATTGTTTGAATGAATCTTGTATGTCGGGGAAGCGAAGTGAGCTTCGAAATACCATTGATTTTCAGTATTTTTCTCGTAATAATCGCGTGGTAGTGGCAAGTATGTTTGTTAGTGCTCTAACTCGCTCATTAGTTCGGCTGAGTTGGCGAATGTTTTCCATTCTCTTGTCTTGTTAAACTTTGTGCAAAGTTAATACGGTTTGACTGCCCCGTGGGTGCGCTCCTTTGACTAGCGCCTTGAGAGAGAGCGACAAACGGCATTCCGAAAATTGTAATTCGGATTCAAAGTCTAAATTAGGTTGCAGTCTGCACCATGTGGGCCTTTGAAGTTAAGTAAATTCGATAAGTTTTCATGCCGACATTTCGGGACACGGACAGTGAATAGATTTAATTCTTGAATAGGTTTGTTATACGGCTTTGCGCAAACAAGATATTCAGCAGCTTCCGTGTGAGCTGAGGCTTGTTGTGCTGTGACACGTCGATTTTCAGGTCGCCGAGTGTTTGTGCTTATGCAACTGGGCTAGGCGGTTTGGGCATTTGTGTTAAGCATAGCGACGCAGGGGCTTATCATTGGAGATGTTGAATATTTTTGCAATTTACGCCAAATTGAGCATTTGAAATGGCAGCTTTGAAATTCGCTTTAAATTTGAGCTTCTCTGTAGTATACATTGAAGCTGCCATATTGCCTTGGCACAAAGGGTTATCAAGTTGAACGGCCCGCCATTTTGGCTCGAATTGCTGGGGAATATGACGTGGTTTCATCTGGGAGTCGCCATTGGTCGAGTTTGCATGTGGGCTGGTTCTTCCTCAGAGGGGGAAGTCCTAGCCGGCCCACGGGGTCACGTGACTATTCGCCGGTGAGCTGGTTGGCTGGTACAGCCCCCATGCCAATCCGTGTAATAGGGTGACGTGACCCGTAGCCTGTTAGCTGGTTGGTTGACACAGTCCTCACTCTGAATACGAGCAAAATGGCGCCCTTCAAATCGGCCAATGACTGCCGCGGTTTAATGTTGACTTTTCCGAAAGGAGGGCGGAACCAGTGTTATGTTGCATGGGGTACAATCAAGTGCCTGCCTGTGACCGCCATCTTGAGAGTGGCTTTTCCACTAACAAGCTTACTTGCCTTCTAACCTTATGTTTGAAGTAACCGGTTTATTTGATTGCGTTTTGTGTGGATCTAACGAACCACCAAATGCATTGCTCTAAATTAATATTTTTTTGACCATTTGGATATCGTCATTGCCTCTGTGTATCAGATGACCTCTGAAGTTCAAAATACCTAATGGGACTTTAAGTCTATATTGTCTGCCTTCACTAGAAGAGCAATTTATAGCCTTACTGAAGTAGGTAATTGAATTTTCAATTGCTTACAATGTATTATCTTTTGGGAGATGCATTTTCCTCCCGTTTTAAAATTTTATTTAATTTACATTTATCCCAAGGTATTGGAACCAGGTGATTTTGGTCACTTTTGGCAATGATTGGTATATTTCTATTAATTACTTTATTTCTTTATAGCATGCCTTTCCTCTACTTCTGCCTTCTCTCTGATCCCCTTCACCCTTTTTCTGAGTCAGCTATGTTCAACAGGGACATAGTGGACATAAAGTTTGGGCCTGTGTTCCGACCGAACACATGATTTGATTTCTTTTGTTTTTCTTTTGTTTTTTTTAGCCATTTCCGGCTTAACTATGCAGACAGTCACCCTGCATAGCTCTTTCTTTTACAGTCTTCGCAACAGAGAGCATCAGGGGGTGGACGAACATCCCTATTGCGGGGCCATAAAACACCCGCTCTTGGTAACAGGCCCCCTCAGACCCACTTTACAGCAGTCATTCACATCCCCACACACGTGCGCGCGCCCACACACACACCCACGCCCACACGCGCACACACAAGGGTACCCTTATCAACACCATTTGCGCTTCCCCATGTTTGTCTGTGGTTCGTCCTGGTGTGAAAGGAAGGCCATAAAGCATTGTTTCATCTAAAATTGTGGTATTGACTACATCTGTTTTTCTTCTCTAGAAGCAGGGGTGATGGGATTTCTGGTGCCACTCACACCTCCTCAGTCACTGTTCTCCTTGAAGCATCGTAAGGTTGCACGACGGGGGAGACGTGAATTGTGGGGTGACGACAGGCATTGGGTCTAACTTATCTATTGCTTCCCTACAGGACAGTTTGCTGGCTCAGGGAGATTTCAACTCGCACTGAGCACCTCACACCCAAAAGTTTTCAATTAACTAACATTTTCTGATTCTTACAGGTGGAGTAATAACATTGCTTTGGTCATGTCGTGTTTTGATCTTGTTGTGTATGTGGCGGGATGCTTCTCCAAGTTTCTCTATACAGGCACCAAAGATTCAAGGACCGGACTTGGCCAGACTCACCTAAGGAACAGAAACTCCATAATGCTTTCGACTAACTTTGATATCAGGATCTTCATCTCAGACAAAACACAACCCATTCCTCCTCTGCTCAACTGAAAGGACACACACTCAACTAATCTCAACTAACATGTGCACCACCGTGAGCGGCCGCTGAAGATTCGGACAACATCTTCACAACAGAACAGTATAGAGGACATTTTCATATGGACGTACTGCAGTTGTGTTTGTGGTTGATTTGTGAACTACTTGTAAAGAGTGCGGGTTGGTACAAAAATGGGTCGTGAGGAATCAATTAAATTCTACTTTATAATCTGGCAACTAATTGGGCTGGGGCATATAGGTTCCTTACGCTTAAGGCCAAAGATGGTGTGCCTTATGTTCATAAAAGTAAGGTAAAACTACATATGCAATGATCCAAATTAGCCTAAGTATTCTTTCTAATGTTTTTCATAATTCTATTGGAAATTCTTCAAAACTGCTTCTGATCAGCCTATTATGTGTGTCAACCCCACTCTCTCAGTTGATCGCAAGATCATATCATGTAACAAAATTGCTGAATGTCTTTATGATTTGCAAGTTCTCATTTTACCATATTTCATCATTTACCTCATGTAAATATTCATTGTTTCTTGTCTGCAACTGTGTACGTTTAAATGGCACTTTAATGATACCCCATAATGATTTAATATTGTAACCTCCATTGGATTTTTTCCCACTGGGTTTTTCTAATTGGATGGTTACTTAGTTTTAGCAGCACATATAATCTTTTTGCTTTCCCTGGTCAAGAATGGGAAAGTTTTTGATTTATGTGCTGGTTTGTTCTGCGATCTCTATTGTTCATGATTTTAGGAAAAAGTACTTTTCAAATTCTCATTTATTTGGCAGAATAAAATTTATTCGGTTAGTACATCAACTAATTTCAGAACATAGACTCATAGAACAAACCTAGATATTACTTTTAATTAAATGCTTCGTTCTTGTCTTGTGCCAATTTTTCCATGTTTTATGTTAAATTCCCCGGTGGTATCTCTTTCTTTTGGGGTCCCAAACCACACTTCTCTAAATTTTCAATTACATTGCATTAAACGGAAACAATCCATTTTTATTAAGTGATGCAACTGTCAGGAAAAACTCAATCACACTCAAATCTGGAAATATACTTAATACTCACGTTTTAATCTATCGACCATTCAAATAATCCTTTGTGGCCCCATGGGTGGATTTGTGTCCCCTGGGGCCAGGGGGTGGATTTGTAGAACCTGAAAGTTTGATTTGGCTGGATTTTACTCAAAATACGTGTCAATTCATATTGTTGGAACACAGGCACATTCCATGTGTAAAATTTGGTTGATTTAACAGCAAGCTTATACGACCTGGATGCTCTGTTGCCTGCCTCGAATCTCCTTTGTTCTGCCCAGCAGGGGGTTTGGAGCCATTTGCTCTGGCCCTCTGAAACTCACAGACCTCTTCTCAAATAAAGTCAGGATCAGTTACTTTTAAGCTGCTTAAAACGATCTTAACCTCTATCAAATTCATAATATATTTCTGTTCAATATCCTAGGAAGGAACCTGTTATATATTGATAACGCAATTGGGCTATAATATTCCATCTTAAGGCTTTTCCATGACAACTGCATCATTTTAATACATATTCATATCATGTTTGGTCTCTTTATTCTCAGGGGAGTCCAAGGAGTTGAATAGAACATGTTTCATTTCCCTTGGAATTATGGTTCGTTTGTAAGATTCATTCAAGCAACTACCCTAGTCTCCCTGTGCAAATTATCTTATCACCTAGGCCAGTAAAACTCTAATTCGGCCGACCTTCCCTCTACCTTTTTCGGAGGCGTGGTTTGGAGTCTTTAAAGGTACGAGATCCTGAGGGGGGGGCTCTCTTTTCTCCGCTTCTCCTCTCGGCTCCTCTCTTCTTTCTTGGCTCTTCTCTTCTTGCTCCTGCTCTTCTTCTTCCTGTTCTGTCCTTTCTTGGTCAACTTCTGACGTGCGAATAGATAAGTGGGGAGAGGTCACGTGCTGCCTTGTTCCGGAGCGGGGGAACATGTGAGTTCTCCCCGACCACGTGGAGCGATTTTAGCTCCGTGTGGTCATTCATCTTTTCCAGGTATGAAAATACTCCAAATCCTTCTAAATTATATGTAACGGTAATTGGCTTATCATTGATTTGTTTGATTCAAGTTGTGCCTACCTGGTGAATTAAATTATTGTTATTCCTTTTCCAGCCTGCGTGGTCTCATTGTATATTCTTTCTGGCCTTGTTGCGATTGGGACTTAAGGGGAGACTCCTACCAAGACATGTGTAGGTAGCGATACTTCTAAGTTAGATTGAGATTGGGTTCTACCTATTAAGAGGTTATGAAATTACCGGCTCTTAAGATTTAGCTATTGGTTAATCTTTCTAAGGGGCCCTTTGATATGCATAAACCTAGGTTCGTGGTACGTTCATACTCAGAGCCATTTGCCTGATGTTGCTACCATGACAGTCTCTTCTATCCAATGGATTTATCGTCGAATTAGACCAGGCAGAGACGCCTATTTTAACCCTAGGGGGTGTTCTGCTTAGTGACAATGGTTTTCGCAGATAGAGTTCGGGTGCGTAACTGCCCTGAGATTCACGCATGCTGTTTCAATTCTAATTCTAATTTGGTGTCTGATTTTTAACGAGATTATTGCTAAATTTTGTATTCTAACTGTTATATGGAGTCAGATAAATCGTAACCATTGCGTTTTCATGCCCCGTCCTCGGACGGTGAAAAAATATCCATTATATTGTGATTCACACCAGCCAGAAGAATGCTCTAATTCAAGTTAGACTAAGAAAACACGTAAGGCCTTCAACCCGGGCAATATCCGCCTTTTGGTTATTGCTTTTTTGGGGTTTTACATTATCCATGTTCCATGTCCATGTTTTTACTTTTCCATGTTTTTGCTTTAGCCAGGTCTGCCATGCCACTCCACCGCTTGTCTGCGTTCCGCCCCGTGCCTTCGTTGTTGCACATTTCTGAGCTCTGGTTGGCTTTGGTATTTCCCCTTCCTTCTGTGCTGTGCTGATTCAGGGCTCTCTAAGCTTAATTGACAATTAACTGTTTTTAAGTTACTAACATTTACTAACACTCACTGGGTGGTGTAATTCTTAGATAGGCACATTACTAATATTACTAATTTAGACAGGGAGTTTATTGTCATGATTCCTGCTTTACTATTTCAAGATCTTGCTGTGCTTTTCTGTTCTTAACATTCACGCTTGCTTCCAAACTGCATACTTAATTGGTACTTAAGCTGAGCACGCTCATTCTCTTAATGAGCAAGTCTTGTCAACCAATCTTGTCCATGTCTTGATCTTGCCATGCCTCTTGTTTCTCTCTCTCCAGGTGTTACCCCTCATGTCATGATTTCTGAGCCTTTATCTGGGTGCGGTGGAAGTTGGCTGGCAGACAGTGTCTCGCGTCTCGTTGCTTGTGCAAGTTTAGCCAAGTTCTTGTTATCATAGTTCCCTAGCATTTCTAGTCTCAAGTCTTGTCCCAGCCTCTTGTTTTGTGTATATATATTTAGTCTTGTTATTTACTTTTCTTGAGCATCTTGCCTGGAGTTTCCAGTGCCTTTTGTTTTTTGCCTTTTTGCATTTATTGTTTATAGCTCTGTGTAGCTTCCTTAGTTTGTTTTTTGCAACCCTTTGGGCCAAGTTTTTTGTTGGCCCTCGTGCCTGTTTTGTTTTGGTTTATCAATAAATCCTCATTCCCTTTTCCCGCATCTGGTGTCACTGATTCCATATCAATAACGTAACGTAACATAACATAACATATCATAACTTAACATGGCGAGAACAGGCCGTTCAGCCCAACTACACTCGCCAGTTTCTTTGTACTATTGTGAATATATCCCTTCAGATACTCAATGACTCAGTGGTATCTAGCTTTAAGTCAGGCCTCCTCTTGAAAACCCCCGAGGTCTCTGCCTCAACAATATGGTCAGGCAAGCTATTCCACATTGAAATTACTCTTTGGGTGAGGAAACATGCCCGAATATCAGTGCTAAATTTACCCTTGGTCAACTTCCGTTTGTGACCCCAAGTTTTACTCACAACACTTGGTCGAAGGTATCCCACATAATTCACTTTGTAAATCCCTTTAACATATTTAAAGACCTCAATCAAATCACCCCTTAGTCTCCTTTTCCTAAGACTAAAGAGATTAAGGATCTTCAGCCTCTTCTCATAGCTTTCATCTTTTATACCCGGAATTAGCTTAGTTGGCTCTTCTCTGAACTTTCTCTAGAGCCTCTATATCTTTCTTAAAGTATGGTCCCCAGAACTGTACACAATACACCAGATGTGGTCTGACGAATGTGTTGTACAAAAGAAGCATCACCTCCTTAGATTTTTACTCAATACTTTTTGCAATGTATCCCAGCATCCGATTAGCTTTTTTAACGGCTACGGCACAATGGCTAGAACCTGTGAGGGTTTGGTCAACAAACATTCCCAGATCTTTCTCTTGTGGAGCACATTCCATTTTTAAACCTCCCATGAAGTAATCCCGTCTAATGTTTTTATTACCTACATGACAACTTTACATTTCGCTACAATAAATATAATTCGCCACATTTCTGCCCAATTCTTGATTCTATCCAAATCATCCTGAATCACTTTAGTGGACTCTAAACCATTTGCCAAGTTCCTCAATTTAGTATGATCTACAAATTTAACTAATCTGCTCTCAATATTCCTATCACTGACTATGACCTAAATATCCTTATAATCATCAGTTCCATTCACCTGTGTCCAGTACTGCCCTTTGTTCCTCTCAAATGTCTTTGGAAGGCATGTTAGCTTGAACTATAAACCTTACATTTACGATCAGACTCCCATAAGTCCGAATGAAAATATGCGATAATACCATGCATTTACTTCTGGAATGGTAATAGTTTAAAAACAGCTCACTGAAAATATGGTCCATGAAACTACATATCCACTGATTTTTAGAATCCTGGTAGTGGTCCTGAAGTTTGACCTGAGCAAATTCGTTCCACGGTACCAAAATATATTTTCTTGAAATTAATTCTGGAGCACAGCCAAGGACTTATGGTATCTATTTTTCTGTGTATTTATTTATTTCAGGTGGAAGTTTCTAATCTGTGATCCAGCTCCTTTCACAGGTCTTCCTGGTTAGCAGCAGGTTTCATTCCTTCAAGGGTTGTTTCTCTCCATCATGATTTGCGCCAAAGTGAAAGAACCAGGCCTGCTAATGGAAAAATTAAAATGAAAGGTCTGAATGCAAAGGGAGTGGGGCTCTTTGTTGATGCTCAGGATTCCTCTCTCCTGGAAGGTAAGGGTGAGTTTCCACGGTGAAGTGGTGGAGAGGCTGGGGTATTTGGACACAAATGGGCCGGGAACAGAAGCACTGCCTCTTCACAATAATCTCTTTGTTTTGAGTAGATATCCGAGGAGGGCCTGTCCTTCCCAAAGAGGACATAAGCACACAGGAGTGGCTCTTTGGAGAGCCAGCAGATGGTAGATCGGTCAGCCATTAAACGAGAAGACTTTTCTTTTGTGCCGTGGTATCTTACAAGGTCAGGCATCTTAATGGCAAAAATGGTTCACTTTTCCATTCTTCAAGTAATGGCATGCCTCCTCTTATGCACTTCAATTACAATCTAGCAGGATAAGACAGAGTATGGTATATAATAAACATCAGCCTTGATTATAGAGCATTACGTTAAAATTAAGAAAATACAACAACAAAAAAATTCTCAAATGAAGAGTTTCTTAAAATGAATAAACAAACACCAGTTCAATTGATATGCATCAGACTGCAAAAAAAAAAAAAAAGTGGGAGGTCTAATTGATTCAACCAAACAGGAGTTTCATAGATATCTAAACATGATTTGGAAAATATTTTACATTGGAGATAACAGATTTTGTAAACAACTGTGTAACTGGTTTTGTAAATTAACATATTCAGCTTGGTTTGACAAGCATATCATTTAACAAACAGTATAACTGAGGTAAAACATGGGAACATACTGCTATATCAATATCATATAGTGCAGTCCACTAATATTGGCACCCTTTTGAATAAGGAACCAAACAGGCAATGAATTGATGCCTCCATTATCTAACCTATCGATAATAATAACCTTCAATTTAAATATAATTATTAAAAGGATAAATTTAAGAAAATAAAGAAATAAACACGCAAATTAAAGACCCAAGTTCTAAAAGTTCTCACGTCACAAAATGTCCATTCTGAGAAATTGAGGCAATAACTCAACAAGATGTTTTCCCATCCTTGAATCCTCCATGTTGATGGACTCTCATCTTCAGCCCGTCCCAAGCATTTTCTGTTGGGTTTCGGTCGGGAGACTGGGATGGCCATGGCGAAACCTTGAATCTGTTGTAAACAATGTATGTGTTGATATAGATGCGCGATTTGAATCATTGTCCTGTTGGAAGGTAGAGCCATGACCCAGTTTATGCTTGCTGATAGAGTCAATCAAGCTTTTATATCATATCTGTTTGGTATGATGGAGTCCACAGTGCCATCAATCCCAACAAGTTGTCCAGGGCCCTTGGAAAGGAACCAGCCCCACAACATCAAATAAACTCCACCATATTTCAGCATTGATGAGAATCTTTTTTTTTTTACACTGTTTTTAGACCATACCCACCTCTGCTTTCTTTCATTGAAGAGCTCTAGTTCGGTCTTAACTGACCATAGATGGCAGTTCCATTCGAAGTTCTATCACTATTTGGCAAAATGTAGCTGTTTTTTTTTTTCTTGCAGTCTTCTAGAACATTTTGTTGATGGCTTCCATGGATTGTTTTAGTAACTGGCATCTGATCATAGTTTTGGAGACTTTCAGAACCCAAGACACGATTACTATCTGGAGTTCTCCAACTGTGATCCTTGGAGTTTCATTTCCTACCTGGACCTTCCTCCTTACAGATGGGCTCATATCCTGTGGTATGTGGATTTTTAACTTTGTCATATACCTTAAACTTCTTCATTATTGCCCTGACAGTGAAAATACACACACTTGCAACTTCTGAGCTATTTTCTTATAGCCATTTCCATATTTATAAAGATCAACCTTCTGGTGCAAATCATTGCTGAATTCTTTTGTTGAAACCATGGCAATGGATGACTTCGGCAAATTGGCCCATGAATCACCTGATATTTACACCCCAGGGAAACAGGATGATGGTTGATGAGTGATAATTTAAGTTTTCCTATTCATTATGGTGAACTTACAAATCAAAAATATGAATGGAAATTATGCTTGTTTGATGTTTCTAATGAGGTATTTTTTCAGTGTGCTGATAATTGTGGCAAACATTCATTTTAAGAAAAGATTTAATTTTTTTTTGTCAATGAATCTTTTTTTCTTTACATTCAAGGTCAGGTTTCTGTTAATATGTTGAGAGAAAGATTATGAGGATTCTCAGCAACTTAGTCTTTTTTTTTTTCAAAGCCTGTTCAGCTAACATAAGGGAGCCAATATTAATTGACTGTACAGTTTAACAAAAAGACCCAAGAAGATA
Source organism: Gymnothorax reevesii (assembly GCA_029721435.1). Taxonomy (NCBI): domain Eukaryota; kingdom Metazoa; phylum Chordata; class Actinopteri; order Anguilliformes; family Muraenidae; genus Gymnothorax; species Gymnothorax reevesii. The sequence continues at coordinate 21,924,125 of CM056589.1, forward strand.
TTCAAACCATTATATCTCAATATACCAACCAAGCACATTCTATAAGACTGATCAAAAACTAATTAGAAAGACAATTAAAGGTTCTTTGCCTGGCTCCTCAGCTTTTTGATCGGTTCTTGGCATCTCTTCATGGAAGTTTATTACATACAGAAACCAATATAGCATGTAATAATTAGGCTGGGTCTGTATGAGGGCTATTGTACGGCAGAAAAGGTTTTACTAAGAATTTGTAATTACAAGAATGAATTGTTTTGATTATTGCTAATTCATACACATTATCACATTTTTTCTCTTCTATTAAGACGCTGAAATGCTTCCAGTTCTTGATTGCACATATGTTATAGATAATAGTCCCAGTTAATTTTCTTTTCACACTGTGATACAACTAAACTGTATGTCAATGGCGTACAATTAGAGTAATTTCAGAACTTTTTAGCCGCAATATTGAAAGATAAATGAAAAAAAAAGGTTCCAGATTGATATAACAATGAAAGCACATTCAGCTCATGATATTCAGAAATATTTTTGTGACATATTTCATGCCAGATTATATGGGGTGAGGGACACAGAAAAATATTGGATGACTGTTTCATAAAATGAATTGGCCATTTACATTCTAATGTAGAGCTACATTGTGAAAATCATATCAATGCTTGTGTTTCATAAATATTCTGTTGGCACTCCTGACAAGATAAATACTTCACTCCACATACACAATAGAGGTTCAGCTGTATGCATGCATTAATGATCATTAAATATAATCTGAATTGAAAATGTATGAATTTACATTTATGTATGTTTATGTTTTGGATCCGGTTTCCCCCACCCATCCAAAACATGCAATATAGGAACCCTCCCTCCCTCCTGTATGGCTGTGTGTGAATGTTTGGTGGTGGTCGGAGGGGCCGTAGGCGCATACTGGCAGCCACGCTTCCGTCAGTCTGCCCCAGGGCAGCTGTGGCTACAAAAACGTAGTTTACCACCATCAGAGTGTGAATGAATAATGCCTCCATTGTAAAGCGTCTTTGAGTGTCCAAAAAAGCGCTATATAAAATTGATGCATTATTATTATTATTATTATGTATGAACACACGTGATGCTTGATTACTTTGGGATGATATCAATAAGATTGAGAGCAGCACGTTTGGGAATACAAAGCTTTGGAACACGGTGGCACTACTGCCTCACAGCACGAAGGTCGTAGGTTCGAATCCCGCCTGAGGCCTTTCTGTGTGGAGTTTGCACGTTCTCCGCGTGGGTTTCCTCCGGATACTCCGGTTTACCCCTCCCACAAAAACATACAATCTAGGAATACGGCTGTGTGCAAGCGGTTGGTCAAAGGGGCCGCAGGCGCATACTGGCAGCCACGCTTCCGTCAGCCTGCCCCAGGGTAGCTGTGGCTACAAAAACATAGTTTAGTTCCTAATGGAGCTCTAAGGCTTCATCTTATAACCAGAAGCCCCTTTTCTAAAAAGACCGAAAATAAGGTGCTCACTGTTCCTAAATTACATTCTCTAGCACAATGATGGTATCTTCTGAAAGGTGACACTCAGGAGAGTGATCTCCCTGCCCAATCTCTCCTCCCAGTAGCGCTTGAGCTTGAGAAAAAAATCCCAGTTATTCCTTTTGGGTGGAGGAAAATAGGAATGGGCGTAACGATCGGTCTATGCGTGTATTATCAGACGTTGAGCATACAGATAAAATCATGCCCTATGAGTTATTATCATTTTTCTTTTTTCAATAATAATGTCCTGGCTGTTTTGAGTAATACAATTTAGGACACCCCAATTTCTTTGGTCTTCACCCTGTTAACACCTGAACTGTCTGTAGGGTCTGTACATTTACATCTCTGGTAGCAGACGAAAAACCATCACACATTCTCCTTAGTCCAACACGGGGTGCCAGATTTGTGAAAGAATTAATACAAAATAAGCCATTTTTCATAATTTTTGAACGAACTGGGAACATCAAGGCCTGTATTCACGAAACTATAAAACTAAAAACTAATGCCATGACCACCACAGACCGGTTTTGCCAGTCTCCTTTCTCACCACATCCACAAGCAGTAGCAGTAATGCTGAGTTCCCACCAAACGCGAAACAAAATTTCTTCTCGCTTTATTTGTGGGAGTTTGACCTTTTTTGTTGAGTTTTGTTACTTTGCTTAGTAGATTTGCTGCTCTGTTCACTTCTGTGGGAGAACAACATGGTAGCGGACTGAAACACGAATTCACACCGCTGACCAACAGCAGTGGGTGTTGAGCCTTGTTTACACTCAAGGGTCAGAACTTCGTGGAATCTCAAAAAATTATCAACAAAATGGTGATGCTAATGCTAATATGCTAACGTCACAAACATTTTACTTTATGAACATTGTACCTGCTTGAGAATAAAAAGATTCAGAAAACTGATGATTGTGACATATCCAATATAGAGCCAGACAACTTTTTTTGTGAAACTGTGTTATATATGTTATTTGCTACAGCTGGCTCACCAGCTACATAGCTAGCTAGCTACCTAAGTAGCTAGCATTCCCATTACCTCAAGCAATGCAGCAAGCTACGGTTTAAATATGTAGCTAGGTAACTTGACTGGCTAATGTTGCTGCCCCTCTCACATTAAATTTTTGCACGACGTAAATATTACAAGGGGGAGCGGTATTCACATCGCATTGCATCTCCGGCGTGACTCGCCTCACCTGGCACAAATTAGCTTCTTCTCATGTGCATTTGTTTTATTGCATTGACTTTGAATGTAATTTGTCAGTGCAAAAAAATTATTTTGCTTTCAATGGAAACGCAGCATAAGAACAAGAAGGATCCCAGCTCAGCACCCGCACTCAAAGAAGTTTTATGAATTCAAACCAATTCCTGCACACTCCCTCTCCTGTTTAGGTCAGGGCAGTTGCTCGGAATTCTGGGCCCCCTGAAAGAATATCAGTGTGGGCCCCCGCCCCCGACATTTCATTGCCTTTTTTTACGACAATGGCTGTTATTCATTTTTCTGTTTCTCGGTGTTCTTGACAGTACTAGATGCAATACACCCAATTTTTCCTTTTTTATTTTTTACGATTAACCACTCTACACCGAGTCAAGAGTATTATTATGCAAATTCTGAATTATTAGATGTGGCACGTATTCACAAAAGAGGCTACCTGAAACCACATTATTACACTTAGTCTGATCAGAAATTAATGTTCAATTAACCACTCAGCAAATGGGTACTGGGTATTCTATTGCAAAACATCAAGCGCTGATGTGCAACAGACCAGAACTCAAAGTATACTGGCTAAAGATACAACACAAGGTGGAGCTTTAACAGTGAAATCATAAAGGTAGTTATGTAACTTAGCTATTTGAATTTCTTGCCAGTAGTATTGACAACACAATGAAATACGTTCTTGTAAAATAAATATCAATACCTATCATTTTAAGTCTTATCTCAACTTCAGCTTAAGTTATTTTGTTTGTTCGCAGCTTAAGGGCTTTGAAGTCCAACTGTCTGCTTAAATGACTTTCAGTTGAAAGTGTTGCAGGGTATGAAACCTCTCTTGGGTTGTAGTTGCTGTAGCCTACAGCTATGATCTGATTCACTATTCCCTTCACTATCTGAAGTAGCCTTGCTTTGGGGAGATGGGCCTGGCTCTGTCACCAGGATAGATAGTGACTTAAATAGACTTATAAATAAACCCAGCCAATTTTGCCATTTAATTATAATTCAAATGGCTGAGAGACTGACCTATATGTAAGTAACTGCCATTGGTACAACAGTTCACTAATAAATTAAAACAGCCAACCAGTTTCTGCCACATCACTCACTCACCATCAAAAACATCTTCAGACTGCTGGTGGTGAGGATCTACTGCTGGGTCAGGTTCAGATGAAGTGACCACAGCTGATTCTGTGGCAGTACATAAAGGTTTAACTACTCCATTTCATATTGCTTTTGTTAACATTTAAAATTATATTTTATGGACCAACTAATGAAGAACTAACATACCTAGTCTTGTAATAAACCAAATTTAGATGGGCTTCTCTCTCAGTACCATAGCTCTAAGCACACAAGCTCTGTAAAATTAGCCCCCATGTTAACAAGACTTATGTCAACAAAATAAAGTAGCAGTTTAGTTTTAGTGGACACTTTTGTAAGAAAGTAAAATGTCAGCCTTTTCAAGCGATTGTTTCAATTACACCTAAGGTTACCACACAGACTGCATGCAGCTCACTATCCAAGCCTAGCCTGTACAGGCACGCGAGCCAAATATGCAGTAACCACTCATAATAAGAATGGAGGAACGAGTCCTGCTGCTACCAGATTTTTGACGGTATACTACAATGAGTAGCGACTGATGACCATACCGATCTTTTATGTAGATGATACCGTTAATAACTGAGTAATGTCATTTTTGTCAGGCGACTATTTACTCAGCTGACCGCATGTTACATTAACGTCACGTTAGCAGCTGAACAACCAGCCTGAACAGCTAACATAGCAAGCTAGTATAATACTCTCACCTTTCTTTGAAAAGAATTTTGTAATTTTCTGGGCCCCTGCTCTGCTGGCCTCTCTCTCTCTCTCTCTCTCTCTCTCCCCTTTTCTGGTGTCCAGATTGGTGTGTGTGGGCTGCGCGTACTATTGACTGCTGATAGTTTGCAAACCTCGCAAGCAAAAATGCACAATTTTCCATGAGGAGCATGAAGCATGGACCAAACCATTTTTTAAGAAGGGGGTTGTTGAAATTTATTTCATCAATATTGCATGCCTTTGTGGCTTTGTGATTAAGTCTGGTGCATTAGTATGAATAGCAGTTGGGTTTATGCATAATAATTTAGTCACGGCGGTTACTGTGGGTTTTGTGGGCCCCAATGGACTGCGGGCCCTTATAATTGTCACCACCTTTCCCCCCATACGACGGCCCTGGTTTAGGTTACCGTATGAATCATAACATACCAGGACACCCCGTTCCATTGCCTTCCATGGGCTTCTGATTAGTGACGCAGAGCCCAGAATGCAGACTGTTATTGTCAGTCCACCGGATCAGCAGATTCCTCCTCTTCCTTTAACACCTTTAACAATTTCCCTATGAATTTAAATGTAAAAACAAATAAATTATCTGTAGGTCCCAGGGTCACCCTTTGGCCTATGATTTATTGGCTCTCATTGACAACAATATGAAATAAAATCCTCCAGCAAACCCTGGCACTACATGACAGTCCGTCCATTTATCTTTTTGAATAAACACCGCGCTGAAATGTAGCATTTTAAAGGCCACTCAATATGGCCTTTATCAGCCAATTTAATTGCCTCCACTCTAACCATTTTGAAACCTCTTGTCGCTACCCAGCAGCTAATGTTACTCATGAAGAACATCAAGCACTACAGTAATAGCTAACGTGCCCTCGCGTACAAAAATGTGGCTAAGCGACGGAGCAGCATTTCTGTGCTAACAAGCATGATATTAGCCCAGCAGTCAAGCTTGCCACTGGGATCTAGACCAGAGATCCACACAGGTCTGCATGGATTCTTCACTGCCTCCCCATCTTAACCATCACTGAACTGTAAAGTAAACAGAGAGAGAGAGGTAGCCAAAAGCACCAATCTTGCAAAACCAGCCCTTCAAACGGTTAGCGACTCAGCAAGACGACTACACGGGCTCCCCTGAAGTCCTTCCAGGATTTGTTTTTTTCACCTCAAAATATACCCTGAACTAAGAGGCAACCCCCACACAAAGTGGTAGAGGACCAACGCACTCACAAGGTCGATTTTATTTATTTATGGAATGTGCAGTTCAGTATATGCTGTGATTTGTATAAACACATTTCAGTTTCTCTTTTTTTTCCCTTGCCAAGTGAGTTTGGATCGTGATTCCAATGGTCGCTTCCCACAGAAATGAATCATCGGCAAATGACAGTGGCAGAGCAGGACGTGTGTGCTCCTGATGAGGAGCGGAAAGATGTTGTGGGGGGGGGGGGGGGGGGGGTTTGTGTCGGGGCAGGCTTGATGGGGCGGGTAGAAGCATAGAGCACGAGGGGTGTACGCCTGGGGCCAGTGCTGTGGGTCGGGGCTCGGTGGTGGGGTGGGGGGGTTGGGGGGGAGCTGTGGATTGGATCAATGAGCCAGGAGACACACTGGACGTGAGTCATCGGAAAGACTGTGTTATCAGGGCTTTTCCATTCGACAAAACAGTGAGAGAGAGAGAGAGAGAGAGAGAGCGCATTTGCATCGTTCAAAATATGTTACACATAGTTTGAGTGCAAAACCAATGCTTAAATAAGTGTTTTCCTTCTGCTTGTGGTCTTTGAGAGAGAGGAATTCCTGAAATAGTTTTTTTGAAAGAATGATAGAAATCTGGCATCACGACTACAGTGTCAGTAAATTGCATGACTTTTTTTTACCGTCAAAGACATTTTTTTTTTATTTTAAATTTCCTGGAAGTCAGTTTGCATACAGTCATACAAATCAATTAGTAGTGGTTATGTGGCTGGAAAAAAAATCCTTTTGATACAATATAGTGAGAATATTATTGAAGTCTCTGATTTCTGTGGCTGGTATATAATGTGATGTATTATGGAATATATAATGAAAGCTCTGCACCATTCAATTCTATTTAGTCCTCTCTGTAGCTGCTCTACCCGTGTTCTTCATAATCACAGGGCTCTAGTTGAAGTAGCTGCGTGCAATATTTCTGACGCGGAGAGGAAGTACTCAAAGGAGTTGTGGGTAATGGGCTTCCCTCTGCCTGCCCTGAAGTCACATGACCCGACACATCACTCCAGGAAAAATACATGGCACCAGGTCTCTGTTTCCCCCTTTAAAGAGAAGAGTTCGCAGTAACGGCCGAATCCCGATAAAATTGCCCTCTCCCAGCAGTTCTGCAAGTCACCTCAGGCGAAGAGACGGATGAAGCCATGCCTGCAGTGAACCCCTGTCGGTTAGGCTATTGACTTGGAGGTGGCTAGCAGGTCATACTATTTGAAGTCATTGGCATGACTGGTGCTGTGGGCCGTCCATAGACCAGCTAGGAGACACGATAAAATGTTTTTTTTTTTTTTCTCTCTCCAATAAGGCCTTTGTTCTAACAGGCCTTGCCCTGCTTTAAAGAAGAGAGTCTGTCTGACTGAAAGGCCCCCACTGTGTGTGAATCACTGTCTGCTAATATTTGAGAGCTGTCTCAGCTCTCATATCCCCTCTAAATGGGCAGCCAAAGGTTCATATTGGCAGGAACATATAAATGGCAGAACTCATGCTGATGTTTTTTATACGTATATTACAATTTACTTTAGGTGTCTTTTTACTGTGGTGATTTATTAACATATTTATTTTTAAACATACTGTGTAGAAACAATGAATTTTCCCAGGGGAAATCATTTGAACCATAATGGACGTGGGTTTGTGTATTATGTGCTCAAATATGTGTACGATTTGCCAGCAACAATAAACTTGGAACTTTTTGTGGAATGTCTTACGGTGTACAATAGGAGAGTACATGATGTTACACACAGAAAGCACCTGAACTCTCACACTTTGAGTTTTAAAGGGAAACCATGACAATGCGGCTGAAGTGCAAACTGTAAGCATTAATTTTATGGTGTTTTCATTCATATTGGACGTTTCAACTTAATACAGGATAAAAGTAACGGTTTGTGATAGTTGGTTGCATATCCGTTGCATGCAATAACTGCTTGAAGTCTGTAATGTAAAGACGTCTCCAAATGCTGGGTTATTGACTCGGCCAGTGGAACCAGAATAACAAAAATGTATTTATGTCAAATGAATTATGAAGCTGACTGTGTTTGTTGGTGCTACTAAAAAAAATACAACCCCAATTCCAAAACAGTTGGGACGAAGTATAAATTGTGAATAAAATCAAAATGCAATGACTTTCAGATCAAATGAGCCAATACCTTATTTAAAGTAGAACAAAGATAATATTTCAAATGTTGACACTGAGACATTTAACATTTTTTTTTTCCACAAAATGAGTTTATTTCAACAGGTCTCAAAAAAAGGGCTGAAAAAGCTTTTAATGTATAAATCAGCTGAAAGAATATTTCACAAGTAATTAAGGTAACTGGCATCAGGTCTGTAACATGATTGGCTATAGAAGGGATGTCTTAGAGAAACTGAGTCTCTCAGAAGTAAAGATGGCCAGAGGCTCTCCAACTTGTGAAGGCTTCCGTAAAAAATTGTGGAATACTTTAAAAAACAATGTTCCTCAACGTCAAATTGCATAGGCTTTGAAGGTCTCATCATCGACAGTGCAGAACATCATCAAAAGATTCAGAAAAAACTGAAAAATCTCTGTGCGTCAGGGACAACGCCGAAGACCTTTACTGGATGCCCGTGATTTTCGGGCCATCAGACTCCATTGCATCACTCCCCGGCATGATTCTGTCATTAACATTATTAAATGGCCCAAGGAATACTTCAAGAAACCACTGTCTGTAAAAGCAGTCCGCCGTGCCATCCACGGATGCCACCTAAAACTCTATTATGGAAAAAGGAAGCCATTGTTGAACATGATCCAGAAACACTGCCGTGTTCTGTGGGCCAAAGCTCATATAAAATCGATTGTAGCAAAGTGAAAAAATATCCTCTGGTCAGACGAGTCCAAATTTGACATTCTTGTTGGAAATCATGGGCGTTGTGTCCTCCGGGCTTAAGAGAAGAAAGACCTCTTCTGTTATCAGCGTTCAGTTCAAAAGCCAGCATCTCTGATGGTATAGGGATGCGTTAGTGGGGTTGGGGTTGTAAATAAATAAATTTAAGCGTGTTTTCTTCTTATCATTAACATTGATTAACATTAACATTCTAACTTCTTATAATTTGTAACCTCACAGGAGACATAATGGGTAATATGAAAGCTTTTTCACCTTTCTTATTCATCTGGATTGTGGCGGAAATAGGTGCTTTGCGACTGCACATGGGAATCATACTCTAAAACAGTTTAAGGTTCATCTTGCATAACCTTTTTCAATATTCTACATATAGGAATAACCCGTTTTCTACAAAGATCTTCTGAAGCTGCAAGTATCAAGCGAGGTGACTCGCAAAGAACAAGGAGTCAAAACGAGCCATCTCCCTGCTCCTTTGGCGGATTAAAATTTCATGGTATTTCATTTCGTCCCAATTAATATTCATTTCCACTTTCCCTTCGCTAAAGCGCACATTAGCGGGAGCTCACCTGAGAAAAATGTTACGGCCGAGATAATTATGCAGAATGTTTGTGACAGACAGCGTTTGCCGAGCATTAATCTGTCTTTAAAGCGCAGGGTAGCGGCGTGAGGGGTACCCTTACTGAGTCTCCTAATGGTTCAGGAGGAACATTGCCATTAAATGACCTGGTTAAGTGCTTCACGTCCGGCTAATGAGCCCAGAGCACTCCACGCAGCCTGGATGTGCTAAAATCGCAAAGAAATTAGCGGTTTCTCCACTATGTCTCATTCGCATTCGCTCTGTGGTCTCCAACTAAATACAGCTGCTACTTGATGCATTAATTAGCCATCAATAATAAAGGAGAGGGGATTTGGGACTAAAAATATCTCTCTTATTCATTTTTGGCGAAGACGGCTCTGGCCTTTCGGCAGGCCAGTCTCGGCAGAGATGCGGCGAGACAGTCCAGTACAGATTCATTCATAAAGAAAATAAGAGACGGACCTCGTAGCCAGGGTACTCCTTTTTCAATAAAGAAAAAATGTCCGCCACGTAAATAGATTTGGTTTGTTTGCTGCGAGGCCGGTCTCAGCGGTCCTCTTCATGCTTGGCTCGGCTGTGATTTCATTGGCTATCGTCCGCAGGGCCCTGGGTGAGGCCCCCTGCTTCAAGGAAGATGAAATGTTTTCCTGGCGCTGAGGCGGTGGGGGTAATATTTGGACTATACAGTTGTGAATCAGCTTTGCCGAGTCAGGTTTACTGTATAAGTCGGTGTGTGTGTATATGTGCACATGTGCGCATGAGGATGCATCCTTGTGTGCGTGTATGAGTGTGTATATGTATGTGTGAGCATGTTTGTGTGCATGTGTGTTATCTTTGTGTGCACAAGCGCGTTAATATACTTTTGTGTATGCGTGAGAGAGAGCATGCACGTGGGTCCACGAGTATTTGTGTGTAAATGTGCGTCTATATGCTTTTTATGCATGCATGCAACATGTATGCAAGTTGTATGTATGTATTAGTAGATCCGTGAATGCACGTGTGTGTATTTGCGTGTGCATGCAGAAATGCCTGCATGCATGCATACAGTATGAGTGCAACATCACCAGTCTAGATTTGAATCACGGGTAATGTGGACCATTTATCTGTCAGGAGCTGCGCCAGGATGTGAAGAGACAGTGCTGGGAATTCTGAGCTGTTTACGACCTCTGGAGCTGATCCTCGACCCGGGACTTCTGCTGCAGATCCAAGCCCAGCCTCCTAACCGAGAAAGCCCGTTGCTGTCATGTGTAGGGGGGAGAGAGAGGAGAGAGGACTGGGAGCTGGGCTTTCTAGCCCCCATGTAAATACATGATCGATGAAGACATGGAGCCTGCCTTATGGGGGGGGTGCTTTTTAAAGACATCATCCATTCTGACAAGATTACTAGCTTGGTGTTATTTTGAAACATGTCAAAGAAATCGCTGATGGTTTTATCAATGAGACTTTCAAAAAAACCACCATGATCTCAGGAATTGAATAAAATGACTGGATGGAGAAAACATTCAGAAACATAACAGCCATTTGAATTTTCAACTTTTATTTAAGATTTCGGTTTGAGAAATCAACGGATGGTTTGAAATGTGCGCGTACGGACAGTTGTCAAAGGTTGTGAGAGAATGTTTGTGTGCAGGTGCGCATGATTGCGTGTGTGTTTGTGTGCATGTGCTTGTGAGTGTGTCTGTGTGTGTGTGTCCATGTGTGTGAGTGAGTGAGTGTGTGAGTTCCAGGACAATCTCCCAGCTTGCCTCAGCATGAGACAGAACATCTAAGGTCAATATTCTGCGCCCATGTTTCTGGTATCAATGCTGGGAATTCATTTGCAGCTCAATAAACCCAAAAAGCTTATATATCCGCACTGAAGTCCATACTTTCTGATTGTGCTCATGGGAAGCTGCCTGTTATAGCTGCCCAGGGGGAACACAGTGCCGTTTAAAATTTTCAAACCAATACCCATTTTTCCGCATCACGTACTCAATAATGTACTTTGCAAGCAATATAGCAATCACACTCAAACTCTGTTTGCTGTTTTGATAACTTGTATGTATGACTGTGCACAATTTATTCCCAGTTGTTATTCCAGGTCAGTTATAAAGATCTCCTGCCATACTATGCAAAGCAATTATTATATGGGTCAACAAAGCGCTTGGTTGCAGTAATTGCTTCATCGTTCTAAGCATTTTTAAGCCGTGTACACGCAACCTAGAATGAGCTTCAATGTCCCCTTGCAAAGTAAAATTAAAAACAAGGAATTAAACATCAAAACTTTGGGTCCGTCGTGCACCTGCAGTCAGTGTGCAAACTATATCGTGGCTTTCTGGGGGGGGGGGGTTTGGGGGACATGTTTGCACCTGCCTCAAAGAGAAGACTTGGGGCTCAGTTATTCTTCAAAACCACTGCGTACACGGACAAATGCAGACACCAGAGCCGCAGTAGTTGGCAATTCAATTCAATGCGCAACACACAATTCAATGCGCAACAAATTATGTTTGACTGTGGAGTAAAAATAACCAACGATAACCCATCGGCACCACAAAATATAGAATACTGCCATTTGGAATATGGACGCAGCAAATCGAGCAACAAACATTTCAAAACAGTTTACAACCTAATGAAAAATCTTGTCTACTGGATCTCCAAATCAAGAACGGCTATGATTTGATTGACGATCCAATAATCTGATCATGCTGCAGAACGTGTCAATTAGAACCATGAAAATAAATGTGAAATGTCACGTCAGAAGTGATGTGTATGTTTGGAGGTTTAAAAAGTCAATGAGGTTGTCTTGTGCGTAATTGCATGCGCGGGAGGAGACGAGAATGTTTCTGTTGGGGGGGGGGGGGTGGGGGGGAGGGAGGGACGCTGTTAGTATTTACCCTAAAAATAATTTCACATTTTAGAAAATAGAATTTTCATGGCGAGAACAAAGTTAATTAATCCTCAATCACCGACATGAATCATGCATCAGTCATTTCCGTTTAAATGCAGCATCTATGATAAGAATACAGAAAATTAAAATTCGGAGCAAAAATAACATTGTAAATATTTCGGAGACCCCCCGAAATTTCACAAATTGCGTTTTCAGGGGAGCTCATGTCTTATTAGGGGGAGCCAGGCTCCTTCTAGCTCCCCCTGAGTTTGCACCCTGCCTGCAGCTTTCCAACTGCTGATTTCAAAATTACTCTAACTACTCCGAGAGTTTGTCGCTAGGCAAAAAAAAGTTCTCTCTATGAGCCCTCTCAATCTTTGTATCTATCAAGAAGAAAGCAAAAGGATCTCATACGGGCTCAAGCCAAATCAAATCTTCTGAATTTAAGAGCAGATTATACTTGCTACTCCTGTGGTCTAAGATTTTACATACCATTTTGGAGAAATTGATAATTTGTTGTCGATTTATTTGTGAAATCTTGAAGGCCTCTTCTAAAAAAAAGCTAAAATTTGTCCATTTTTCACCTCTTAAGAAACAAACTTCCTGTGAGCGCTTGCAAAGCACTGAATGCAATTCTGTCACCCAAACTATGCCAACATTTTTAAATATATATGCTGTTGAATAAGGATAATCACACTTGACATAAGAGTCGGCTTGGCATCTCTGCAGAAGTTCAGTTTACAGAGGAGAGCCGACGTACAGCCCTCGAAATACAGAGCAAGAATGTTTTGAATTCTTTATTCATTCTGTGTTTAAATGGGCTGTTACTGATCTATAAGGCTCAGGGCGGACTTTTCAAGAAAAAAAAATACCATTGGTTTAGTCAGTTTTTCCTTCTCCTGACAGCTTTTCAACTGAAATAAATTTGGAATAATATGGCAATAAGTTGGAATAGTGATTTATGAATAATCGCAGCAAAAGAGTTGTGGTTTTGAATCCGGCCTGGGGCCTTTCTGTGTAGAGTTTGCATGTTACCCCCTGGTTTGCATGGGTTTCTTCTGGGTACTCCGGTTTCCTCCCACAATTCAAAGACATCCATGCTAGGCTAATTGGAGACTCTAAATCGCCCAATGGTGAGAATGACTTGTTTACTGAATTGAGATAGCTGAAGAATTATCAAAAGTATTGCTAAATAATAAAGGATCAATCAATTACTGGCATATCTATTTATTAAAGCCTGAATGAAGCATGTCTCATGTATAATAGTATTGCGAATTGGGTGGTATAAAGAAAACTGACCCAACAATTTTTTAATTTTGCTGGCCTCTCTCGCATTCACTGCGAAGTCAGGAAGTCCAGCGCACGCACAAACAGTAGGCTTAAGATGACAATAAATCAAGTGTAACAGTAGCCTTAACGGTTCATTCAGCTCATCTTTGCTTTTCAATCCTCGTGTAATGTGATTGTTGGGAGTCTGAAATGGTTTCTGTACTGACAAAAACTGTTCAAGGGCTTAAATTCGCCCTCATCCAGGACTCAAATGGCCTGAGATTGACAGGGGGGAAAAAAACATTGAAACCATGACTTATTGGGGAACAAATACGTCTTACGAGAATTGAAGGCACATCCTCTTTCATCACTTTGAAAAGAAGTAAGAGATGGATAGCCTTGGCTTAAGATAGGTCACTTAAGAGTGCCGCGCCTTTAATTTTCCAAATTCAATGGACTTGTAAACCTTTGAAGTCAATTATAGCTTAGTTTATATGTAGTATTTTTTTCTCTGGAAATGCTCTGTATTACAATGGCAATACCTCTTCTTTGCAAACTATGTCCTTGGATTAGGCTCCAGTGCTACAGCTAATCACGAGAGCTGCGCCTTTCTGACCTGACTGGAGCATGACTGTAGATTACAGTGCAGATTGCATGTATTCTGCTCGCCTTTGCATGAGAGTGCGCCCGCATCTGTGTGCGTGTGTGTATTTGAGTGTATAGGTGAGTGAGTGTGTGTGCGCGCACGCGAATGTGTATTCCTGCACGTGATAGGATGTTAAGAATGCTTCCGAAAGCAGACAATACAACTGCATTATCGACTGAATAACTATCATGATCAAATATGCGTCACCTTTCTACTTTTCAATGTGCCTCCCATACTATCTTTCCATTTACGGGCAGGAACTTATGTTCTGAAATCATGTTGCAGAGCCCCTTCCTCGACCATGTTTAAGGATGCCAGGTGTTCAGACCTGTTTCCTATAACCAGCCATTTTGGTATTTTCATGTTAATGTAATTAGGAACTCTTCTCTTTAAAGGCAATACATGAAAGCACAGGTGCAGTAAGTAGATCAAGATATGTCTCCTTTACTTCGGCCGACAGAATGCCAATGTTTCTGAGTCACCCCAGGTAAAACGTAGGACTGAAAACAGAGAGGGAAAGAGGGACAGCTACTAATAACTCCGGGTTTCAACCCACTGTTAAAAAAAAAAAGAACTGGCTTCCTTTGCTTTGGCTATTAGCTTTCTATGGTACCCTGGCAGTGAATTGATTGACGTTTTATGACAGAAATTGATTGGTGTCTAAAATGATCGCCAGTGTATTTTCAGTACTTTTATGTGGGAAAAGGACCATTTTTGTGTTCTAAATCTGCAACTGTGGGAAACATAGGCTCTGAGGCGGAGACATAATCCTAAGAGTGGATTTTCTGAAATGGATCGTTGATGGAATAAGAAATGGTTTAAAATTCAAGGAGGATCGTTTGATTAAAATGTGCCAGACTCCCAATCGTCCCGGTCTGAGGAAAGCTGCTAATTATGTGACTTACATACTGCTTTATCTCACACTTTAGTGAAAATTGATCCCTCGCTTTCTCTGCGATGCATATTTCAGTGTGATAATGATACAGGCCTACAAATGTGTTTTATGCAAACCACTGTTCTATTTTGGTTTAATAAGAGATGGCTTGTCTGCACAAGTATAAAGTCAGCAAGAGAAGTTGATTGGTATAATAATAGCCGAAGCTTTAGATTTAAGTTTGTTAAACTCAATGCAATATCCTGAATTTACACACTCATGAGCCACATTATGACCACTCACAGATCAAGTGAGTATCATTGATTATATGGTAAAAAAGCTTCATGTTGAGATAAGATCTCAGCTTGCTTTAAATGATATGCAAATACTTGGTTCTTGTCAGCGTTTTCCTGGAGAAATGGGACCTGAACTACAACTTCAAAGGGTGCCAAATTGCCATGGCCTTATGACAGCGTCAGAACGTGCCTGAAGCAACAAGGCTTATTGGTTGCTCCTCAGACTGGTGAGCACCTACTGACAGTAGTCTGAGGAGGGACCAACCATGAACTAGCAACAGGGTGATGGGCGCCCAACGCTCATCAATACGTGAGGGCAACAAAGTCTGTCTGGTTCATATTGACAGAAGGGTTACTGTCTCAGAAAATTTTAATGATGGTTCATGAAGGAATTTGTCAAAGGCAACGGCTATTCCCCCAATTGCTGGGCAAATTGTTTAGGGTTTGTTTCATTATTCACTCCATCATTCTAAGCCAATGAAATGCATGGAATATTTTTGCACGTGACTTGTCGCGGTGAAACGTTTTGGCGCCATTTTAATGGATCGTATCTGGAGCGTGGGATCACGAAGATGGTTGGGGGAATAAGAGCAGCCTTCCCTCCTGTTCCACCAATGCTGTTTCGTAAAAAAAAAATACACTGTTCTTTGCACCCTGCGAATTATGCGGCTTCCTGGCTGGTCACAGTGCCCAGTCTAAGTGCTGTCCACCATTGAAAGCACCGATAATGGAAATATGAGCATGGTAACTGGACAATAGGGTTGCCTGGTCCAATGAGTGCCTTTTTTTTGAATCAGTGTACGCAAGTTCAGTACATGTGCCTGTTTACTTGCGGAAGATATGAGCACTGTGAGAAGGAGTCAAGCTGGTGGAGGGAGTGTGATGTTACGGGGAATGTTCTGCTGGGAAACCCTGAGTCGAGGGCATTCGTGTCAAGGAAAACCACGTGGTTTGACAGAGCTGTCTCAGTGACATGCAGCATAAGACTGACAGCACATTCAGCAGGTGGTCATAATGTTTTTGCTCATCGGTGTATATCAGTGGTAGATAATTCGATTCATCTTCGCTTATGAGAAGTCACTTGCAGCTTTTATCCTGTATCGTGCCATTTTGAGTCAAAAATGCTGTATGCGGTCATTAATGGCCCCGCCCATCCAAATCTACGAGTAACATAATTCAAGTAAAGTGGTAAGCTTAAATATTAGTGTAGCACTCTTTTTTTATGGTCTCTGAAACTCAATGGGAGCCCTTGATTCTAGTAAAAAATGATGGGTTTTATCTTTCCTTTTTTTCCCTCTCTTTCTCTCAGAGGAGAGTGCTCTACCCACCTTAAGACCTGATTTATAAATTTCATAAAATGCAACTGCAATATTTATGCAAAAATACAGTGCATTTCCTGCTGAGAATTGGCAAACCGTCTTCCAAAACAGCTTAGAATTAATTTACCCAATTTTAGTTTACGGTTGCGGCATCTTGAACCACCTGGGGATGAGGTACAGTAATTAAACAGCACGCAGCTCCCGTTCTCATTTATTACTTTAAGTTAAGTGAGTAAAAACAGGAAACGTGACTAAGCTTGATTTCGGCACCGGTTCAATCGACAGTCGTCCTCAGCTTATGAGTGAATGTGACGGAGCATTCATTCTTCGCAAGTTTATTTTGCCAAGTTATTTTCAGCCAAGTTAAATTTAACCTGCCAAACAGATTGGGGAGTAAGGCATAAAATACTAGAATAAACATGAATACAAGTTAAGGACAAACTGCTCATGGAAACACGATTATTGTCAGTTCACCGCTGCCATTTTAGAAACTCGCGACCAAACTGTATACAGAGCTGTAGAAAGCAAGCATTTCTTCTCTATTCTTTAAGTACGAGATTCTGCTGGAGTTAACCCTTTGAATGCTGAATAAATTTTCAAGGAATTAAGAATGTAATTATCTTGCCCTGTTGCCCGTGCGGGAGCTCTTTTTTTTCCAACAGCGTCTGATTTTGATATCTTACACCATTGCCCACGGTACTGAAAGGGTTGAGAAAGATTCTTTATGAAATCCCACGAGGCTTCTTTCTGCTAGGAACATGAGGATGCAGGCCACAAAATGCATCAAACATGCCAGGCTATTGTGTACAAGGATCACTTGAGCTGGCAGCGTGGGCCTGCTGGTAGGTTCCTGGATGGGTAACTGAAAAGTTGCTGGAGTTTGGGATTCTGTCTTGATCTGGATTAAGCTGGGAAGAATCCTGCCATTTGGCTCTTGAGCAAGGCCTTGAACTCCAACACTGCTCTATGGGCTTTAACCCTGTTTTTCACAATCCTCCCTCACTCACAAGTGTTCTATCCCATGTTTCTCTCTGGATGTCCTTAGAAAAAAAAGTAACTAGTTCAATGGAACTTTCTCTAGTTGAATAAAAGTTCAAAAAAAAAAAATATATATATATATATATATACATATATATATATATATATAATGATAAATTAATAAATAAATACATCTACCGCCAATGTGCCTCTTCACGGGACTGTTGTACACTTCAGCGCAGTTTTGCACAATTAACATTGTTAAGTTGAGCCCATAAATGAGCACAGAATTCATACTTGAGTAGCAATTTGCACAGAATGTTCCAGTGACATAATTATAATATAAAGCATTTTTTTTTTTTTTTTTAATTTAAGAGCCCAGTGCCAAAAACACTTGAGGCAGAGTTTCATACCCCGTGAGGTAAGGATTTGAAAAACATCTTTTATAGTCACCAAACCCAATTTTCTCCATTTTCTCAAAATAGGCATTTTGTAACTTCGAGTACTTTTTTGCAATGGGGTCTTCAAATATTGTTGTATCATACAGGTCAGGAGAGTCAGAGCTCTCGAAGAAGCCTCAAAACTAATGGAATCCTTGAGTTTCCAAAAGGCCCAACTCAAACGAACACTCGTTTTCAAGAAAGGGAGAAATTGATTTATTCTTTTGCCAATATGTAATGACCCATACATTTTTAGTTTATCACTTTACAAGAGACATCATTGGGATACTTTTGGCTGAAATTGCAAGAAAGTTCCCCTTTTTTACTATAAGATATACAGACCTCTAATTCATTGGTGTTGGGCCCTTAGGAAACTCAATGATTCAATTGCGACGCAGTTGTTGGATAAAATTTATTATACGAGTGACCGCCAGCTCATGTTGCGTCGTAAGTCAACCAGTCATCACTCTTGGATGATGTCGGCACACTAGGACTAATCACACACTTTTAAATACTTCAGTTCCGTGTTACATCAGTACCAAATAGCCTGCAATCCCTGCTAGGTAAATGCATTACATACTAAGGCACATGTTTACGTGCACCCCACAAGAGTATAGATTAGCCATTAGCTGTGTAAGGTATAAAAAACCAAAAGGTACACCTGGTGTTGTTATTACCGGACATTGGGGGGGCGGTTGTGGTGGCCTGATCACGCAGGCAGCCACATCGCAGCCGAGATGAACGATTGCGTGCGAGCGGGAATATTAAGGAGGAGAGCCAGGGAGATGACCGAGCCTTTCCCTGTTTCCCCATCGGCAAGATGATCTACTGCCTTTAAACGAAGCTGACAGGCGGGCTCTGCCGAGGCACGGTCTTTGGGGAAATGCGCGGCTCGAACGGGGCTGAGCGCGGCGGTCAGGCCCAGCAGTCAGGCTCCTGTCAGCGGCCGCGACACGCTGCCTCGAAGGCCCGCGCTGCCGCCTGCACAATATTCCTGCTGGGCTTCTATGAATCACAACCATTCACTCTTTACCTTCTGCAGCTAGCGGCTACACGACCGGCCGGCAGCCATACCTCTACAACGCATTGCTGCTGCAGAATGACTGAAGTTTAGAAAGCGCAGTCGTGGTTAGCGTTTTTGTGGGAGGGCTTGGCAGTAAAAGCAAGCTGCCCTGGGAGTTGGTGTTGCGTGGTCAGTTTGGGGTCACCCTCCTGTCTGGTCAAATAAAACCCAATGTCTCACTGAGGGGATTTGAGTGCTGTGCTGTAAGTGATCCTATGGATGAGACAATGACGTGAACTTCCGACCCACTGCGGTCATTAACGATCCAATGACACCAAGGGCGCTGGGTGTCCCTGGTGTCTAGCTCAATTCCCTAATTTGTTCTCTAATCGTGCTACCTAACCATTCTAACTAAAAATCATTCTCTCCCGCTCCATCTCAGCTGATGTGTGGCCCCTGTCTGTCACACACATTAGCAAGATAGCGATTAAAAAAATCCTGTCACATTTTCCTTGAAACAACAATACAACCACGATGCCTTACATTGTACGTCAGAAAAAAAAGAAGAAGAAGAAAAAAACATTAGCTTGAGCATTGCTCAGTGCTAGTGATTTCCTTAGATTTGCTCGCTTTCAACATTTAACAGTCAGATAAAACTGCTGTCAAATCTTTTGTGCAGCTAATTACTTCAAATCTGAGAGCTAAAGAATATGAATTGAAGTAAATGAGTGATTGAATGGATGAGTGACTGACTGGAATAACTGATTAAAACACACCGAGTACACAAAGTGTACCCAGGAGCAATCATTTTTACTGCAGGCCAGTGTTGCGGATTTTACGCGGATTGAATAATAAAAGTATTTGTAATTAATATGAAATGTCTTTTTCGGAGAGTTCTGGTGGAGCAGAGTTCAGCATTTTGCAGCAATGTGATGGTGCACCATCTGAGTGTCCACAGCATCTGTACGACAAGCTTCATTGCTGATCGAACACTTTTGTTGTGTTTTTGAACAACCCAGAATCTATTAATATTCTGTCTTGTCTTGAGTTGTTTTTATTCACTTTGATTTCACTAATTTTCTCATTTTTGCTTCAGTCTTCATTATCACTTTCACTGTCTCCACACCTTGCGAACAACATGGCAAAACCGGACACATTGTGTTGGGTGAAACATATTTCCAGAAGTACTAACATAATTAGAGTATTTTTGATTAGGAACTGCACACATTTTTAACATTTTCTACTAATTTTGATGCATAAAAGCGAGCTAGGGTGAGGCTGAGGTTTATCCTACTGTAAGGGTTGTGCACAGTTCAGGTGCACAGATGGATTTGGTAGTTTCTTATGCCTACTGCACAGCAGAAGACACGGAAGAAGCAATATAAAACAAATAGGAAGGAGGTTCCTTAGTGCAAACACTATTGGTAATACAATTGTACAAAAACTGAGCACAGACTGCAGTTAACGATGTATTACAAATGGAAAACAAGCAAGGTTCCTTAATATAAAGTGCTGGAAAAACAACAAACAGCACTAAGTTAAAGTTAGAGTAGTTATACACGCTAAATTCTGAGAATACGTCTAAACAAGACTAGGAATGCAATACAGGCATGCAGTTACGAGACTTTGCAATGCCTAAGTACAAAGTTTGGTCTTAAATAGCAAACTGCTACCACACAGTGGAAATGAGGAAGGGGTGCAGGTAATGATTGGATGATGAGAGGAATGCAGTCCGGGTCTCAGTAGACCGGTGAGCTGGATGGCTGGAGGCGTGGTCTCACATCTACTATAAAATGAAGGAAAAACTGTTTGTTCATCCATCCATCCAATCTATTTCTCTCCTCAATCGACTGGCTAATCAATCTGAAATTGCACGTGGGCAACATTGGCATAAACAGAGACTGGAGACGCTGATTTTTCAGTTTTCCCAAATTTAAACTGATTATGAGCAAATGTAACAAGCAGTGTTGAAGTGCTATTTTTAAAAGTGGGGGAGAGCAGAACGATCCGTTCTCCCCCACCCAAAAAAGCACACTAAACTTAGATCTTAAGTTGTATGATGAAAACTAAACGCATAACAACACAAAAAAACCTGATATTTTGTGTTTATGCATGTATTCTAAATCAGGTTTATATGTCAAGTCCGTATTCAAGTACAGTTGCTTTCGCATTTGTTACGCGCAAACCATGCCCAAGACCACATCTTCCGAGCCGACTCGCTTGCTGTGCCCGACCATGATATGCTTATGTTCACTTAACAAATGAACTAGACTTTGGAGTCAAGAGTACTCGAATCCGTGTGAAAGCACCCACAGAATGTAACAACTAGCTAGTTTTCAGTATATTGTTGTCATCACAGACGTAGGCTAGCGCAGGCTCGCTGGCTGCTGCTTTGGTTTTGGACATGGTTCTGTTTGGATTCTTTTATTAACGAGTTCAAAGAGTGGTGATGGCTTAAGTGTAGATATACCCTTCCAAAAAAGAAACTATACATTGTTTTTAGCATCAATTTATTATACATGAAATGTTTTGACAAATGTGGAAAACATATTGACATATACTCTTCCAAAAAAGAAACTATACAAATATTGAATTATTGATTACACTTTCTTTTCAATATGTTTTCCACATTTGTCATAACATTTCATGTATAATAAATTGATGCAAAAAACAATGTATAGTTTCTTTTTTGGAAGAGTATATACAGTATTTGCAATCTTCCATTAAAATAAAGATTGACAGCTTACACACCCTATCATGAAATATCATGAAAACTCAGCCAGTCATGTAAGAGGACAATTTCATGCATCTGCTAGTTTGGCAAGTGAGCATTTTGAATCAATATGAGGTCTGCATGTTCTTGTGGCACACAGCTCTGGGTGTGGACTGTGTTTTTCTATTAGAAATAAAAGGACTTGGAAATGATTCACTTTTGAAGGTGAATGCACCTCTATTGAGAAAGTAAGTTAATAAATCAAATGTGAGAACTCGCTTCTTCAATAAAACTGCCGCCTTTTAATGCAGGACCCTGACTAACAGAAGAATCGAGGAAGATCAGGCCATCAGGAATGAAAGAAAGCATCATGCACACAGTCAAAAAATCTCCCTGGCAGGCATTCAGATCCTCACTCCCACAGCGTGGGACAGTCAGAGTTGCAGCACTGGTTTATTCAGTATTAGGATCGTTGTCTCTTGCTCTTCAATGCCTGAATATGCCAAATACAATATTTGTCTTACTCATCCATAAGATTCTCATTCAGTGAAAGTGAACTGTCTTTGGTCTCATATGAAATGTTTGACTGGATCATAATTCAATATTTATATCCAGAATGAGTTTGAATGGGTTTGAATAGCACACTTGAAATAAGCCTCCAGGGAATTAGAGGTCCTCCTTTTTTTTTTTTTTTTAACATGAGGAGGATTACAAAAGCAAATACGTCTAAAGGAGAGGATCAGAACCTTTTCCAAAAACACAACCCCTCCACTGCCCCCCTGTCAGACTCAAAATCCTTCATCACTCACATAACAAAGACTGTTTTGCGTAGTTTTGGGTCACCTCTCATTCTCAAAATATTCCAAAATCAATCTGTATTGAAAGACAGAGCTTTCTCGGCAGAAATTAAAAGCCATTCACCACCATTTTCTATGCAAGGAATCCAAAAAAAGGTTTTGCATTTCTCCTGCGTCAATGTGTCCTCAATAGTGCAGGAAATCGTGAGCCAGGGAGGAGCTCTGGTACTCAGGAATACTCCTCAGATCCATATAATGTCAGAAATAGGGCCACAGTAAGAGTTAATTTCTGTTCATAAAGGTATATTCTAGACTTATTCCCCCCCCCCCCCCCCCCGGGGCTAATTATAGGACCTCAAGCAACCAGTTTGAGCCCAGTACCTGCTTCTGAGGGTACAACAGCAGTACCTTTGAGGGTACCACCCCAGTGACAAGCCTTTTACCCCTAAAGGTACAAAAAGGTACTTTTTTTGTACCATTGTATCATGGAGGGAATGGGACCAGGTGAAGATAAAAACCTTAACATTATGAACCGGGGGGGGGGGTTGGGGGTGGAAGGTTCTTTGATGTCTACCAGAGCAGGATATCCACTTGGTGGGTGTTTGGCGTCAAAAAACCCTCTTGCTTCTGAAAGGCGGATACATGCTGGAGTAGTTGCGGAGTTGCTCTTTACCAACTCCGCTAAGCACGACAAACCAAGACTTAGAAGAGGGACCTACCACTTCTCTCTCCTCAGACTGGAATAAATGCATTTGGTAATACAGACAACATTGAAAAGGAGACATGCCTGGGCCAGCCATAGGTTACAGAAAGTGACCCAGCTTCACCCACGTTATAGGACGAGATCACCTAGTGAAGTCACCTCCCGTCAGGCAGCGCAGAGTTCTGCCCAGCTCCTGGCTCAGCCTCTCTACCTGCCCGTTAGTCTCGGGAACTTTGAGGACAGATGAAGGGTGGCATCCACTCGGGCACCGGAAGACAACTACCTGGGAAGATAGTGTTAGGAAGATCTTCAGGCATTGAAGGATGCAGAAGAGATGTCTTGTTTAGTGTTTATAGTACTTGGACAATACCTCAAGATGAACTTGAGTCTTGTGAAGAAGAGGGTCTAACGGGTTGGCCAAGGATTAAGCCTCTTATCCAGTCAAGAGGAACTTCTGGTTGCAATGGTCCATCCAAATGAGGACGAGGAGCCTGGACCTCTCCAATCAGTGCCACTCTTCAAAGGCAGGCTTCACCGCAAACAGCTCCCGATCATCGATAGAACAGTTCATCTCAGTAACAGACAGCCGACGAGATAAGTGGGCACAATGGTGTAGTTTTCCATTGTCACCTTCCTGAGAGATAACAACTCCTGCACCGATATTGGAAACTGGGAGCTTGAGGACAGGAGTGGTGCTAAATAATTCTTTGAGATGGTTAAAGGCAGAAATTGCCGAGAGGATCCAGGCAAAAGGGAGTTCTGATGGATATTGAATTCTAGCAAAATACTGAATATGGAGTTAATAAGATATGAGAATTACTGACCTATTGGAGATGGGAGTTTCAAATTCGGCATTTATTGTTTTTGAAAGCAACCTCCTCATATTCTCCTTATGGGCCCAAAGAAGGTCATGGGCTAACAGAGGACCACCTCTGTCGCATTTTCTGAACCTCCGCCACTGCAGAGCATTTGTGCCATGGTTTGGTCCTGCCGGCAGAAGGCATAATCCAACGGGCACTAGGACCATGTACCCAAACCAAACAGAAGGGACCCAAATGCACAGGCTGACTAAAAATATAAATAAATATTTAATTAAAGTTAAAAACCAGAGATAAGTGCAGCGGCAACTAATAGGGCTCCAAAACAGGCAGAATAAAAACACAGAATTCAGCTGCACTCCGTGTTTGGCAGTGCAGCTCTTTTATACTCTTCACTGCACCTCCACCTCAACGAGCAACAGATGTGGCTCGTTGTGGTGGATGTGCAGACAGCAGAGGGGGGAGGGACTGCAGGGCAGGACCATCACAATTTGTGGCTAATGGTACCAATTTTGACAAGAAATTCACCACTAGTAGAGTTTTTTACATTCCATAAAGCATAGAACATCGTGCATTAGAGGTCACCAGTTGATCCCAGAGTTCAAGCAGTCATTGTAAATAAAGTGATTCCTACATTCTACAGATATGTACCTCTCAATGTCATTTGAGGTGCTGGCAGTCCATCCTGATCATTCAAAGCCCGGAAGTTTCCGGAGGTCTTTGACAGGGAGAGCATCCCATTGTACGCTTGGTGAAAAGCTCCCTTATGACTTACTGATTAGGCATGTCAGGGATCCCTGCATCCCTCTATGTTGTAAAATGAGAGGAATGCTTGAATCAAATAATCTCAGCATCAGGGAGGACTACTTTAGGGACCCAACCAACAATCCCAGCAAATTTAGTAATTGTTATTGTTAATTGGTTCTGTTATTGTAGCTAATGGTGCTGCTATTGTGATTTATTTATTTATTCATTAATCGATCATCAGATCTTGTATTATTACAAGAAAAAAATTATCAGATGATTGGCTTTTTGCTTGTTTCACGCAGAGTTGAAAACTTGCCCCTGTTATTCTACAGACTGTCCGTCTCACCTGCGTCTATCCCTCCAAGTAATTGCAGACAGCCATGGTGAGGTTGACATCAGGGCTCTGTCAAGACTGTATTATCTGTATTGGCTGTTTTTAATGAAACGCAAGCATGCAAAAAGTAGGTAGATGATTTAGAAACTTTATTGTCACGTCGATTGTTTCTTATTCTTATAGTTACCAGCCAATATGGCATACCAATATGACAATAATGATGTTCCTATCTGTATAAAACCACTGAACAAAATGTGTTCTTTCAATCAATTACCATCATCTGTGTGACATGGAGATACTAGCATGGTCATATCAGTGGTGAAACAGTTTTGAAGTTGACCCTGAATATCTGTGGTAATCCGTAGGTTGACTACTTTTATGTCATTGTCAGCCCTCGGCCACATCCACGCATGTGCATGTATAGTTAGAAAGAGGGTTTTTCCTCTGTAGTTTTCCAAAATAAATCTCTGTCCACACAAAAAAATAGATAAATCACTGAACCACTGTCAAGAGCATGTGAAACCAACTGGAGTTAATGATATAATTTAATGTAATATCATTTAGGCCAGTCACAAGCACATATTCCCAAGTAATCGGCCAAAACTCCGTTTTCCCCAAAATTTTCGACCGAAAATGCGGGTTGCATGTGCCCGAAAACGAAAAACACATAGAAAATGATAATAATCATACATATTCAAAAATGCCCATGAACTTGCGGACAAGACCTTTAGCCGCTGTATTGGCCCCAGCAATAAATCAATGAGAGGAAATGACGCCAAATGCGGTGGCTGGACTGAATCAAACTTTGACTCAGATTTAGGGGAGGCTCAGTAAAGGGTGGCTACATGTCCATTAAGAGAATTAAAGTGAAGACGCGACACAGGGGTCACACACTGCTGGAGGAGGGTGATAATCCCTGATTATACTGCAGTCACCCGGCCCCTGTGTGAGAGATTATGCCACAGTGCCTTCTTTGTCCACATTTCAGGTGCTCATTTAAAACAGAGCTTGAAAAAAGTAATTGCACGCAGTTCCCAGGGGGTCACATAGGTCACTTATAAAGGGAACCTCTTAAATATGCAGGGCTGCAAGCAGGCCGTGCCACTTTGCTTGAATGAGATATTGTTGTTGACTCGGATGAAGAGCCCTGCTCACCACAATGACGATATTTGTTTCAGTTCGACCAAGTAACACAAGGCAGACCATAACCATAGGGTAAAAAAAAAAAGTTAAGTAGCCCTCTAATTCCCAGCTGTCTGTCAACAGACAAAGCACTGGTGTTGTCAACTCAGAACTAGGAAGGCTGACAAATTACCTGAATTGGATGTAGTGTTATAATGGGATGACTCACAACGTGGTTAGGATGTTATATTTTAATCCTCATAGGAGCAAGATTGCAATGGCGTTGTCGGAATGGAGTTCTACAACTGTCTTTTGAAAAACAAAAAGTAAAAAAATTCTTTTTTATATTATGGAAAAACTGCTACTATTTATAAGGTTAATGAGCTTTGACCCACCATCTTTATTATAACGTATTTCCCCTCATGAGGCGTGTGACTTAAAATGCTTGTATCTAATAGTTTATATCGAAGAGGTGACAAGAGTAGTAAAGTGATTAAAAAAATATATATATTTTAACTCCAGTCAGAAAATTGAAGTTTTGAAATTCAGTATGGGCTATATGCTCAAACTGCAAAGGGTGCTAATGAGAGCGCGAAAAGTTTATGAAATTCTGCAAATGTCTGCCTTAGATTTCTTCCATGAATAAACACAATGATCACACCATCTTCTAAAAGTGCCAGTCAAAGAAATGTGACATTGTATCCAGTGTTTGTTTTCTCTCTCTGTCTGTCCCTCTCTCTCCATCGTAACAAAAACAGTAAGAGTGATGACAATAATAATAACATCAACAACAACAATGATAAATTTGTAATCATAATAATAATCATCATCATCTTCATAATTATAATAATAATCATCATCAAAACATTTTTGTCCAAACTGATGGAACTGAAAAAGGACCTCATGTTTTTTCCCATCCGTGTCAAAAAGTTTCAAGTGAAAATCAGGTGCTTAAAGTACATTTAAAATGTCAATTTTGAGAGAACTGAGGAAGTGGACTTCGGTAACTGTAAATGACATTTCCCATCCTTTCCTCATAGTGCCTGAAAAAGTGACTTATGAAGTTTTAGCACCAGGCTCTACAATTGAATATTGCAATGATTAAATTTATGATAGCTGTCTGCACATCTGGGAATTACATTTATCAGCAGCTTCAAAGTGAGTTAAAAAAGATATATAAATAAGTAGTGCCATTTGTCTCCATTGATAACCAGTAAACATCAGGATTTCACAGTTGTATTTTTGGAATGCGAGAGAGTGTGTCGGTTAAATAATCATCATCGACTCACTTGAGGTTGCCATATTATGATGCACTGCCCCCCTCATCCAGACTGTGACCCTGGGGTTACACGAGGTGTCAACAACCAAACAAAGCGAGGTAGACATTTTGCTGTTGTCTCGTAATTTACATCTGATTAACAAGCTCGTCACATGTAAACCATGAGTGTCATAATCAATTACTAACGATCTCACATGCAGAGGCCTCTAATAAGCGCATCTATTTTGATCTGAGCACCCATCTGTGAGTTCATATTTAATTAGATGCAGTATGACAACAAAAACATACTGATAGACGTCAGAATATTTATGTCAAAAGCAAATATTTTTCATCGGCTGAGACTACTACGACTAAAGCGACTACTGTATAACTACCAGGTCCAGTGTTGCTGGAAACAATCGGGCTGATAATAGAAGTACTGCTACTACTGTTGCGAATTTGAGAATATCAGCTGATTTACATATGCTCAAATTACCCATTTATTCGCAGTAACCTGAATTCAGGAATGTCTTGTCCATGCATATAACCAGGCTGTTGCTACCAGAATTAGGTGCTGAGAGAAACTCAGTTACCAGGGGCTTGTTTGTGCCCGAGTAAAGCGGACCGGGTTTCCCTTTTGAATTACTGAATCTGTGTGCGTCCCTCGCAAATACTGCGGACACACACTGAGCGGATGACTTTGATCCTTTGCCAGTTCCCACTGATGACTTCCGACAAGGGACGTTGTTGAATGAGTGAGATGCAAGAGGAAGTTAAACCCATTAGCAACTTCCCAATATCAGCAAATCCATCTTTTTAACTTCTCAAATCTAGCAACTTTTTCTGCTTCCTGAATTTATTCACGCCTGGTGATGACGTCCAACAGATTTTTCGTTGTGCAATGTCGCAAGATCCCTTTGCTATGGCAGAAACCTGGATACTGACTAATGCAACTGTTGTGTTCTGTGGGTCTGTGTGTTTTGGTTAGTCTGTTTTAGATTTTTATTATTTTTGAGAGTCTATTTTTAGTCCATGTCTTAGTGTTTCACATTTTATTCCTCTCCCGTGTTATTCCAGTCCACATCTTACCCTTGCACTGTCTTTGCTTTCTCCCAGTCGCGTCATCAGTTTGAAGCAGTTTTTGTCTTAATTGATTGTGACACTATTTCAGGTCATTTAATGGATTCTGGGTTTCAGCCTACCTTCCTTTCTCGTTTGCTAGTTCCCCCTAGTCCCGAGCTCCCCCATTCCCGAGTTCCCTCAGTTCCCGAGTTGCCTCAGTCCCGAGTTCACTCAGTTCCCCCAGTTTTCCGAGTTTCCCAGTGTTTTCCCTCCAGTCCGTAACACCAATGTCTCCAGGGGTTTTTCAATGACCGATGTAGCCACCCAGATTAACCCCTTGCTAGACTATACTCAGGTATGATTCAGTTTAGGTCAGAATATACCCTGGGGTATAAAATGTGATTGAATTTGGGGGTATAATCAGCCCGGGGGGGGGTTTAGCCAAGATTATACCTGGGTTATTAAACAGGCTAGCCCACTTTGGGCGTATACTTGGCCGGGTTATTGAAGCGTGTGTAAAAATGCTGGCAAAACAAAGCATTGCAATATGTCAACAGGGACTACTACTATTGCTAATATCACCACTGATAGTAGTATTACCAGTAGCATTAGTATTACTATCATGAAGAGGAGGAGGAAGAAGCTAGGACTAGGTAGTAAAGATCTCCATAAGAATAATAGTGGTATGCTTCACTCTATGACGTGAGTGGTTGGTATGATGATGTGTTTTTTTTGAGCACTTATATACAGCGAAAAAGTGAGACCACATCTTTTTCTGTAGCCTAGGCATACGCTGAGCTCACTGTTTTCATCACTGAGGGAACAACCAGGGGCTCTCCACTCTGCATTACAATTCCATTACTACTGGAGTGCTTATCGCCACTTTAGATGCAAAATCACCATGCATGTGTTGCCATGGAGAACAAGCTGACTGAAGTGTCCACCGTTTCTGCTTATTTTAGATAAGGGCTTGACTAACACACGAAATGCCTGACTTCAGATGGTCATGAAAGGGCCGTGAACAACTGTGTCCAATCACAACGAAACAATAAATTATCACTTCAGAAGCAGATTATGATGGTAGTGTTTTTTTTTTTTTTTTTTTTTGATTTGTTTTTTCTGTTAAAGCGCTGAATACTCAATTATATTTATCTATGGCAGATGCTAGGTACTGGCATTAGCTCCAAAATGAGCACTGTAATTGAAATCAAAAACGATTCAACATGCAAGGCCATAATTCACACCTGTGCACAATTAGGGCCCAGATAACATAAAAATAACTACGGTCTATGTTTTTAGGTGCATGACTCTGATCACAACAAGATCTGTAGACTCATATAAAGAGTTCACCGACCATATTAATTCACCGACCATACTGTTCAATAAGGTAGTACCTTTCCTATGAGCAGAGCAGGTTCTGAGTTAATATTAGAGGAACATGTGAGGTGCAACTTGCTTCAAAAGGAATGTGGATGCAGTGGTTTGATACCAAAGGCACCGTCAATGATGTCATTTGGAAATGAAGGAATTTGTAGAATGCGATTTGATCAGAGGTGTAAAATCTGAGCGAATGAAATGAAAATTGAGTCGAATGAGTCTTTTGAACAATGTCTGTTGTGGGACATGAAATTATGAGCCACAAAATAAAAATTAATGAATTATTTTAAATGGATCATAGTATCATCATCAACATAAAATACTTCTGACTGCATGCAGCCAGGGGCTACATTTTGCATGTGGTGCCTGTGTGCAATTATTTCCAACCTGCTTTACTCTGCCACTGATGTGCATAACAGAAGGATTAATGGCACTTAATAATGAGGAAAACATGCCAGTTTGTGACTTAATTAGAGATTTAGACTAAATTTGACTGTTTATAGGATTTTATTTTGATTGTGTCCATTCAGTCTGCTCTGGCCCTCCATGCCACTGGGTCAATCTATCCATTTGAATGCCAAAACGGAATTTCTCAATCAGCTGCGAATTCACCGTTGCATGCAGGCATAGGAGTGATTTATTGGGGGGAAGGGGGGTTATAACTCCTCTTAAAATACATAGCAGCCAATATAACCCCCCCGCCCGAAATGTAATTTCAAATGCTATACAAAATTTTATCTATTTTAAATGAATAAGCTGTCGATTTTCATCATAAAAGTTCGCTTTTATGGTCAGACAAAAGCATTTTGTCAATCATTTGACAAATGCATCACCCCTCCCTCGAAGGACACTTGGTATGTCCCAAATTGCGTTTGCTCCACTCACTGATCTATTAGAATAAATGAATAGCTGATGACGTCATAATTTTGAAGTAACCGTACCGCCATATTGGTATGCCCAACTATAATCTCTCAGAACATTACTCACATTGAACACCTTGCTGCGAACGATATAATTAATTGAGAAGATATCTTTTCACAGACACTTAAGAGGCGGTATTTTATGTTTCCTCCTCAGATCGACCTGACTGAGCGAAAAGTACCTGAAGGTCCGCAGATTTAACTGCAGTAGGCAGAAGTTGTACGTGCCTTTAACATTTTCAATGGACAACATCAGCATTTGACAGTACGACCAATGAGTGCATCCAGATTTTTCCACATCCCGCCTGAGTGGGGCAGTGGTACAACGAGATTAAAGTCCAAAGTCATTGAGACTGAAGAAGACAAGATGTCAATCCTGCATATATTATTATTATTCTGTGTGGGGGGATTTAAAAACTTTATGAGAAAATAAATTGCATCTTGTCAACCGCTGTCTTTATTTTAGAAACACTGGATGTGCAATTCAATCGCTCATAATGCATATGTAAGTCCCAACGGATGTCTTGTATTGATTTTCTCTAGCGATGTCTTCACTCAGTAGCTGCCATGAAGCTAAGCTAATTTCCCTACGAAGCATAAGTGGGTTCGCAGAAGAGAACGCAATGTAAACTTATCAAGGTTGCTAAATCAGCGTTCATATGAGAAGTGAAGTGAGTTGTGCATTATGGAGATGAATGTAAAACTACCTGCCATTCATTGTCGAGTGTGAATCACATTATCTATTTAAGTAGCTCTAACATTACATCCTCATTGATAACCTCTAATATTATAGACAGCGTTACACAGCAGTTTTACCGGATTATCTCATTTATGGCTTGTGACATTGATTGATCTGATTAACTTCAGTAATCTCGGTAGCTTTAGGCTAACCTGATGGATCACATTGGCTAACATTAATTTGAGGTATTCCAATAATAACCGTTAGCTGGGCTAACGTTGTGACATTATCTGCCGTTGAGGTAGATCGCAAGTGGCTAATAATAAGCTACATATTAATTGAAATTCATTTATGTGTATCTGTCTTAACTACAGCCAGTGAATTGTCTCGCCACATCCTCCAAAAATGTCGCTCTGCATTGGAAAGCTGCACATCAAGGCTTCTCTGCCACAGAAGACTATATAACGGTTGCTTCCCAGATAGCAGGTTCCTCCGCTCAGGATCTGCTCCAGCTCTGAGCCGGATCAGTCGGAGTGGGCACTGAGCTGGGGCAGATGCGGAGCGGAGGTGCTTGCTATTTGGGTTACTACCGGGCATAGTAAAATGGCCACTCGATCACTCCCAACGCAGTTCTCTATCTCGTCAGCAATCCAGTTATTCCATATAGATCAGTGGCTCCACTACGGCAAAGAGTGACTACAGTCTTGCTTCAGTCATAGTCAGTCATCCGCTAAGTTGTTGAACATCAGGGTTTAAAACAAGAAAAATATCTGTCCAGAAGAAGGTAATTAGTCAATGAATTGCCCGATGAACTTGCTTTTATGCTAGCTGGTTGCTCTGCCAGTAGGCTACTTTGAGGTGAAAATCTAGTCAAAAGCTAGGGGAGCTACCGTGGGATAATCATAACGTTAGAACACGGTCAAGAGCTGACAGTATTGACATCGCTTAAAAAAATTAAACATTTTTGCAGCTCCTAAGATGCCGGCGTGATTCTTCTCATTAACACTCACAGAAGGCGGTCTTTCCACGACTGTTTTTACATGCAGATATCTCCATTTAGGGATCGATGTTAACTTTCATTTTGGCAGAAATACCATACTGTACAATGTTTCGTATTTGGCAAGAAAAAGTTTTTAACTTTTTTTTTTTTTACAAAAATATCGCGCGGAAACGCACGGACACATATAGGGCCTCATTAAGAACTTAAAGGGATAGTTCACTTTTTTTGAAGTGGGACTGTAAGCGCTACAAATTGCCACTTTTTACATTAGATGCAGTAGAAAGCTCTCTGATCTCCAGGTTTCTGACCAGGGCATAGTGCTGGGTGGAAATTTAGGCGATACACTGTTGTGAACGGGAACACAGAAACAGCGTATTTTTGCGCCGAAATAATATAAATAATATATTTAATTTATATATATATAAATAATATATATAAAATAATACACCATTTCAATTGTACGCAATATTTAAAAAATTACAGCATTTTAGCGGCTCGGATAAAAAAACAGTTGCTCTTGAACTAACCAACTGACGTATTCCACCGCGAGGCGCATTGTAGTTCACTGCGCGCTGTAGCTATCAGCTGTTTGGGTCACAGTAAAGCTGCTTGCAACAAAGACAGAGAATTTGGAAGGAAGTACATGCAGTTTGGGAGATTTTACAGATTACTGATGTGTAAGGAGAGGAAATTCAAGGTATCTTGGAGAAAGGGTTTAGAGGAAGTTAAGCATTGGATTGAAATGGTTAAGTGGTAAATAGTGTTATTGAGGATTGCAAAGTAGGGTGAAGAAGGTTTTTTTTCCTATTAATTAGTTTCGTGTTGCACCATGGATGCTCCACACTTCCACAGTTGATGGCAGTAATGCACCATGCATTTTCAAACTTAAAATAAACACAAAGAAGAAGAAGAACAAGAAATCTGCTTGCATATCGACCATAGATGCTTGTATTCCATTGACTGCATAAAACATGGACGTAGCCTCCGTGACGTCACCCATAGGTTTCTGAATATCCATTTTGAAGAAAATTCGGTCACCATCTTGGGACTTACTTGACTCCGCCTACCTCCCGGATAATCCAAAAATGGGCAAAAAGGCGGGCCGTTGCTGTAGCTGACGCAAGCCCAGTGGGCGGGCCGAATGGAGCTCTTTTTCTGAAACACGCCCTCTACGCCCGCAGCTACCAAGCTAGCTTCAGCTTCCATACTTGACTAAAAACCTAATTCAGCTCGATGCTACCTGGTTCGCTAAGGCTGAGATACGGGGTCATATCTGTCCCAGTAAAGCAACGGATCCTGCCAAGTAGTTTGCGGTGGCGGGTCGAACGCTGTTTATATTTGTGAAGCATTTGCGGGACGAATGTTGTTCGTATCGGTGAGGCAGTAGCACGACGAACGCTAGACACTGCTGAGAAGTAGCAGCGGTTAGCTCACTGAATATCAGTGTCCCCCCACGAATGAAAGCGGGTGCTCGGCTTAGCTCTCGTATGCACCCTAACCAGGTCCCACTAAGAGAGGTTGGCCAGCCAAACAATAACATTGCACTACGTAACCTTACTGACTAGCCTGACGGACCTTTGTTTTCCTACCGCACTCTCAGACATTCTGATCACAAGTATGATCACCCTACATTTTGACTTTGGTGAATGCTGAATTAATTGGTTACTGTAGGCAGCATACGTGGGCCCATCAATATTAACACAGCTGGGGGTATGGCTGTCTGGCTCTATGGTTATTTCATCAGCTGCCCAGCTTATCTCTGTCCTTTATATTACCTAACGATACCACTGCGACGCGCAACTTTTTTTTATCACGTTGTAAAATTGATGTTACTTTCAGGAAAAAGCCTTTACTCCTAGCGACAGCTAATATAGCTGAATGTGGCTGGTCAGTAGCAGTTTTTTCGTTGCCGTCTGGCTAATTAGTTACGTTACTGTGGTTAGCTAGCTTGTGGATGATGGACTTCATGTAGAAACACTTTTAGCGACAGCTAGCTAGCTTGCTATATAACATGGGATATGTTAATTTAACTATGTAGCTAGCTAGCTAGCCTTTCTATTTACAATGATAACGTTCAGTAATCGCACTGAAAATTGAACAAATCCATTGGTGGCAAATGCAATTCTATAAGATACTGCTGTATGAATCTACTGAGTGTATGACCAGGGCAATCACCGGCCAAGCCTTCCCGATACTCTGGGGGGCTAAGGAGCCCCATCACTTAGTAGCGTGCTATGGTTGTTCTAATGTAGTAGCTGACCAGCCAGTTACGTTGACAATCGTGAATGTTTTTCAAACCATGAATGACAGGTTTTGTTCAAAAATATGTTAACCCTAAACTCAGACACTTTTCTGTTTCACTTTTACTTCGCTGCATGACTGTGGCAGGCGTACACTCCCGCTGGCACAGCTGAACATTTTGGGCAAAAACTAACGGGGGGGTTACTGTATTCATTCACTGCTTAGTTGGCTAGAGAACGAACTAACGTTACTTTGTGTTGACATATAATGTAATGTGAAATAATATTAGAATTTCATCATCTTTGAAAACAGTCCACAGACTCCTAACTACACAGCAAGACATTATCATCCTGATATTTCGATAAAAATCTCCAGGCAGAGACACGGCAAATGGATCCAGTTCTGTGGCCCAGGGGCAATTAGAAAAGGCCAAGGATTAGCGGCTAGGCTAGCTGAGCTGTAGTAGCCCCCCTCCCTCAGACAGGGAGGCTACACCCGGGGTTAGTGATCGGACTTGGCGTTCCTACTACAGCCCGGGGCTGTGTAGGCCTGTGCTCTAGCCTAGCCACAACATAACCGGATGAGACGGCTCTTGTTCAGAGACTGCGGAATTCAAGGTTCTGTCACACAAAGTGGCCAAGCCCTTAATTATGCAGAAATGTAAGCCTTAATATAATGTAAATAGAAGAATTACAAAAAAAATTCAATCCCCCCACAGTTTTCAAGGTGGGGAAAATTAGCAATGGAGACCAAAACCGTATTTTGAACCAGGCTGTAAACATGTTTATTTTTGCTGTGAAATTGGGCTTTTTAACATGGGGGTCAATGGGGATTGACTCCTTTCAGCAGTCAGCCTCAAGTGGCCATTCGAGGAACTGCAGCTTTTGGCACTTCTGCATTCGCCTCACTTTTCATCCCTGCAGGTTGCCGTTTGGTGTATTCACGTCTTCGCATTGACTATGAATGTAATCTGTGTGCAAAAAATTTGTTTCGCGTCCAGCGTGCTTAACTGCGATTGCGAGGTTGGATGGCCGTTTAACTTGTGCAAATATTTTGAAAATGATCCATGTGTGTCGCTTTCTTGGACGTGAAAGCAAAGCTGCACCCTTGTGCACTTACAGCTTCCACCGCACCCCTCTGCAGAATATTGGACTTGCAGCTGTGGCTAATTGTCTCAACACGGATATCGATACGCCACCCGTATCCCTAAAAGAACTCCGTGTTTGCAGTATTCATTTTTTCCAAAGGGGATTTTGTTAGGCCACATTCAGGGAAATCTCAACGGTGCACGCTGAAGAGCACTGCTGTACCCAAGCATCAGGGAAAAGAGTGAAACACGTGAAAAAGTCTAATGTAATATTGCGGCACAAATTGATATCACATAGGGTCTACGCAGCCACATAGCTACTGTGTATCTGCTGTGCTGGTTATTATACGGATTTTTTTATTTTTTTTAATTTGAGACATGATTCTGTGCCATTGAAATGCTGTCTCTGCTGCAAATCGAATAGAGTTTGACCCAAACAGAACTACGATGCACCTCGCGGAGGAATACGTCAGTTGGTTAGTTCAAGAGCAACTTTTTTTTTTCCCGAGCAGCTAAAGTGCTGTAATTTTTTTTTTAAATAGCGTATAATTGAAATGGTGTATAGGATTTTTGAATTACCGAGGTCCAATAATGCACGCTTATCCTGGAATTATTTACGTGATATTGCTACGACAGCGTTCTGAAAGCTGCATTGTTCATTCACTTATGGTAGAAAACTGGCAGAGGCGTATAAAGTACTGGGGGGAAAAAAAACAAGTAAAAGTAGAAGTACCATAACTGAAAGTTCCTTTGGTAAAAGATGAAGTCACCCATAAGAATATGACTTGAGCCAATGTCAAAAAAGTAACTCACATTAAATGTAATTAAGTACCAAATCTATCATGTGAAAAAATTTACTTCAGTATCAAAAGTACAACGTATTTTTAATAGTACGCATGGAAAGAAGCAAAGCAACCAATGTTTGTTCTCTCCTTGTGCTCTTTAATCAATTTTCAGGTGAATGAAAGATACAGTATTCAAAAAAACACACAGACAGTCAGTCCCAGTTGTAAATTTTCAATAACTGATCCTGTTGCGTAATCTTGTGATAAAATATCGTAACTGTGTGCATAAATTTGCATCTCCACGTCCACTGGCAGACACATCTGCACAAAGATACATCGGTTGTTCTTCTCAAACACGGCAAATCCAGAAAATCCGTAAATGAATTAAATTCATACTTTTGTATTTTAATTTGAGACGAGTTACTAAGTTTCCAGTGTCAAAGTAATGAAGTGAAAGAATACTTTCTATCTTTTAAATGTAGTAGAGTGAAAGTAAAATCCCCTGTTAAAAAAAAATCTTAAGTAAAGTACACACCCTCAAAAAAAACTACTTAAGTACTGTTATAAAGTACATGCACTTTGTTACTATGCACGTTTGAAAACGAACGATGACGTGATTGGCAAAACTGCACTTGCACCCTCTCTCTCTCACACACACTCTCACTCTCTCTCTCTCTCTCTCTCTCTCTCTCTCACACACACACACACACACACACACACACAATTTGCTGAATAAACGGGCACAATGAGGGGAAAAATAGGTGGGGGGAAAAAAAAACTAAAATTCAGGGACAATTAACCGAGGTTCTCAATGGTGGTTACGGCTGCGCCCGTAGATGTGTTGATAAATGAAGGTTGGGTCACATCTGCCGCAGCTCAGCTCTGCTGGCATTCTGGAAATCATACATTGTAGCCTAACATTGACACTGTAATGTTGACTGCATACAACTGACTGACATGCGCAGGCTATTACTGACCAAGATGACGTAGACATTGAAATTAATATAATTGGCAAAACGATTTCATGTGGTGGTGAACCCCCCCCCCCAATACTGAACCCAAAGTTTCGCCCTTGCAGGGCCCACCTGCCTCTGAAGTACCACTCATCAGTGTACTTTTAGCATCACCATATACACAGCAACAAGGTATACAGCATTTTTTGCTTCTTAGTGCAATCGATCACATTCACACTCCGTTTTTAAGTCGTGTTTATATGACCTGGAAAGGATTCTACAGTATTCCATCAATGTCCATGTGGTCTGTGACGCAAACTGTTGACTGATGAAAGTGTTCACAGACTATCCTGAATCAAGGCATGATCCATTCATTTTGTATAAATCTGCCCTTCGGAAGTAGCCTAGTAGCACTTATTGGCGACACATCGCACACAATGCTTATCATGCCATAGGTGACGCCAGTTAACCAGAAACTCGAAGTCAATTACGTGGGAGCTGCGCTCTGTTTGCAAACACCAGAGGCCTCATATAGGGAGGGAGAATTGGCATTGAACTTGACCCAACCATTTTTTTTTTACCGATCGCTGCCGTTTTGATGGTACCCACTTGGGGCCCTCACAAAACACTTCCATTGTGTTTAAATTAGCACAGAACAATCATTCCAATTGATGGATTGTTGAAGAGGTTGTGATTGTCCTTGCATGTATCGCATATGATAGGGGAAAATCTTTCGCAGGAAATGACAGCCTGAAGTCTCGAAACCACAGCCATCACCCAGCACTGGGTTTCCTCCCTGGAGATGCTTGGCAAGGCCTTCAATGCAGCTGTCTTCAGTTTCTGCTCAGGACATTTTGTATTTAGTGTTGCCTTCAGCAACTAAAAATGGGTTTTTATTTGGATTCAGGTCAGGTGATTGACTAAGTTGTAGTAGAATATTCTTCTCATTTTTTCCCCCATTTTAAAAAGCCTGGAGTTGCTTTCACAATATGTTCTGGGTCATTGTCCGTCTGCTCTGTCAGGCACTGTCCAATGGGTTTTGAAGCATTTGGCTGAATTTGAGCAGACAACATAGGCTAATGTTATGATCTAGACCAGGAGTCAAGTTTGGATGCAGAATACAATCCAGTGGGAGGGTTTATAGATAGTAATACAATAACAGTGGGAGAAAATCCAGAGGAGAACAGCATATCACAGTTCAGATGTTGAGGGTGAAGCAGGGTAGTCTTTGCCAATGACCAATGTCTTTCCAGGATGATGGCCAGACCTCCCGTGCAAAGCGAGAACCTAGTCACTCATTTTTTTCCAAAAATTGAATAAATATCTTTTTTTGAGTTACTAGGTATATGCCCTTCTTATGATGTATTGGGTATGGCAATATGTTCTTTCGTTACGAAGTTATTGCCCTGGCAAAACCTAGCAACTCCATCATTTTTCGATGATGCCACAGTAAAACCTAGTATCTCAACCAACCAATCAGATGCTAGCTTTTAAGCCCAAAACAAGATGGCTGCGCCCATTGATTGAAGAAAGATAGAAGTTTTCAAGAAGGCTTTCAGTAAATAAATCGTTCATCAGTGACTTCATACGGCATAAACTTACTATGGCCTGTAGTAGAGGAAAGCAAATGCAGGCCATGGCCCTGAAAAAAGTTAGGTGATTAGAAAAATGCCAACAAATGTAGTATAAGTGACCAGTGATTCTATGTCATGCATTGCATTTCTATTGTCGGATGGCACCCTAGACATAACTAGAGCATGAACGGACCCAATTTTTGACAGTGTTTTAATAGGGTTTTAGTATAATCACCCAAGGAACGCTTACGGATGCCTATTTTGTGGTTTTCCGGATTGGGGTTTGTTTTAAAACATCATTTTTTGTGAAAATGGTAGAATCTATTGTAAGAGGGAAGAATCAACATCCATTTGCAGTGACACAGACAACTAACTTGTATTTAAATTGTAATGTAGGCCTATCAATATGATTGTGATGGCCTATGCATTCGATGTCCATAGCAATAAACCACAAAATAGCACTTTAATTCATGAGACAAGTGCAATTTCTCTAAGGTCTCAGTGCCTTCTTGAAATTATGTCAAATTTTCCTGTCATTTGTACAACATTTACTCGAAAATAAATGAGTAATTTTTATACTAGGTTTTGCCTTGGTAATATATATGAGGTTCTTTAGCATTTGCTATGCCAAAACCTAGTAACTAATTTCCTCGCCAAAATAATGCTAATTAGGTCAGATTAATTATTGGTGAAAATTGTGAACATTAGTGGATATATATTAAGAAATTAGCACCTCCCTATGGATAGAACAGATTTTAATATTCAAAGATTATGTTTTCTTTGGTTTTCTCAAAACTAAGAAAAATGAGTTACTAGGTTTTCGCTTTGCACGGGAGAGATCTAGTGCACACATGGCCAGAGCCTACCAGTGCCAGGGCAGGAAGCAGTAGCCTACGGGGAACGTGGTTCGAATATGATGACCATTGAGGGATTGGGAGATGGTCCCTAATAAACTGGCCAGAGGAACATACTTAGACAAGATTATCAAGAATGTGGTCTGTAAGAGCTCATAATATAAAAATGACGCATAATGTAGCGCAAAATGTAATAAAAAACTAACTAATGTAATGACTAATCAATAATGTAACAAAATGCCTAGCGCATAACATAACTTTCTCAGTTAATAACTAAAATGTTGTTACATGTAGGCAATCTTATGTCATATATACTCAGCGCCATTAAAAACGTACAGGTGAGGTATATACTGTATTTGTGGCAAACTGAACTGATTGAAGTAAAGAAAAGCGTGTGGTATTGTAATCCTGACGCGCACCACGTGCACACGCCAAGCACTTCAATAACAATAAACATTGAGTTGCTGGTAATGTGTACAGTGACACTTGACTTGTTCTTTTTGGTGAGGTCAATAGCCTACATAAAGCCAACAAAAAAAAAAGAAAAAAACGATAAAAGCTACTGCATCAAGAAAATGGAATGACTTTTGGCACAGGAGAGAGAAAAAGAGCCTTTGGCTTGTTACAGACAGATCTTAACCGCCGAGAGGTGGTGCGTCATTTGCACTGTCACCGTTCAACAATCAGTCGGCTGACTATCCTAGAATGGAACACAGGCACTTTTACTGACCGATCTCGCTTTGGGCAGCCACGAGTGACGATAGCCGCTCAAGTCTGCCCATCTGGTTACAGCCTGTACGTGACGGATTCCAGACAGCAACTAAAACTGATCATGAGATGAGGGGTTCGAGATGATTGAGGGTGAGAGTAAGTTTGCATTAATCTCATTCAACAGTGATAGGGAGTCAATACCAGGGCCATGAGCGTGATGGGGGTGAGCGCAAGTCCCGTTTGACGCCGTCTACGTGAGCAAAACATGCCTACAGAAAAAAACATTTCTATCCCACTGGTATGTAATACCGTGGGATATAGTCATCGCCCTGTCCGTCTGTCCGTCCGTCCGTAATCATTCTCATTTCCAGAGCAGAACTCAAAAACTATACCACTTACAAACTTCAAATTTGCTATGGAACTTACTCTTATGGTGTAGTTGTGCCTTTTGAGGGTTTCAGGTCCATTCTGCCCAAAATGTTTCATTTCTTTACCAAAAACAGCCCAAAAATTGGACTTTGTCCCTTTTCTACAGCAGAATTCAAAAACTCTGCCACAAATCACGAATTATGTGGAACTGGTGGGATATGTCATCTTCTGATGACTCATGTTTACTAACAGGAGTAGAAACTCTTCACTTCTGACTGTGGGCACTTGCCTTTATTTCCCGGTTTCTGTCTGAGAACGGAAAACAGGGACTGGCGCTGACCGACCACAGGCAGCTATGCGTAAATGGGCAAAAACTGGGTTTTCTGTAGGGCCCGTGTGCACGCATGTGTTACTCACATAGACAGCGTGAAACGGTACTTGCGCTCACCCACATCACGCTCACGGCCCTGGTATTGTCTCCCTATCACTGTAACCCATTGCCCCTCCTCCCTCTCCCATCTGTCTAAATATATTGAAAGAGATTAATGCAAACACAAAATATAGTACAATCTAGGGATGGGGAGATTAACCAGTATGCATTGATACACTGACATGCACAGGCAAGATGCATTGGTAGAACAGCTGTGAAAGAATGCAATTTCTGCAAAATAGAAAAAAAGCAAGATGCGTCGGTTATTAAAAGTTTGCATCAGTAACATTTGATATTTTGATCATTGAATGGTTTCTGCACTTATTTGTATATGTAACCGACCAAATGAGATGTTATTTTTGACATTTTTACAGCGACTGAATAGGATCTATGTTACTTTTATGTGCACCGCAGATATATACTATTTTACATGCGGCTGGGGCATATTGATGGACGTGGGCACGCTGTACAAAACAAGCACTCACGCGTCGACTCTAAATCCAGAGTTTGGCAAATCTATTGATTTTACAAAAAAAAAAGAGAACTTGGCAAGTCCGACACAATTTGCAAAATGTGCTGTGCTGCTGTGAATTGCATCGTGTGCACCATGAACCTCATTAGTCACCTGAAGTGACGGCACGGTGTGACGATGCAGTCAGATGCAGCGACTACATCCAAGAGCGGTGACTGACTTATTGAAAGCTTTTTCTTTGGGAGAGGTCTTGATTTTATGTGACTAATAAATAATTAAACTCATTGAATTGTGCGGTGCATTGTGATTGAGTTGTGAATCATACATCGAACTTTGTTGAATCAGATTTTGTCCAATCACAGTGCATTGTGATTGAGTTTTAGGGCTGGGTATTGCCACTGATTTCCTGAATCGATT
Organism: Gymnothorax reevesii; assembly: GCA_029721435.1. Taxonomy (NCBI): domain Eukaryota; kingdom Metazoa; phylum Chordata; class Actinopteri; order Anguilliformes; family Muraenidae; genus Gymnothorax; species Gymnothorax reevesii. Next base: position 21,966,433 of record CM056589.1, read on the forward strand.
CAATTTCGATTCACAAGGTTTCGATTCGATATTTGATTTGATTCAATATCGATTCATTGAAGGATATTTTAGCTATGGTACCTGTTTTGCTTGAATATGAAAGGGAGTCTTAGAGGACTAATGGCAGAAATTATACTCTCTGTTGAATTATTAATAAGAAACCTTTTAACTAGGCACAATATTTAAAATATTTAAGTTCACACTACAAAGTCACCCAAACTTGTTTCCTGAAAATATTTTGTATTGACCAACACATTAGATCAATCAACATAATAAAGTGCAACATAGACTTAACAGTCAGTAGACTATTAGTCTCTGAAACTGGGTCAATATTACATGCTTCACTTTGCAAGTTCATTTTACAGTAAATGTTATTGAATTTAGACCAAAATACCCCACATGGACATGTTCAACTGTACAGAAATAAATATTACGATGCATTCAACAAAGAAAATAATACTGGATTTTTTATTTGAAAACTGGTTGAAATGATGGACGAAAATTGGGAGATCTTCTATTACTAAACTTTCACCCAACGCTTTTAATGAAAGTATATCTCCCAACACATGTAGTTGAGCTAAAAATAAATATCTGATACCAAAATTTATATCCAACGTTGATTTTGTTCTCTCATCATTACTTGTAGCTTGAAAATCCGGCCACAATTTACCATTCCTTGCGTGACCTGACATGTCCACTGCAGTTACGAGCGGATCACAGAACATTTTTCATTTCGCAATTGCAGCATGCTTTCCATCAATGAAACACAGCTCAATGTATATTTATATGACACATAGTCAAAATACCTCTACCTGCAATTAACTTATTAATTTTTATCCATTACGTCGGGAAATTCATTATTTAAGATTTTTTTTTTTTTTTTTTGAGGATTTGTACTTGAGGGCTTTTTTTTTTTTGAACCTTTTTTTTTACTTTTACTCTACGACATTTTAAAGATAAAAAGTATACTTTCACTTCGTTACTTTGACACTGGCCACTTCGATATTCGCTACAAATTATAATATGAATGTAATTCATCATTTAAGGATTATCTCGATTTGGCGTGTTCGAGAAGATCAACGGTGCTCGGCAGGGTATCTTAAGCGCCTTGTGCAGACGTGACCTCCTGCAGACATGGACGTGTTCATTTTTTTGAAGATAGTTTTTCAAGGGTCAGTGGAACACTTTATCCGCCTGCTCAGACTGTTTTTTTTCCTATGACACTGTATAAACTGGAAGATGACCAAACATTTAATTACCTGTACATTTAACGATCATAATTAGACTAATATCCAGAATGCATAACATAGTTACTAGTTTATTACATAGTTACTATTAGCGCAGTATTCCTAAACACAGTAACCTGTGGCTCTATTACGAAAGTTTAACGGGCTCAATGGCAAGACCTTTCCTTGTCCTGCTGTTATAATAAGAAACGAGTAGAGATTGTTACAAATTGTATTTTTAATCAATAGACTACACTTAAACATCCAGTAACTATTGTTCTAGACTAGGTAAAATATTTAGAATAGTGAAATAGACAGAAATATTGCACGTTCAATCAAGTCTCATCTTTTCGGAGAAGTGTCTAGGTCATATCTTCCCACAATCTATGTAAGAGATTATTTGGCTAAAACTTTGGATCTTGATGATGAAGGTGACAGTTGTATTTGCATTATGAAGATCTATAAATCCTGAGGCAAGTCTAGTGGTCTTGCACTACGGATCAAGTAGTTGGTCAAAACCCACGTTAGTTGAGCACATGGATTGTGCTCAGACACACAGCATTTGGGCACTACAAGGTTATTCACATGTTCTGGAAAAAAATAGTATACATAAAGTATTCTTTCCATTCACTGAGGAGTGTGTACACGTTTTTTTGTATAAACATTTTTCAGTCTCAGTTCACTCTACCAGACATCTGGTTATCTGTTAAACTGTTGCAGCATGTAGCCTAAAATTCTTGAAGAAAGAGCTATGAACTTCAAATCAGGTAATGTAATTTATTTTTTCCTGCGCACAGGAACATTTCAGTTTCTTACAAATGATTAATACAATACAGTGTAATTATATGTTTTTGGTCCAGCTGCTGCTGCCGCGCCGCCCTACGTGTTAACGCAATAACTTCAGTAATATTTCAATTAGGAGTTTCGTGTTTTGCATATAAGTAAGTATCATTAAGAAGAAGAAATGATTCGATTTTGAACAATTTACAATGTCTAGATTGGCCACCAGAGGCCAAAAACTGAAAAATCACTGTTTTAATCCTATCTCTGGAAATATTTGTCCGATTGACCTCAAATCAAGTGCAAATGAAAGGTCATGACATGAGGATGTGTCCCACGATTATACCTGCTTGGTTTATCATTTTGACACAAGGTGGAGCTTTGTCACATGAAATTCATCATTTTTGCCATATCTTTGGAACCACTTGTCCGATTGACATGAAACTATGTGCAACTGCAAGGTCATGACCTCACAACGTGTCACATGATGACATCATACCTGTATGGTTAAATATTTTGCCACCAGGTGGCGCTTTGTGATGGAAAATTACCATTTTGGCCATATCTTCAGAACCATTAGTCCAATTGACCTGAAATTAAGTTCAAATGAAAGTCTATTCAAGGTCTATTCAAGGATTGGGTATTTGGAGGATTGGGGGCGTTTGGGGATATACCCCAAGCCATCGCCTCCGACGTCATTCCAGTTGTTTTAAACTTTTCAATGATTCCTCTGATAGTAGATATGGGCAGGTGTAGGCGAGTGGCTACAGCCATTGTAGCCATTGCCTGACTTGTGAAGGTCGACACGCATCAGCCTTACTTGAATGGTGTGTTCCTTTGTCTTGTTGAAGAGTGGACAAGAGAACTGGCCTCCTTGTCATGTCATATTTATACCCCAGGGAAACAGTAAGGGATGAGTAACTAATTAAATGTCCCTATATACTCTGATCAACTTTGTAAACTACTGTAGAAATGACAGAAATACTTCAATTACATTTATTTCCTAGGAATTGTTAGGGGTGCCAATAATTGTGGAGCAGGTGATTTTAAGAAAAAAAAAATTCTTGGTCAGGGATTTTTTCCCCTTAAAATCCACTTGAGAGTTGAGGGTTACATTTATACAATTTTCAGTGTGAGAGTATGCTTCTGCAAAAAAAATTGAATTTATTATAAGGCTTTTAACTCATCATAACCAGGGGTGCCAATAATTATGGAGGGCACTGTAGCATACCAGAGGGAAAAGGGGTATTGGTGTGTTTGTGTGTGTGTGTGTGTGTGTGTGTGGGTGGGTGGGGGGGAGGGGGAGGTGGGACACAAGCTAATGTTAGCTAACAGAGAAAGATCACTTAGCAGCTAGCAATAAAATGATGTATGGTAACGTATCAAAATCCTATAGACACAGGCCTTGAATACCTGTGAATTTATTTAGCTAGGAAGAGTTTTCTAAGAGGACTAAAATGAGCCATTGTACATATTTCTACAATTTAAAATAAGTAAATTATGAGCAATCCTGCAGACAGTGTTTTCCTCTAGTTAGTGACAAGCTATGTACCCACTGGCAACTTTTGTTGCCGCTCACAGAAGTAAGCCCATGAACAAATTAAAAAAAATTTATCCCAGGTACAATTTTTTGGGGGAGAGTTACTCTAGAGACTTAAATGATTAAATAATTAGAAATATGTTTGGGGGGAAATCATAAGAAATGTATGAAAATGACCTCTTTCCAGGAGGATTTGCATTCGCCATGTCTTCAGCCAGAAGGAGCAGGAAGCAGATGATGTCATGTGACAGGAAGCACTTGGAAACTATTTTTTATAAACCAAAACCTTACTAGTATATAAGTGGAAAAAGTTGCATTAGTACCTTTGAGATTTTTTTTTTGTGAGTAGAAAATGGCAGTGATACACTTCAGCAACAATTGCTGCCAGTGGGGCAAAACGGGTTAATTTCCGTATTCACTCTCGTAGCCAATACTGTCCTCCATGCTTGTTAACTGTCGTATTAGTTGTGAGATTAAGAGGGAAATTAAAAAACACATTCTGTCCATTGTTATGATTCTTTCACACTAGAGCGGTACGATGTGTTACATTCCTCTATCTCTATGGAATCTCGCAACCGGCAGAAGAGAAAACAAGCATGAAAACCGAACCAATCTAGCGTGAAAAAGATAGCCAAATGCAACAAAATCGAATTGAACTTTTTAAAAGACCGGGATGCTAGTTAGGGCAAATGCAGCATATGCATCCACTATATTAATATTTAATCCACCTTTTGCTGTTTATTTGAAGAAAATACGCAGAAATTTTAGTAAAATGGAGACCAACATCGCCAACAAACAGCAATTGGTGTCAATGCATCATCTTCGCATTACCTCGACTTTGCAGGTGACACTTCTTTTGACACTGTGAGAAACGACCACACCGCTTACATTTTTACCGCATGACCAAATCCCCCCCCCCCCCCCACACACACACATACACGAACGGCAACTAGATGGTATGAACATCAGTTGTTTATATTGGCCCAGTTTTACTCATCGGACCGATGCTGATATGTTAAAAATTGACGAACATTAGCCGATACCGATATGAATGCCGATATATCGTGCATCCCTAATAATAATAATAATAAGTATAATTATAGCTAAATAACTCGGTCGCCACAGTTACTGAGTCGTGTATCTCCCCAATTCCCAAATTTCAGACACAATAGCTGCTGGCAGCATTATTGGATGTCCAAAATTGTCGAAATCGGTCTTGAGCATTGTCAAATAAATGCCTTCGCCAGTGCAAAATTAGAAAAAAATTCCTGAAATAATTGTCACTTCCAGAGCCCGGAACCGAAGATCTCTACAGGTGCGGTGGTGGCCCTGGAACTAAACCATAGTATTTCCCGACTATCGTCGTGGGGGAGATACAATTATAATGCAAAGCGCTGGCTCAGAGGTATTTCAAAAACTGGAGGCATGACTAAGTAGCTCAAATGATTCATTGGCAGTTTTGTGAGAAATTGGGTGTTGAAAGAGAAGTGGTATAACCATATACCCAAGCCGGTAATCGAATCAGAGAGAACTAAGATACAGTGGGATTTTAAAATCCAAAAGGACAAGTTGAAGCTAACAGACCAGATACTGTTGTGCTTGACAAGACTCTAGGAAGTGCAACATTACAGATGTGGAATGCCCATTTGACACAAGAATCTATTGCAAGGATAAGGAGAAGATCGTTAAGTACCAAGACCTTAAGGGGGAGCTGAAGAGGGTCTGGAAGTTGAGAGAAGTCAAGATTGTTCCGGTTGTAATCGGTGCCCTGTGAACCTTACTGAGAAGTTTCAAGAAATGGTTGGAAGAGATAGAGATGGTAAAGGACACTGAACTGATGCACAAGTCAGTTTTATTGGGATCAGCAAGGATAATCAGAAAGGTTCTGGATATGTGACAAGAAGGGAAGGGGGGGGAAAAAATGGCATTCAAGGCTGCAGAAAGTGGCTTGATACTGTTATTAAGAATACCAGTTTTCTGGGCGTATGCTCATCTTGCTGTGAATTACCTGATGATAATAATAATAATAATAATAACTAGAAAAGCACTCAGAGAGCGCAGAACCTCCGCCAGGGGGCAGCAAAGCCAAAAGCACGGTGATTGGAATACCGGCCCATTGGAAAGACTTGAAATCTTGAACTTTTGGCCTAGATATGCCAAAATTTAATCACCTTTTCCTTGAGTTAATACCCACCTACCCTGAAAATTTCGTCAAAATCCGGCCATATATTTTTGAGTTATGTTGTGCACAAACAAACAAACCAACAGACAAACGGCACCGAAAACATATACCTCCTGGCGAAGGTTAATAACAACAAGTGGTGCCAGGCACAACAAACCCCGCCCCTCATACATACCTTCACCTACTCGTACGAAATTCAGTAGGGATCTATTCTGTGTCAGTGGCAATCCCTGTACTGAATTTGGGGTGAATCTAGCCATTAGTTTTCCCACTAGAGTGTTAACAAACAAACACACAAACAAATCGAACTGAAAACAATACCCCTTCCCTCAACCATCGGGTGGGAAGGGGTAATAATAATAATAATTATTATTATAATTATTATTACTATAATAATGAGAAGGGGTAGGTATGCAGGTTACCTTTAAAACAGTACAATGTAAGAGCATTCACAATCACTCCCACAGAGACAGTACACAAATGATGGCACTTAAGGGAATTAATTAAATGTGTGTGATTGAAGTGAATCTATCCACTCCAAAGGCAAGCCATGAGAGTTAAACTAAATTTACAAACATCTGTTGAAGGCTGCGGTTTTTCTATTCCAAGGCCAAACCTTCAATGCGCCTGTTGCATCTCATTAGTAACTGGCCGTTTTTGACCTGTATTCAGTCAATCTGACAGAAATACGCCTTTATGCGCCATTTAATTACAGCAGAATCTGGCCGGCTATGTTTAGCCTCACTTTCCCCCCTCGACAGTGTTGAGATTAAATGCTCTTTAGATTGTGCTGATCTGGCCTGATTCAGTGAGATTAAACCTCGGCTAGACGGCACTCGTTCTATCTTCCCAGAAACTGCAAACAGTTTGGCATCAATTTGATATAATCGCAACGTAATCCTTTCCCATATATATTATTAATGCGTTTCATTCCCCCAAATGCTGGCGAAAATAAATTTTAGAAGTGTTCCACGGCATACATTTAAATGCATTCCTCAGTTGCTCCTTATCATTTTACTACTAATTGGTACTCATTGGTAGCACAAATGGTATCGCTTTACTGCGTTGATAGTGCACCTCTTTATCGCTTTGTGATTGCCAATTTGTTAGCTTCTTGGCAACAAGCCACGCAGAGGCTTGAAAACTGACTTCTCCAAAAACAATGGCTCGTTCTTTTCTTCTTTCTTTCTTTAAAGCATTTCATTTAAATGCTTCCCTCAAACATTCAATACTTAATGTGACCCCTGATATTATTCAGCAGATAAGTAGATAAATAAAAACTTACTGCACGAGGCCAGCAGTTTGACCCACATTGAAAAGTTGCAAATATTTGCGAGACGGAATACCAAAGGGATACTTAAATTTAGTAGTTAGGGCTCTGGGGTCCATATCATGAGGACATTCGTATTTAGGCCCAACCGCTGGCTGAGTGTAGCTTCACATTAAGCCTCCTTTCTCCCCAAGCCAGAATCTCATTGCACATCCTATTTTGGACAGGTGCAGACTTAAGTGGAGATAACGGTGGACATAATTCAGAAGGCAGACATATGAGGCTGGGATTGAAGAATCAGCAGAAGGGGAAAAGAACCCATTCATTATGGCCGAATGAGCCAGCATGAACATGCATTTATTTAACCAGGCGGTAAGTGCGCATTGAAGTGGAGGACAGAAAGGTGCATCTGGAGGAGGCTGTGATTTAAACAGGCTGTATTTCTATGGTAGTGTCACTTCACGAGAGCCTATGATCAGAGGTATAAAATCCAGCGCCAGAAAGTAGAATTACTCCCTGCCATCTTGCTCCCATAACCTCGATTTGATAATTAGAATGATCCATCAAAGGGAATGTAGAAATTATCTGTGAGCTGAAATCTATGACTGTTACTAATATGGCCGGATGTTTCATTCTCAGGAACTTGCCGCCCTGTCTGTGTTCCTGTAGAAGGCAGGTTTACTCCTCACCTCCATGACTGGATTACAAAACTGTTTTGCTCTTTTGTTTTTTGAAAATTAGCAGTGAAATTTCAAACAGTAATTAATTTTCATATTTATTTTATTTTATTTTTTTCAGCAGAAATCAGCAAACAAAAGTGAGAGAGACAGTCAGGCGATAAAGGTCCCGTACCGAGTGCGTAAGCCTCTTATGTAGTTCCCCAGCTCTTTTTCAGGTATTAGCTATTTCCGCTGGGTGAAGAATTGTGGTAATTAGCACTTACTTTCTGAACCCACTTTATTTAACCCCTCTTTGGAGATTTATTTATTTGTGTGCTTGCTTGTTTTTTGTGTTAAGGCATATATATACAGATGCACAATACATTCTGATACATTAGGATGAGGAGTTGCTCTATCATCAGTTGGGTCCTGTTTGACCAATATGTGGAGGAGTAACTTTTCTCTCTTACATCAGCTTGGTTCTGTTTGACCAATTAGATGAGGAGAAGCTCAATGCTGTTTCATCAGTTTGGTTCTTTTTGACCAATGGGATGAGGAGTAGGTCTTTGCACTTTGATGGACTTTAATGAGCTGAAGCAATCCCGTAATATGGGGCACTGTCAGTAGATGGGCTATAAATAGCCGTACGACTGATTTAATGAATATTTTATTCGCAATTGTAAACAAGCACGCAGAACAAATGCAGCCACATTGGCATTTTGACGTGAGCAACGTTTTAATAAATAATGGGCAAACACGTCCTTGCATAATTAATGGATTCCTGATTGTGCCTCAAGGGGGCGTCATCTCTTCAGATGATCCAACTCCGTTTTGCTCTGAAACGTACAGGAACGAACCGTTTCGGCTGCATCGACTTGCTGAAGTAGGTGTATTAAGTAAGCAACCATTAAGAAATTGAATTGTGCCTCTGGCATAGTTGCCCAATGCAGAAGTATCTCAATGAGCTGGCCGATGATTGACAGGGTGTGTGATGCTTTTTAATCCAGCACATGATATGAGCCCTGGCTGCATCAGTGGATTGGAAGACTAACGTAAACACCAAATCCTCTCCGCTGTCAACACTGCACATGTTATTAGTGCGATGTATTTGACTGGAAAACTTGACAGCTTGTCAGATCTGCCCTCCATGCCCTCATATGTACATTTAAATCAACCGCATTTGTTTGCAGATGACTTACTCTTATAAGCCCTTTCCAGTGGAACACTGCCAATTCAAACTTCAACCGAAATGATCTACAAATCAAAGGAATGGAGATGTGGTCTGCGGAGATTTGCAGGCAAAGTTCACGGGAGATTATGCAGTGGATAAATATCCCCAGTGGTTCCTGACTACAGCAAAACTTCCTCTCCAGTGCCTTGCTGTTTAAAAAAAAGTAATGCAAAAGGCTGACCTTTGGATTTGATTAGTTCAAGTTATTGCCTCGTATTTATGACTTTGGCTGTAAATCCACGAAGGCAAATAAGCCGCAGAACCCCTTGTCCAAATACTTGATGAGCACACAATGATGCGTCTGCCGTAATGTTCTCCACGGCTTCTGCACCCTATCAAAGCCACGAGACGATACACAGCTGAGCCTTAAATTGAAGGCTGGTAATACTTCTTTCTTGAGAGCGTCGTTCCCCTCTTCAAAAGATGTTACAAATTCGACAGATTAAAAAAAACTTCCTTCAACTACATACGGGAAAAAATAGAACTCATTATTTTTGGTCTCCCTGGTTCCACTATGGTTATTAAAGAGCAGTTAGGCCCCCCTCGTTTTATATATTCCATGGTGGGGGAAAAAAAAGCGTTCTCTTTGACTCTTCACTCAGTTTTGAGAGACAAATAACTGCGGTCCTTAAGGGCAGCCTTTTTTTCAGCTCCTGTTTTGATCTCCAGACTCAAACTCCTTCTCTTCCTAACAAATCTGGCAACCGTCATGCGCGCCTTCATATACTCATGCTGGGGTTACTGTAACGCTGTTTCCTTGGTTGTTCCACAAGCGTCCTTTTCCTGAGTTCGGCTGGCCAAAAATGCGACAGCACGGCTTCTGACTAGCTCAGAAAAGAAGAACCATGTTTCCCACATGTGGGAAACCCTACTCTGGCAACCAGTTGAATTTCAAATTGATTATGAACCTTTATTATACAGCACCGTGCCAAAGTCTAAGGCACATTTAAAGCAATTTCACAGGGTAAATATGCTTGCAAAAATTATGAAATGAAAAGTTAAAAATAACTGAGAAATGTACTAAACAGAGCTGTAAGCTGTTAAAAACTAAGCCAAACCAACATTTGGCGTGACTACACTTTGGGACACTGTCCTGTTGGGCTGTAGATTTATGAGATGATTGACTTTTTGCTTGTCCCAAACGGAGTGGCCACTTGCCACCGTTCTTCTGGACACAGTCTAGTCTCACTTGTGTCCGTCCGTCCAAAGAAATTACAGCCATGACGATGTTGACATCAAGGCTCTGTCAAGACTATAATATCTGTATGGACTATTTTTAATGGAATACAAACATTTATTTATGAAACGTTTCTTCAAATTAGTGTTTGGAATTTCAAATTTACTTTTTATCCTCAGGAACTCTAATACAGAATCAAAAAAGAAACATATGATGGAGATTTAACTTTAAAAAAAAACGTGCAGGGTGCCTTTTGCACAGTACTGTATGTTTTTAAAATGGGCACCACGATATCTGACTATCTCCAACCTTATTCTACTGTATAAGTTCCGTCCCTCAAATCCTTTAGTTAGATGCTCCAGCTGGTTCCATGGTCCCACCTAAAATGAAGGTGACCGTGACCGCAAACTGGGAAATACTAGAACAATGAGAAGTTGGTCATTGCCCTTCACTGCACCTTCTAAATCACATTTAATTAAATTAGATCCATTACTCCCTTGCCTTTAATTTTGTTTGATGTTTTGCCTTCATTATGCCTTAATTATTTATTGTGCTGTTTCTTGTTCTGCTTTTATTGTCCTTTTACAACTGTTTGTTGTTTTTACTGGTCTGCATTTGTGTTGGTCCTATTTGCCGGCTGCTCTTAGTTCATGTAGATTTTCTCCTTTTTTTAATTTGTCTATTTAATAGCTTTTGGTAATTGACTCTGTAAATGCATACAATCTGTCCTTTTGTAACTCTTTTGCACAGGACTTTGGCTTGAGACATGTAGTTTTAAAATGTACTTTATGGTTAGCCTTGACTTCAGAAAAGGAAATGTTGAGGAAATGACTTGAAGGTTTTGACCTGAACACGTCATATTGAGGCATCATTTATTCACAGAAATATGCCCACTCAAACAATCACACACAGACACACAAACAAGCGCACACATACACACACGTGCACACACAAACACACACATAATACTGAGTGTGAAAAGAGTCACAAAGGACAAGTTGCATGTACAAACCCTTCTGAGGGACTTTGTGTTTCTGATCACAGGAGAGTTGTTTTGTAAAACTTGCCGCCTCCATGACCCTTTTCACTAAATACCTCCCCCCCTCCCTCTCATACACTCACACACACACGCACACACAAACAAGCATGGACACTCACTTCACCTTCATCTTTTTTTTTTCATATTTCTATAATCACGATGCTGGTTGTCAGGCAAAACAGAGGCAACTGTGTCTATTTTTACTCTTATTCATTTCCCTTCAAATAAACTTTGAGCCTTTCCCTATCGTGAAGAAATCACAGTGAGACTGTAGTGAATAGATGGATGAATGGACCATTGAGCTATAGCTCATGACTGAAAACCTTGAGGAACATCTGCTTTTGCTGAATCAATATCAAATAAAAATATATCTATTTGCTAACTTCCCTTAAAAGATGCCCTTATCTTTTGGCTTTTTAAAGAGAACTAAATATTTAATGAATAAAAATGTTTGGGATAAAGATTATCTGGATCTGAACAAAATATTAAATAGAGTTACACGGAAATAATAATAAAGAATAGTTGATCTCCCATATCACCATTAGTAAATCTTAAGACAGGATTGACTATCTGCACTTTGTAGTGCTGGATCTGGTGTCCTTGGTAACCAGGACTCAATTTCTGGCCGTAATCTTCTTTCATGTAGTTTAATTCTGTTTATCCCCCAGTTTGAACCTCATAATGCGAGCACACTCAGTGTGTCATTAAATTGCCCACTGTAGGATTGGAGGCAGGGATGTTTCCGAGACATCAATTTATTCAAATTGTGAATATGTTTGTATCAGCTATTTTTGGAACCAAGAAATTGTTGTGCTCACATGTTCTCACATATGCGAGACAAGAGTGTGACATTTGGGACATAATGAAGCAGGGTTATGGCATGAACTAACCATTTCCAGCAAAGAAACCAACACAGCTTTTCTAAGTAAAGAGCAAAATGGGACTTGGTCAGAATTTCTTTCGTTATCACGGTATTGCTTGTGCTCAGGTTTTCCATGTGTTTTAGATCATAAAACTGAGAACACCATGCTGAAATCTTAATTCTGTGGTAGGCAAACAATTTTTGTGTTGATTTCAAAGCATGTTGTGCATAATTGTCCTGTGGAAGATCTGACCAAGGCTTAGTTTAAATTCTATGAGTCCATGATGCCATAAATCTAAACAAGTCTACTCAAGCCTTAAGAAGAAGAACAGCCCATAACATCAAAGATCCAACACCATACTTCACAGTTGGGATGGGTCTCTTTAAGGAATTGCCCTCTTTGTTTTTACGCCAAACCCACCTCTTGTGTTTATTGGCAAAGAGCTTCAAAGAGCTTCATCATAGAGGACGGTCCCATTGGAAGTACCCGCATGCACGCAAGTTTGTTTATTGTGGACAATAGAAGCCTTGTCGTCAAAGCTGAAAGCTTGAGACTACATATGTTTTGAAGACCTTTGGGGTTGTGCGCACATTTTGGGTGGTCCTCAAAGAAGATACCGGAGGATCATGGCTATTTGGTAAAAGTAAATAGAGGATCTCTTATGAGTGAGTCTGAGATATGACATTTATGCCAAGAGTAATAATTGTCATTTATTCTGAGCCTTTGGCGAGGATGAATGAATGAATGAAAATTACTTCTAGATGTTCATAATTATGATATCTCAGTCTCACAAATATGAGATCCTATTTATCCTATAAGAGTGGTTGGTCACACTTTATTTGAAGTGTTGCTCATAAAGGCTTTATAGAGTATGTATAATGCCTTCATAAATGAGACATAATGTCCTCATAGATCATACATAAGCAAATGTCCTGCTTTGTAAAGGGTGAAATAACACAGCCTTATTCAAATTGTGATGCCAGATGTGACAATGACAATGTCACTTAGCTGACAATGTCACCCTTTATCGCAATAAGCCACTAGCTAAGGGACATTGTCAGTTATATAACATCTGGCATCACATGCTGAAGAAGGATGTGTTATTCCACCCTATACAAAGCATGATGTTTGCTGATGTATGATTTATGAAGACATTATGTCTCATTTATGAAGGCATTATATATGCTCTATAAAGCCTTTATGAGCAACACTTCAAATAAAGTGTGACCGAGTGGTTTTATTCAAAAAATGGAAAAAATAAAGTCAGTTTGTCAGAAATGTCAAACAAACCCAATGCAAACAGCTAGCGTGCATTAATAATGCCACTTTTAAGTCACTATAAAGTGTTGAGAGGACCAATAACCATACAGTAAGCGTGCACAAGAGGAAATAACATGGTTCAAATTTCATGTCAGTTTTAATATCGCACAGTAAAAATGACACAGGAATATTATTTCAATATGTATCAGTGCCGTAAAACACTTCTAGCAGGGAAAAAAAATCACGCAAAAAAAAAAAAAGATTTACATCCGAAACTCGCTGCGATGACACAGTGCACAGAGACCTGAGAAGGTCACTTGCAAAGTTTAACATGAAGGCAAATGCAAGCATGTGCTACATGTAGCCTGCAGGTAGAAATGTGAAACTAAGATAAATAACAGTGTACAGAATCACGGAATGGAAATTTCATTTCCTGCAACGATTCAGAGCAGGACTCAATCATTCGGATGCGGCTGAGCCACATTGTATTCTTGCTGATGTAATTAACCCCAAGGGAGACGTCGTCAGAAATCAGGTCAGCTATACTGGAACTTCGCGGTCAACTTTACGAGATTTTAGGAAAGTCGTCCAGTAACAGTTGGAGCTTTTCGTTGGTTTAAGTTTGCTAATGAAAGGAATCAGTCCAATCACGACACGAGAAAGCTGCATTATAAGTGTGTAATACCAAAGCTGTATATCATGGGTTGTATCACACCGAATTTTTATCATTTATGGGATGAGAGTTAAGTTTACATTAAGGATGAGGATAAGGTTCTGGTTAGGATTTGAGTTAAGCATAATATGGACACGATCAGGGTTCTGGAAGGCTGTACTGAATGAATATAATGTGACACAATGTCCTCACAGTTGTGTAACATGTTTGTGCATGTGTGTGCGTCTGAATTTGTGTGTTTGTATGTGTGTATAAATTTATTGTTGTTTGGCATGCTTTTTTGGCAGTCAATCAGAAATAAGTCGTGCCTACTGATAAATGATTGCCAATCAGCTTTTGATTGTGAGTTGAGGTCAGTTTGTTCTGAGTAGTTGTGGTTGACAAGTTCTATCTTGGGGCATTGAGTTGATCTGCAGTAGGTCTCTGATAATTGATCATAATATCTTCATGTAAATTGTGTATAAGAAACTGCATGAGTCATGGGCTTGGCAGAATGCTTTTGTAATTGAATCAAGAGTCATGCACATGAGTGTACAGAGGCTACAGCTAATATAGTCATAAATTAATCAATCATTAATTATAATCATTCAATCAGTCAAGAGTTTAATGCCATTGCTATAAAATAAAAAATAACGTTAGAGCATTTTGTGATGGTGCGTTCAGTAACCACATGCGAGAGAGGGAAATCCAGAAAACGTATGCCTTTAATGAATGCTTTGTCAGGACCAATAGGCACAAGAATCGCCAAGCCACAAAACGAAATCCAAAAACAAAGTCGTCTAGACAGGCCGGGGTCAGAACCAGAAAAACAGAGGAGCGACGGTACATAGACAGCAGGCAAAAAGTCGAAGTCGATATCCAAAGCAGTGGGTCATACACAGGACATCCAAACACAGAAAGCGTGGTCGTACACAAATGGGTCGAAATCCAGAAAGACAAGAACAATACAAAAAGGGCAATGGCAAGAATCTTGGTCGGCCGTAACAGTCGAAGAGAAACAATAATCAATGGCATACACGGCGCTCTGCACAAAGAAATATTGATCAAAGTTCTGACTAAGACAGAACAGCAGTGAGGACTCTAAATAGACAGAAGGCAAGTCAGATGCTATGCAGTGAACGGGTGAATGGGATGAGAGCTAATTACAATCGGAGGAACACATGAGGAAATCCTAACCACAACAATTGGCAAAAACCAAGACACGGACAGGAATCACGCAGACATCCGAAGACATTTAAACAGTTCCGGTCAGGGAGTTCAAAAGTGCACAGACAATGAGTGCAGGACAGCAATTAAGCACGTGCGAGAGATCTCACAGAAACACACAGGGAGACAGGTAAAGCTAAGCAAGAGGCGGAGACTAGAACAGGGAAATTGCTGAGAGTGAATTAGGACTCATTAGTAGAGGCTCGCTTTACAGATTTAACTAGAGTGCTCGTTAGTGAGTTAGTATTATATACATGGATTAGTTGGGTTAGAAAACTATGATACAAAATACAAATGTTAGTCTTGTTAGTAATCAAGAACAGCAAGGCGAAGGAAGCAAGCGGGAATTGAAGTAATAATATGAAACACCAGAAACCACTGAAATCACCCGAAGCAGGTAAACTACGGACTGAACCAACTAGATCACAAGACAGGGGAGACAAGTGCAATGGAACAGAAATTGGCAAGAACTGCAAACCTGAGAATTACAATAACCAAAAAGAACAAAGAAAAGACAAAATCATGAACACCAAACATGAACACAAAACCAGAACCATGACACATTTGCAGATTTCGGCATTGCCATAAGTATACGACCAATAAATACATAGTATCCCTCAAAATACAACTCCAAATCCAAAATTGTTGGTGCAAAGGGTAAATTGTGAATAAAATCAAAACGCGATGACTTTCAAATTACACCAGTCAGTATTTTATTCACAATAGAGCAGAGATAACATAGCAAATGTTGAAACTGAGAAATTTTACAATTTTACCCACAAATGAGCTCATTTCAAATCTGATGGCTGCTACGGGTCTCAAAAAAATTGAGAAATCAGCGTGTTGCTTTCCCTTTTCTTTTTAACACAGAGTGGAGGTATCTGGGCATTGAAGAGACAAGTTTCTTGTTTAGCCATTGGAATTTGATCCCACTTTTGTTTAATACAGGCTTCCAGCTGCTGGAGAGTTTTGGGTCTCCTTTGAGGGACATTTCATTTAATTATTCGCCAAATGTTCTCAATCGGTGAAAGATCCGGACTGCCTGCAGACCAGGCCGGACTGTGTCTACAGACAGTGGTTTCTTGAAGTATTCCTGGGCCCATTTAGTCATTTCAGTGACAGAATCATGCCGGTGAGTGACGCAGTTGCGTCTGAGGGCCCGAAGATCACTGGCATCTAGTAAAGGTCTTTGGCCTTGTCCATCACGCACAAAGTTTTTCCCATTTTCTTTTGATGATGTTGTGCACTGTCAATGATAAGACCTTCAAAGCCTCTAGCTATCTTTACTTCTGAGAGACTCAGCCTTTCTAAGACATCCCTTTTATAGCCAATCATATTACACACCTGATGCCAGTTAACTTTATTACTTGCTAAATGTTCTTTCAGCTGATTCGATTATATATTAATTGCTTTTTCAGCCCTTTTTTTCCTGTGTCCCAACTTTTCTGAGACCTGTTGCAGCTAGAAAATTTGAAATAAGCTCATTTTGTGGAGAAAAATGTAAAATGTCTCAGTTTCAACATTTGAAATGTTATCTATGTTCTAATGTAAATATATTGGCGATCTGAAAGTCATTACATTTTGATTTTATTCGCAATTTACACTTTGTCCCAGCTATTTTGGAATTAGGGTTGTAATAAAAAAAACAGAAAAATAAATAAATATAGCGC
Organism: Gymnothorax reevesii; assembly: GCA_029721435.1. Taxonomy (NCBI): domain Eukaryota; kingdom Metazoa; phylum Chordata; class Actinopteri; order Anguilliformes; family Muraenidae; genus Gymnothorax; species Gymnothorax reevesii. The sequence continues at coordinate 21,983,209 of CM056589.1, forward strand.
TTTTGTGCCAGCATATTACTAGGAACAACATTTTTGTCAACACAATGGCAGCAGACGCAAAGAGGAAAACGGAGAGATTCAGAATGAAACCAACAGCATTAACTGTATTCACTCAAATTCATTCTGAAATTCATAAAATTAAACTTCCTTAATCTCTCGAGCTGCTGAAATCGTACTGCCATCTGCAACTGTATGCAGGATGCATCGCCTGTTTTAGATGATGTCATAAAAATTCGGAGCCCCACCATTTTAAAAATCCTCATTTCTCCACTGCCTGAGGGGCGAGTAATCAGTCCACCCTGCCTCTTACCCAATAGTGGGGTAGTAAAGTGTGGAGTGGTGCCGAGCAAAGGCCTTGTGGGAAAACATAGTTTCCAAATATATTATCCATCAGTAAACTCTGTTGCCTTGGGCTAGGATCAATTTTGAATTTAGCTGACTGGTAACAAGTTAGACAAAACAAACCTGGTGTGAGGCCGGAGCTCTAATCCCACCTTGAATGAGGCAAACTCTAAAGCATTAAGACATGGTTATAGGCTTCAGCAATAGCCCCAAAATACAATTCCTCAGTTCCCAAATAGGTCAGATTAAATAGGGCCTATTAGAATTGCAAGACTTCAAACTTCAAAGTGTTCCCCCACACTAAAAAAAATAATTTGTTGGGTGAACATAATAAAATTGTGGAAAGTATTTCCACCCAATCATAATACGCTAATTTAGCAACAAATTCTTTTATTGAGTGACATAAGTATAAATATGCTGGTTCAACATAAGGTGTCACTATTACTCAATTACAAAGGGCAAGTCCAACATAATAATTATTTGTTGGGTGAACATACAAAATTTATGGAAAGTATTTCCACCCAATTATAATACGCTCATTTAGCAAGAGACAGTTTTGTTGAGTGAAATTAATGTAAACATGCCGAATAAACATAATGTGTCTGGGGCAGACTGACGGGAGCGTGGCTGCAACTATGCGCCTGTGGCCCCTCCGACCACCAAGCATTCACACACAGCCATACAGAGGTGTTCCTATATTGCATGTTTTGTGGGTGGGGAGAAACTGGAGTACCCGGAGGAAACCCACACGAACACAGGGAGAACATGCAAACTCCACACAGAAAGGCCCCAGGCTGGATTCGAACCCACAACCTTCTTGCTGTGAGGCAGTAGTGCTACTGTGCTATCCAAACACTTTAGTTGACATAGTTTATGACAGTTGATATCAAGTTAGGAAAAAAAAACACCTAAAAGCAAACAGGATTTCTTGAGATTGAACTTTATTCAACTCGCCTTCCCCAACTTGTCCCCTCGCCCGTCTCTTTCGTGCGTTGCTCTGCCTTCTTCTGCAACTTCCGGAAGAATAGTTCTTAAATGCACTCCCTTCTCGCACACTACTGCCACCTTCTGTTCTGGAGTTGTACACGCCATTTGATATCTTACCCAAAAAGCATTAGGTTCTGTCAGCATAACTGAATTTAGAAAATGTTAAGTTATTGCACATCATGCTAAAATAACATTACTTAATGATGTTCAACCACAAAACATGACTATATATGGTAGAAGCAACATGTTACACTTAGATTAATTGAGCAGACACCCAATCTGGTTTTTTTCAGCGCATTGAAACTGGACAAGGAGATGCTTCAGTCCCATGAAAGATTTTTGTTCCGCTTTTGAATTGCTCATTTGAAACAAAAGCCTTAGTCAACCTCACTGCAAGAAAAGTTTCAGTAGGGATGACAGAGAATGAAAATTTCTATTTGTATTTCATCTGAAAGTTAATCACCATGAACCTAGCTCTCATTAACAACCATGTCACTTTTGATATGGAGCATCTATCTCAAGATTTCTGCTTTACTTGATTGGATCTTATGTTGTGGTAATACCTTTTGCGTTCTCCACATTAAAATCTTCATTTCTAAGGGATAAGATTTCATTAAATGAGGCTGATTGCAAGAAAGAGCGTGAATAGTGATCTTGACTTCATAATGTTCTTTTATGTTATAATTAACATCTAAATGTCAAGTGCTACTGAATTCAAAGGGGTTACGTTGCTCAGTTAGATGCGATTGCCGTAACTAAAATAAAAGGAAGAGTAATTTCCTGGTGGATGTATTTTATTGATATGAGCTGGGCTAGATTTCCAAACAGACTAATGAAAAACTGGATTATGTTAGAGGATGGTTGTGATGAGACTGCGAGCCTCAATGACCACCAGAATGAGAGGTTTCATTAGTTATTATGCAAGATCAATCAGCAGGCACTCGGTAAGATAAACAAAAACACTCAAAAAAGCATTTTAATAATGTTTTTGAAATGAAAAAAGATTCAAACGAAAAGTACATATTAATCCTTCAAACTGTTTATCAGGATATATCTCAGATGTCACACATGCCTCTGCATTCAAGATTCAATTGTATGCCAGCAATACCTGGAAGCACAATACAAGCTACCTGGCACTGAGAAAAAAGAAAGAAAAAAAAAAGAAAAGAAAGAAAGGATTTTTGCATTTAAATGAGCAAACACGTAGGAACCTATCATTGAATTATCATCACAGTGAGTAACATGCTTCAGCTGCAACCAATTCTTTTAGCCGTGACTGATGTCTCAATTCTTCAATAATCATATTGGAAGATGTATCCCATTGTCTCAGAAAAAAATATGTTACTGTGTTTCATAAGCACAAATGATTAGTCTGCATGAAGCAAAGGAAATCATGATCATGATCTGGGATCATTAAAACCTCTTAAGACCCGAGCTCTTGTTTGATATGGATTCTTTATTTCTCTTTGCTATTTGGGCTTACTGGAATCTGACAAGTATAAAAACTGGGTGCATTTATGGTAACATATTAACATTTTTAGCAAAGCTAAGTCCCTCTGTACACATACGTGTACATCGTGTTTAGCAGCATACTAGATCTTAACATTTGCAATTTTGTGTCAAATTTGCTTGTCATTGCAAAGTTGCAATGCTTTCATGCATATCTAAACAAGAATAAGCCATGAAATATGATTGGACTTCTTTCCTTGTAGATGTTTGGGTTTGAAGTGGCCACCCGAACTTTCACTTGCGCTCACCGCCATTTTGCATTTTTTCTCTAGTGTGTTGTAGTCTTGTGACACCACTAGATGGTAGTGTAAATGTCCGCACATGTGGTCATTAGGCCCCAGTAAAGCAGAATTAACTACTGTGGTAATATAACCCAAAATGTGATGTCCACGCATGTGGACTCCAGGTCTTAAGAGATGTTAACCTCTTATCGCTTGGCAAAGTCTCATCATACAAACTCATGGTAGAATTCATGGCTATGCTTAATTATAAAAGTCAGACCAATTCCGCACACACGCACACACACACACACACACACTCGCGCAATGTAGCAAGAAGTTGCAAGATTTGGGATTAAACATCTGTGTTGCCAAATGAAAGCTGCTTGTTAGTAAGGCTAATTGAGAATATAAGACTGGTGATGGGTATGTTGGGGTAAGAAAGGAATCCCTCGAAGCAATGCACCCGTTATGCATAGAGTACACAATATACATCTCTGGAGGCAGTGCTATCATATAGGGTTGCATCTACTGGTTAAGTCTAGGTTCTGCAATGCTATTGCAGCAAACTGAGCAGGCTAACTGAATGTAGTGAGTGACCAGGATATCCCATCAATGGAATTTTTCATCCCAGATGGCGCAAGCACATTGCAGGATGACAATGCCGAGATTCAGCGGGCTTCAATTGAAATAGAGTGGTTCAGCAAACTTGAAGAATAATTTTCACACATGAAAATCTAACGAAGCAAAAGTCTCCGGGATGTGCAGGAGAAGGATTCATAGAATGGTTTGACTCTCCTGTCGACAATACAAGATATCGGTCAAAAAATAATACAACTCTGGTCAGAAATAAATGCAACATTCCATAAGATTTGAAACAATGCCACGACAAATGAGCACTGTGAACTAAACTAAAGGCAGACCAAAAAAACATTAGAGCATTCTTTGGCCAGGCAGTGTAGTATACCATGCATGAGGAAGTAGCAAGTATTTTTAGCTTGCTTTTCACAGCTACCCAAGTTCCTAAACGCAGGGCTAGCATATGCGCACACATATCATAAGTCACTGCCTTAATACAAGCACTAACATGCCGCTTGGAATAATCCACTCGAATTATCCATGCTTGTATTTGTCAGATCATGTGTCTGCCGCTAATCTCCGCATTACAACGTGATAATGACAAGGTTGCACCTTACGTCTGAGCTATGACACATTGCAACGTATGTTGATCGCGGGAAGCTGACTTTAATTCCATGATAGAAAATCGTTTCGGTTCATCCGTTGCTTTTAATTACTTCTGACATAACCTGGCCCACAAATTGACAGAAGAATTGACATGTTGAGCTTCACTGTTATATGAGTTTATGCGAATACAGGCCTTAACACCTCCTGTATTATCAGATGTCTGGTACATCTGCTTCCTTTGTCTCTGAAGTCATGTGAATGTGAAAAAAAGAGAGAGAGAGAAAAGAAACTACCTTTCTTCTTACTTCTCCATGCAATTGCACATCTAAGGATGTTGACGATTTCTCTCTTAATTCTAATAAGCAGCAACACTTTATTCATTAGACCCCACTTTGCACTCTTCTCAGAGAAAGTATTGTATGGTATATAATCAGCGTGACAAAGTATGAGGGTGAAATATACTTATCACATTAGTGAGGTGTTCTGTAATGTACTTTAGAACACAAACTTTTCCTAGATGCAGAACACGGTTTGCAGCTATGAATGAGAATGTGCAAATAAAGTAAATATCGCCATAAATTAGTCATCAGAAACTGATTGTATGATAAATCAGACAATGTTTCACTCGCTGTGGCTGTTGACAGCTCCTACGCTGAAGCGTGTCAATATTCTGTTTTCCTGCTGTCAAAAAAAGGAGACATCATAAATTGACGGTCTGAGCCAGCTCATTTCAGTGTTGTTAATCTGTAACAAAATACTCTTGACAACAAGGGTGCCAAGATTACAATATGAGTCTTGTGTGAGCTGGTTCTCTGAAATCCTTTGATGGCCACAAAATTTCTTCCATGAAATACTAACAACCCACAGCAAACACTTAAATGCCAGATTTGATGACTCTTTTATTACAAATCATTTGCAATATGTCCGGAAGTCAGAGCAATTCAAAACAATTTTTTTTTAACCACCCTCAGTTGGCTACTTTTTCTCTCGTGCTTTTTTTAAAATTTATTTTTGACGCAGTGAAAACAGAACTGGAATGTGGTAGTCAACCCGGGCTCGAGATCCGATCTCAGGTGTTGTCTGTGTAGAATTTTTCGTCAGATATGTCCAAAGTGAGATTTCACAGATGGGGTTTGGAGGTCTTTGTGACTGTGCGGTTGTTATTCATTAACCCCTGTGCACAGAATACAAATAATGCCAATTTTTCTCTGTTATGCATGAGCCTATAGACTTTATAACTCAGTATCTGTGTCACAGAGAATATGGAAAATTATTCCAGTCAAGCAAGACATTTTGAAATTCAATTTCAGAATTATTCAGGAATTAACTTTTGGAATTTACGGACGCTGGCATCTATATCTGCGCAATGGGGTTAATAACAGGCACCTATTCCATGCGAGAACAAAGTTTCCTCTGGCCTCGGATATGGTGGCACATGCTTACCCCTGGTCACATGGCCTGCTTTGGGCCCCCTTCATGAGGCCCCAGTCAGGTGGGGCCCATGCTCTGTCCCACTGACACCACATGTCCCCCATTTACCCTCAGGGCCCACTTTTTTATACAGCGTGTCAGTATTTTTAATCTTTTATTTAGCTTTTTTCTTTTTTTTTTGTCTTTTGTTGTGTGTCAATACTGGAAATTTGTAGGCATCTTTCATTTTCTAATTATCAACAAATGGAAGTTTGGAAGTCTTCCCTTTCTAGTCATTTTTTTTGTCAGTAGGTTTTCCCGTATTTACCAATTGTCCTTTGCACTCTGTGCTAATATTGGGGAGGTTCTCATCACTGATAAAGGGAAGTTTTCTCCTCTTCTCCTCTCCTGGGGGGTTTACAGCGACCAGCTGTGACTGCGGGTTGTGTTTTGCAAATCCGCACGGCCTTCCCCCAGGGTGCAAATGGGCTTAAAGACTATCTCGCCTTTATTGCCAATCTCACACACCATTTGGAGAGGTTCTCTCATCTTTACACCTACTGTACCGCACGCTGTTTTCCGATCAATCCGACGTTCGCATCTGCTGTGGCTAATTCGCGGCCTGCCTCCTCAGCGAAGGACGCGATCGTGAGTCGAAATGTAGGTAGCAGGTCTGATTCTCGCTCTTTTCTGCAGAAGGCAGGGTGAAGAACTGTTCAGTAAGTTTATTCTCACCTCCTGCAACAAGAACTTACAATGGTCTGTCCGTCACTGACTCATGTAAAGGGATTTGAGAGCTGGTGAGGCTCCAGGAAGCAAATGTGATTGGCCCGTTGGTTTGACTGAGTTAATCACTGCGCAAGTATTTCCTGTGTTCAGTGCATTTTTTGGTATACCTGAACACCTTGTATGTGTGTGTGTGTGTGTGCGTGTGTGTTTGTTGTGTTTGTAGCGGGAGAGGGATAGGAAGGAATATCCACTTAGGTTTCCGAACCTCAATTCCTTTCCTTAGCATAAAACTCAAGGGAAATGATTCAATTTCTGTGTGTAATTTGTTGTCTGTTATTGTCATCCTTAAATTGTCAGTGCCTTGTCAGATTGAATGTACTTAATTGGTTGAAAGCTGAATGTAAAGTGTGGAACACAAGCAGAGAAAGGTGTCCTGTCTCTCTGCGGTCTAATCTCCAACAATTGAAGAGAAGACCTGACCCAGAACTACGCATATGTCAGAGACATATGGCAAAAAGCACTGCGGAGGATTTAAACAAGCTCCTAACCACCGTTCCTCTGAGGAAGACATAACAGCTAAATGCAAAAACAAAAGTAGCTGAGATAACTTTGAAATTGGCGACATTTTGTTGCATGATAACTGTTTAGAAAGATGCTATGATCACTGCTCTCCTGAGTTTTAACTGCAAACATCGAACAGATGGATATTCTGTTCTACAAGTATGAGTCTCTCAAAAAACAGAAGATGTTTTATTTGGGGGAAAAAAAGTAGCAAAAAAAAAGTTTCATCAAATGCAAGACTATTCCCACTGGAAATTGCAGTCTTTAAACTGCCCTGATTAGCATTTGGAGAGGATCAAAGAGTTCTTGGGCCATAAGCTATTGAGACGGAAAACTTTTAAAGATGTAGGCAATGCGCCGTTTCATTGAAATGGCAAGGAGAGAAAAAATTCACTCTGCTTAGCCAGTGTGACGCTTATGTTCCACCATTCAAGATTGTAAATTGTACGTCATGCTTCTCTGGCTAAACCGTGCATCAGACATTTAGAAATAAAGTTGATTTGACATTTTTGGAAATTAAGACATAAATGAATAAATATTTATTATCGGTGTCTTAGTGATGTTTAGAAGCTTTGCAAGATCAATGTCTTGGTCTCTATGTGATTTTAAAAATTTGATATCCCATTGAATGACACAAAATTGTCAAAATCTCATATGCATCTAAGATGGATGGGCGTAAGTGTTCTCAAGTTACTGATTTTTCATTATATTGACACTATTTGTAACATTAACTATTTCTGTGAGTCCATTGGAATAGCTACTTGTACAGTCATGTAAACTATAATCATTTTTAGATGTTAACTCCATTTCAGCTGCACTAAATGTCACATTTTTGCATTATACAGAGAAGGGACGGAACTGTGTGTACCAATAACAGCCGTTAAGGAATGTTGTTCTGGAGTTTGAAAAATCTGGCGTTTGGTGTTTAAGTTTAATCGCTCTGAAATTGCGAAAATCTTGAATGCAGAAATATGATGCGAATATTAGTAAACTGGGCAGCTATTATCCATAATATCTTTTCAGTTTTGCGTGAAACTGTGGCGAAGGACATATATCTCATTTTGGCAACTTGCATTTTGCCAATAACTGTGAATGTGGGAAAGCAAGATAAATGAATGATCTGATTCCAGGTTTAAGCTCTTCAGCATCCAGTAAACATCACCAAATATGTAATATAATTGTATATCTTCCTTGAGGAGTCTTGAGGAGTTAAGACTTGAGAGATTCAAGAACTTTGTCATGTACTACAGTAGAATTGAGTGTGCGATGGCCCATGAGATGGGACTTGTAATTTATGCCAAAAGGTGGGATAAAATTTGGGAGGCTGAAGGTTGGGAATAATAAGAGATGGAATGGGTGAGCTAATAATCACAAATGCCAAAGGTATAAAACTCCGTGAATGTAATCCTTATTGTATTGTATTTTATGTTTTTTTTGTGTGTGTGTGTGTGTGTGTGTGTGTTTTGTCGGGTGATGGTAGGAGGATTCATACTTAACTACATAACTGATTGAATGAAAAAAGTTGTCCTCCAAAGTGGGGGATGGTGGTGGCGGGATAGGAAAGCATCAGCATGGCTTTATGTCTTTAATTTTTTTTTTCCTGGGTTCGAATCCGGTCATGGGCCTTTCTGTGTGGAGTTTGCATGTTCTCCCCGTGTTCACGTGGGTTTCCTTCGGATACACTGGTTTCCTCTCACAGTCCAAAGACAGGCATATTTGGAGATGCTAAATAGCCCATAGGTATGCGTGTAAGAGCAAATGGTGTGGGCGCCCTGTGATGGATTAGCAAGCTGTCCAGGGTGGGTACCTGCCTTTCGCCCGTAATCAGCTGGGATAGGCTCCAGCTTTCCCGTGACCCTAATGAGGAATAAGGGGGTATAAAGACTGGATGAATGGATGTTTGCGAGGGCTAATTTGATGTTGTCATCTTAAATTGCTGGCATTTGCATCCAAATCATATCAACGGTATAAGCATGGCAACCATTTTCATATAATAACACTTAAGAATTTACTTTATCTAAGGATTCAATTGTACCTCCACCTGCTGCTCAAGTCACTGAAAGAACTGGAGCGGTCATTTTAAGAGTAGCATTTCATGTTTTAGCCGTTTATTTATTTGATCATAATTATTATTTTTCTGTTTTTCACGCTCTTCTGTTCACACACGCCAGCAGGGACAGGAAGATGGTGCAAAAAGAAGACGATGTCCGACCAGCGAACCCGAGCGCTGCCATCTGGAGAGTGTGACATCACAGCGGCCGTGGTGGCACTGCTGACACACCTGTTAGTGTGGGCAGTCTGACTCAAATCTTCCCGTCTGCACTCCAGCTCCGCATCCTCTGTCTTCCGACGCCATACAGGAAGTAAACGGAAGCCTACGCGCATTTTACCAGAGGTGCAAAATCCCTGTTTAGAAAGTAAATTTTGTGAAAAACAACACTGAACACAAAAATGAAATGTTAGACTTACTCAAAAATATCATGTCAACTGGTTTCACATAACTGTTTTAAGTAAGATTTCAGACCAGTTGAGTCACTGGAATTAATTTGATTTTCAACTCAGTTGTGTAGAACCACTTGACACAGTGCAATTAAATTAGCCTAATACTTCATTTGTTTGAGTGAATAAAACATGGGACAGTTATGTAAATACAGTGTCTGATTCCAGAGTCATCATCTTCCCACAACCATGTGATGAGGGTTGTTATGGCACAAAGTCAGAGATATTAAACTTAGCGGTCAGTGGTATTCGTTACATAGTTTGTGCAAGTCAAAAAGAGTCAGACCGATGTATTTTGTTTCGAGCGCATACATTCGATCATTTGTACGATTCCTCCAGCAAAAAGTTGGCAAGAAACATATAGAAAGACTGCCGCTCTCTGAACTTTAGACTACAAACCTCTGTATTCGATGAGTCAGCGTCATTGCCTTCCCAATATCGAGTCGTGAGTTTGTCATGAGTTAAGGTCAGATATCTCAAATGCACTGGTGCATACCGCTTATTTACGATGCAGTTCAGGCGCACCGTCAAAGTGCCAAAACGGTGGAGTTCGAGACAAGCTGTCATGTATTAGCGCCCATAGATGTTAGAAGGGTGCCGAGAGAGTGATGGACCGAGGACCCAGGAGCAGGAATGTGGATAGTTTATTAAATAAAGGATGTGAACAAACAAAACAAAAAAACACAAAACTACAGGAGAACAAAAAGGGAAATCACTAAATACAGTGGAACAAACTAAAGGCTACCTGCCCGTGAAGGGGGAAACTAAGGTTTTAAAACGGAAGGGGAATCATAATTAACTAAAGAGGAACAGGTGAGATAATGAATTTAGGTTGCAGAGGGGACGAATCAATGATTGAGGGCTGGTAGGCGGGATCTTGAATGCCAAAGGGGAGGGGCCTCACACAACCACTATTTTTTCAGTCAATAACAAGCCTCCCAAGCTGAATCCAGTCTTTCGCAGTTGAAGGTTCTGGATTTAACACACCAGAGAAATGTGGATTTCAAAAATTCAGAAGGGAGCACAAAGAAGATTTTTTTTTTTTTTAATGCTCTCGTCGGTGCTTTTGTACTACTCTGATGCGTGCAAATGAATCATTGTTAATCATTAGGATGAAAACTTGGAACTTTGGCAGGAGAATATTAAGAGAGACGTTACAGGTATGAGGTAGGAAAAAAAATAGCAGAATTCTCAATTTACCGACTGAAACTGTTCTGTTAAGTCTAGCGGAAAACTGTAAAAGACAGAAACAATTCTCATAATTAAATCCTCTGATGAGTCCACCCCAGGGACTGGCAAGCAGTTTAAATAGCAGGGGATTTGGCTTCATCCTGCCTGTCCTTTGATTCTCCATTAAGGCGATTACTCTAAAGCACTTTTAATGATGCGAAGAGTGCTTGCGTGCGTGTGTGTGTATGCGCATGCGTGTGTCCACATATGTGCCCGTGAGTGTGAGTGTGCGTGTGCTTGCATATGTGTGTGTGCGTGTGTCCGCATATGTGCCTGTGTATGAGTGTGCATGTGCATGCATATGTGTGTGTGTGCGTGTGCATGCATGCGTGTATGTGTGTGTGCATGCATGCGTGTATGTGTGTGTGCGCGCGTTTGTTTTTAACTGCGTGTGTGTGTGGCATCGAGGGTGAGCTTGTGTCAATGATTTTATTTTGAAGTGAAAATCCATTTATATTCTGTTTCCATTCAGGCTGTTCTTAAAGATGCTCGTTCAGTGCTATTTCTTTTGTTCTATTGTTTTCTTTCTTCTTTCCTTGTGTCCTTGTGATGTGTCATATAGTGTATCCTTTCCTATATAATACTCACATTTTGATAATCTTACCCAATAACAAAGTATTAGCAGTTTTTTCTTCTTTTTTTTTTAGGGATATTGCAACTTCACTCGACTGACAACCACATGGGTCCAGAATTAATCTAAATTAAAAACAGACAGACATTATTTGAAGACTGGCCGGCCAGAAGAGGAGCGTGTGGGGGTGAGTGTCAGGCCTCGCCTTCTGTGGTCCAGCACGCCGGCCAAATAGGGGTGCTTTCATACCGGCCTCATTGTGTTCGGTTGAATCGCACCAGAGTTCATCTTCCTTCTTGGTACGGTTTGTTTGGGTCGGTGTGAAAGCAGCAATCGGACCAGGAATCACACCAAAAGCGTACCAAAACAAGTGTACCGAGACCACCTCCCTCGGTACGCTTTCAAACGAACGCTGGCGTGGTTCGCTTACAGTGGGAAATGCAAATGGTGGAAGTGAACCAAAGAGAGGTCCTGGCCAATCGATGGGCCGGGTTTTCTTCTTCCTCGTGTTTTTTTTTTCTCATGGTCAGTGCTCATTTTGGGCAATACCGCCCCAAAGAGCAGCTGTTGTAACTGCATCAGGTTGTCTAGGCAGTTTGGTCAGCTTTGAAAAGTCCAGTGAGAAAGTGAACCAAACCAAATGAAGGTGCGAAATCGGTCGGCATTCCCTGCCCAATCGAACCGAGTCCCCCAGATTATCCTGGTGTGAGAGTGCCCTCTGACCCGGACCACTCCTCCGTACATCAATCCTCCACACTCATCTGTTCTTAATTGTCGCTGAGTGGTAGAAGCAGGTATATGAGCCACAGCTTCACACTGGCTCACTGCAAAGTTGCGTAAGCCACATACCAGTGTAACTATGTCTTTACCGTTTTGGTGTATATATGAGACTGAACCATTGACCTCAGTGCTGTGTAGTTCCAGCACTTTATTTATAAAGGAACCTCGATTCCTATTTTGTTTACTAATTGTAATACATCGCTGCTTTGAGTTTAGTTTATCGTTTGTATCACCATAGTTTGCACTTTAAAGAAACCTTGATTCCTCTTTTGTTTGTATCTTTCGTGTATATGCCTCCTGCTTGCACGGCAGGCATAAAAACATCTACGACCGAATCCATCCGCGCACCTGAGTCCAGTCTCCAGTATTCTGTCCTCTATGCCGGTCATGTCAGCCTCTACAGTGAGGTTGCAGGAGTGGAGGAGAGTGCAGTGCCTATCGTTGCCTTTAAGGGAGCTCTTAACAGAAATGTATTCTCGAGCCCCGCCAAAAGAAAAAATAATTGATAAGTAGGACCATAATTGTCAAGTCGCTGCAAATAGTTTACAGTCATGGCTCTAGTTCATAAAATTGTTCTACAGATGTTTAGTGGAATTGTTTTTCAGTCTCAGAACTGCTTGAGTCTGGAAAGCTGAGTCAAACAAAACAAAATGGCTCTGCTAGGTGCAAAGGGACCGTTAGCGGTTGATTTCTGACCCACCGGCGAGCTGCTGATTACGACAGGTCTGGCAATCGCACATGTAGATGGGAGGTCATTGAATGAAGCCTGCTGTAATTAACTCTCATAATTAGAGGTAATGTTTGATTGTACCCCTGGGACCATCTGCTCTTTGCTTAGTGTGCCACTATTTACCCTGGGCTTATAATCAGCAACTAAACATTTTAATAAACAAGACTGAGAGATCGTGAGCAGTTCACTAAAGACGCCCTCTTACTCCCTTCCTCTCTCTCTCTCCCTCTCTCTCCATCTCTCAAGAGAGAAGGGGTTAAAGCTTTGAAGCTTTGAAATGAAAAATTCATGGCCTGAATTCATAAGTGATAATGTTAGGGTGAATTAACACCCGATCACAATGTAAAGCCTTTTGTGCGCAGGCAAGTGTATGCTATGCAATCTAAACCTGATTTGTTTTCTGTCATTTCATTGTTCTGAAACCTTTCACCATTTGTCATCTCCCAAGTTACACCTGTAACAATAATACAGTCGACATATAATGCACAAAACTAAAAAAGACCTGGCGGCTGGCCAAAGCAAAGCCCACTGAATACTGCACCCCTACACCAAAACAAGCACTTCCTACCTCCAACCTTCTTCTTCTTTTTTTACTTCTTCCAGCCATAGACGTTGGAACTATATTCTGGGGGGGGATTTTGATGGGGGTTTGTGCTCATATATGTACGCACAGGGTTTTTGAACAAGGATTTGATTTTTTGCAGGATACTTTGATTTCCACACAGTTGTTAAAGGCTGCATCAGCGATATGACGTCACTGTTGTTGACAGTTGAAATGTTCTCAAAACACGACAGAGCCGCTCGCCCCTCTCCTTCGGGAGCTTGGAACGTAAACGTGCTTTTCTTAAAGTGAAACTTCTGAGTAAAGCTGCTTTCACAAGGCGCGTCTGTGCATTGACTTTGAATGTAATCTGTCGCGCGAAAAATTTGCTTTGCGTCCGGTGTGAAAGCAGTTTAAGAATGGCTCACTCGGCTGGGTAAATGGCCATGCAATGTACAGATTGTTGTGATAAACGCCTGGTATCATTCTAAGCTGATACAAATAACTAATTTCAGGATAATTCCACAGACTTTAATTTTCACATTTTAAAACATTAGTTGTTCTATCTTGAGGTCTTTTGACTTGGAATGAATTGAACATACGAACTGCTGATCATTCATTTCGGCAAATTAGCAGACTTTCCACCATGTAGGGCTGTGGAGTCAAACTGACCCATAAACGGGCCGAGAGGCTGCAGGTTTTCACTCCAAAAATGCAGAAGTGCACCTGATGCAACTAATCAGTTGTGCAGGCCTAGATCAGTTGATTAAATCAGTGCTTTCAGGTGAGCTTCTGCTTGGTAGGATTGAAGACCTGCAGCCTCTTGGCCCGTTTACGGGTCAGTTTGAAACCCCTGATGTAGGGCCTATTGTGAAGAATTGAAAACTCCCCAGAGAGTTATTCATTAGCCTATTTTGTACTTTTCATGATAGAAACTGACTGTGCCTTTAATGAATGAAGTCGTGGTTGTTTCTTTCCGTGATAAAACAAAATGATAATGAAAACTGCCCTTAGCAACAAAAAAAAAAAAAAAAAATGAAGAGCTACGCAATTTGTTTTGCACAGAGAGAATGTCCTCGGTATGCCACACGAGCAATATGCGGGCTGAAAATTTTGTTGAAATAAATTAGGCTATATATTCCACAGAGAAACGGGATGCTCTAACAAATATTCGTCCAGAAACGATAAAACATGTAAACGTGGTCGGATAACTCTCTCTTAACAGAGAATTCTTCTCAGTATTTGCGCTTCAATGCCCTCTGTCTCTTCAAGGAACGGACACGCAACCGCAGTCTGCAGTTTCAGGAGGAGAAGAAACTGAGTTATTTGAAAACCTGCCAGCGAGCAGGTTAGCTTAACGGAGTATGTTGCCTTGGTAACTGACTCAGAGTTGGACTGAACTAGCATTGTGAACCGGAAAACTCAGAGTTTCCTGCAACTCTGAGCTAACAAACTCAGAGTTACCATTAACCTCGCTTTCTGAAACGGGGCCCAGCTCTACTCACCTCAAGTAGAAACAAGGCGACCTGGGCGTCATAACTAAAACCATTCAACTCCTGAAATTCTCTCCAACGTTGGTATGCTTTCCCTATGTTTATTCGGGACTTCGCATAGCTGCAATCGCGTTCCTTTTTCCTCGACATGCACTCGTTCGAGCGTCTCTTTTTCGGTTTAAGTTCGCATAGTCGCTAAGCAGACTCAGTGTGAGCTGTGGAAAAGAAATGCAAAATCCGCTTCTGTGACATTGTCTGGATCATTACTTGAATTTATCGCCTTTGCTAGCTAACAGGAAATAACAATGCGCGTCCTTATGTTTCAAAACAAAAGAGACATTTTCCAAATTGTCTCTATAGGCTACATCTGGCACATGTCATTAGGCTGCATACAAAATAAAGCAACTTAGTGACTGGTTTCAAATTAAAATATTAATTTAACTCATCATTCACGGATTATCTGGATTTGGCGTGTTCGAGAAGAACAACGGTGTATCTTTGTGCAGATGTGTCCGCCAGTGGACGAGGAGCTGTGAATTTATGCACGCAGTTACAATATTCTATCACTAGACCAGGATAAGTAATTGAATAATCACAACAGCCAGTAACCTCAAATAAGAAGTGACTTTTCATTCCCCCAAATATCTGTGCATTTTTTATTTCAGTGGGACTCCCCAGTACAATAAAGCCTAAATGAAATAATTATTTTGTGTATTTGTATCGTTTTGTCTGTCACAAACAAGAGATGTTGCAGTACCACCTCTGACACCGGATCAGAGCAGGGTTTGTTTCATCCAAAATACACTACATGGAGGGCAGAGAGCCCCCACTCTCCCCGTAACAAGTTAGAAGTCTGTTCATTGAACCATAACCGTCCAAAGCTGTTACACTGAGCTGAAAAATTATCCATAAAGCAAATATCCTACACAGTTCCTCCACTTTAATAAAGAGTTAATGTCAAAAAAATTAATGATGAAGTGATTGCCTGATTTTGGGCTTCTACTTCAAGCTCTTCTATGTTGTGTGCACACAATAGCATTCGCGCATGTGGAAGACGTGATTATGGCGCTGCTATTTCACCTGGCAACAAGAAATACTATTTTCTGATTGGCTGATAGGTTGCTGATTCAAGCAGAGCCCTCTGCCTTCGTCTCATCCATTCATAGATTACTAATTTCTTTTACATACAGTCTATGTTACTAATGTGCGGCGATTTTTTCACTTCTCAGCGTGAGAAATGTCATGTGTGGCATGTGAGCGTGTGCACTCATTGAAATGCGTGTGTCTCGCGCTAAGTGCGTGAGACTTCAGAGCCCTGTAATATATTAAAAAAAATGACTGGAGGGAGTATGGGGCTGATGGAGAGGGCGGGGGGCGAGACAGACGGGGGGTGGCCGCTCCCCTCGCCCCCCCTGTCCCAACGTCTATGCTTCCAGCGACGGTGCTACCAATCAAGACGATATGACAAGTCTTGTTATTTCAGTAGGAAACTTGGCTGGTAGCTTTCCTATTTTTTTTTTTTTTTGACAACCCTGTCCTTTTTTGTTTCAAATAATTGTCTCAAATTGTTGTCTTATAAAGCATTTTCCGTCTGTATAGCGAGCGCAGCTCCCCGGATCAGAATCAGAAAGCGCCGGGCCAGACGTGCGCTCTCCTCAGCTCTCCAGCATAGAACAGCAGGCACAATGTGTAGTGACATCTGTGAACGGATTCCTGCAAGAGGGAAACTGGCAAACCAATTAATTAGGCTCACAAATACATCAGCGGCCGCGAGCGAACAAGAAAATTATCTTTGGTTCCTGCGGAATGACGCCTCGCAGAAACGATGACCGATATCTGTTCCTCAGCGTTTCTCGCAATGTTCCAGCATGGCCTCCTTTCAGGCTGCCCTGATCGTCGATTATCAGAGCCATCTTTGGGGCTTCGCTCAATCAAAAGCACAGAGAGCTAGATCTTATCTCGATTGGATGCGGATTGCCCCTTGAAGTTTTCTTCCCAAAAAAAGCCTTTTTCTTTTCTCACTGATGCATTTCTGTTTATTCTAACTCCAATTATCTGATCAATTTTTGCCCAGAATGATTTACCTGAGACATTCTTTCTTTAGATTCAGCCTGACCAGCACCAGTCTCCCCTCATTCTCTCTCTCTCAAACTCTGGTAAGATCCGAACAAAAAGCAAAGTGACAACCTGCAGATTTTCAACTGGACGTGCACTAAGGCAATGGATGATACATCAAATGTTGTCGGGTTTTCTGCTCTCAATAGTTGGTCACAATATTAGGAATCAATTTACAACAAATGGATTGCACTCTGGATAGAGACCTTATTTTATCTCCACACTGGAGGTTATATTTTCACCCGTTTGTTTCATTGTTTCGGCGAGTATATCGGTCAGTTGTGTTAGACGTCTGTTTGTCGGTCAGTTTGTTAGCTGCACACCCTTTTTGCCTTTTAACCTGCACGTGCATCTTAACAAAACTTGGACACGTTTGCATGGGTTACTCGCCACTGACCTATACTTTTAAAGCTTCTATGTCAAAGGTCAAGGACAAGTTCACACAAAATTTGATTTCGGTGAGTCGTCGGTATAAGAACGACCTTTCATTTCTCTGTTGACAGGATAACTCAAAAAGTTATGAACGGTTTGGAAGGAAACTTGGGTGTTAGTATAGCAGGTGGTAGTCCGAGGATGAGTTGATTTAATTTTGGAAGTGATCCAGAACTTATTCTGCCACCGAAAGGACAGATATATGGCGTGACGGAGGTTATCCGCACTACAGAGTGCCCTCCAGCTATGGATGTGACTTTGTCCCCATTTTGGGATATCAACTTGTGTAATTATTCTATATTTGAATGACAGAAAATGAGTGGTCTTTTTGCATGCTCTGTTGTGTAATGCTCAAAGTATTTCCCTTACTTCCAGAGCAAGCCTGAAGTACATTGGATTTCTTGGGTCAAGAGCAGGAGAATTTATTTACAGCATTTACCAATTTATAAAAACATACAGGTCATTGCTCATGATCATCTTATGGTCTCAGTGAAGGCCTCATTGGCATAAAAAATACAAATAATGAATATCTGTGTACCCCCCCACCCCCACTTCGATTTACTCAGCCGCTGCATTTTTTTTTTTTCCTTTGTATGTTTACGTTCCACTGAACCCACACCCACTGACAAATACCTTTTAATGAGGCCATTATTGTATAATTAGTCATGTGTCTGTGATTACTGCACAGCTATTTCAGAGACAGCCCCGCTCTCGGGGACACCTGGAGCTCTGCGGCGGAGTCTCAGGTTGACAGCCCAGATGGTCAGATGTCACGCGTGGGCGCCCCTCTGTTATGACGGTGGAATTTTTTAGGCCGCTTAAATCTGTGGAACATAACAATGCCGGGTGCCCATCCCTGCCCCATCCCTGTTCCTCCCACCAGCAATACCAGGGGAAAAAGGAAACTGCATACTTTATTAGCCAGTCATTTACAGTTTATAATCGTAAAAACCAGCCTACTTGTGTTAGTATTTTGTTGCTTTTGAATTCAGAATTCAGAGCTAAAATACAATAAATAAATACTCAATAAGGCTAAGACACAGACTTGTTGTGTACAAAGAAATATCTTTTGTGCATTTGACAGCCAAATTCTCATTAATTAGCTCTAAACTCATAAAATTTGCCTAGGAACTGTAGTAGTTGGCATTTATCAAGTAAATGAGCCCCAATTTTATCAAGTGGTCCTTCTACAATGAAAAAAAAATATTATGAACCCGTATATCATGCCGGCAGCTTGTGATAGTAAACTTTTCTGTGCTCTCAAAAAAGAACAACATCAATGTTATATACCTGCTGTAAAGAATATAATTTCTCTCTGACTGTTCTCTTGTACAAACAATTATGTATCTGATCAAAACACATGTAACTCGTTTAACCTCTTGTCTGATGGGTAAAAAAAAAACGGCTAAAGAAGCAACAAATAAAAAATGTGTGAAAATCATATAATTTACTTCTCGTAGGTCAAAGTAAAATTTACATTTTAGATTTTAAAACAGCATGTGGTGACCCTTAACTGTAATCTGAAATGTTTATTTAATTATGTTTTTTTTTCCGTTGAATTTTTTAGATGAAATGATTTAAGAAACATTTCTCAGTCTGTCCATTCTAAGGACATTGGTATTCTGAGCGGTAGTTTAGTCGATATGATATTTTGGTTTGTAGAATCAATACTTGAAGCAAATAATCCAAGCATAATTACACATTCTCAATCATTCGTATAAAAGTATGCACAGTCAACATCGCTAAACACTTTATTAGGAACACCATGTATGTGCGCCACTCTTGGGCGAAGCTCAGTTTGATCCTCGTTTGCAGTAATGAAGAGTGGTGAGAATCTTAAAACACGAGCTATTGGAGTTATTTGAACTGTCAAAATCAAGTTTTTATTAATTAATTAATTTATTTCGGTTCGGAAAAGTCCAGAATCTAAAGGTTTTTGTTCAGCTGCAAGAATAATTGCCACTGATAAATTCACTAGGTTTTTCCAGATAACAGGAGATCTGCATACCTGCTCATTCTCGCAATTAGCCAATCAGCCAATCGTCAGGCAACAGTGCTGTGAATAAGGTTATGCAGATACAAGTCCGCTGATTCAGTTAATATTCACATCAAACATCTCAATGGGGGGAAATATTCTATCTCAACGACTTTGACTGTGGCTCGGTAGTTGCATGACAGGCTGGCTTAGGTATTTTTGAAACTGCAAATCTGCTGGGATTTTCACCCGTTACAGTCAATGGAGTTTACACTGAAGAGTGTGAAAAACAGAAATCATGAAGCAGAAAAAAGCACGCACATCCAGACCAAAAGTACACAGGTGCAAAAAAAAAAAATATTTTTTTTCTTTTCCAGAGTTCTTGGCTGTACCTATTGTAATTTGACACTGTTTTGGTTTGCCCCATTTTTCATTGTATATAAACCCCTACCCCCCACCCCTGTCACGTGTTTGGAAGTGCACCTGACGAAGGCCACGCCGGCCGAAACATTGTAAATAAAGTCACTTGGGGAGCTATCTAAACAGTGTGCGGACTTTTGTTTTTTTTTGTCTAAAAACAGAAATCATCTAATGAGCAGCAGCTCTGCAGACAAGGAGAGGTCGGAGGGGAGTGGCTAGAGAGTGGCTCATATGACCACTCATTACGACTGTGGTGTGCAGAAAGGCACTAAAAAGCACAACACAATGAACCTTGAAGTGGTTGGGCTACAGTTATAAAACATCACATCAGCCTCC
Source organism: Gymnothorax reevesii (assembly GCA_029721435.1). Taxonomy (NCBI): domain Eukaryota; kingdom Metazoa; phylum Chordata; class Actinopteri; order Anguilliformes; family Muraenidae; genus Gymnothorax; species Gymnothorax reevesii. Next base: position 22,003,272 of record CM056589.1, read on the forward strand.
TTTCACCCAATCAGGTTCCACTCCAGTCAACCAGGAACAGAGGTCTGAGGCAGGAGAGAGCGCAGGCACACCCAAACCGGACGGCTGAAGACTAGAAAAAAGTAGCCTGGTGCAACAGAGCTAGACTATTTACTATGACGTGCACATGGAATGGTCAGAATTTTAACAGGGTGAATTTAGGGTTTTCTTGCCCTAAATTTTGGGCCCGGCCATTCCAATCAATCATTGTTTGAATGCCACGTACAGCCTATCTGAGTATTGTCCCTGACCACTTGTTTCTCAATATGTCCACACCTTTCGACTGCTATTTCCAGCACGCCAGTACACCGCGTCAGAAAGAAAAAAATAGTCAAACTGGGTTCGTAATCAAAACAATTCACTACCTTCAATGGCCTCCCTGGTCGTCAGATTTGAATCCACAAAGGACGTTTGGACTACTAGTTGAAAAGGAGATTTACAGCATGAATATGCTGGCGACAAAACAGCAAAAATTACGCGATGTAGTAATGTCAACATGGGCCGGAATCGCACAGGAATGTTCCCAACAGTGCTCAACGAGTGTAAAATATGCTCAATATAATCTTATTCATTTTTCATTCATTTTTCCTTCTAATGTACACTTTTACGACACGCATACAGCTGCGTATTCAGATGCAACGGCTGCCGAAGTATCAGATAAATCTTAATTCAATCTAATGAAAATAGTTCTGAATTCGGCCGAGGGAACGTTAAGCCCTTGAGGCAGATTTTGCTCGTTATTATCCTGCTGGGGTCTCTGCATCCGGCTGCAGTGGAGTGGCCTATGCATATGCATTGAAGAAGAGCAGGAAAGCAATTTGCACGGACCATAAAAAGCACTTTGAGGAAAGTGTACGCGCGGTAACAGCCGGCCTCCCTCTTGTTTGCATATATTGCAGCTACTGAGCAACATCGTCCACAAGAGATCATAGAGGCAAGCTGGAGACCTATGGGGGAGGGGGGTGGGGGGGGGGGTTCCTCGGAATTGTCCCTAGTGAAGCTCATTGGCAGACAAAAATTCCCGTTAAGTGATTCCATGGGAGGAGAAAGAAAGCCAGTGGTCAGAGAAAAAAAATCCCCGAAGATCATGTCCTGAATATGCTGGACTGGGCTCAGTCAGTTCGCAGAAGTGGGCAGAATGCCAACTTACATACCAGACAAAATGAAAAAGGAGACTAAAGTTGAGTATTTAGGTTTGGTTGAATTACTGTCTCCTTCGCTCCTTCCAATCAGTGCGCTAACCAAGCTGGAAGCGTAGCTGTTAACTCCGTAAAATGGAAAAAAGAGGGAAAGGACAGAGAAATAGACAGAGAAAGGAATAGAGACAACGACAGAGAGAGAGAAATGGCAAGATATCATGTGAAGGAGAGATAGAAAGAGAGAGCTAAGGTAAGAGATCCTGAGAAAGAAGTCTTGTCAATACAGTGTAATGGTGTGTGCACTCTCCACACACAGCTATCCTGCCATTTTCCATTTCTCTCTCTCTCTCTCCCTCTCTCTCTTCGCAGGCCAGCGGTTAGAGCCGCATAGCTGTTCCGTTTACTGTACTTCTTTCACAGCTGACTCCAGCAAAATGCAGATGTCCCATCGATCAGAGGAGAGCGCAGCATGTGATTGGCCACAGTCCGCGGGTGAGAGGGGCCAATTATACGCTGCCCTGCTCGCTTGCCAGCCGCTGTTAACGCTGACACGGCAGAGAGTCTGACTGCGGACGGTGAGGCTGCATAACTTCTTTGAGAACCGTTAGCCTAGCCGCACTGGGTGACTTACCGCAGGTTCCTCATCATGACACTGTGAAAATAAGTGCACTGCACATGGCAGTGTGTCTAAAAAGTGCACTCAGATCTAATGTTTGAATTTGAAATCTTTGGAGTCTATAGGGGAACATTTCAGAAAGAGGTTAATTTAGTTTGCTGGATTGTGCCAAGTATAAAGGATGGAAGTAATCTTGCCAACACTCAAAAAAGTGAAATGTTAGATTTAGTTAGATTTACTTAAAAATATTACGTCAATTGGTTTCACGCAAATACTTTGCGTAACCTTTATTTGACTTCTAACATTTTTTGGGCAGTTTAATGAATTGCAATGAGTGGAATGTACTTTACTCAGTTTTGTGGAACCGGTTGACATAACATTATTAAGTAAATCTAACATTTCATTTTTATTGAGTGAAGCAAATCGATGGGCAAATCCCTGGTGATCTGTCCTTTTCAGTCGGTGCTTATTTCATTGGAATTAAAGTTATTCCTTTGGACTTATAGCCAATTACCACAGTATGAACAATCTGACAAATGTGACTCCTATGCACCATTTCCATCAAAAATAGGCAAAAATAAAAACCCCTTTTAAAGTGCACATATGATGCGCAGTACTGACCAAGTTTGATGAAGCATAAATCATTCATGTTGAAAATTGTCTGGGCCTTGTTCTATTCAACAATGAACTGCTTGTGCAACATACTTAATGAATGAAGGAATTAATTTATTTAACTATTAATTTATTTATCACTTTCCATAATTCAGAAAAAAAGTATCGCACAGTGGCTTTTTACACATACTGTAAATTAGAAAGTACATGTGGTCTGCAAAGATAAGGCGTCACACTTAATTCATGCCTTGTTTCATTAAAGTTTATGTTTAACAACAATTACCAACTTAGTGTTTAGTGCAGTGTGATGTGATCAAGCACAATCTCGCACACAAGGGCCACACGAGGCACGAACACATGCAGACGCATGTGAATGCACGCGCACATAGAAGCAAACTCACAAATACGTTTACACCCAAGCACCAGCACACCTCCACGGAGACACAGTCACACTGTCAGACTTTATTTGTTGGTTGAGGTTTGAAACCCAAGTTCAGTGGTGAATGAGAGGGCAACTTAGACATAGCAAAAATGAAAATTTGTTAAAGCTTCACAGGGGACACAAACGTATCGCATCTGCACAATATGGCCTAATGTAAGCCCACAAAAAATTGTGCAATCGAGTTCATGCAAATCTGTGCTGCTCTTGGGCAATTTAAATTTCAAAATGCAACAATCAAACATGCTATCTCAATAAATAGGACTATTAACTCATTCAACAATGCAAAGCAGCGAATCCATTGTCTGATTGCTAACTAAGCAAAGTAAATGGCGACCAGATTAGAGTAGCCTACTGGGTTAAAAGGAGACCATTCTGTAATGCTTTACCTAGGTCTGTTCAGCACGTCACAAAAAAAAAAAAAAAACTGATGCCAGTCAAGTTTTATTTATTTATTGTTTCCTTTCCGGAAGCATTTCATGTGAACTCTGATTTTTGGCTCTTTTGGCAGCCATTTGTTCAAGAATGCATTGGGCTTAATAAGGGAAAAGGGCAAGCTTGTATGTTCGCCCTCTGGCAGTAGGTGGTCTTACTACACTTAAAATAAATTGCGGTTGAATATCTTTACAGCTCTAGTATGCATTGAGATGAGGTTTCCTGTAGCCTGTAGATGGGTATAGGTTGTTTGGACCCCATAACAGTTGGAGCCTAACTGAATGGACCTAGTACCGGTTGGACCCCAGACCCTGCCCAATTGGACCCCATGCTGTTTGGACCCCAGACCCTAACCCAAACCGAACTGGTAGGGGTCCAACTGGTCTGGAATCTAACTGGTTTAGGGCTCAACTTGCCTGGGGTCCAAATGGTATGGGGTCCAAACGGTTAGGGTCAGGGGTCCACCTGGGCAGGGTCCAAACGACCCATTCCTCCTGTAGATGCCCTCATTGCAGCTGTGTTGCATTCAGTCGCCTGTCACGCAGGGCTCTATTGACAATCTGGTGGTCATCTCGCCTGGTCGTGCATCTTCAAGGTTTGTCCTGGACACTACCGGTGGCAACATAGCGGGCCCAAAATCAGCTCATGACATACCGTGAGACATGCAGTTGTCTAGCTGTGTAGGCCTGGGCTCATCCGACCTGGAGCATCCCCATGTGATGCAATCTTTCTTCTTCCCAGAGTCTTCTATTTGTCAAAAGTGGTGAAATGACGGATGAGTGTGGTTCTAAGCGTGCTTTTGCATCGATATGTGCAGAAAATGCATGTGAATGACAGCATTTGCACCCTGAAGGCATGTTGTTACTTTTCACATGCACCCCCTAGCGGTTTATGGGATATGTATTGAAGTGTGCCAATGGCTAACCACAAACATACTTAAAAATCATACACAAACATCCAAACTAAGGTGCTTTCCACAGAAAGTCAATTTTGAATATCCCCTACTTTTTGTGAGAAGTATATTTCAATATTTCTCATCATAAAGTCAATAATCTTAATCAGAAACCAAATTATGTATGCAGCAGTAACAAACACACACACACACACACACAAGCAGTTCAAACTCACACGCATAACAGTTGATTTTTGTCGCTTTGATTAATATCTGTTCAGCTAATATGTGCTCAGTTGATTTAATTAATATCTGTTCAGTTTATTTCTGTTCAATTGATTTAATGAATATCCGTTCAGTTGATTCAATCAATATCTGTTTAGTCGATTTCTGCTTTGATTAATATCTGTGCAGTTGATTTCATCAACATCTGTTCAGTAGAATCATTATTTATATTTATTACTGGAAACATAATCAGTTCAGCTATTGACACATCCATTTATATCCTATTTTTTAGATGTATTTTTCCATTTTAAATTTATTATTTTCTTTTGAAATTTATTTTCTTTCTTTCTTTCTTTTTTTACATGGGGGGAATACCTCAATGTGCCACCATTATTTTCCAGAAGATTCCATGGAGAACATACCAACCAATAGGGGAAGGAGAAGAGATAAGAGATGACCAGCATAATGTGATTGGAAGAAAGCCCTCATAAAAAATTGAAATGTATTTAATATTTTTTGCATACAAAGACTACTCCAGGCTTTAGGTCACTGTATAACCATGAGCTGGAATAAAGTCTGCTCATTCCCTTAAGCTTCTGCCTCTCAACAATTATTTTAAGATAAGGGGACCTCGAAAATACAAAAAAAATGTCTGAATGGAATCCACAACAAAGCTGGCGACTGTCACCCATGTACCACATGTTGCCCACGCCCCTTCTGCAGATATACCCAGAAGTCAGGAATACCTGAGAAGTGAAGGAACTCATGTCGTCTTACCGTGTTTCTGGATAGAGAGTACTTTATAACATATAACAATGATCTGGCTCCATATGAATGTATCCTTAACATTTCTCCACACTGGCACTGACTCACAGGAGGCAGCGACTAACTGAAGTGTGACTCTGATCTAGCTATGTAGATGCAGACCTGCCACTGGCTGGTACAGCCGGTCATCATACAACTTAATGTATCTGCGACAGCACTAAGGGCACAGGCGAGTGACTATGGGTTGCACATACCCTAAGACTCAAAGTGTGTGTGTGTGTGTGTGTGTGTGTGTGTGTGTGTGTGTCAGAACTGAACCACCTTTGTTCCTTAATGAACTCATCTTTAGCTATTCTATAAAACTAGTTCAGGAGTTCCTCAAGAACTGCTTGTTAACTAATGGTTTATAGGCAGTTCCTTATTCATTCTTAAATTATCTTATAAACTAGCTCGTAATCAGTTAAGATCAGGCACTACTTTCCAGACTTCAAGTACGTTCAAGAATTGGATGCAAGTATCTTTTTTCTAAATACCAAAGCACTTGCACTTGTAATAGAGTACATCTTATTAATACCTAAAGTATTTGTACTTGCATTGAAGTACTTTTCAAAGTTCTGGACCAATCTGTCTCCTGTGCTGACAGAGATTAGTTAAGTACTTGAAAAGTACTTGGATACAAGTACATGTACTTATTATTAGGTATTATTAGGCATTAGGCCTAATAATATCATGTGGCCTAATGCCTAATATTAGGCATTATTAGGTAGTACTCAGATACAAATCCATGGTATGTAAAAAAAAAAGAATGCTTGCGTGCAATTCTCAAAAGTACTTGAAAGTACTTGGACCCAACTCTGCTACATTCACATTCCAAGCCACATTCTTCCATTCTGACTTTTTTTGCGTGAATCAGATTTGCATATCTTTACGGTTCACGGCCATAATTTCAACTGACCTACATCCACCCGTCATGAATGAAAATTGAATGAAAATTCCCTCTGAAATGACAAACATGAGCACATTGATGCATTTTTGCACAAGTCGTCCGCATCATCAACAAGAAGAAGCAACATATTTATGGGAGCACTTATGGTGTTAAAACCTGATTCAAACTGAGAAAATGGGTGCGCTTGCTGCTAACGTATGGATGGGATTTTGCCCTGGAGGACAGCAAACAGTTTGTAGGCTGTACGTGATAAGGTTCAGCTGGCGGTTTTTAATTGCTCTCAATACATGATTACAGACAAAAAGCCAAACAGAATTCAATCTGACTGCTCTCATTTTTGTCGCATGGGCATGTATCAGATTGGATCCCATCTTGACCCACTTATGAGAAAGGCTCAATTCTGATTCACAGATCAGATCTAAGCTTAGATTTCTGTGTCCTGACAGCTCTGAAATCATCAGGTCTGTGTCATATTTAGGCAAAAAATCAGATTTGAGTCATTTTAGCCTGGTGATGCGAATGTCACCAGGGGTCACTCAAGAACTGCCCTTTAAACAATGCTTTAGTCGCACTGAGTTCTTCATTCGTTCCTCATTTGTTTTGTGGTAACTACTTAAACTTGGTGTGCCTTATTGTAAAGTGTCACTGAAAATTAATCCAAATTTCCAAATGGAAAGTAAAATATTTTATCTTTGTGGTAAATAATTTATAGTGACCAAGAGAGAGTACACTTTCAATCATTAGTATACTACCTATTTGACCTGTCAGTCAAAAATGGGATCAATTTTTTAAACATAACTCCGTCACAAAGCGGTCATTTCCCACACTTAAAAATATGGTAATCGATTGCTGAACTGAGGCTTTAAAAATTCTGACTGCAATTTGAGATTGTCGTGTTTATTCTCTGTGGCATTCATCGCTATTTCTGACACAATGCAGCCTTAAGAGGGTAAATCATCATTCTGCAGACATGATGAGTCTAATTAAGAGCAATCAACAGCTCGTTACTATTCAGAGAATGCAATTACAGCAGCAAAAAGCAAAACCAAAATGTAGTGGCTTCAGAAGAGTGTCTGAGACCCCAGGGGTGTCAGTGTACACCACTCAGCTGGTGCGTCAAGGAGTCGAATCAGAAAAGTAGAGTTGCTAGCTGTAAACATTCCAATGTGTGGTTGCCAAAATTGTCTTTGGAGTGGTTAACAGGTACCGCATATCGACAAGCTTGCAATTATAGGCATACTTACGCTACATGGTCAAAAGTAAGTGGACTCCTGCTCATCCAAAACCCAGTTCTGAAATCATTGATATTCATGCTAATGAGATGATCCAATATTTGCTTCAAGAACAGCTCCTTTGCACGAGATGTTGCCGCTGGCTTTTGCTTCTATTCCGGCGAAAAGCATTAATGCAGCTTGGTAGTGATCTTAAGTGACTAAACCTGGCACAAAGTCAATACCAATGGGTGTTTAATGGGTTCATGGTCAGGCCTCAGTGCCGACCAGGTCAAGCAATTCCACACCAATCTCAACAAGCTAAGTAAGCACCTCACTCTGTGCACGGGAACACTGACGTTCTGTGAAACAAATGGGTTTTCCACAAATGGTCAAGAGAACAGAACTATGAGGAATGCATCCTGCAGAATGAAGAGTTTCCTGCAGTGGAGCAAGTTCAAGGCCAAATCTGATCAATAGAGAGTCCAAGTTAAAGTCCGAGGAGTGCCCACAACGACAGGCATAAGGGGAACAAAAAAAATAAAAATTGGGTGGAGAAAGTTTTTTTTTTTCCATTTCAAAAATAAGGTTTAAATGTCAAGAGTATAGACGAAATTTCAAGAATAAAGTTGAAACGTTAAGAGTAAAGTTGAACTTTCAGTATTAATGCATTTGAGAATTAAGTCAAAACATTGAGAACTAGTGGTGCCAGGCACAACTCACCCCCTCTCGCACATACTTTGACCTACTTTTCCAAAATTCAGTGGGCATATATTTTAGGTCAGTGGCAATCTCTAAACCGAATTTGGGGTGAATCTGGCCATTAGTTTTGCTGCTAAAGTGTTAACAAACAAACAAACACAGAAACAAACGCACAAACAAACCGAACCAAAAACAATACCCCTTGCCCTCACCCTTTTGGTGGGGCGGGGTAATAAAGTTGTCATTTAAGAGCTACAGTAAAGTCGAACTTGTAATCGAACTTCTAATGTTCGCACATATGGCTGCCTCAATTAAAAAAAATGCCTTGTATAGATAAATTACTGAAATTGTACTTCAGTTTTAGTGACAAGAAAATTCTTTCTCTTTCAATTAATAAACGCAGTTTGGTAATAAGTATTGGGACGCCGAACATTGTGTCTGTTCAGATCAAGAATCCGTACAAACTTGGAAGAGGTGGCTGCATTCGAGCAAACTGAAATAGCTGGTAATGGACACATGCTAGGGTACGGATGATTACACACTGATTATGTCATGGTTTGGGAGCTTTGAGACCTGTTTGTTGCTCTTGTCCGGGACGATATCGTTTGCTCCCTATCGGATTCCTGGGCCAGCTGGCATTGATTGGGGGCGTGGCCCGGACTCTATTTAAGCTCCTATCTCGCCTCGCTTCCGTTGCTAGAGTGTCAGTTCTTCTTTGGCGCTTTAGCCGGTAAGGTCTCTAGAGAGATATTGTCAGGCACTTAGTAGCTTATCAGGATTAGTGTTAGTGAGTAAGGGAAGCTTTGGTTTATTTCCCTTTTCCTTTGTTTCCCTGGAGCTCGCCTGTTTGCTTCCACGGGCGGCGTGAGGTCCGTTGGTAGCGCAAGTCTCATTATTTTTATCTGTTTTTAGTCTCTCAGTGGGCAGTGAGTGTTGCCTTTTATTTCCGGCCGCCGCTCTTGGCGTCCAATTCCAGCAGCCATCACAGATTATGGAAGCTTGGCAAGGCAGTCAGTCAGTCCATTAGTTGCTCTCTTAAGATGAATGGATGGATGTCGACTTCATTGTCGAGATTTCGCCTTTTTTCTCGAAACGGTAGTTTGAGACTTTATTCTTGAGATATCGACTTTGCTTTAGAATTGCAGAATAAGACCATTCTCCTACCTCTCGTTATTTTTTTCTGAACGCCTGGCTCTAATACTCTTTTGTGGTCCGCAGACTTCTGTCCACGCAATTTATCTGTCATTTCAGCATTGAAAGGGGGAAAAAATACTTAGATTTACTAAGGCATTGAAAAACAAAGAACCTGTTTGATTTTTTTTTTCCCTGATGTACATTCTCCTACTGCTGATTTCATACATGATGAATTTGCTCTCAATAGCGCGTTTTTTTTAGTGCGTCTCTGTCACCAGCCAGGACCTCCATTCATTTGTTGCAGCACTTTCAAGCATCACACATAATTCAGACGACGATTTCAAGTTCGTTTTTGGTAACAAGGCTAAGAGTGTGAACCCTTCCTTTTAGTTAGTCTCTCTGCTCCCCCCCTCCCCTCCTCTCTGTCCCTCAATCTCTCTCCCTCTGTCTCCTTTCCTCATTATCCTCTGTATTTCCATGGACCCGCGCGCTCCGAGCTGCTTTGCATGCGACTGCAGAGAGTTTCATCAAGTGTTTGCACACATCCATTCTCATTGCAGCTCGTTGCATCACACGCAGGCTCGATTTATTTTTTTTTTTTTCTTCTTCTTCTTCTGTCTTTGAAGTCACTGTCTCTTCAAGCTCTCATCAGTGTGAACTCCAATGTGAAGGCGCACCATATCCAGCAATTCGTTTTTCTCTCTTTCTTTTTTCTTTCTTTTTCGGAGGAGGTGGCGGAGTGAATTACCGTCGTGAATTTCAAGAATGAAATTACAAAAGAGACGAAAAACACGGCGAAATCAAATTTTTAAAAGCGAAATATTTGTTCTCCCAATTAAACAGCTCAACAAGCGTCTCGGAAACGAGCAACAAGCAAAATCGTGCTTGTCAGGACAAAGCAGGGCTGTTTAATTTCTGTCTATTTATCCTGCACACCAAAGTGCGGAATCGGTGAGCGTTTAATATTTTATTTTACCGTGGCCTTGAGAGTTGGAAGGGTATTAACTGTAGGGAGAATCCAGTTAATGAAGGCCATTCTGTTAATGAGGAATTGAAACATTTTCATCAGCCTACATCACCCTCGTTTTATTTATTTATTTATTTACTTACTAGAATAATACAAAAGTGCATAAAATAGGCATTTATATCTTTTGGCGTATTTTATTATTATTATTTTTTATTTATTTATTTATTTTTACTTCTATCGAATTTTAATCAGGCTTAATCTTTTTTCCACATGTCTTACTCATACATTGGTCTGATGCTCAGACACAGAATATTGCACAGCGTAGCAGATCAAGTGCTTCAGAGGTTAACCTTCCTAGGACGTTCATGTATTAAGTAAAAAAAATGAATGAATGAATGAATGAATGAATGAATGAAAATATATACTTTCCAAACAGTGTGTGCAAACAGTAAAAAGTTATGCACAGCTCAATGCGCTTACTGTTATCAACTTAGATTAACCATGTCCTGTGATAGTCATCCAGAACATGCATTCACAAATGTCAATGGCTTTAACATTCTTTTTTTTCAGTTATACATGCAGAGTCAAAGAGCCCACTGCACCTAAGTGAAAATGACCTTCCACGTACGGAGAAGTCACCAGTTCTCCCGCTCAGTGATGGGCGCAGCTGGCGCTCTCATTTATAATGTTTGCGTAGCGATAAGAGGCGGCTTGCGCCAAAATGATTCTTGCATCCCAATTAGCCGTGTTTGTTTGTTTGTTCCATCTTGGGTGTTATAACGCTTGATGGGGGAGATACGGCCGTGTTGTTTAAGATGCTGTCAAGCCAGCTAGCTCCATCGACGATACCTAAAATTAACTGTCCCGGGATGCTCCAGCCAAATCACCGCGCATTAGCGCGCTTAGTCTGTTATCTGCTTTCCCTAAATTGGTTTAATTGCTATATTTAACAATCAGTGTTGCGGAGAAGAGCATTAAACAGTCAATCAGCCCTCTCATACTGAGAAATAGAAAAAAAACAAAGCAATATTTATTAAAGGTTTATTTATTTATTTATTTATAATATTCCACCAGCTTCTTGAATAAGAACAAAATAGGATGTTTTGATTTCCATTATTTAAAATTTTAAATGATTGAGTTGCTCTTTTCCTGACTGACCTTGTTTTTTTTTTGTTTTTTTTTTCTTTTTGTCACAACAAGACCGACAGATGAATGGAAGTTTTTCTTCTCTCCGCCTGAAGGGCAGCATATAAATTCAAAGAATATACAAATATCTGCGACACTTAAACGGCAGTTTACAGGCATTTTGTTAAACTCGACGGTGAAATAAAATCCAAAGGAACCTGAAATGTAAAAATCATTCACTTGTCTCGCATGCAAAGATCAAGTAGAAGATTATTTACAATTCAAGAGTATATTTTACCATCATAATGTTTTGACAGGAAGAATGTGGCATACAGCATTGCTGCCTCACAGCAAGAAGGTTGTGGGTTTGAATCCGGCCTGGGGCCTTTCTGTGTGGAGTTTGCATGTTCTCCCCGTGTTGGCGTGGGTTTTCTCCGGGTACTCCGGTTTCCCCCCACAGTCCAAAGACATGCATATCAGGCTAATTGGAGACACTAAATTGCCCAAAGGCATGAGTGTGAGAGTGAATGATCTATGAATGGTGTGTGGGCCCTACGATGGATTAGCAAACTGTTCAAGGTGAGTCCCTGCCTTTTGCCAGTAGTCAGCTGGGATAGGCTCCAGCTCGCCCCGCGACCCTAGTGAGGAATAAGCGGGCATGGAAGATGGATGGAATGTGCCATACTTTACAAATAATTCCTCCACAGAGCAGTCTTTCTTGTAAAAGTCACTGTTTAACTTCAGTCCAGCAGGTCAGCCATTTGTTGAATTAACAAAAATACAGTCAGTTCACTCATTGCATATCGGATCATGCTCCCCATTCAAACAATCTGGTCATTTTAGCAGCTTTAACTCAAAGACTTCCAGGAGTTGAATTATATTGACGCAGACTGCATTCATTGAATTGGAACCTTTAATGAGAAAGTGATACAGAATTTGCTCAGTGATAAAATGGCAGCGGCTGACTAAACATTTCCCTTTGATGGAGTGGAATGCGCAGCTCCTTACATTCAACACATTGTCATCCCAGCTCATTATGTAGTGATGTTCTGGTGACGCTCGGCCCAAATGTAGATATACGACTCAACGGAAGTCATTTGACACCATTGCTAGATGGAATTTGAGAAAGGGAATTGTAATCTAATTAATTTATTACATTGATCAGTGATGAAGATTGTGGAAGGGGAATAGTAATTTAATGAATTTATTATGCTGCTCTGAGATCGGACAGGGGGTTGAGGCATTTATGTATATTTTTCTTTAGTTGATTCATGGGGGATGTCAGTTTTGCACTGATTAGTGCTGTCGGAGGTGCTGAATTTAAAACCATGGATGGCTTTTTTTTTGGCCATGTGCACCATAGCTTTGTATTGAAGACTGTGGAGATACCCAAGGCTTGATTATCTACATAAAGACCAGTGCGCACACGGAGGGGCATCACATGATTCATGATTACTTGTTTTTTTTTTTTTTTTTTTTAATCGGAAGAGATACATAGGCATATTTTGAACAAATTCAGATTTTACCGTCGATTTAAAAAAAAGAATATACACTGAACAAAAATATAAACGCCCCACGTCAAATATTGATGTCACACGGAGTTAACAACTCTAACTGAGCATATGCTGACTTTTACTTGTACAAAAGGGACATTTCTCTTAATTTGTGTACCATTTTTAATCCGTCTCTCTGTCATTGAGCATCTGCTCAGTGATGCAGTGATTTCACTCAGTATATGGGTGTGGCATTTCCAGATGATGATCAGATAGAATGAGCAGTACCCAGACACTCCTTACACTGGGGACAATAAAAGGCCACCCCAATGTCTCAGGTCATGCGGGAATGTGCCATTGGCATGCTGGATGCAGGGATGTCCACCAGAGGGGTCGCTGTGCAGCTGAATGTTAACTATCGGACGATAGGCCATTTCAGAGTTTGTTTCTGGCAGTACTGCAAATCGACCTCATCCACGTCAGTCACATGTGACCACACCAGCACAAGATCGCTACATCCGGCTCGTCCACCTGCGGGATCGGCTCAGATCAGCGACATGCACAGCGGATGAGACCATTGGTCTGCACAACAGATGCATCACACCACAAACAGTCCATAATCGCCTGTGAGAAGCCAACTTGCACGCTCTGCGTCCGCACCGTGGTCTGGATCTCACCGCTGTCCGGCGTCAGAACCGACTCGCATGGGCAAATGCACACGTTCGATGGCCCTTGGCACGCCTGAGAAGAGTGCTATTCACAGATGAATCCCGGTTCTAGTTTTTTGTGAAGAAAAACTCAAAAATTTGACATGGGCTGTTTATATTTTTGTCGAGTGTATAAAAAAGAATACAGCAACAAAAATAAAACTTCAATTCAGAATTGCCCTGCCAGAGTCACAGAAAGGCCAAACTGCTCCCAGATCAGTGTTGCAAACTGAGCTAAAATCTCGCCACTTGGAAACTGAATGAGCACTGATCTCCAATCAGTTGTATATCACAACGATGCGCCTTCGTTGTGACATCATGCGCTACAACACACTGTTGGAAATTAGTCAAATAAAAAAAATGGAGTCGCAGAGGAAGCAACTGAGGGGTTGCGCTAATCAGAAAATAGCAGAAAAAAAAGAAAGATATCCACGCTACCGAATGCACCAGAAACATCTAGCCTTTTTGACATTAGTCGCTGCAAAGAAGCTGTTGGTTGAGGCACCTGTTCCTCACAGCAATTCCGTTCCTCCAACACTAGTAAGAAGTACTTCTATTACTAACGTTAGCGACGTAACGTTAGAGGCTAATGTTAACGAGGCGGATGCAGCAACGCATATAACATTAGCTGACATTAATGGGAGCCTGTCGCAGGAGGGCCGACGGCAGCAGCTGCACTCGGAAAGGGAGTGCGTTAGCATGGTCGCAGAGGCAGACAACAGCGAATTCGCTGCATTAAGCCTTTGCCCTTTTAAAACACTGCCTTAGAATTTCAGTTCTTAGCACGTTGTGTAAAGCAAAAGTAAACCTATGGTCTTTGTTCCCATAGTACACCTCATACATTTTTCTGTGGTATGTGTGACACTATATTTCAATACCTGAGTGAAGTGCCATTTTAGTGACTGGATGGAAATTATTCATAATTAAGATTTTAGGCGCCGTCCCTGAAGGCAGCAGGGTTGTCAAACTGTCCTTGAAGGCACCAGTATTATTATCACCGTCGGCAATATTATTTTATATTATAAGGCTTGTTCAGCTTGTGCTTTAGCTGTCATTATTGCTGTATGCCAGTTGAGTTGTTGATAAATGAAACACGTTTGTATTACCAAAGAGAAGAGTGGTCTGTTCCTGCCTCCTATAAGCCATGTTAAGTAACTTTTTACGCGAAGTGGGGCATTTCATGATTGGACACACTGGGGCATTACACTGCATTAACCTGGCCCTGGAGATACCTATACTGTCCAACACTGCCGCAAAAGACTCATTTTTTGTTGTATACTGATGCTCAGGGCATCTGCTCAATTGTCGATATATGACAGGGGAGGGAGTAAGATTGGGGTCATTAAATAGCCACCCATATGGTCACCAGTGCACTATGCTAACAATGACAATCCTGCCATTACTTTTTTTCTTTTTTTCCATCCTAATAACAGAATGAGTAATAATGCGTCTATGCCTATGTCATTTGTTTTCAAACAGGTCAGTCCTGATGTGATGTCATCGGAGCTCTGCCTAATTTTACTCTGTGGAACAGCCCTCCTTTGAAAAGTGGTATACAAATACAGATTTTCCCCCGAAAAGTGAAATGAAATTTCCGAGGCTATTTTCAGACTGAACTACAAAAAGACCAAAAAAGGAAAAATTAAGTAATGGATCAACTTAAAAATAAAAAAAATCAGATGCATGAAATCAGATGTAATCAGATGCATGAAATATGTGGCTTAATGTAAATAATTATTCAGTTTAAGCTATATTTTAACATTCAACCATGGACATTACTTTATGAAGTTTAGTTCAAATGAACAAATTATTAATTTCCACAATTTGAGTGAGGAAAAAAAAAAACATTAAACTAACAACAGCTTTGCTTTAGTTTTTTTTTTTTTTTTTTCAGTGGGGATTGCAACATCCCCTTCCCCTCGCACTCAAAAGAAAAAAAAATTGAAGTAACAGGCTGTACCTGAAATCCAGCTGTAACATCTGAGTCATGGATCGCTAGTGCTTCCCCTGGTAGATGAAGAACCTGCTGCCAGTCCTGGCCAGATACACAGCTGTCTGGAAAAGCTGGAGTAAGGCTGGCTGGCTGGCTGGAGTAGACTGGACCAGTGAACAGAACTGTTCCCTGGGGTTCTCTCTGTTGCCATCACCACCGGTCTGACTAATGTTTAACAGGAAAATGACTCTCGTTGCTCATGAATAAGGCCTGAGCAGAGGAGTCCAATGGTGGGAAAGTTAAAGCCTAGTTATTTTTTTATCTCGCTTTTTGTTCCAGCCAGCTGGTCTCACTGATAACCAATGAGACAATGAACTGGGGAGGACTGTCATTTCCCAATTTTGGATTTTACAGCTTTTGGGCAGAGGATGCTGATGTTAAGCCTTAAGAATTTACATAATGACGAGGTAGCAGTTCAGTTTCACTCTTAGGGCGCTATTTTACACCCGGCCCAGAGCGGTGTCAAACAAGACGCAAGTTTTGCCAGTTTATGACCCACTCGTCCAGTGCTCAGGTTTCTTAAATAGTAAGTGCATTTGTGCCATGACTCCTTTATACTGGAGAAATCTGCCATCCCTGCTGTCTTCTCGGGAATCACCTTGGAGGGGTGGCTGTAAGGGGACAATTAAAGAGATGGCATATCATGTGAATATTCCGTATATATTCTTTCAATCAAAAACTTGTACTATAATAGAAAGACTGTTTGGAGTGCTTCAGACGTTGGATAAGTCAGGTCAGAGTCCAGCATTGGACATAATTTCCACTACATCAATTTAGAATCTGTCAAGACTGCAAAAGATGAAAGTTGAAAATACTTGGTAAGATTATTTTACTTTTTTTAAGAGATATAGCACTTTTTTCTATCACCATTGTGCTTGATTTGTGGTAATTTTGACTAGCTTGCCAATGGAATTAGAAAATTTCCACTTGTCAAGCAAAACTTAAAATAAGTCCCTATTTGCTTGACAAGTGAAAATTACTCATTAAGTAAATTCATCTTACCTTGTATTTTGATCTTTTATTTTTTGCAGTGAAGATCCATTAGTCCAATACCAGCAACCTGTCCGTCCCTCTGTTACTATCAAAAACACAACTCTGCATTTCATTTGAAATATGCTTATTATAATTTACAGTTTCGCTGACAAATAAAGCAGCTTGAAAAGCTGGTGCTTTTATCAAGGACCAAAGCGTCAGATAACATTGTTGTCCTCCATGATTAATGCAAATTTCTTCCATTCATCTGACTTGGCCTTCAAGGATGAGATGAAGACAATCTGATACTAACCAACACTTATTTTTATTCTTATTTCATCCAGGTTGATCCATTTTTTTCTCAGCCTCACGGTCCAAAAAGTAGAAGTAAGTTCACTTTACTCCTGCTGGATATTATTCACGGTGTTATGGTAGCATAATCAAAATATCATTATTTCTGTTTCTTTCTCCCTGGCTGTTTTTTTCTCACTCATTTTAATTTCTCTAGGTCGTGCCTCAACCACTCATAATTATTTCTTTATCCGCCATCCCGAATTTTTATCAATTTGTTTGCTTGTTTCATGCACATGTTCAAATGACCCTGGGATTCACTGTGCATGATTCTTTTTTTTTCATCTGGATATGATTGAAACAATTTTCAACAATACTTGAAAAATATTTTAATAGCATTTTAAGAGATAACAGTGATCAAGTGTCTGGACTTCACCAGTGACCTGTTTCCTCTCTGGCTTGACAAAACTGCCCTTATATAACAAAGCCAAATAGGAGCCGCACTTGATTTTTATAGGGAATGTTAGGTGCCACTCTGATTGGTTTATATCATGTTGTGCCCAATACATGCTTATGACGATTTGAAACTCATTTGAACAGTGCGACCTAACTTTGTGCTCAAATAACCTGCCATTAAACTAGCAAAAATGGATTTGGACACACCCTAAATGCACTTGCGTCGCATGCTTCTGACCGTGCACTTCAATCCTTGAAAGAGGGCCAGAGTTTACAAAAGAGATGAAAAGTGATTTTACAGTGTAACATCAGTTATGGACTGGATATGCAAGTATGTGTATTTATACTACGCAAGATTTCAGAAACAGGCGCGCGTACACACATACACACTGACTGGTTTTCATGTTTTTGGGGACATTCCACAGACTTGCATTCATTCCCTAACCCTTTTATCTGACCTCAACCCTAAACAGTACATGTCTAACCCTAATCCTAATCCTGACCTAAACCTAACCTCAATTTCCTCATATGGACCCATATACGTCCCCATAAAGATGAAGAAATATGGAATTCCATGTCTTTTGGGGACAAAATGTCCCCACAAGGGCAGGTAAACATAGACCCCACACTCACCCACACACACACTAGTGCCAGTCCTGATCCGACAGGTCTAGCGTCGGAGTGAAGATGGCTGTTCTATTAGCTGGAAAATGCATTGGCTTTACACTCAGCCATGACCTTAAATACTCTCTCCAGAGACTGAAGCCAGTAAAGGGAAAATACAGTCATACCCTGAGGAGAGTTCTTTTCACGGTCTTCAGCCACAAAAGTTCCTATAGATGACGTATAGCTGAAGAAACCGTTTTCTAACTTTCTGCCTTCGCCTCTTTGGAGTCAAAATTACTCCAGACTAATTCAGTGCACCATACACTGAAACCTGCTACAAATTGATTATAAAAATTGGTGCCTTAAGAGATTTCACCCCGGTCAAGTCATTTCTCAACCCTTCTTCATAAATTGCGCGGAGCGGAAAGCCATGTTAGTCGCTGCTCTCAAAGAAAATCTGACTTTTCTTAATTATTATGCTTGTAGGAAAGTATATTTGCAGTGTTCCTCCCACCTCAGAGAAAACTGCACAAAGTAGACAATTTCAACCAATGTTTGCCGCTTCTCTTGAACCAATGACCTTGCTTTGAATTAAAGCTGACATGAACCGGCTTGTCAGGGCAAGCGTTACATTTACCAACATTATTATGCATTATGCACCAGAAAGTAAAATGCAGGACAACTACATTAACAATTGTTTATGAATAAATTAAACCTCTCAGGTTCTGGACACGTGCAACTTCTGAAATGCCAAAGTGGTCGTGCTAGTCGTGGAATTAAAATAGCACCCTGTTTAATAGTCACATAAATTATTAAACTAGAACTCAATCACCTGGCAGTGTGCTTACAATGTAAGCAGTCCACCTGCATGGCCACTGATTGCCTTTTCTTCAAAATCTTTACTCACATCATTAAAAAACTGAAGGCTCCATCTTGTTTCATATACTGCTGGGGAAGAGACAGAGTGAACACAACGCGCATTTACTCATAATTCACTGCATACCCAGGTTAAAGCACTGTGCAGTTTTGTATTGAGATATATGGGGGAAACTGGAGTCCGATGAGCCATGGGGACCAATGGGCCATAACACATATACTGAGAGGCATTAAATTTGCAAAGTGGTTTTTATTGTCTATTTTGAAAACTCTTTTTCCTTTTGCTGATTGACGTCAGGTATGGGAAGCATTGCAAAGTGTCAAGTGTCTGGGTTCGAATCCTTCTTGGTTTAACGCCTCATTGTGATTATCTAAATGGAGAACAGTTCCTTTGATCATGATCGTAAATCATAATGGGAGAAATCATTTTGCGCATGAAAAGCTGAAGATCGGGGCCAATAAAAACCCATAAGCAAAGTCCCATCATTCCCACTTAAAATGCCACAAACAAATGAATCTCAGAAGAAATCAAACGTTTTGAATGTTGAATGATGGCCAGTATCCAAGACAAGATTCTGGATGCGTTAATGTCCATTAAATGACCGTTTCCAGACGGCAGGGATGACACAGAATGACCAGATGTGTCTGCTGTCGTGCCCTACGAAGTGCGTCATCTGTGACGCCACAAAAACATTCCATTAAACATCATCTGCAATGTCATATAAAGCATAAGAACTGCAGAATTCACTGCCAATGTAACCATAACAGTCAGGGCAAGTCTCACTACCAAAAGCGCAGTTTCCCGGGACCGGGTTTTGCAACTACAAAAGAAACTATTTACCACTACTTAAAGGAGTATATTTATTATGCGTTTGCGATCAACAAATGTCAGAGCTGCTTTAAATATGCAAAATAGTGATATGGCTCATCGGTTTTCATGGCTCATCAGATCCCAGTCCCCCCTATTGAAATGTTCAATCCTACCTGAAGTATTTCTATGAGTTTATACCATGTATTTACATTACATTGTCACAAAATTGCACCTTTTTTGCCAGTTATTTTAACTGTAAGTTTACAGCAGAGTTCAGTGTATGTTAAGTGTAAACCACAGTTAAATGCGCATAAGACTCCACTAACAGTTATTATAACCAGGAAAGAATGCGTTAATTTAACTGATAAATGCAGTCAGTTTATAACTGTTTACGAAGTGTCAGGTATTCATCACATTTTAATTCCATCAGCAGGTATTCATATCCTTGAACGTGAGTTTTCAGTTTTTCAGCATTATGGATTTGCCATGGATGCTGCTACTGCTACTTCGTTTTTTTTTTGGACTCACTTTTAACTCCTTATGCTGGATCCTCATGCAGAGAGGATGAACTCTATTGTTATGTGAGACCCTGTGACCTTTCCTATAGCATATAGAGAAGGAAATTATTGATTTTGGTGCCCCTGTATTGTTTCCTGTTGTGTCACCAGGTCAAACTTTACATCTACAAATGCAATAATTTAGACATGACCTTTGGTGTTGAGGCACCACCAGGCTAGACTTTGAATTTTTGAATATTACAATAACTCAAACAACTAAAATGGGAATTATGTCAAACACGCTTTCAACATTCTTGGTGCATAGAGGATGAAGCCATTTATTGCAGTGGCACTGTAATGTTTCCAGTGACACCAACACTACGCCAGAGTTAATACAAAAGTATTTCCACATGCAATTACGCAGGCAGCTTTGATTTAAATCTTGTCAAACCTCCTGTGATTGTTCTTGTTTGCGCCAGGCCCAATATTTAATTTTTATGAATGCAACGGCTTGTTTAATGGGAATCCAGTGAAGTCTGCGGTCAACATTCCTGGTGCATAGATAGTTCGAAAATATTTTAATGTAGCGCCAGCATCAGTGAAATGTGATAAGTCAAACTGTTCTAACAGGAGTCAAATAAACTTTGCTGTGCATGTCTTAGTGGATAAAAAAGCAATCCTATTGTTCTGGTTAAACTGCGATCATTTCTGTAGCCAGCTCACTTTTTCAAAAAATGCAATAAGTCAAACAGCTCTCATGAGAATTTGGTCAAATTTGCTTTGAACATTCTTGAAGCCTATGGTTGTTTCCATGATGATTTTGTGGACCCAAAACCTCTTCAGATAGTATCACCATTAGGCCAAATAAAGAATTTCGCCTATGTGGAGAATACTACTATTTCAGGAATGTAGTGCTCTGCTCTCGACATCTGACAGCTATTGTTTAGTTTATTTTCAGGAATAGACAATACACGTACAGCCTATCCAGTGCAATGAACCTAATGGATTCAAAGAGTGGTAAAATTGAGTATGTGCATAGAAAACAGCTGTTGCAACATTGAGGGAAAAAAATGACAGCTTTATTGCATTGTGAGAAAATGACAGCTCAGAGCCCAGGGTAGTACTTAGCAAATATGGAAAGTGTTAAAGTACATATCCGGTTATTAATGAGGAGCTTGTCAAACAGACATCATTTTGACAGCTGGAGTTTCAGCACTTGAAAGAGAGGCGACCGGCTCGGCACGGTAAACAGGATAAACACGATCTTTGTCTGTGATCCAATGACATGCAAGCAAATAAATGACAAGGGTTCACTTTTTTCTCTTTCTCTGACAAACACATTTTTCCGAGTTCAGAAATAAACAAACAAAAATAATCTCTTTCCAAACTGTACATCCTGAGAATTAAAGTTGCATTTATTCATTAGTCAAAGTTAAGAATAAAATGTTTGTTGAATGCTGGCCAAATGCATAATAAACATCTCTTTGCGTTCATATTGACATTCACATGTAAAATACTTCTTGGATATGCATATTGCAAATTGGAGAAAAATCTCTGGATCACTAATTCGGAAACTAAACAACTAAAATGTATCACCTCAGGAGGAGATGAACATATGTTGAGCATCTGCTGCATCTGTTTTACAAATGATGTACAGGTACTGAAAATAAGGATGTAAGAATGAAAAAAAACCAGGACATTTTTTACATTTTCCCCCCTTTTGGGAAAGACTGCATTAAAGAAAAATGGGTGAATTGTGTTTCTGCAACACATCGATGGATCAAATAATGTTCTCTATTGTTCTATTTTCACCTATTTAGACCCTGTAACTGCCTCACAATTTGTAATGTTCACCTTGCTTCCCCGCCATTTACCACCACTACACCTCTCCCTGTCCTTCCCACCCTTCCCCACACAAATTATTTTAACTCCTTTGTGCAGATGTAGACGCCGGCGTCCGTCAATTCCAAAATTTAATTCCTAAATAACTCAACAATTGAATTTCCAAATGTCCAAATAATTTTCAGCAGTCTACGTGACAGAAATATTGAGTTATGAGCCTGAATAGGCTTGTGCGTAACAGGAAAAATTGGCATTATTTGTATTCTGGGCAAAGAGGTTAAATACTGTTTCTTACAGCAGGCTGGGGACACTCTTTTTCAGAGAGGGGAATACCTGGAGAGACTAGGACAGGATGTACCCCCGGCTGAACATGCTCTCTCACCGGATGACACTGTTGGCAGTAATAAAATTATGATTTGTTACCAGAACATTGGGCCCATCTGTACACCAGAACAGTGTCTAAACAACATAACCCATGCAGCAGGCTCAGTGAACTTTTTTTTTCTCACTTTTTTCTCTCATATCAATGAAACATTTCTTGCCTTGTCTACATTTCAAAAAAGGGACCGCACAGCAGTCTTGACCGCAATTTAACAGAGCAAAGCTGTGGAAACTGAATATTAAGTAGTAGCAAAGAACATTGGTGAAGGGTTATGAAAAAATTTATAAATAAAAATAAATAAATAAATAAATAAATTGGCAGTTCATATGCATGTGGGAGCGAAAGTGTACGATAAAATATTTCACATTTTGGACACGATCCAGAAACTCATTTCTGTGGCTGTCCCCTTTTTTTTTATTTATTAGTCCTGCTCCTGCTTTTTAAGTGCTTCTTTGCCTCTGATGAATAAAGCATATGGCTGCGCCTATTCCTGCAGCCAAGAGATGGCTGTGCAAGGTAGGGCCAGAAGTGACAAAGTGCCAGACACGATCGTGCTGGAGTCACGAGCGCTCCACCCGCACGCTCCATAGGCCCTGCCGGGGGGCTCATCCAGGAAAGGCACTGGTCTCACTCCTGATTCCTGCATCGCACAGGGGCAAAACGGCTTTAACTCAGGCGATATTCAGACAGAATGATTACTAATGCAATTCTGTACCCATCAAATAAACAAATGCAGCACCCTTTTGGCGACCAAACATCCGCACCTTTTTTGCATTTTTGTGTTCTATTTTCCACTGAAAAAAAGTGTCATACAAAAAAAAGATCATGGCAGTTAAAGCAGTGACTAGTGCCGATTAAAGTACAGCTGAGTTGTTGAAGCACAGCAAACCTTGTGACGTTGCAAAGTGTCCACCTGTTGCAAAGTGTCCGGCAGAAAATTTCATTGCAAATTGTCCGTCCATTTCCTAAAATTTTTTTGCAAAGTGTCCGCCCATTTCAGATAAATTTGTTGCAAAATGTCCGCCAAAAATACATCGTTTCAAAGTGCCCACCCATCTTAGTAAAATTTGTTGCAGAGTGTCCACCCAGAATTCACCGTTGCATTGTCTCCGCCCATTTCTGTCAAATTCGTTGCGAAGTGTCCGCACATGTTGTTGCGATTGTCCAACTAATAGTTTACTATGTGTCCCCATGTCATGTATCAAAAATTGTTAATCGACAGTTAGAGTGGGTATAATTTTTTACTTTTTGAGTTGGGTTATAATTCATGTTTTTAAGTCCTACTTAAAATGAATTTCAGTCATGTTATATCAGTTATAATCAATCTTTCGCCACTAACCAGGGGTACGTTTCCCGAACAACGACGGAAGTTAGCTTTGAACTAACATGGTACGATGCATCGTTAAACTAACGAACATCAGAAGAACGATGGTTTCCCAAAACCTTTGTACCTTGTTCGTACCACAGTAGTCTGAACCATGGTGGTTTGAACAACGTTAGCTTGAACCAAGATAGTTACAACAATGTTACCAGGAGCACTTCGGTCTGATTTTCACCGCGGGAGGCTCATAAACCTTATAAAAATATGGCAGTTTTGATCGATATTACAATACTAAATAGCTGTTTTGGCATATTATTTTAGGATCATACACAAACTAGCTACAATGCAATTTGAATGAAAAGACACTTTTGGCAATGATTCTTTGGAAGAAAAAGAATCAAGAACGATTTGCCATTCAGTGCATTTAATAAATTGAGCTCCACCAGCGAGTACAAAGTTTTTAAATTCATTTATCATTAACATTCTTAACAGTTATACATACATACTAAGCTTCTTTGCATAACGTAAATTCCATGTTGTAGCGGATAAAGCCAACTACACGTAGTTGCTCATCCTTCATAGACTGAGGGTTTGACTCCACTGAAAGGAACAGCGTTTTTCTCCATGTTGTCTTTTTATTCATGGCAAAGTGTGCTCCGATGAACAAGTGATCATTAAATTCATACGAATTGTGTGTCACGTTCTGTCTCTTTTGATATTTGTCGTAAATATTTATTTAAGGTCATCCACCTTATTCATGGGCATAGACATACACATGCCGACAAAAATGTAATATAAAAAGTAATGAGAGGCAGAGTGGAGGGATTGCCAGCTAGACATTACACTAAGGAGAGCAGCAGCTCTAAGGAGTGCACTACAGAGGACTGGTGGTGGGAGCTCCAGTCTGTCAGCCTCCTCTTACTCCTGAGGAGAGTTTTGTCCATATTAAGCCCAGAAGTGCTGGCAGGAGTCCCAGGGGTATAGGTATCTGTGTTATGCACAATTCCCTAACATGAGTTTCTTCCCCCCTCTGCCCACGTCCTCTAAGCCCATTTACGCCTTGTCCCTTACAGTGTGATTCCCAGGGCCCCCCAACATTGGGCAACCACACGAAGGACCCCTCAACATTCACCATCCTCTCACTGGGCCACTCCACATTGGGCCCCCTCTGGCATAGCCTTCTGGTTGTCAGGGCCGCTCTTTCCCGAGTCTCCAGAATCCTCTCAGACTGGCAGTTCATCTACGTCCTGCACAGCATGGCCGTCACAGCAAATGCCCAGCTCCCTGAAGATAAGACGATCTCTGTAAAGGATGCTGAAGATGACCGTGCATTCCACAGACCACAAGGAATGACACGTTATGCAAAAAGACCTCCATCTCCCCCACCCCCTTTCTTTTTATCAACACTTTTCTATCCACTGTCATATATATATATATATATATATATATATATATATATATATATATATATATATGATTTCTACCATATTCACAGTTGCAAGTGGGCAAACAACATCCTCTCCTATCGATACATAAAAATACATGAAGGTAAACAGTGAGATCATATGTTCTTCCAATGACTAGCAACCCAAAGTCACAAGCTTTACAGATTTACTCAACAATACTACCGTCTTGAACCAACCAAAATACAAATGTTGAATTATTCGACTAGTGTAGTTAATCGTTGCCGAACATTAAACTTTCTTTGCTAACGCAAACGAAGGCTACAAGAGATACAATTCCAGAGATCCAACCATTGGCCCACTCATGAACAGAGAAATACAGCAGCTACCGAGTAGCTACTTTTTCAAATCACTGTGTTGATGTTTTATATGTTTGTACAGCAAGATCATCAAACATTTTCAGCTACTGACCGTATGTTTACCTTTCGTGGACTCCAACGCAATCACCCGGAACTAACCTTCTAGTTACAGCTGGGGAGCAGTTGTTGGAAATACACAAGTGAACGACAGTGGTAGTGAACGTTCGTTCGAACTACGGTTTTGGGGGACACCTGCGTCGTTTAACGATGGTTCACACTACGTAAGTTACCTTGATGGTTTTGGGAAACACTAGTGTCCCAACTACATAGTTCAAACTAGGTAAGTTGCTAACTTACTTAGCAACTACGCTTTTGGGAAACGCATCCAAGATTAGCGTAACTTCTATCATTTGTAAATCATTTTTAAGTGACTGGCCCTTAATATAGATAATTAATTACTCATTTTCAGTAGCATTGATGACACCAAAGAAGAAACTAACTCGAAATTTTGTCAATTTTTTGTGCATTTTCTTGGCCACATTTGACACAAAAATGAATATATACAATATTGTTACATAGACGTACATATGTGCAAGAAATGAATACAGGAGAATATAAATAAGATTCAAAAGATATAAATGCCACTGAGATATTAATTTTATGTATATTTGTATTGAATCAGGTTTTTTTCTTTCATAATTGTATGAAGCAATCCTGCTAACTTCTAAGTAAAAGACAGCCAGGTTGTGGGAACAATGCCCTTCCAGTTTGTCTTCATTGTTCAAAATATCTGGATTTTAATTTGCATTATGCCTGTGAGGCACTGTCTTTGCCGGCATATTTGTTCATGTAATCAATGTAAATAATGTGTTAATTAGTGATATCACTCTCAAACTATTGTTGATTAAGGATGAATCATTTACCCACCATTTAACGCACACCTTTTTTGTCCGCGGTAAAAGAAGGGCACTTAACGCTTTAATTACGCGTAAGTTTGTTTGCAAACGCCTGCACTATTGTTTAAGGAATTCTTCCTTAATTAACGTGTTTGACACCCTAATGAGCACACAGACTTGGTTGTAAAATGGGCCCTATATTTATCCATATCTGCATTCAAACCACAGTTGAAGTCCGCTCCTATAATCTTACCCACTTTATCCTAAATGTTCATTTTCTCTAGCCCAGTCCTTCTCAAACCTCTCCAGGAGGACCACCTGTCCTGCATGTTTTAGATCTCTCCCTGCATCAGCACAGGTGATCAGCTTGATATTAACCCTATAAAGCCAATTGATAATGTCCTGATCATTTGAATCACCTGTTCTGGAGCTGGGAAAGATCTAAAACTGGCAGGACAGGTGGTCCTCCAGGAGAGGTTTGGGAAGCACTGCTCAAGCCTACTACATTTTAAAAAGCAGTGGCGGTTCTAGAACCGGGAATTGGGGGGGAACAGACACGTCCCTTTTTGACAATTAGTCCTGGCTAGTTCTCAATCATTTTCCTTTACTGACGCTTTCTCAATTATTACCTGGCCCCCCCTAGGGGGGGTTCAGGTTAAGCAATGATCATATCTGTGTGTGTGTGTGTGTGTGTGTGTGTGTGTGTGTGTGTGTGTCTGCGTTTCTGACACTCTGTCTGTCAGCCCGAGGCCATTACCTGGCCCGCCCCTAGGGGGAGCCAGGTTAAGCAATGATCATGTTACAAGGAGAGTTAGCTAGCTAGCTAGCTGCCCGGGATAAACTACGCCATGCCACGCGGACCAGCGCATTGTTCGTCTGTCCTCGTATTAAAATGGAGGCCGCTGCGGCTCGTAGGCCTATTTGCTTGATGCCTGAGGAGCCTGGATTGTCATGTATTATATTGTTTTCTATGTCTGCTTAGGTAATTTTTGTATTATTTTTGCGAAATGAACATTACGCAGAATTTCTGTGAACGTTTGTGCTGTATGTAATTATTTCGCTATAAGTGTGTAGCTAGCATGCTAGCTAGCTACATGGAGCTCCCTGTTGTGACATGGACCCCAGCGAACCATAATCGCGATGCATTTTCAAAAAACAGTATGCTAGTTTGCATTAAATAATTATGTTTCCTAATTGTATGAGATTTGTCGGTTGTGATGTTACGATTCAATTTGTGCTTTTATTTCTATTTGCGTTGCATTATTCCGCATACTTTCGCTGCATACTGCTCGTTTTTTGTTGGCGGACAAAGTGATCGCGTTGACACGGATCTTGCATGGAATTGCATATAGCACACGGGGTCTGCTTTCCAGCCAGCTGGGCTTGCTGAAATCACCGATTTTTAAAAAAAATTTTTTTAAGATGGTATAACGTGTTCTATCGTCTTCTGTGTCTAGTTAGCATTTTGTTTCACCTAGCTGGACACAGCTAAGCATTTTTGTGGTCATTTGTGCAGTATGAATGAATTTGACTTATATTGCAAGGACAGTTAGCTTGCTAGCTAGCTGCCCGGGATAAACTACGCCATGGCTCGGGAACCAGCGCAGTTCTCCGCTCTTCATATTAAAATGGAGGCCGCTGCGGTTTGTAGGCCTATTTGCTTGATGCCTGAGGAGCCTGGATTGTCGTGTATTATATTGTTTTCTATGTCTGCATAGGTTGTCTTTGTGTTATTTTTGCGAAATGAACATTACGTAAAATTTCTGTGAACGTTTGTGCTGTATGTATGATCGTGTCTGTGTGTGTGTGTGTGTGTGTGTGTCTGTCACTCACTCTGTCTGTCAGCCCTGTCTGTCAGCTCGTGGCTGGGGCCAGGTCTGCTATGTCTGATTGCCTTGCTGTAATTGACAACTGAAGACACGGTTTCTCTCCATATGCAATCGAACTGGGGGGGAAGGAGCCTGAGCTTGTGCGGGAGGTCGAGCGGTACCGGCTAGAGATAGTCGGGCTTACCTCCACGCACAGTCTGGGCTCTGGAACCCAACTCCTCGAGAGAGGCTGGACCCTCTTCCATTCTGGAGTTGCCTGCGGTGAGAGGCGGCGGCTGGTGTGGGTTTGCTTATAGCCCCCCAGCTTAGCCCACATGTGTTGGAGTTTTCTCCGGTGAATGAGAGGGTTGCTCCCCTGCGCCTACGAGTCGGGGACAGGTGCCTCACTGTCGTTTCGGCTTATGGGCCAAATGGCAGTGCAGAGTACCCGGCCTTCTTGAAGTCCCTGGGAGGGGTACTGGGAAGTGCTCCAACTGGGGACTCCATCGTTCTGGTGGGGGACTTCAACGCCCACGTAGGCAGCGACAGTGTTACTAGGAGGGGCGGGATTGGGAGGAACGGCCTCCTCGATCTGAACCTGAGTGGTGGTCTGTTATTGGACTTCTGTGCTAGTCACAGTTTGTCCATAACGAACACTATGTTCAAACATAAGGGCGTCCATCAGTGCACGCGGCAGGAGGACCCCCGAGGCCGGAGGTCAATGATCGATTCCAGCGCCTGTCGTGGCGGCAACCCCCAAACCTGGTGGTGGACACTGGAAGTAAGGGATGCCGTCAAGCTGAAGAAGGTGTCCTATCGAGCTTGATTAGCTCATGGGACTCCCGAGGCAGCTGACAGGTACCGGAGGGCTAAGCGTGCTGCAGCCCGGGTGGTGGTAGAAGCAAAAACTTGGGTATGGGAAAAGTTCGGGGAGGCCATAGAGGAGGATTATCGGTCAGCCCGAAGAAATTCTGGCAAACTGTCTGGCGCCTCAGAAGGGGAAAGCAGTGCCCTGCCAACACTATTTGCAGTGGAGGTGGGGAGCTGTTGACTTCGACTGCGGATATTTTCGGCCGGTGGAATGAATACTTCGAGGATCTCCTCAATCCCACTGACACGCCTTCCATAGAGGAAGCAGCGGCTGGGGACCCAGAGGCTGATTCATCCATCACTCGGGCTGAAGTCACTGAGGTAGTGCGGATGCTCCTTAGTGGCAAGGCACCGAAGGTGGATGAGATCCGCCCCGAGTACCTCAAGTCTCTGGATGTTGTAGGGCTGTCTTGGTTAACACGCCTTTGCAGCATCGCGTGGCAGTCGGGGACAGTGCCTCTGGACTGGCAGACCGGGTTGGTGGTCCCTCTTTTAAAGAAGGGGGATCGGAGGGTATGCTCCAACTATAGGGGGATCCTCAGCCTCCCTGGTAAAGTCTATTCCAGGGTGCTGGAGAGGAGAATTCGGCCGATAGCTGATCCTCGGATTCAAGAGGAACAATGCGGTTTTCGCCCTAGACGTGGAACACTGGGCCAGCTCTTTACCATCCGCAGGGTGCTTGAGGGTTCATAGGAGTTTGCCCAACCAGTTCACATGTGTTTTGTGGACATGGAGAAGCCATTTGTCCATGTCCCTCGTGGCATTTTATGGGAGGTGCTTTGGAAGTATGGAGTCCGGGGCTCTTTACTGAGGGCCGTGCGGTCTCTGTATGACTGGGGCAGGAGGCTGGTTCGCATTGCTGGTAGTAAGTCAGACCTGTTTCCGGTGCATGTTGGACTCCGGCAGGGCTGCCCTTTGTCACTGGTTCTGTTCATTATTTTTATGGACAGAATTTCTTGGCGCAGCCAGGGGCCGGAGGGAGTCCGGTTCGGGGACCAGAGGATCTCATCTCTGCTTTTTGCAGATGATGTTGTCCTGATGGCTCCTTCGAACCAGGACCTTCAGCATGTACTGGGGCGGTTTGCAGCCGAGTGCGAAGCGGCTGGGATGAGAATCAGCACCTCCAAGATCGAGGCCATAGTTCTCGACCGGAAAAAGGTGGCTAGCCCCCTTGGGTTTGGAGGAGAGTTCCTGCCTCAAGTGGAGGAGTTTAAGTATCTTGGGGTCTTGTTCACGAGTGAGGGAAGGATGGAGCGTGAGATTGACAGACGAATTGGTGCATTGTACCGATCTGTTTTGGTTACCAGTCAATCTACGTTCCTACCCTCACCTATGGTCAGGAACTTTGGGTCATGACCGAAAGAACGAGATCTCGGATATAAGCGGCTGAAATGGGTTTCCTCCGCAGGGTGGTGGGGCACTCCCTTAGGAGCACCCGGGAGGAGCTCAGAGTAGAGCTGCTGCTCCTCCACGTAGAGAGGAGTCAGTTGAGGTGGTTCGGGCATCTATATCGGATGCCCCCTGGATGCCTTCCTGGGAAGGTGTTCCGGGCATACCCCACCAGTAGGAGGCCCGGGGAAGACCCAGGACATGCTGAAGGGACTATGTCACTATGGCTGGCCTGGGAACGCCTCGGGATACTCCCGGGAAAACTGGAGGAAGTGTCTAGGGAGAGGGAAGTCTGGGCATCCCTGCTTAGACTGCTGCCCTTGCGACCCGGCCCTGGATAAAGCGGAAGAAGATGGATGGATGGATGGATGGATGGATACTGTAGTTGTAGATGATGGACCCTAAAACACACAAAAAACATAAAATCGGATCTGTAAAATAATGTTTTTTTTTTTTTTTTTTTAACTGTCAAAGATATTTAACTAATTGCAACAAAGATATTCAGATAATTGCAATGCCGGCTTCATCCCATGTCACAATTTTATGCTCATGAAAAAATGCGTACAGAAAGTTTAATAAGTAAGTTCATATGATCTCTCTTTGTACTTGGTCTGTTAACATGAAACAAAAACTAGCACGGAACTACAAGTCAGCACTTGCGACTAGAGCTGACGGCAATGGTCAACGTGGCTTCGTTTTCATGCTATGACCGCACTAACACGTCTTCTGATTTGACCACGGGGGCGTGATCGTGGACTAGTGAGGGTTAATCATAAAAAAAGAATAAATAAATAAATTAATAATAATTAAAAAAAATAACATATGTTTTTAATTTGAAATGTGTTGCAAAGTAAATAATGATTGGTACTGGACATCAATTATTATTTGTTTTTTTTTTTTTTTTAATCCAACATGGCTGCCACGCTTTTTGGTGATTTTTCAAATCACTTGCTGCAATGAATTTAGTGGTATTGGGCGGACATTTTGCAACGAATTTAGCTGAAATGAGCGGACATTTTGCAATGGTGAATTTTGGGTGGACACTTTGCAGCAAAATTTGATGAAATGGGTGGGCAATTTGCAACAAAATTTTCTGATGGACACTTTGCAACAGGTGGACACTTTGCACCGTCACAAACCTTACTAGCCAGTTTCACCATTTGATTAGCAAATGTTATTCAAATCACTGACTGTACTCTGCTAGCTATCTAGCTGGTTACATTACCAGCCAATATGAGCCCAATTAAAGGAAAAGTCAACCAGATGTCATCAACACTTCTAAAACAAAATCCACAAGTCCTATTTTTGCCAATGTTATTGCAAATCCCATTTAACGTTAGCTTCACCATCAAATGTCACTGAGGTAGCTGCAAAATTCAGGGTTGCGGTTTCACATCATGAACAAATTTTCCGGAATTTGTTTGAAAGGCAAAAACAGTCTAGGTCCAAATGGTGACCATGTGTCCAGAACATCAGAGACACATATTTTTTTATATCAGTAGCAGTCTGTTGACCGTATGAAAGTCCTTCTGTAACCTCACCATCAAATGCTTTATTATCTAATCCTGTCGCAGTTTACCTTACCTGATTAGCAACAGTTGCTAAGACTAATTGGTAGAATGACTGTCAAATGTATTTTCGATTGCACTGTTGAACGTTGTATCTCAAAGTCATAAGGCACTTTCTTCTGTGCATTTATAACAACGCAAAATGTCCACGATAAACTACAACTTTCTGAATCTGCTTAGATTCTTTTTGTCATACAAGCTTGCGCGCATACTTAATCTGGATGGCTTTGTTTCCAAGCTCGGCCAAAAAAAAAAATTGGCGTGCGCATGCTTCTGCGTCTGCGGCAGGTGAGTTGAATGAGCATTGTTAGCAGAAGTAATGTGAGACTGACCAAAGGCTCAGTAAAACTCAATACATGAGTGAATGTGGTTAAGATTAGTGAACTGCCGCTGAATCCCACAAGACCACTTGGTCACAAATGATGTTTATGATCCCCAGACTTTTCTTCTCACAGTTTTTTTTTTTTTGCCTATGCATAACCAGAGTACAGAGGAGTTTGTGAATAGTTGTTGCTGCCGCATGGAAGTCCGTTTTAATTTTTAAGCTACCACTATCAACCAGGACATAATTTTCTTGACATTCCAATGCAAATGATTCCCATGCAAATGAAGATCACAAAGGAAAAATGAGCCCGCATTTTGCATTTTTTATATAAGAACCCAAAACCAGTGAAGTTGGCACGTTGTGTTAATCGTAAATAAAAACAGAACACAATGATTTGCAAATCCTTTTCAACCTATATTCAATTGAATACACTGCAAAGAAAAGTTACTTAATGTTCGATCAGGTAAACTTTGTAATTTTTTGCAAATATTAGCTCATTTGGAATTTGATGCCTGCAACATGTTTCAAAAAAGCCGGCACAAGTGGCAAAAAAGACTGAGAGAGTTGAGGAATGCTCATCAAACACTTATTTGGAACATCCCACAGGTGAACGGGCTAATTGGGAACAGGTGGGTGCCATGATTGGGAATAAAAACAGCTTCCCTGAAATGCTCAGTCATTCACAAACAAGGATGGGGCGAGGGTCACCACTTAGAGAACAATTGCGTGAGCTGATTGTCGAAAATCTTCAGAAACAACATTCCTCAACGAGCTATTGCAAGAAATTTAGGGATTTCATCATCTACGGTCCGTAATATCGTCAAAAGGTTCAGAGAATCTGGAGAAATCACTGCACGTAAGCGACAAGGCCGAAAACCAACAGTGAATGCCCGTGACCTTCGATCCCTCAGGCGGTACTGCATCAAAAACCGACATCAGTGTGTAAAGGACATCACCACATGGGCTCAGGAACACTTCAGAAAACCACTGTCAGTAACTACAGTTCGTCGTAACATCTGCAAGTGCAAGTTAAAACTCTACAATGCAAAGCGAAAGCCATTTATCAACAGCACCCAGAAACGCCGCCGGCTTCGCTGGGCCCAAGCTCATCTAAGATGGACTGATGCAAAGTGGAAAAGTGTTCTGTGGTCTGACGAGTCCACATTTCAAATTGTTTTTGGAAACTGTGGACGTCATGTCCTTTGGACCAAAGAAGAAAAGAACCATCCGTACTGTTATAGGCGCAAAGTTCAAAAGCCAGCATCTGTGATGGTATGGGGGTGTATTGGCGCCCAAGGCATGGGCAACTTACACATATGTGAAGGCACCATTAATGCTGAAAGGTAAATACAGGTTTTGGAGCAACATATGTTGCCATCCAAGCAACGTCTTTTTCATGGACGCCCCTGCTTATTTCAGCAACACAATGCCAAGCCACATTCTGTACGCGTTACAACAGCATGGCTCCGTAGTAAAAGAGTGCGGGTACTAGACTGGCCTGCCTGTAGTCCAGACCTGTCTCCCATTGAAAATAAGTGGCGCATTATGAAGCGTAAAATACGACAACGGGGACCCCAGACTGTTGAACAACTTAAGCTGTATATCAAGCAAGAATGGGAAAGAGTTCCACCTGAAAAGCTTAAAAAATTGGTCTCCTCAGTTCCCAAACGTTTACTGAGTGTCGTTAAAAGGAAAGGCGATGTAACACAGTGGTAAAAAGGCCCCTGTGCCAACTTTTTTGCAACGTGTTGCTGCCTTTAAATTCTAAGTTAATGATTATTTGCAAAAAAAAAAAAGTTTCTCAGTTTGAACATTAAACGTCTTGTCTTTGCAATGTATTCAATTGATTATAAGTTGAAAAGGATTTGCAAATCATTGTATTATGTTTTTATCTACGATATACATAACATGCCAACTTCACTGGTTTTGGGTTTTGTATTTCATATATTACATATTATTATAATATTTATGATACAATACATTATCATAATACTTAATATTTTTTGCATATTTTTTCAGTGCTTTGTTTCTAAGATTTCTAAGATTTTTAATTCATTATTTTTCCACAGCTTGAAAATGTGACTAATTTTTCCATTGTGGTCTGCAAATGATAATGGTGCCTGATGTGAAACAACTTTTTGCCAGGAAGGATCATTTTCATATCTGTTCCCGAGTGATATGTATTATTATTATTTTTTTATTTATTTATTTATTTTATTTTATTATGAGGCGAGGCTGTCAAGGTGTCAACGTGTCGGCATCAGACTGCTGTAACACAAGTATCTTACCAAGATACTGAACTGGAGACCTTGAGGTTATAAATCTATCTGCTTACACAATATAGCACACGGCCTCCAGAGAAATATCAGATAAGTACTGCTGTCAGCTTCAGCTCGGCCTTAAAGTGTTATCAGACCAAACCAATATCCTCTCCTCCTGTACCCTTCACATACAGGCTGCTGGTCCAGTTTTCGGGGTTTTTAGTTGATTTGTGTTTATGAGGGATTCATGAGCGAGAGAGAGAAAGAGAGAGAGACGTGGGGGCGGGGACATGGTGAGAAAAAACGATCAGCAAACTATTGCGTATTGTCAATATCTATGAATAACTGTATTCAATTTTCAAATAGAATGTGCTGAAATAAGAATGCGACAGGTATTCTTAAGAGCCAGGAATTTAACAGCGGTCAAATAAAGAACAGATTTAATTGTGACACGCTATTTCAAATTCACATTTACCTGTATAAATTAGCACTGGCTGCCTCATTTCGGACAGGAGACACAGAGAAAGAATATTTTCATTCTGGA
Source organism: Gymnothorax reevesii (assembly GCA_029721435.1). Lineage (NCBI taxonomy): Eukaryota > Metazoa > Chordata > Actinopteri > Anguilliformes > Muraenidae > Gymnothorax > Gymnothorax reevesii. The sequence continues at coordinate 22,038,168 of CM056589.1, forward strand.
AATAAAGTGACAAAAAAGGCGGGAAGCATTCATAATGAGAGCCTCTTCATTCGCAGAGGAAAGCCTGTGCGAAAAATCCACTTAACTGAAATGACCTTAATCAATTCATATGCTTGTTCTTTCAACACTGCTTGGATGCTAAGCTGACAAATAAATTGTTGTCGGCAGTTTAATTCTCATTGTCCGACCCAGTATTTATTGCTGTTGGTGGATTGGGCTGGGCTGCAGCAAGATATGCGGCCATTTTATTTATTTATTTGTTTGTTTGTTTCTTTTTTTTTCCAATCAACACTTATATGTGTTGCACATCTTACAACGTATCGACATGAAGCGCTTTTCTGAAAGCCCCGGCTTGAACCTCAACACCTTGTCGATTTTGGGCCATGACAGTCAGGAAAAAGTCTGTGCTTTTATACATTAATTTACTTATGTAGGTTGTGCGTTCATTTATTTACAAGGTTGCTCACTCGTCTGTTTCTTTTTTACCAGTCCAGTCCACCGTTGCTATTACTATCGCATTGATCGACCACGGCGAAGATCAGGGCTTGATTTTTTTTTTTCTTTTCTTTAATTAACCAGTCACAGGTCTTGCATTGACTGTACTTTGCTGAGCCGCCGTAAGAGAGCTCATGTTGATCTCCACACAGTCTTCCCAGGAGAGACCGAGGGCAGAGAGAAGGCCGAGAGGATATTGACCAGAACGCAGATGCACAGTACGGGGGATTGCACTTCACCATTGAAGTCTCTGAGCCCAGCTGCTTAGAAGCACTTACCTTAAATGATGCTGGAGGGCATTGCTGCGGCTTATTGGCAGTGTGCCTCAGCCAATCAGCATATCCCGCGAGGTGTCAGGCAGCGGATTGGTGCCATTTTTAGTGTGGGCATTTGTAAAACTACAGTTTGCCCCATATCCTCCGCGTCTCTGCTATCAAAAGCTTGGCGTTGGTTTGTCGTGTTTTGTGCAAATTTTTATTCATTATCATGTTTACTGCCTTCACCTCTGTGATGCCTGACAGGGCGTCAATGATTACTGATTTGATAGTTCAACAGCATAAGTTTGTGCATAAAGCTCACAACAAATGCTACATTTCCGCAACTTGTTTCATGACTTTTAAATGATAAGCTCACTCTTGTATGATCCTCTCTATATTTATTCACAATCAGTTCATGTACAGAGCCAGATACACTGTAGAATATGCAGGGATGGATCCAAGTTTCAAAGTGAGTAGTTTGTGACATTATAATAATTATCATGTATAATATAATTTTTTTATCTTAATGGACGTTACTTCATTGTCTTTTATGCCTAATTCTATTTTATTGATGGAACCTGGAGCACTTTAATGTTTTATATTTGTTTCTAGCTTTTGTTTTACTTTTCAGGGGATGGGTGGGGGTGAGCTGTTATATCTTAGGAGGTTTTAAATAACCTCCATTTTTCCTGTTTGTTTCTCATTGCTTCTGTCCTGTGACCAGCATTTTGAAATGGATGTTGTAATCTCACTGACTGCAAAACAAATCTACCGACAGGTACAAATAAATTAACCTGAACCTGATCCTGAACCTGAACATTAATAGCCAATCAGAATGAGGTTTGTGTAAGGTCCAACACAATGAAAGTGTTTCCAACCAATGAGGTGCTTGAGTGAGTTCCGGAAACTATGTAGACTACCCTGGATCCACCCCTGATATGTAATGTTACAAATATATCAGACTCACTTTTTACCTCCGCCAGCAAAGTTGGGGCAGAGGTTATGTTTTTGCCCCTGTCTGTCTGTCTAAATGTCGGTCTGTATGTTTGTGAACAGCATAAATCAAAAAGGAATGCACATATTTGTCTGAAATATTGTGGATGCATTGCTATTCCATCAAGGAAGGACCCTATTTATTTTCACTGCGATCAGTGAAACAATATGGCCACCATGGCAGCCATCCTGAAATCGTATGACACGCGATAACTCAACTTTGCTCCCCCTCATGAAGATTTGGACTGTGAAGCCTTGGCCTAGTTTTTTTTATTATTATTATTTTTTTTTTTTTACAAGAAAAGCACCATAGGTGCTGTAGAATAGCTCCCTGTCATTTTGACAAAAACTGGCCGATCCCTAAATGTCTGAACCCTCCACCCAAATCAGGGCAGTGAACCGGGCCAGCAGTGAATTGTTTTTCACATTATTTGGCTGGTAGGTTCATGCTTGTGAATGGGAGTACTTACAATTAAGGCAACACTCAGTCCACAGTGATAAAATACTGTATATTTTAATACACCTTTGCTGTCACGAGACACCTCAACACCTGTGTGAGTAAGACGGGTTAGAAATGTGATTTCCCAAATAAAAATATCTAGTAAAAGTTAAAAAAAAAAAAGTAAATATGTGGATAAAAAGTGAGCAATATTACTGTATTTAGAAGTAATATCCATATTTGCTCTCCTCTTGTTTATTAAAAAAAAAATTAAAACCAAACTATTTTTTAATCCATAATGTAGCCATGATGTTTATGGTTCACAAAGTTAAGATAATTGAGTAAAAATATTACTATTGTGAAATGTGCATTACATCTTGTTGTACCAGGATTATTATCAATATTAGATATAATCTAGTAATTGGTACTCATCATGCTTAGAAAAAAAATGTTATCTACTTCTCTGCACAAAAGAATACTGACAACTGAAAGTAAGCCAAATGACTGTCCAGGGTTTTCAAGCCTCCCTGTGCCATTAAATCCCTCAGGAAGAGGACAGGGTCATTTTATAACCTATAGAAAAAAATGATGGGCCGGTATGTTAAAGCGGAAAGCAGTGATTTGTAAATTATCTTTGATTTGCATTATGTTGAAAATAATACAACGATTAATAAATGAAATCATCACTAAAAAAAACTGCATTTTGAATTTATTCGGGTTATCTTTGCCTTATATTAAAATTAGCTTGATGATCTGAAACATTTAAGTGCGAAAAATATGCTAAAAAGTAAGAAATCAGGAAGGTGGCAAATACTATTTCATGGCACTGAATAGATTTATAATTACTTTTTTTTAATTGGTTTTGTATGTGTTGCCCTTTTATGGTGTTTTTCACATAATGGTCAAAGTGAGTCTAGCAAAAGAAAAAATCGAAGGCAGTTTGTTGAAAAAACCAATCGTATGGATTTTAAAATTGAGGAAAAATATGAAATCTTTTCAAGGCTGTCTCTCTTCAATACTACAGACAAGGTTCAGCTGGAGAAATGCACCAGAGAGTTGAACTGCCACTGCCAGCTCGAAGCCTCTGATGCCTTTGTCTGCCAGCTATTGTGAGCTGCTAGATTTCACTGCCACTTGTCCTCTACCAACACTATGACCCATGAGCGCTTTCACCACGAGGACTGTTGTGAAGAGCATATTTTTCTGGTTGTAAACAGCCCAAATCAATGCGACAGAATACTTCAAATGAAAATCTCATCTCAAGTGGATATTTGCTTTATTCCTGGGCACTTGAATCTGTTCATATTAAGATTTTTGAAACGCTTTTGAAAGCATTTGGAACTACCAAAGTCGTTTTTGGATGCCACCTTTGTTGCACGAATTGAAGCTGGAGTCAGTCCAGCATATCTATTGACACTGGGGTGTCCATTGAGTGCATGAGAGTCAATGACATAATTGACTCCTGGTTTTTATTTTTATTTCTCAATCTAACCCATCAGAATATAGGGAGGTATTGGACAAAGACAAAACACACAATGAGAAAGTGGTTTCTTTTGAGAAATACTTTTTTACTGCATTTGTCCCATTGACTTGCAGTAAAAATGGGTCCAAGTGATCCTTATGTGGCCAGCGAGTGAAAAGAACTGCAAATGTGCCTGGAAGGATTTAGGATTTCCTGGCATTTTCAGGCATGGTTAGAATGCTTATCATTGTGCAGTCATTGATTCAGTTGGAACAAGAAGTTAATTGGGCTGGTTGGTGAAATTTAATGTCACACTGAACAGGTTAGTATCAGGAGAGATTTAATTTTTTTCATTCATTTTCAGACTTTTTAAAGATTTTAAAGAGCCTGGCAACACCTTCCGGATAGAAAAAACTCAACAGGAGCCGACACACACGCAGTATCAGTTATTTATTTAGAATATTTATTAAGAACAGAAAGTCACCTGAAATGAAGATATGAAATGGGAAATACTGTTCACTAAATGCTATGCACAGGTGATGTGAGTCCACTAACTGATATACACTTCCTCCGGTTGTTTGCCCTCTATGCGGCCCATCTTCATTTGCTGCAATCTAAATTATGACAGGGCAAACACAAAAAAATAGTCAAACAGTCAGTGAGGTTATAGAGAAAAATCTGAGCAGTTATTGCACAGTAATAAGATGAGCTGGGGGATATTGTACTGGCCTGCATTTGTGTCCTTACTTTGTACATTCAATGTTTCTTTCATAATCCCACATAAAGTCACCCATAGCTTTTAGTTTGTATTATGCTCTTAGCTTGAGGTCTCAGTTCTTGTTTGTATGCTCTTATTATGAGGACATAGTGTTACAGATACTAACCAGGAATCAAGTGCGGAGGCAGAGTGTAATACAATACTATGGTTTATCGACAGTAATACTGTAACAGTGAGATGGAGCTCTGAAGAGGATAACACAGTTCAGTTCAGAAGTAGTGGGTGAAGCCATGTATGCCCATCCCTAGCAAGTAACTTTCCGGAATGACTGCCTGGTAGAGTGCAAACTTCGCCGCAGCTGAACTGTCCGAAAGCGGGAAGGAGTAGCTTTGGAAAAATGCGGTTCTAATCCTGATATACTTAGATGGATTGGGAGCTTGTTCCTAATAAACTGGGCAGAAGGCCTTGACTGGGAAAGGATTACCAAAAGCGCAGTCCCAATCCTGAAGACAGTGAGTAAGGAGCTTTTTCTTATTAACCAAGTAAGGAAGGACGTTTATGGAAATTAAAGGTTACTCTTTACTTTCAAAAGATGAGGAGTTTCACACTGGGATCCATTTCCTGAAATCACAGATGCTAACTTATATAGTTGGACTCATTGACTGTGAATGGACAAATTATGTAAGCAGCTAACTTACTTAGCAACTACGCTATTGGGAAACACACCCCTGACTAGTTCTAAGCACACATAGCAAATTACAATCCACCAACTTGCAACTCCAAAGAGTGAAGTATTCAAACGAGGGTTGCGACACGCAAGATTTTCATGGTATGTTTCCACAATGATGGTATGGTTATTGTGTTTTCTTATGAATTTCAGGTTACAGGTACTGTGGTTTCTGGTGGGTGACCTGCTGACCATGAATTTACTTTATCGAATAATGAAAAAATAAGCAATCTTCTGGTTCATGAGAGCATGACCATTTGATGCCAGTGCTCTATTTTATCTGTCCTCCATATTCAGTGTGTGCTTTACAGCTATTCATTTTGCCTAGTTTGCTAAAGGGCCAGGTCAAGCGGTAATGGAGTAACCAAATTGGTGTATTTTGTATCAAAGCTCCAAAACTGAGTAAGATAACTTCGATCATTAGATGTATTATGGGTTAAAACAGCAAAAACAGTAACTGAGTTACAACATTTTGCCATTAAATTTGTAACTCTGTTATTTAAAAATTTTTTTTTTTGCCATTTTCACCAAAAATAAATCAAGTTAACAAAATGAGCTATTTTGTTGTTTGAAGTGCTAGGGAAGACCTACACAAAGCCATTTAAATTTTAACTCTATTTTACTTAGTTTTGGAGCTATGATACAAAATACACCAATTTTGAAGCTCCGTTACCCCGTGACCTGGCCTTAAAATAAATGAAAGAGAACATGACAGGGAGATGGTCGAGCGGAAAAATACGCTAATGCCGCTGATATACGCGGGTACAGCCTGTGTGGCTTGCATGCACTCAGTACAAATGTAATTTGGCAAGGCCCTACAAGGTCACTTGATTTACACCAAAGAGAGATATATACGTTTTAAACCCAGCTAAGCTTGTAGAACCGGATGAGGCCAAAATTCAGACCTGTTACATGAGACTTATCATTCTACCTCGCCCTTTTAAGCAGAGTCTGACGTTGAGATTGGTGGGTGGAAACTCAGCCACAGCAGCCTGCGGGAGAAAAAGAGGAATAAATTGATTAAATAACCGGGTACCCGTTCCCTCCGTCAGGAGTGCAAAGTCAGCAGAATGCAGCGACGCCATCCTCCATTCTAATTTGCACTGAGTGACGAGAGGTTTAATAGCAGTGGAGGGAGGCATGGGAATCGTCTTCTGGAGCCGCCATTTTGAGTGTACATCCCAGAGCCATGTGACCGGAGAAGATCGATATACATCTTTCCCGAGTGGCAGCAGATCGAAACAGGGACAGTAGAAACATAGATAACATTTGTCACAATCAAATTAATGATTTTGTGTCAAATTTTAAGGGACTGAGAAGCTTTCTGAGAACGCATATTTAAACCGGAAAAGTGTAAGCCCTGAGGAATCTGCATGGGCTGGTTGACAGCTGCTGAATTACGCTTTATTCTAGAGTTGGCCTGTCGCCGTATTCAAACCACATCACAGCTAGTGATGAGTGTGTGGACAGCGCTTTTACAGACTGCACCGTTAGGGCAACCTTAGATGTCTTAAAATTTGAAGGAAATTTTTTAAAATTAAGCAAAAGTTGAACCAGCTGATTGAACCATGACTGTCAATATTCCAGAAGACTTGTAGAGTGATTTTTTTTTTTTTTTAAGTATATGTTATCACAAAGATGAATAGAGGCAAGTGTGTCATCTTAGCTAGACGTTTAAGTTTGAAAAAAGTTTCCTGATCAAAGTAGGTGAAAGTAGCATATCGAACATGGAGATTAATAAACATAAATACAGGCAATGGCGTGCAAGTGTGCTTCCTGTTAGCGAGCATTGAATGATTTGTGACATTTTTGAGTCAAGTATTTTTCCTATTCATGTTCTCTATGGTATATTTATTTTGTTTTTACAATACATTGATGAATATAAGATAAAGAATGGAACGTATTTCTGATGAACTACAGAGTACACTGAATTCACAATGGTATATTTAAAATATAAGCCTCCTGCACAACACCAAGGTAACAATATCACTGACTGATTGATTTTTGCTTTTTCATTCAGTCAACATTATTTCTGTCATGTGCATATGCAAACCTGCTCTCTCTTGGACTTAGATGTATGATGTCTTATTCTCTATGTGTCGTGATCATACCATGAGCTCAACGTTAATCAATTGATCTTTATTTGTATATCTCCTCTCAGCAGCTGAATGAAATGCACTTTACATGAAAAAAAAATAATTTGAGTAGTATGATCAAAATCAGTCAAACTCCTTTGGAAATCAAAGGCATTAAGTATTATTGGTCCTGGACACAGGCATGTCTGCAATGCAGCTGTTAAATAATATGTGATGTAAAATGCATGCCACTCTGTAATAAAGTTTTTGAAAGAAGAGGTAAGCATGGTCTGGACAAGGTTGGTATGGCGGTTCCAAGGAAATCGCATTCGCTTCACAGCGAGTAGGTTGTTATTTTTTTGGTCCCAAAGGCATCCATGTTATTCTAACTAATCATTTAAAATTGCCCCAAATGTATGAGTGTGTGATCAAATGGTGTCTGCCCTGTGATATCCAGGCAAACTACCCATGGTGCATTTCTGTCTCTCGCCCAAGCTGAGCCCAGGTTTAGTATAAAGACAAAAGGACTCATTGGCTCAGACAGGTATGGACAGAATGCAAGTCGCACTTCGAATCCCCCCCCCAAAAAAAATGTAAAGGGATGAGAGATATTCACACATACACTAATGCTATGTTAGAAAATTCAATATTTTGGTACTTACTCTTTTAAATGAGAAAAAGTCTTTGACTGGCGTGGCTCAGACAGGTGCATGAATGTAGGCCACGATGAAGACTTGATGCCGTAACACTAAGCATCCTTTCAATTCGCTTTTTGGATGATAAATTTCCAGCTTATGAAAGATGAGGGCAGGGAATGATCTGGACAGAACCCTGCATGCCTGACCCATTCATCTGCGCGTCAAGGACCGGCGGAGGAGAAGCCTTGTGAGTGTCATCTTAAACCAGCCTATTCACTCCGAGTGACAGTCTCCACATTACAGCAGCAAAACTCTCCTCATTCAACCTCAGTCATTATCCCTGCAATAGCGAATCAAGAGCCTTCAAAAACAAAATTAATTGAAAAGGAACATATAGTGCTGGGCACAACATACCCTGCCCGAGATGTTTTAGTGCTTTGGGTGTTGAATAACCTGGAACTACCCTGAAATTTGACTCCACTGCTGATAAGACTAATGATGTCACTGCATGCTATGGCACATTGTTGCAAGAGGAAATAAAAATGCTCATTTTGAATTCAGCTATGAACTAATCAGAGCAGAATAAAGCTATGTTGAATATGTTACGGTTCTGCCTCATGTGTGTTGTCTTTGTGCTTATTTGTGCATGCGCTTTACTTTCGTTTTTTTTTTTTTAAGCTTTCATTCTGCCGTCAAATGATCGATTCCCTCTCTGCCAATCTCCAAAGATGTCGTGTGACAGCCTTCAGTTGCCTGCTCCTCGTTGTCCAATTACGTTTCCCCTTTCGGTTTCGGCTCTGGTATTTCATTCATTGCTTCCACCTGTGCTCAACTCTGGGTCTCGCTAAACTCTGAGTGAATGCTTTTTTGATAGGATAATTACTAACCCGTACTAACCAGCACTCATTTGAAGATGATCGTAAATATTTCGTCACGTAGTATTAACCTTAATTAACTCATTATCGAGTGCAAGGGTTTCTAGCTTTTGTATTCCTGCCTAACTGTGTTTAAAGCTGTGCTTTCATTTGCTTCTCTCGTGGTGCTTTTTACTCATCAAGTTTAGATTACCTTAATCTAAACTGTCTAGTTTGCCCCGTTCATTTGTTCATTAATCCAATGTGTTTCTTTTCCAGTGGAGATAGCTTTTTGAGTCCCCACCTCCTCTCGTGACTATAAATGTGGCAGAAATGGGAGGGGTCATCAGATGGAACTTTGCTAGACTCCTGTGGCTTCCCGAGTATTTCCTTGTGCTATTTTTCTGAGTCTAGTTTTTGCTGCGCCCTCGTCTTGCCTCCCCATTGTCAGTCTCCGAGTGCGTCCGTCAATTTAGTTATGTTCTGTCTTTCTAGTTTATCCACTCTTGGAGTGAGTATTTCTGTTTCCCCCTGTCTTTGGCAGTGTACCTTAGTTTTCCCACTCGTTCAGTGCATGTGCATGGTGTTGTTTCTGGCCTGTGTGCCCATTTTCTCCTGGTGTTTTTTGTTTCAATAAACACTTTGGATCCTGCGTCTGGTTTCATCTGACCTCTTCCTAACAGAATAATGGGGGGGAAGAAAACATTTTTAAAAAGCTATGTTTGTTTTTTCGGTGACTTTAGCCTTGTCCCATTTAGGTCCAATATTTAATTAGGTGATCTTTGGACCGCTGCACACCTTTCCTTTTTTTTGTAATTGTATCAAATTATGTTTGTGCTAGACTGCTGTCAGATGAACAGACAAACAAATTCATGTATTGCAGAATTCTCTCAATTGGAGCGATCTGATATACAATACGGCACATCGCAAGTGGGATATGCTTGCCGATAATGACGGCTCAACGGTCAAAATGTCGACCACTGAACTTCCGCTCATATCCGGGCGTGGTCAAACGCTAGCTAATATAATGGCGATTTATAGCGTTTCGTTCCAGGACGTGAACTCCGGCTTTGACTCGAATGTAGCGTTTATTTGAATATTGAATATGTAGCGGTATTTTCATATTCATATCTGTCTATCCACGATGGTATTCGACTGCAAAGCTGCGCAATGCTCATTGCATTTTGTCATGCATTGACTTGGCAAAGCTGGTCTTATTACCGGAAGTGCGGACATCGACAAAAAAATCTCTTCCCTTCATCTCATCTCCCGATTTACGACAGTTTTGCGCTATATCAGATTGCTCCTATTGGATAGGCTCAATACTTGAAATTGTTTTAACTGTTAACTCCCAGCTCTAGGTGCTACTGTCAAATCCGCTTACTTGGTAAAGCATAACACCGCAGAGCACCAGCAGAAGGTCATAATACACCCACAATATTTGACTTATGCTTCAAATTTTGTGTCAGGTTATAAGCCGATACCGCCACAATGGAAAATTTCTTTGACACTGTGTTAACAGTGGTGGTCAAAATGTTTACATGGTTTGCCAATACCGCACAGGAAGTAGGTAATGTCCCTTGCGTCCAAATTTCAGTCAAATCCTACATTTTCATTGCCATCGAAGGCTTAGTGTAAGAGGGTGTCATTTTTAACTGAGTACTATTTGGACATCAGCTTCAACACAGCAGGGTTTTACATAAAACAGCATAAAGAAGAGCATAAAATGGAACTTTTTTAAAATGTATTTTTACGGTGTTTACATAACTGTTAAAAGGTTCAACACAGTGCAATAGAGAAAGCATAGAATGTGTGCTGCACATCACAAGATTAAATGCACCAATCTCCAAGAAAAACAAAAAATACTTGGTGAATTGTGGGCTCAAAAGTTACCTGCACCCCTGACTGGCAATGCACAAAAATGACTTAAAAATTACATTTATGGAGAAACTCTAAATACCAACATATTGGAAATACTGAATGATATTAATGTTCCAATGGAACCGACCAAAATTATTTACCGATTTAACAAAAATCTATTTCCTCCGAATGAATGTTTCACAATTATTGGCACCTTTAAAGATTATTGTAAATGATATCTACCAAAATTAAACCAGGTATTAAATTCCGCTTATTGAAGTTTAATCTAAATGTTAAGGAACGACATTAAATCATTACATCTCTTCCTGTTTCATTAATGTATAAAGATAAGATAACACAGGTGTAATATCCCTGTCATCCAATACCATGAAAGAAACAAAACAACTGTCAGTTCGAAACGGGGAGATGGTCATGGACCTTCTTAAATCTAGTAATGGCCATAAGACGATTTACAAACCATTGAATATGCCACTGAGCACTGTCAGGACAATTATTTAAAAATTCAAAAGATATGAAAGTGCTGAAAACATCAAGGATAGAGGACACAACTGCATTTGGCCCCCCAGGTTACTGAGGAGGATGGTGAGACAAGCAACAAAATCTCCAAGAATCACTGTGAAGAAACTGCAGGCCTTGGTGGCATCTTGGGGTCACCAGGTTTCAAAAGACACCATCAGCACCACCTCCATAGCCACGGGAAATATGATGGTGGTTCAGTCATATTTTAGGGCTGTTTTAATTCAAGAGGTCCAGAGGTACTGGCTAAGATCAATGGCACTATGAATTTCACCAAGTATCAGGATATCATGGCTGATAATTTGGTTGCCACCGCCAGAAGGCTGGGACTTGGCCGAAAGTGGACTTTCCAACAAGACAATGACCCACAGAATACGTTTATATCCGCACAGAAATGGTCCACTGACAACAAAATCAACGTTCTGCAATGGCCAGGCCAGTCGCCAGATCTCAATCCAATTGAAAAGCTATGGGTTGAGTTGAGGAGGGCAGTAGATAAACATAAATCCAAGAACATGAAGGATCTCAAAAGGATCTGCTTAGATCAGCATCCGCTTAAAGGAATGGTCCAAAATCCTTAAAATGTGTGCCTTAACCTCGTCAGAAATTACAGGAAAAGTCTCCATGCTGTTATTGTTGCCCAAGGTGGTTGGACTTAGTACTCAATGAAGGGTGCCAATAACTATGAAACCTTCATTTTATTGATTTTTTTTGTAATGAATGATCATGATTTGTTTGTTTCACACATGCTGTTATATTCCGTTTCTCTATGAGTGTATTGTTTTATTGTTAATTTTGAAGCCCACTGTAGTACTGTAACCCAGTTAAGCGTAATACTCAAGACTCCATCCACCTCACTGCACGCTCAGTCTCTCTCATCTGTCTGGCAATAGATTTTAATCAACATCAGACCTGATATTTCTCCCTGCAATCAGAAACTGTGTCTTCAGATGCCAATTACGATAATTGGAAAATGCGTCAATAAAGGAAAATGATTGAGAACTCACCAGAACTAATTCTTGTCATAAAGGGACGTGTCTGTGCCCAGCCAATTCCCTGTTCAAGCGCCGGCCCTGATTTCAATACAACCAAGAAACTTACTGTATCTTCCAGGCTGCAACCATGTCCTGCTGAGTTCTGCTATGATGTTGTCATAAGCAGCCATCATAAGAGCACAGTCATTGAGTCATCAGGCCAATGACCAAACACCTTCCCCCTCCATGCAGAATTCCTCCAATAGATTCAGAAATCGAGACTATGGTGGCTCTCCAGGTGCATCCATTAGCAGACAGAAAACCATTCCCATGTGCAAGGTGGAATCCTACATGGTCCTTTGCATTTATGAAATTTGTCAAGTCTTTTACCAAACCTTTCTAATTCTGAAGCATAAGAGGGTATCTGTAGAGGATTTAAGAACATCAGCAAATGCCGGTCATTGTAATAGCCAGTGTTGGAAAAAATCTGTACTCTCACCATTCTCAGATATCACAGCTTTTTTTTTTTTTTTTTTTTTTTTTTTTTTTTTTTTAGCCCACCACCACCCCCCCTCGTCGGAGGACAACTTTATTTTTTAATTCAATTAATGTGCAGACAGTGCTTTCTCCAACTTGACCCACATCCACCCTATCACTAATATTTTGGATAGCCTAAGCTTTTTGAAGTTGTTAGTTTACAAAAAAAAAAAAAAAAAAAAAATCAACAAAAAAATGGATAAGTAAATAAAAATAATAACAAATAAGTCATGTGAACAGAAAATTGGGCAAAATGGAACTATTTACAGATGGACGCGGAAAGACAGGGTGATGGACAGACATATATAGACAATGGACAAGCAGACGCTGACAGACAGACAGACAGACCAATGGACAAACAGACAGATACAGGCAGTCGACAGGAACAAGATATTCAGATAAAATAGATCAACAGGTGAAGACACGTAAACAGGTGTCAGATATCACAGCTCACATTATCACATTTTCCCCGTGTCAAGCTGACAGATGCACCGTGGCCCGGTAGCGTTTGTCATTTGGGCCATGTTTCTGCTGTTCGCCATACTGAAACCAGCCTCATCCTCTAACACAAAGAGGTACCTCTCCCAGATATTCTCTCATTACTTTTATTGCGGAATCGTACAGGTACATCAAAAGTATAAATGTCCTGTGTTCTCTGTAGTTTCAATGAGTGAGGGGTTATATACTGCAAGTAAGAACAGACCATAATGAAAGAACAAGAGCACCTAACTCAGAGTTATATACTGTAGGTATGTACAGACCAAAGAACAGGGGTACCTAACTTTCATCTAACCTGGGGGAGCAAAAATCCTCCCCCAAATACAGTAATTCAGTTTTCTTTCTGAAAACCTTAACGCTGCAAATAATTCCATAATAAATCTGTTCTATTCCACTTCTTAGGGCTAGTTTCACTTTTTCCCACAGAGTAAGTCCAAATTCACTGCCTCCTGACCCTCATCCTGCTGGAATTGAGTGAAATCGAGATTGATTTAATGCATTCCCAAAAATTAATGAGGATGGCAGCAGCTTAATAAATAATACACAAATATTGAATGTTGTGTGCTATTGCGATGCTTTGTAACACACAGTTGTGTTGAGTAGCATGGTAATGACCGAAGTACAGCTTCCACTGTTGCCTATACAGTTCAATGAAGCTCAATAATGCGAACGGGAATACAGGCTAAATTCAAGGCATTCATAGGGCTTTTAAAGCTTTCCTGATGTGAGCAGTTCAACATCGATTAGTGTTTCCCATGCAGAGAAAAGGAATACAGCACAATTCCCTATTGTACCACCACCGCCTTACCAGTACATACACACTGTTACCGCAGGTTCCTCACTGTGTCACAGTTTCCCTCAAATGGTGCCTTGTAAAGTGGTTTCATGGTCATTTGTCTATTGTAGGGATGCTGACAGAGTTGATATGTTCAAAGGTGTCATTGTCCTCTAGAATTGCAATCTCGCTCTCTATGCCTTGAGCATTATTTGCCATCACCTTGTTGCGGATCTCTCGAACTTGCTTTCTCTTTTGCCACCGGCACAAGACATTCATCGAGTCCAACACATTGGAACTCACAGATAGATCGTATTACTGTATACTACAGTACTCTGATGCACAGTACTGTGTACCTTTATGTCCGGGGTGAACGACTTTATATGTAAAAGGCCAGTGTGACCGCCCAGCACAATTACATCTACTTCTAATTATCAACCTCTTGATTGAAGCCCCTGATCACTTAATTAGTTGAATTAGGTGTTTTAGCCCTGGGCTGTAATAAAGATCTCCAACCGCACTGGCTCTTCGCAGATATGATTGGACACCCCTGCTTCAGGCATTCCTGACCGCAAGAATTTCAGGCACTCATTCACTATTTATTACTGTAATGCTATAACTAGACTACTAGAACATGAATAATTCCAGTCTTGAGTGAGTACACACCTGTTTTCCTTGCGGTATGTTTGGATAATTGAAGATAGTGTCGACCGGTTTACATTAGGCTGCTCTTGGCGTCCAGCCCCTGCCATTTGAAGGCCATGGTTAATTACACAGTCCATAATTGGGGCCCATATTTCACCTGGAACGGCTCCATGTCTTTGTCCAGTTCTGCCTCTCCGTCTATTCTGCCATTTCTCTCTCACTCAGCATTACGCTCCCTGATTTCTCTTCTTCTAAAAGCAGGCAGCTGCCTCCGCTCAGTTATTTGCAACAAGGTTTCTATACGTTTAGATATTTCTGTGATTCTGTTGTGGTCAAGCTCTATTGAAATATTTCCCATTGGGAATACACTACAATAGCATTTGTCACCTAACATGATTATTCAGCTAAATTGATTCATTATTGTTTTAGAATTGGTTTGGGGCAATTTTTAACAACTTTGATGGTATGAAATAGTACTGTACTGGTGCTAGCCAAAATGAAGGTCTAAAATTTGCTAAAATATGTATGGTAGACAAACAAGATATTGAGGTATAATGGATTAACATGGCCATGCCAGGCACAACATGTTATCCCTTTTTCAGTGACCTTGATCTTGACCTTAACCCATTCAGGTCAATCAGTGATCCTTGGACCACTGCACACTTTAACCAAAAATTTTCGATTATTTGATCAAGCTATTTTTGCACTTGACTGCTGACAGGCACACAGGCAAACAAATGCCACCAAAAAGATTACTCCTCACAATTTCAGCGAGGGGAAAAACCATATTATTCAAAAAAAAAATCCCATCCAACAGTTTGTAAGCGTTTACCATTGAGAGTGTAAAGTGGCTTTAGATGAAGTTTAAAATAACAGATTAGTTTAGCGAGCTGACTCAGTTACTTCCACGTCGGCCATTTAACCAGATATATGAATGAATAATGAATTAATTCTGCAGGGTGGATTTTGAGACCATCGAAATGACTACATGATAAATGTGAAACACAAGTGGTACGAGAAGTGGTGAGATGAACTTATTGGCTGAGTTCCCTCATTTGCTCAACATGCTGGTGCAGCACAGTTAGTAATTACACTTCTCTTAGGGCACTCTGAATTTACTAAAGCCATGGGGGGAAGATCACTGAAAACCTCCAAAAACTGTAATTCACATTGTTACGGCACTAAACCCTGCATGATATTAACTACATTTATGCTGCAGATGGCTGTAATTCAAACAATGCGAGTAACTCTTAACCACAGCGACAAAAGGCTGCTGACGGATTGTCAAGCCCCATTATAGAACTGCTGTATCTTTTCATCCAGGGTGGAATAATGTTGTCTGCCTTCCTCCTCACCTCTCCACTCAGCATCTCGGTAAAGTGAAGTCAGCATTCCTAGGATCCCACGATGGGCTTTTGCTGTTCGGCACTTTCTTAAACGTGAAAATAGTTGCCTTATGTATCCCTCTCTCAACACAAAGTGATGGTTCCCTTTCTGTGCAGAGCAGAGTGGATGAGAACATAGTCTACAGGTGACTAGGTTAGTGGGATAGAGGGATGGGCTACTGATTGCATAGTTATGTGGGTATATGAGTGAGTGAGCAAGAGAGAGAGAGAGAGAGAGAGCGGGAGATTTGCGAGTTTATTTGTGAGCTGAATGGGTCATTATTTTAATGGCACATTACCAGAGGAGGTCTGTTCTCCTTTGATACCCGTGTTTGACCTTGAAATCAAAATAACAGCGCACCTTTCACGAGCAATTTTCGCTCAGAAAAGAGCATTTAATTGTTCAATTATATATGTGCAATGTAATTAATGAAATAAAGCCACCTTTCATTGGATAAAATCAAGCCATTGAAACATGGGCATCTGAGAACCTTGTTGTTTCACACAGGCTTTAAGGCGATGCAACATGATAGATAAAATACAACTTGTACAACAGGCAAAAAATATATAAAGCATTTAAATCTACTAACAAACTGGTTGCAAATGGGCGTTGGCTTTATTGCATACATGAACCTTTTATTGGAACTGTACTTTTATTAAATTTAAGCTCAAACGGTAAAACATAAATCCAAAAATGTTTACAACTTATTTATTGTTTTGGCTTTCCTAATTCTCTCCTGCTTTGGCGTGACCGTCCTGAATGATACAATTACCAGAGATGCCATATCACTCAATCACTGTGCACCACTGCCTGATATAGAGGAGACAGGGGAGAATGGACACAGGGGAGACCTGGGACATCTCCTATGATTCTTACGTTTTTCAGCTAATCAGATTTATAGAAATAATTGAAGCACCTATTACTAAACCCCGTAAGTCACACTTGACTTGACTTGTGGGGTTTTAGTAATCAGTGCTTCAATTTTCTCCCAATCCATGGCTTTCTTCTGTCTTCATGTTCTCAGGATGACTCCGCAACTATCTCTGTCAGTACAGCGTCAAAATTTCTATTTCATCATTTACATTCCGCTTGTTTTTGTTAACTGCTTCCTTACTTTAACACAGTCCAGCCCAGCTACTCCACTTCCTGGTATCATGTCTCTACCCCGATCCATTCATATTATCCAGTCCTGGTTTCCCCCAATCCTGACTGACAGAGGAGACAGCCTATCAGCATTCTCCTTCCCAACACTCCTCTTTCCACTCCCCTCATCAGCCACAGTATTTAAACCAGACCAGAACAATATTGTGATAGTGATTATTATTGTGTCTCCTCTGTGCTTTTCTTGCCATTTATCTTGTTCCTGGTTTTTGCCCTTTCGTCCAGGTTATGACTCTCGCCTGTTTAGCAGATTTTGTACTTTTTGCCTGATGTTTTGGTACCTTTGCCTGTTTTTCTCTGACTCATTAGTGTTTTGATCTCTGCCTGTTTTTGACCATTGTTAAACTGCTTGAGCCCTTTGATGCTTTGCCTAATATCAGTTTTTTTTTGTGTGCCCTTTTTGCATTTTTGAATGCCTTTTGGATATTTTTGACTCTATATTTTTGTGCTCTTTTATTAAAACCACTCTAATCATCTTCAGTTGGCCTTGACAGTCTGACCTTGGGCCCTGCACTACCACCTGGCCTCACCCAGCCCTGACAAAGTGTAAATGCTGAATGAGAACTTGTGAATGTATTGTGTTGCAGCCTGTGTTGCCAGTTATCCTGTATGTTGAAGTGGTAGAACGTTTCTGTAAGGTGTAAATGAATGAATCGCGGAACGTTATGCGTAGTGTCCTCGAGGGGGGGAGTGAGACGGAGCGTGTATCTCACCACCTCCGGTCTCGCGGGGAACATACCAAAGGCGGTATTGTTTTCGCTTTTCGAGCAATCGTCAATACACAAAAAAAATCCTGATCTAGCTTTTTTTTCGCCTAAATTTCTCGTGCTCCCAAGACTACCACACTTCCAGTGCGCAGCTTGCTAGTGTTCAAGTCTACTGCATGCGCATATTAACATTGAACAACAGCAGTCTGATCGGTGCTTTTCAGACCTCTCCTGGAGTACCGCTCCTGCATGTTTTATAGCTGCTCCAGCACAGGTGAGTCAAATGATCAGCTCGTTAGCTGTAATGATGCTTGATAATGAGCGAATCATTAGAATCATCTGTGCAAGCGGGGAGAGATCTAAAACATGTGGGAGAGGTGTTACTCCAGGAGAAGTTTGAGAAGCACTGATCCAGATCATCTGTGATTGTTGTCGGCAAAAAATCATTCTAGAAATGATATCAATCACCTGAACATCGCAATGGAAGGCCCTTCTCGATACTTCAGGAAAATGACTGTTCCCCAGCCGAAAGCTTCTTAATATGGCTTTTATGCTTGGTATCGTACGGCCAAGTATTTGTAACTATGCAAGCTAAAGTTACTTTCTGCAGCTCCGTGAGATAGGAATTGACTTGGCCACCAAACTATCCCATAAAACATCGGAAATGGGGTGTGACTGCAACATCAGGGTGTTTTTTTTTTTTTTTTGTATTGACGATTGCTCCAATTGACCTGCAATGCTCATCATTGCAGTACTAATCAGCGGGCTGCCTCAGCTCAGGCAGTTCTGATTATCTTCATCTGTTTGTTGTGATATCATTAGCTCAGCTCATATAGTATATATATACTCCTCTCTCCCTCATACCATGCAAAGTCTTGTTTGTAACTCACCTTCCCTAACACTTAGCCATTTAGCTAATATACCCATATGGTGATATATATTCGCTTTAGTATTTACCTCTTGCGATTCGTTTGTCTGTCCAGAGGCTACGTTTGCTCTGGCATTAAATGATGCTACATTCACAGTTGAATCTTATTTTCAGTTCCCGTTGTGCACCTTCAGTGTGCCCACTGGTCATTGCAGGTGGCGTGGATTTTGTTTGTTAATATTTGCTAATATGATGTACTACAGAGATTAAGTGTGCTGAGAACAGGCTATCTGCTGAATTTGAGTTATTCCATTGAGTTTGAGAATGTGTCTGATATCAAAAAATATATTTGCAAGACTTCGTGCGCGTATTTTTCAGGGTTTTTTTCTCCATATTTTGGGGCGAAAACACGAACAGATGTAGGGAGTCCCATTTCACCCCATTGTGTCACCTCGCCACATCCACTGCCCCAAATCTCACAAGACGTCCCATCCCTACCCATTTTCATGTGGAATTAAAAACAGTCCAGAATGTGTTATAATTTCACCAAAAATGGAGTTTGTTCACACGAGGAATCAATCTTTCTCTAAAATGTTTGGTTTGAATAAGTTAAAATATGCGGGACCACGTAGTTAGGAGACCTGTATTGATTCTACCAAAAATGTCACAATTCTCCAGTCTTGCCTACATGTATATGGATGAATTTATTTAGTAGTTTACTAGTATGCCTAATTTTGAGAGAAAAACTGGATGTGGGCAGGCACAGGCCCTAATATACAGATAGGACTGCAAAGATATATCAATATTTCATGGGCTGGTTGCTCAGAAACAGATTATGCTCAGTCCAAGATTATTCCTGGAGTTTTGTGTGGGGAATTAAATTAAAATTGAATTAGTTTGGGACGAGGCTAAATCTGTTTGAACTAACCCTGTGATTAGAAACAGGCTTTAAAAAAAAAAAAACACACACACACACACAGGCAGTATAATTAAAGCAGCTGAAATCTACGAAGAAAATGGTTAATTTTCCCAAAAGATGGCGAGTGTGATGGGATTCCACCACATCGGTTACAATACCTCATCTAGCTCTCAGCCTTGCTTAATAACAGAGTCCAGTTTTTAGGTTTTCTTGACACGACTCGAGAGGAAAGATGGTCATTAGTTTACCTGCTGTCCTAAATGCATTGTTGGCTAATTTCGCGAGGGGTAGCCATCAATACAAATTAACAAAGTGCACTTGGAAGTCTGACATTATTCGGTTTGGGAGACTGAGCGAGAGCAGCTAATATAAATTGATGAGGCTTTTACGGCAAGCCCAGCAGAATGGGAGAAAGACTAAAAATACATATGGAGACGTCTCATTAAACTAAAGATGTGCAGGTCGTACAATGCCGCTGGTTACTCAAAGGTGCTGAGGTTGTCTAGTTAGGGGGAAATAACAGCGCTGACACTAGAATGGGACTCACAGGTTAAAGTGCAGCTTTTGAACAGTAATCTAACTCCGAGAACTACAGGTACAGTGAAGGCACATGCCTTTTCTATTGCAAGCAATTTTCCCCAAATGCACCCATTCTATGTGGATAATATTGAGTAATTTCAACTAGAAAAAAAAATAATTATAATTGTATATTGCTGACTATGGGTACAATTGTTTGCATCTTTAGGGTATTACTCCAGTCTGTATATTTTAGGAACTTTGCATACCTCTTTTTCCTGAGAGTGTGATATATGAATTACAAATAGAGCCTGTGGCCTTGTGATGAAGGAGGAAAATCAGTGATATCATGGTCACTGTGGCCAAAAGCAGCTGCTGGGGCTTGCATAGGAAAATTATCCAGGGGGGTGGATTAGCCCTCACACAGTTTAATCTCTGGTAAAACTCAAAAATGCTTTGCAGCTGGTTACCTTACTTTTTAAGTTGGGTCCTGGCTGAATACCCTGGCTCTTTCGACCTGCCGCCAAATCATCCCTGATTTAAATGGCTGTGCAATGTGTCTTCGCCCTCTCTCCTTATAGCTGATGAGTGGTCAGTGTACCGGCCCAAAATGACTGCCATACATTACCCAGGTGGGTGATACACATTGGCTGTGGTGAGATGAGATTATCTTACATGACTGTAAAGCCCTGTGAGAAAGCGCTATATAAATGCATTGTTCAATAATTAATTCATTCATTTATGAGTCAATTTTATTATTATTATTATTATTATTATTGTTGTTCTTGTTGTCATCCTTGTTGTTGCTGTTATGCCATTTCATTTATTTGTTTGTGTATTTATTTATTACAGTGCATTACCTAACATTATTGTACATGAAATAGTTGGTGAGATAGGGATGATATTTTAGAGAGTGGGTTACTCTTTTGGTCAGTTTGATAGTTTTCATCTGGAACAAAATTGATTGATAATTCTATGTTGCTCATTGATTGATTAATGCCACTGATCGAGCAAAATTGCTCTGGTGCCCCTGGTTCAAATCAGGCCTGAACTGAAGGGGAGATTTCAAAACCAGCCATATCGCAGGCCATAGTACCCTGAATCGGAATAAACTCGCACTTCAAATTACATTTATACCTTTCGTGTCTTGAGAGATGTTGGTTTGATGCTTGACTTGTGACTCTTGCAGGAATTGGGCGAGATGTGGTCATTACAGCAGTGGCAAGTATTACTGTTGCTAATAAATAATAATATCATGGCTCATTCTCTCAGTGAGCTATTCGCTGTTGTTCAATTCACGTTTCGGAGAAAAAAAAGCTGAAGAAAAGCTAAAATTGGCTGATAGTGTAAAAAACACCTGTGGGAAGGACGAGGCTAAGTGTTCTGCTTTATAGCCTGACAGATGCTCAGCAAGACACAGTTAGCACTGAAGGCAAGGAGAATAGCAGTGATGCATTGTCAACAAATGATGTTTCTCATTGGCAGGCAAATTATGACTGCCCTAAGACAGCTGATATGGCACAGGATCAACTCTCTTAACAGGTTTTTTTTTATACATTAACACCTATAAAAAAGTTCATTTCACCTCAGCAACATGTCTGAATGTGAATTCTGCAGTAATTCATAATTTGAATTGCTCACACCATTCCAATTAAATACTACATGGCTCATCAATAGAGCTGTGAGTATACGTGCTTCACAGACCAAGCCTGTAAGAGTCCTTTTTAAGTACCATTAACTCTAAACTGCTTGAAGTATTTCAAAAGAAGAGAGAAGTTGTTTCTGTGGGTGGGTTTGAAAAATCAAGTGAATTTGTTTGTTTTTTCATTAAAAATGTGGCAGCAATTGAAGCATCGAGAAACGAAACAGCACTTTATCCAATGTTTTCAAAATATACATGCAAAGTCCATACATGTTACATAGATAGGTCCATAAATATTTGGACATCGATAATTTGGCAGTTTATCACACCATATTGGAAATTAATCTGATTACAGACCAGAAGCTCAAAGTGCAGACTTTCAGTTTTCAATTAAGGGCATTAAACTCCAATATGGGTAAACGATATTTTGGATTTATAACACTTTTTATACAGGTCCTCCTTTTATTTGCGGGCCCAAAACTAAATTGACTTGTGGTTGTGCAGCTGTTCCATGGCTATTATTTCCTCATTATTTAATTTACCAGTGAGCACATAAAACGTCTAGAGTCGATTTAAAGTTTTGTATTTTCATTTGGAATCTGCAGCTGTTAATAAAGTTTTGTATTTCTATTTTGAATTTGCAGCTGTTAATTCTTTATATGAATACTACCAAAGAGCATCAGCTGCCAGTGAAGCAAGCCACCATTATGCTGCATCAAGGGCGCAAAAAAAAAAAAAAAACCCACAGAAAAATCAGGTGTGGATAAATTAGCTATTTGGTCCATTCCTCAGTTTAAAAGCACTCCAGGAAGTATAGGAATATAAAAAGGCATGAAAGACCACAGATAACAACTGTGATGGATGACATAAGAATTATTTTGGTGAAGAAAAGCTCCTTCACAACTGATGGCCAGATGGAGAACACTCTCCAGGAGGTACATGACACATATATGTGTCAATATCAAGGATCAATATCAAGAAAACCAGAGGGTTTACCATAGGCTGCCATACACTCCCAAGTCTCAAAATCAGAATGTTTGCCAAAAAAAAAAAATGTTAAAGTCTTGCACAGTTCTCCTGCAACATCTTTCGGAAAGCTGAGACAGGGATCAACTCGTACCAGAATAATGAGAAGAGAGTGCGGAGAAGGGGAGGAACTGCTCATGATTCACCTCATCTGTGTAGCGTGGTCATGTGTGGGCATGTATGGCTACCAATGGAATCAGTTACCAATTAATTAATCTACCAATTCCATTGTCAGAGGGCAATCTCTTGCCGCACTCTGCAAAACCGACCCAACATTTTATTAAACCCCAGCAACTCTAATTTTTCCTGAAATTTTCCTGTTTGTAGGTTTAAGGTTTGAAGATGCTCACCCCCCCCCCCCCTAATATTGTAGGACAGTGTCGCAAGGTCATCCCATATGTGCCGGTTGCAGTGCCTCACTGAAACTACACTACAAAATATCTGGGATGCCGCAGCACTACATCTAATAGAAAATAATCTGAATCTTGCACCAGTTTCCTCCATGTTTCCTTGTAATCCAGCAGAGCATATTCGGGATCTTTGAAAACCTTGGGATTTCCACAAGAATTTCTCATAGGCCTACAGTTCCACAGGTTTGAAGAAATCTACTGCATTTGACAAACTGACATATCAGATCGCTGAGCTGAAGTGGTTAAGGCCAAGAAGAGGAATGATTTACAACGGCTAAATTAATTACTTGTCCTCAGTCCATTAGAGCATGCTTTTCACTCGCTGAAGATAAACTGAAGCTGAAATGCCCCAAGCACAAGCTGCAACGAAGGCCTACCTGAGCATCTTCAGAAATGAAACCCAGCATCTGGTGATGTCTATGGGTTCCAAACTTCCAGCAGTCATTGATGGCAGAGGTTATGCCACAAGGTATTAAAAATAAAATTCTAATTTAACATTATGTTATGTTTAACATTATGTTAGTTTGTCCTAATACTTTTTAGCCCCTAAATCAGTGGGAACTATGTATTAAATTGCTGTAATTCCTACATGGCAACTACAATATTTGTGGAAAAACCCATGAATTAAACCGAAATGTCTTCTATTCGAATATTGCCTGAGTGATTAATTTCAAATCTACTGTGGTGGCATACAGCGCAAAAACAAATATTGTGTCACTGTCCAAGTACCTCTGGACCTGTGTTTTTTAACAGTTTTTAAACAAAATGTTTCAGGCAATAGGCTTCCAGAGAAGTATTACTGAGTAACTGGGCATTTGCCATTAGCCTCAGTCTTCACCAAGATCGCAGAAAAAGAAACAATAAAGGTAGATGACAAAGGAAGCCGTAGACAAATAATGCAGCTCTAATCCAGGCTTAACCCTCATATTATATAGCATTATGCTAGGGTCTTTGTGACCTGAGGCACTGGAGTTGAATAACACCGAAGAAAGATAAACATTGCACGGGATCGACTGTTTATTTTTCAAGCCTTTAATGACAGTATTTACGGGATAAACAACAGTTGCTTGTGTGGTGAGGTGAATTTTAGCTGATAATAACACAGAAGGGTTATGATATAACATCAGTGCATTCCATTAGACAAACTTGTTAAGCCCCATGAGAATACATTTTGCTTCCTGCTTCATTATATTTCCTCAAAGCAAAAACAGTAATAGTTCATTAATAACCGCAGAACTGTTGCCGCCATTTACCCACTTCAGGTTATAATAAACAGAAAATAAAATATACAGCCGGTTCATTTTTATCATTGCTAATTTTAACTTGGACTTTTACAATTATTTTTTATTTCAATAATGATTATTATTTGTTATTTGTTTTATCATTTTGTATTTGTTTATTTATTTATTTATTTTTTCTTCTCAAACTCACAATAATACTGAATTATGACTGGCCTTTCACTGCGTCTGCTTGCCCTGACCAAATGGTTTTGTTGACATAATATCAGATCCCATGATCCAAAGTGGCTCTCCATGTTGCTGTGGCAAGATACAATACAAGCACAGCTTAGGACCAACATTTCCAATAGTATCCTGAAGCACATGTAGGATAATACAATGAAATTCAAAATGGCTATGTAAATACAGACAGAAAGATATGAAGAAATGAATAAAAAGAACTGCAGCTAAACCATGTCCTCCCAGAGAGATTACCACTTTGTGTGCCCGTTGGGAGTTCCCCCCTCCCCCCGAACCTCCACAACACAACCCCGGAGTGCAGTGAAACAAATCAAACCAAGCCGATTACCTCTTCTTAACCCCGCTTGGCAGATCACCAGTAAAGGTTTCAGATCAGCAAGCATGGAACATGCTTACAGTCTCATGTCTGTAGGGCTTAAGTAAGAGCCACTGATTACATGCTACTTGGACAACACTGGCCTCATTACCATTGTAAAGTTACCATCACTGGGAGCTTGGAAACTATCCAATAAACAAACAAACAAACAGAAAAATAGGTTATTTAATACACATTTAAAAATAATAAATGAATGAATGACTTCGGAGTGAAAAGCTGTGAATAATGTCCTTTAGCAGAACAAGTCCTGTCTTATAAAACATCTAAGTCACTTTTATTAAAGGTGAATCTTTTGATTTGAGCACAGTTAACGATGTGTTTAGAACAAAGAAACCACTGCCATATATCACTAAAAACAATCTAATTTTGATATCTGCTGAAGGCTACAATGGCAACAATATGCTTTTTGTGTATTATGATTCATTACTTTATTTATTTGTATAATGTCATCAGCAAAATGTCACCACATGCACACTGGCAAACTCCCACACAGAACGAAAGGTACAAGGCACAATTGCGCTTATTGCTGCTTTCCATTGTTCAAACCATTCACTGAATACAACTATCTCTGGTACCCATAGTTACTATCCCACCACAGATTAAATGCTGGAGAATTTTATTTATTTTTTAAAATTAATTAATTATTTTATTTATTTACTTTTTTTTTTTTGCAATGGGCTGCAGCTGGCCGAGCTAGTTCTGGCAGACAACTCGAAACATGCCCACATTCCCTTCTGCATATCAGAAACTGCTCCACCCCACTGGCAGGTGGCATTATGAGCTGCTCTCCTGATATGCCTTTGCAGCACCACATGCATTTGCCTGCTGCTGCACTGTATCACTCTTGCCTGCGGCTAGTTAACATCCCACCTCCACCCCACCATGCGCCTGTGAGCTCTGAATCACCCCCAGGGCCCAGCTTACTCTCTTCCCCTCAAGCACAGCGGGTCACAGGGATGCGTCAGGGTCAGTGCCTAGATGCCAAAATATCATTGCATATATTTGTTGCTAGTGTAATCAAAGCTTTTCTCTTGATGTGGCAAACATACAGTACGGGCCAAAAGTTAGGACACACCGTCTCATTCAAGGCGTTTCCTTTATTTTCATGACTATTTACATTGTAGATTCTCACTGAAGGCATCAAAACTATGAATGAACACATGTGGAATTATGTATGTATCTAACAGTTGTCCAATAGGGCTGTCGCCTGTGTATCAACCTGACTTCTGCTCAACACAACTGATGCTCCCAACCCAATTGATAAGGCAAGAAATTCCACTAATTAACCCTGACAAGGCACACTGTGAGGTGAAAACCATTTCAGGTGATGACCTCTTGAAGCTCATCAAGAGAACGCCAAGAGTGTGCAAAGCAGTAATCAGAGCAAAGGGTGGCTACTTTGAAGAATCTATAATATAAGACATGTTTTCAGTCACAGGTTTTTCACACTTTTTTGTTAAGTACATAATTCCACGTGTTCGTTCATAGTTTTGTTGCCCTCAGTGAGAATCTACAATGTAAATAGTCATGAAAACAAAGAAAACGCATTGAGTCAGAAGATTTGTACAAACTTTTGGCCTGTACTGTATATTCATGTACTTTGTTTTTACACCAGGAGATTTTTGCTATTTTTGCTCATTTTTCCTATCGAGGAGGATTCTGGGAACTCAGCAATGCATTATGGTTCTTCCTATGGATCAGTGCTAGGGCCAGTACTTTTCTCATTGAATATGCTGCCGCTCGGCAATATAACATATGCACACAGTGAGGGGCTGAATTCCTATGCGGACAATACACGGACTGCATATATATTTTCAAAACCTGAGGACACCACCACTTTCTTTTAAAATAGTAATGCTGGAATCTATGCTCTACTAAAATCAGTATTTAGCAAACCACGCACGACTGCAGCCCACTGAAAAAAAATTGCTTTCATATTAATGAGAAACGGCTGAGACGTTCAAAAATCTAAATGTATTCACGGTGGATACTGGGAGGAATTTTTTGTGATATGAGTTAAAATTCAATCTCACTCACAGTTTTCTGATTCAAAGCAAAGCCATGTATTGAGGGTCTTTATGCTTGGCTTTGGCACGAGTGCCTGGATCGATTGCGATGAAGACACATTAAGACCACACTGTATGGACCCAGATATTGAAGCAGAACAAAGGAAACCAGCAGAGAGAAGGCGAGCAGCAGGAAACTGGAGGTGGGAAGCATTGCTGGTAAAACTTATTGATTGTCTCATTCCTGGTTCTGCGACACCAGCTTTACTGCTGGAGGCACAAAGGCTCCCACTCTAAGAGATGGTGAGTCACATCTTTGTCATCAATTGTTCTGCGCGCTTCACCAAATGTTGATGTTCAAAGTCTTCGCTTTTGGTATTTTTGAAGTATCTCACTTTGTGCAAATGCATGTGTAAAACACGACAAATTAGTCACCACCCTCCTTTTCAAGATTTTTTTTTTTTTTTTTTAACCACTGTTCATCTCATCTCACACTTAAGATGAATAATCAGTACTTGCCTGAGAGTTTCTGTTTCTGTCCGGCCTAAATAATCTGTCCCTTCAAAGCCGACAGATGATTCAGCTTCAGAAAGTAAATGAAAACTATATTTTATCAGATGTTCTGCTGAAGTTAGCCGACAATGAATACATCAAATTGACATGTAAATGTCAGTTTTCTTGCCTTGAATTTTTCTAGGCGCGAAGCAAAGCGTAGCTCTTGTCATTTGAGCCGATTGTCTTCCGTCTTCTGAGTGAGCGGATGTATAGTAACGCACAATAGCAGTCTCTCGCTTTTATGTCCTTCATATTCTATCTCTTCCCACATTTGGTCAGCTCAGTCCTCGCATTGAGAGATAAGTGTCCATTCGAATAGCACAGTGCAAGAACGTAACAACTACATTATAGATTTCAGTGTCTGCTGACTTACTTGAATAATATTTTTGCTGAAATTTCACTGCATAAGATTAATGCCTCCGATAACTTCCTAAATTAATGCCTCAGCGGACTGCATTTATTCCGAGCCTTTTGTCTCATGATCTAAACGCGCTTTAAAAAAAAATAATGGAGGTAAACTAATTTCAGACCTCGTCGATGCGTCGCCTCTACTGGGAAATTTGCGGCTGTCATTTTGCATTAGAATGCACAACTGACATCAGCTGTTTCGATGTTCTCCAAAACGCTGACTTGTTTGGCAGAATTTTGAGGCGGGAAGTTCAGCTCGCAATTATAAGTGGTTCTCAGAATTGTAGAAGGCTCCTGTCTCCCTAATTGGACAATATAGAGTCAGAATGATATGGATTTAAATTTTGGAGAGGAAGACAATTCACAAATTATCATAACAAATAAAACATTTACGGACCATTCTGTGAGTCACAAGTGTTAACCATTGTCCGAGAGACTCACGCACATAGACCAGACCACTTAGACTTAGGAGCCAGTTTCATGTGGTCGAATGTGTTGACTCGACTTGTTTGCTTTGAGTGAGCATTCTGTGATTTCTCAAAGTACCGACATACTGGGCGGCACGGTGGCACAGTGGTTAGCACTACTGCCTCACAGCAAGAAGGTTCGAATCCGGCCTGGGGCCTTTCTGTGTGGAGTTTGCATGTTTTCTCCAGGTACTCCGGTTTCCTCCACCCACAAAACGTGCAATATTGGAACACTCCTGTATGGCTGTGTGTGAATGTTTGGTGGTGGTCGGAGGGGCCGTAGGCGCATCCTGGCAGCCACGCTTCCATCAGTCTGCCCCAGGGCAGCTGTGGCTACAAAAATGTAGTTTACCGCCATCAGGGCGTGAATGTGTGAGTGAATGAATAATGTATCCATTGTGAAGCGTCTTTGAGTGCCCAGAAAGCAGAAAACCTCTATATAAAATTGATGCATTATTATTATATTATCTTGGGGGAAAAACTAGCACCCACCACCCCCTCAACTCACACTTACCTTTTTTCTTGAAATCCCACCTGTTGCAGTATGGCAGTTAGGTTTCAATGGAGGTATATGCCATTATAACAAATATAACTCTTCATTTGCCCTTTTTGTTTCAGTTGGCAAACTGTCTGATTTCAGAATGTTAAGGCAGATGTTTGTCTGCTACATGTAGAGATTTGCAAGCTAAAATGCTGCCATGTAAAGGCTAAATTGAAAAAAAAAAAAAAACATGGTCAGCTTTCCATCCATTTTAATTAAAAGCCAAGTAAAAGGGCAAACTTTTGAAAATCCAGCAGTAAATAGATAATTATGGGAAATAAACACTCGTTTCACCAGCTCCGAGAGATTAACCTGACACCTGGAAGATCAGCTGTTCTCGACGGCTGCTGACTACCTGTTCAATAAAGAGTTTAACTAAGAGGGCAGCAGTCTGTGAAACAGGATACAGTTGTTAACCACAGCGGAGAAGGAGAGAACTATTGATCCAATTCGACTGGGGGGTGATTAAGGGTCTGGGCTGAGAGGCTAGTCTGAATGCTGGCGACAATTCCTGGCAATGCGTGACATGGGATATTAAATGGACAAATCCTTTGCAGGACTTTGGTGTTATATTGAATCTGAAAGGTAAGTAAAAGGGTACATAAGTAGCAGTGGATAACTTCAGCTAGCGAATGAACTGCTTGTTCAGCTGTAATCCAGATGGAACAAAGCTAGAGTGCAGCGCACAGACAGAACACTGAGCGCAGTTATTGTGTTGTATGACCAGTCATAAAACCCAATCTGAATGATTTGTGTACTTCCTCAATCTTGCTGACTAATATGTTATAGCACGACAGGGAATGACTGGCACAGCCTGTATATTTTTTCACAAGGTTACACAGCACTGCAACATGTAAACATTTAATTACGAGGGGAGGTAGCTACATTCCTTGGCAGACGGATAAGGTCGGTGCTAGCATATTCACCGACTAGCAATTTCAGTCAAACGCTTTGGTGACAAAACATTGTACAACCCAATTAATGCTTTAAAGTGTGAGAGCCCAGTTAAGCAATTATAGTTTTTTAAAAAGGCTATATTATGGATTTTGGTTTTCCATTTCATTTAGTGTGTTATGTGGCTTTTTAGTGCATATGGAACATCTCAAAATTCACAAACCCCAAAGTCCACACCAAAGGGAG
Source organism: Gymnothorax reevesii (assembly GCA_029721435.1). Classification (NCBI taxonomy): domain Eukaryota; kingdom Metazoa; phylum Chordata; class Actinopteri; order Anguilliformes; family Muraenidae; genus Gymnothorax; species Gymnothorax reevesii. The sequence goes on from CM056589.1 coordinate 22,068,258, forward strand.
TAATTCTCTCCAACAGAAAACACAGCTCCCGAACTGCTTAAAATGCCTCATTTCTAGCACAGCCTTTTGCTTCCTTACATGTCTATTTCCCTATGTCACACACTTACTGCCCACCTTGCAGCTAGTTTGGCACAACTTTAAACAAAGCTAGGTGAACAAGTGTTGCTAGGCAAAGCAAACCTCGCCCACCCTCTGATAATCTGCAACCTTAAATTTTGTCACTGAAAGTAAAAGGTCATACTGCCAAATGGAAACCTATGTAAGACTTCCAGTATATTGATAATAGTAAATATCTGTCAACCATAAATCATTTTCACCTTATAGCCCTTTGAAAATCCATGACCTTGAGTTTGACCTTTCAAGGTCACTCCAGGTCAAAGCTCAGGATGTCAAGTAAATGCCAAGATAGGAGTTCCTGTATGCTCATAATAGTAAACATCTATCTGTAACTGTATTTGAGCTATTATGTAAAATATATTTTTTAACCGATGACCTTGACCCCCTTGATATTTAACCCCCAACCACTATGGCGACTAACAAGGCAACCCTATCATGCAGCAAATGGTTGGCAGCAGAATTAGAAAATGCACGTTTTGGTTTTGGTTTTGGTTTGAGGTCAATGAGATGAATTTAAAGTTATTGCAAAAACCAATTTTGACCTTTCTGGTGACCTTGACGTTGACGTTGACCTTGACCTTGACCCAATCACCCTCAAAATCAGGTAATCTATGGACTATTCCTGCTCTGAAAGTTTGAAGTCAATCAGTGCAACCGACTAGATGCCAGATTGCTAACACACAGACACACAAACAGACAGACTGACAAACAAACTGCAACGATTACAATGCCGTGCTCCGCTGACTCCGTTGCAGGCAAGGTGAAAATACACTTTCTTCACTGCAAAGGCTTGCACCTGGGTATGGAAAGGGGCATGTCATTTCGCTTGAAGCAGTTAGTCAATCACAACAGATCGGGCTTTAAGGAAAAGGGCTTTAAACAGACAGGAGCCAAAGCAGCCTGTTGCAGGCTGAGTGAGCCTGAAGCTCTCCACACTTAGCCTCTACAGCTGTAGCTAGGTGCTTTTAGACCATTGCAAACAAGCTAATGTTTGTGAATAGAACACGAAATTGTAAATATTTAACAAAAAAATGGATATTTCATAACCCTTGCACCGAACATCCTATTGCTAGTGTTAAATTCACAATTGGAAAGTGAAAGCAACGGAGTTCTGTAACAATGTGCAGGGGGGTGGAATATAAAGTATCCAAAGCTCTAAAGAATGCTTTGGGAGGGAGAAAAAACACTCACGTGGCCATCAATTCCACCCTGGCCTGCAAGTGCCAATTGTTCAGGGATACATCTACCCACGAGCGTGAAACAAGACGGGCATGTTGTCTCTTCACATGACTAATCCAACAGAAAGTGTGACTTCTAGATCCCAAAATGTTATTCTGATCTAATTCACATCAGTGGTAAACAAGATCATACTTTCATAATATATTGGAGGTGGAAAGTTTATGAGTACCTCCACTTGTGCTCTATCAGTGCACCCTGCTCACAGAAGTCACCAATTCGTACCTCCTGGCCAAAGAATTGTGCTGATAGTAAATCCAGGTGGTGGGAGCAACAAACTGGGCTGGATATTTACTTTTCGAACGTGGATTTCACACCCCTGTGATGTGTGTTCATATCCACTGTACACCACAGGTAGTGAGGTGCCCTCAATTGTTTTGTGGAAACTAATGACCTCAAAAAAAAATTGTTAGCCAACTTAGTGATCTTGTGTTCATAACTTATGTTCTTTAAGTATTGTCCACACAGTACACTTAAGTTGGCTTACATATTTTGTTTTGAGGTAACGGGGTTCCACAAAACATTTGAGTTTGCCATAGTATCTGGGTTTACAGTAGTTTCAATTGCCTATACGTTTAAAATCTCTGTCTTGATCATCATTGCAATGGTACAAAGCACCAAAAGTGAGTATTTATACTTTCATCTTCAAAGCAAATGAGAACAAGTGACAATATCCCCCGCCGTTAGGTCACCAAAACCGACTGGTGTCTGCACATTCCCAGTAGGAAGGTTGGTACCAAAAAAAAATTGAAATAGGTTGACTCCTTGAGATATCGTGCTGACAATGTTCGGGACGGACGGACGGACAAACGGACGGATGCACGGACGGAGCTGAATACTATATCCCCCGCTTCGCGATAAACGCGCGGCGGGGGATAATAAAAAAAGAGGTTAGCTCACGAATGCAACTTGTTTAAAATGCTCCAAGGATAAATATGCATGAAAAAGGCACTAAAACTGCAAGTTTAAGTGGGTTTAAAAACCAAGGCCATTGCTCTGGTTTTCCATTAAACATGGATCCACCAGTAACACCAATCAGTGCTCCCATGACATCTCCTTTTGGGCGGGATTTTCAATCTCGTTTCCCCTGAAGAAAATTAACTGCAGTGGAGTTGTTTGCATAATGTGGCTGTCTGGGGCTTTGGGCTAATTTAATGGGTCTATTTTCTGATGATCACATTGTTCATTTGACTAAATAATGTGCCACCTCTTGATCAAGTGGCAAATAGATTGCATTCATTAAAAAATGAAAGCTTCCCTCTCACAGGACAGCAGTGCATCCTCCATATCACTCTCTCGCATGTGCTATAATAATAACACAGGTGTTTTCCATTAGAAATCATTCACCTTTGTGCTCGGTTTAATTCAACTGAATTACAGTCACTCATTCGCAGTCGGTTTTTTCGACTGGCCCCGTGCTATGTCAAGGCTTTGTGGACGCTGAAATCACCTACTTAAGTCAGACAATGGATTTCGCAAATATTAAAACCTCTTGTCTACCGTATTTCTCTGCAAATTGAACTGTCAGCGCGCCTCGTATGTTATGGTGGTCTCTCGTAAAAAGGCCCGCGCATCCTCTTTCCAAATAACGGACTCTCGGATCAACGGGGCTTTACAGTACCAAACACGATCATGATTACAGTTCATCCTTAAAGCCTTCCCAGAGCCATCTTGTCCTGGTATCTCAAACTTCTCTGTGGGGCTGTAGGCCAGGAGGAATTTCTCTCAGCTTTAAGTTTGAAGACTTTCTGTAGAGCTTCTATTTTGCCATTTGTTCCCACAGAAGTGTTTCTTAATACTCTCAAAATCACACAAAATCTGTTATGGCTATTTTTTTTTTTCCACCTTCCAGTACAACGGTATGACGGTGGTGATTACGTGATGCAGAGCGATAGAAGTGTGAAATACAGCCTTGTGAATTGCTGTGCATATGGTACTTTAAAGAAATAAACCATTAGAACTGCCACTAATGCACATGCATTACATGGGCTTAGGATATATTAGCGAAACCTATTACCAGAGCTCGAGGTGTTTTTGTGTGTGTGCGGGTGTGTGTGTGTGTGTGTGTGTATGTGTATGTGTATGTATGTATGTTTAGGACGGTGTATTTTATGTTGTTTGTGTGTGTCTATGTGGGACTGCATGTGCGTGTGTGTATGTGTGGTACTGTGTGTGTCATGATAGGATTGTGAGAATGCGTGAATGTGTGTGTGGGACAGTATCTCTGTGTTTGATTGCGCTAGCATGTCCTGAGTATTTATGTTGTTGTCTGTGTGGGACTGCATAGGCGTGCGTGTATGTGTGGGATTGTGTGCGTGTGCCACAGTAGATTGTGCTTGTTCGTATGTGTGTGGGGGGGGGGGCAGTGTTTTTATATTGTTTGTGCAAGTGTCTGTTTGGGAATGTGTGTGCTTGTGTGTGGGTGTGGGACTGCATGTGTCACGGTAGGATTTTTGTGTGTGCATGTGTGTGTGTGTGTGTGGGTGCATGTGCATGTGCATAGCCATGTGTGGTATCAGGTTTCGTGGGGGTAGGATTTACATTGGCTTTGTGGAACAGTATGTGTAGGGGGCTGTTCAAATCCCTCAGCCCTGTGTTAATCACATGATGCTCCATGTCATTTTATGTATCAAAAGATTAAATGCTGGATGAATGAGGATTGATGAGGAAGTGATCAGACTAAATCCTTGCTTAGCAGTAAGACCTCGGACTCTGGCTTACACTTAGGGAGATGAAGGTGAAGACCCCTGCCATAAGGTCATTGAGCAAAGAGGTTAACCAATGAAACGGCTCCAGTGGCCTAATCCCTATGTATCCCATTCGCTCACAGCTTCCAACTGTACTATCTGGCTTTTGACCGAGAGCATCCTTGAAAATGAGGGAGATGTTCTTGATGGATCTCCCCTGGTTATGTCAAGGCAAAAATAATAACAATTTAAAAAATTATAGATAATAAAATACACATATTATTATTATTATAACAACACTAGCTATCTCTACTTGTATTTTCCCGTTGACGTGCTCAGGATTTTCTGACCAGTCACGGTGAAATGAGCTCTCAGTTTGTGTTTCTTGTCCTCAGGGATTCAAACAAAATTACTACAAGATGGATGCAATCAAAACATTAATTAAAAGGATGTCCTTCAACACCTCAGTCATTAGTGAGATGTTTAATTCAATTAACTAATGACGATAATCAATCTTTAGGAATTGCCAGCATACCCAACTGGGGCTTGACTGAATGACATGTGGATAAAAATTAAACACTGATGTTGGGACTTTTTTTTTCTTTTCTTTCTACAGTTATGTGATATAGTTGACAAGAGTGCCACATGAACTATAATATCGCCATAAGCGTTCCAGTTCAGGCACGATAAATACAGTCCGGTCTATAAGTACTTGGACAGTGACACCACCACCAACGAAACGCTGACCCTCCACCGACAAAACAAACAAACTGAAACTAGACAAAAAAAAACTGAAAATCATAAATTGCCATTTTTCAATCCCTCGTTGCATTCAATGACTTAATGAATTCTGGAACAAGGCTGCTTTTATGATCAATAACATCATTTTGGTTCCACAAATAGCTATACATGCCCATGCCATAACACTACCATATGATTTACCAACGGTTTAAATATTTTGATAAAATCGCTGTATTCACACTGGTGGACTCTTTTGATATTTAACAAAAAAAAAGCCAACCTCCTGCAGAGCATTCAGGAAGAAAATTCACAGCAGTTTGGGGTGAAGAGGTTAAGAAGATTTTTTGTTTTTGTTTTTGTTTTTCACAAAATTCAAAATAGCTGAAATTCTGCAATGACTCACCTTTTTGGTCAACATTGCCTTTTTGTTCATCCACAAAATACATAAATACTTAAAATATTTAAAGCTGGAAGCTGTTTTGTATAATCAGATGTGAAATAAGTCAGCTGAGCCAAAAAAAAATATATATATATATATATCAGAGGAGGCATACGCCATTCATGAGATGAAGTCACAATTTATTTATGGGATTAATGTGTGTTAAGCACTAAGCACATACATGCATCTGATACATTATCCGAGGGGGAAAAGGCTCAGGGTAAGTGCTGTGTTTGCTTACTCTACGAAAAAATATTATTTACACCAGACTCAAGCAACAGAAGCAAAATGGCTCAGTGAGCCCGTCAGCTTGCTTTGGGGTAAAACTTCTCCACCAGTAGCGATGAGAAAGGAGCTGGAAACGATCCAATTCACTCCCAGTTTGTCGTCTCATTAGAATGCGCATACCAATGAGAGCTCAAATCTCGAATCTTCGCCTTCAGAGGCATCTCTTTTGTCTTTCTTTAGCATCAACGTGTGTGCGCCCGTTGGTTAATTTGTTCGCCACATGTGGGCACGGGATATTTCCATTTGAAAGACGCCCGTTAATCGCGTGGTCCTCCGCCGTGCCCTTAGCAGAGGAGTTTGCTCGTTTTTACTCTGAAATCCAATCCGTTCCAGTTTTAAAATGAGAGTATAGTTGCTTGAAATCTGAGCAAGTCAAATGGGTCTTCAAAATGCATCCCTGAATTAACTACATGTTCTACATTACATTGCAACTTAATTTTATGTTATAATTTTTTAAAATTCATTTATTCATTATTTATTTGCACTGCGTAATTTGTGCACAATGCTAATGCAAACTCTCGTAAAACTGTCATGGAATAGTATAGTTGTTGTTTGCTTTCTTTTATAAAGCCTTCAGAGGGGTGTACTACGAAGTGAAATTTCAGGGTTAGCAAGGTATATTGAGGCTAAAGGCAGAGTTTTCTTTGGCACTAAGATGGCCTTCTTTTAAGCTGTCACAATAACTTATGGTATCTTCGAATATGAGGTTAGGGTTTGTCGAACCAGACTAATGTTGTTCTTGCTTTGTGGTGCATCCCATAGGACTGATCACACAGTGAAGCCTGGTAGTAAAATAAGCTACATTTGGCCATCGCAGTATGTCATAAGAGAATAATAGATGCACTGGTAAATTTCATGTTGGTCGCTTACAGCAGAATTCTTGCAACTATATCCAGAATAAAAGACGTACTAATGAGTTGTTGTCGATTCCAAACTGCCAATGCCATGCATGAGGCTCAGCTTTTTCCTGCCTTGTTCTTGAGGCATGCAAATGGATTCTGGAGTGACCCAGTGGTACATAAAGCCAAGGAAACAGATGTATAAACACAGATGACTCTGGAAATTGACATCAGTTAAATATAGAAATTAGCTTCTCGGACCGAGCACTGTTTAGCCATACATGGGTATTCCATACTCTGTTAAGTGATAGAAATATGCTCAGTATGTATTCCAAAAATTAATGCTTCAAATTATTTGAGGAGAATCAAAAAAGATCCAATAAACAGGCAACATTTTTGTTTTACCTTTTGCCGCAAAGTGGCAAATTTTCTTTGGAGAGAGAAGGATCACATACCTCGATAGGATGAATCTGACTGAGGGAAATAGCACAGTCTCCAGAGTTTGGCCTAAGTTACATTATTACCAATGTCAGATTAATGTCTGCAGTTAAAAACTCTATATCAACTTTCTATTGATGATGATTCTAAGATACACAATAAAATCATGATACATTATTTATATATATATATATACTTTCAATTACATCGCATATTATTCCATTCCATATTATTCCGTGGGTATCGCTGCTGTCCACTTTGGGCGTGTTATTTATTTTTTTATTTATTATTTCCCTGAACGCCGAATGGCGTTTTTGGGGGTATTATGTTTTTGGTCCGACCGCCGCCACACTACGTGTTAACACGATAACTTCAGTAATATTTCAATTACAAATTCCAAATTTTGCACATAAGTAATGTTATGACTTGGAAAAATCACAACAAAGAAAACTGGCCAGTACAACTAAAACAAATTTATTCTTTACAAAAAAAGTTGTACAAAAATTATCCACTATTTAAATTCTCTAATAACACTGCCACTATTTAACTGTTGCCAAAACAAAACTCTGGTCTGCTCTCTTCTGCTGTCTGCTCTCTTTGTTGTCAGTCTCTGCTGTGCTTAAAATCACAGCCTTTTTATAGTCTAGCAACCTTCCAGAAAGATCCACAGGATTCTAGGGAAATCCCGCCCCCTCCAAGCAGGAAAGTGCCAGAAGCTTCTAGAAATTACTAGACTTTTCTTAATGATTTTACAAACACGCCACCAGATGGTGCCAATGAACAAAATAAATATAGCTGACCAGCAGGGCAGCAAAACAGCATGGAACAAATCTTCATTTACAAATGGAATATAAAGCTGTACAAAAAATTATCATACATAACAGTAAGTACCATGAAGAGGAAGAAATGATTCGATTTTGGACAATTTACAATTTCTAGATTGGCCACCAGGGGCCAAAAACGGAAAAAAATCACTGTTTTTATCATATCTCTGGAAATATTTCTCCGATTGACCTCAAATCAAGTGCAAATGAAAGGTCATGACCTGACAATGTGTCCCACGATGACATTATACCTTTTTGGTTCAAAATTTTGACACAAGGTGGAGCTTTGTCACATAAAATTCACCATTTTTGCTATATCTTTGGAACCATTTCTCCAATTGACATGAGACTATGTGCAACTGCAAGGTCATGACCTCACAACGTGTCACATGGTGAAATCATACCTGTATGGTTCAATATTTTGCCACCAGGTAGCGCTTTGTAATGGGAAATTACCATTTTGGCCATATCTTCAGAACCATTTGACCGAATGACCTGAAATTAAGTTCAAATGAAAGTCTATTCAAGGTCTATTCAAGGATTGGGGAATTGAAGGATTGGGGGCGTTCTGGGATATACCCCCAGCCTTCGCCTTTCGACGGCATAAGCCTAGTTTATTCATTTATTTATTTTTGGCACCCACTCGAGAAATCAGAAACAGGTTGTACTTCCGTCTGAGAATAGTTCACACAAGTTATATAGGAAAACACCAAATATTGCTTTGCGTGACCTAATTTAAATAACTCTCCCACTGGTGCCATCTAATTTGCATGGAAGTTAAGGATAGACCTCTGGGTTCACAAAGATCTCTCAAATGAATCTGATTGCATGGCAGAATTTAAATTTCCAAGCTCAGTTCAGCAGTGCGGCAGGTAATTAGGCATTTGTGAACAAAATCTCAGTAGTGTTCATGTTCCATTTAGATGGACCCCCCCCCCCCCACACACACACACACACACACACACAACCACCTGTCAGTAGAAATTTGGTGCCTATATCCCTAGCTGTCTCACTTGACTCCATTTAGTTCTGCTGATAAAAAGGTTTCGCTCTGAAACGAAGTCTTATCAATCTTAGCGATGATGGTGGGATGAGTACCTCATGTCTGGATGGTAAGCAGGTGACAAAAGTGCAGTTTTCTGGATCCTGGGTATCTTCAGTGTTCGGAAGGGTACATGAGTCAACAGGAAACCAGGATCAATGCTGGCTGATATAAAAAGCACTTCTTGGACTGAGCTTTTGTGTTGCACTATAACAGATGAATCTTCACTTAATCTAGGCTTGGCGAGGGCCTTGTCTGAAAGCAAGGAAGATGGAGGCTCACTGTAAACGCTCAAATTTTATTCAGACTCATATGATGATGCATCCGCATCAGAGCTGCATTCATGTTTCCAGATGGAAAAATACCAGCCGGATGCACAGTTGCCGGAATTTCCGCACTGAACTCTTCCAGAACTGACATAGACCTAATTGAGTGATCATTAGTTTTTTTTTTTTTTTTTAATTCCTTTAAATGGCATTGAATACCGATCTTATGACTTTTCTATAATGCAGTGAAGTTGGTGCAGTGGGTAAAACTGCCACCTCATAGCAGGCAGGTTGTTGGCACGAATCCACGTGTTCGCATGTTCTCCCCGTGTTCCTGCGGATTTGTCCGGCTACACTGGTTTCCTTCCACAGTCCAAAGACATACATATCAGGCTAATTGGGGACTGTAAATTGCCTGTAGGAATGAGTGTGTGACTGAATGATGTGTGCGCCCTGGGATGGATAGGCGAGCTGTCCAGGCTCTGCCTTTTACCCAGAGTCAGCTGGGAGAGGATTAAGCTCTCCTGCGCTCCTAGTGACGTAGAAGCGGTTTAGATAATGAATGGATAGATGGATGGGTGGATGCCCTACATTTCATAAAATACATTGTTGGTTTCCAGGCCAGATTTTAGTGTGAAATTATACCCCATCTTCTTAGCTGAACAGATAGTTTACACAAAGAAAGATGCATCATGAAAAAAATTCAACTTAAATGCAAAAATATGATGATGTAAATGTTAACCAATGTGAATATGGAGCATTTTTTAAACATATATAAAAAGCAAGTTGATGTCCTTGGATGTGCTAATACAAAGACTGGGCACACTTTCATGTTGCACAATAAGCATTTATTGAACTTATTGTTCTAACAGAAAATGCTGACTTGGTCGTATATATATTGACAACATGAGGACGTGCAAAACTACTTGAAGGTAATGTACACTTTTTTTTTTCTTTGTACAAGTACTTTCAGAATTATTTGATCAATAGGCTGAAATTAATTCACTAGTGGCTCATTGTCTTCTTTATGAGAAGTTTTAAAATAAAATGATATACTGTACGCCTTGAAAGTCATGTACGAGCACAAGGTACCTGGCAGGGACTACGATTGGGGACCAGAGATATGCAGGGTCTGTTGGTTTTCATTGTAACTCAGTAATTGGTCAATTAAAATGGTTCATTCACCTCGGTGATTGGATTGGTCGCAGATTGCAAAGTAAAAAACAAAAAACCAGAGGACCTTCAACTCTCAGGTTCTTACTTACTTCCCTGTGGGTATTATGGTGAGTGAATTTTACATAAAAAATGTTGCAGGAATTTAGGAACCTAGTTAACAAAAATAGCAACATGAAATTATGCCACGATGTAATGATATACTCAGCTATGTGCTATGTGCCTGTTCTGGGACTTGGGAAAAAGGTCAGTGGAAATGTTTGGTGTCCGAATGGTTAACTTTGCCCTAATTCTATATGATTCAAACACTGATGGGGAATTTATCTTCTGTACTCGAAATCTGATTGATTTAATATAACTTATTCATTTACAAATCGGATTGTCATCAGACTGTATTCATTTTGGATTTTATAAAATTCAGAACATGCAGCTAGACATGAAACACAACTGCTCAGTGTGTTTCATACTGAATTCAGATATGAAAGGTAGTGCTGCAATTAAAATTTTCCACAAACTTTATTGTGTAAATGTGCATGATTGGTGCACGTAAATTTCATGCAGATGATGAATAATTTTTTTCTGTTTAAGACAAAATGATGGCAATACGTAAAAATGTGCTGGCTTGATGCCCTTAATCAGATCTACAGCCCGAACTGATATGAATTTTGATATAATCATCTCCTTAATAATGGGTCTTCCTGACAAATCAATATGCAGTCAGGATACAGGACAGAGTAGACTTATTTTAATCTCAGGCTTTCTTATGCAGTGCTGGGGCAAAGTAATATATTCAGGGTCGGAAAGGTTATTTTTAATGCATTGAACTTTCAGACTCGTAAAAAATGGTTGACTCCCAATATTTTTTGAGATATGCAATGAATAAAAATTAAGTACACAGCAATTAGCGCACTTTCAAATAACAGGATCAATGTAAAAGATAAAACTTACCTAAGAAGCGCCATGCAACTTTGAGATTTGAGATTTTGAGTATTTTTCAAAAATGGAAGCCTAAGACCATACTTTTCATAAAGCAGATAGAAGACCTCCTGATCATTATCCTAATTTGGAACATCAGGTAAAATGATATGGCTGAATTTCTTCAGACGTTTCATACAGGGTTTTAGTTTAGTGGCAGCCCCTATCCCAGCGCTTACACTAAGAAGACAAGTGGGCCCTTTGTCTGGAACACAGAGGCGGACCGGGCTTTCAGAGAATTAAAGCGTCGCTTCACCACAGCACCCGTCCTAGTTCTTCCGGATCCATTACCGCCTATCTTGGTAGAGGTGGGTGTTTTCGATGGGGGCTTGGGGGCAGTCCTCCCCTTGGGGGCAGATGGGGGCAGATGATGGAGAGGTTTACGCTTGTGCCTTCCACTCCCTGGCTTTCCCCAGCATGTGGGAGATCGAGAATTGTTGGCAGTCAAGGAGGCATTGGAGCAATGGCTACATTTGATGAAGGGGGCATCTGCAGCGCATCCTTCTTTTAATACCTCACAGTATTCATTTTGGAACTGAGGACACAAAGAGTTGGAGTTTCAAAAGATAAATTTGTTCCTTTGCTTGCCTGAAATAGGAAAATCAAGAGTTTTGGGTCTCCAGTGTCCTATACTTTGCTTTATAAACCGCCATATGTTTTCAATGGGAGACAGGTCTGGGCTGCAGGCAGGCTAGTTTAACAGTCACCGCAGTATGTGATTACAAAGCCACGCTGCTGTGATGTATGCAGAATGGAGCTTGGCATCATCTTGCTAGAATAAGCAGTAGCGTCCCTGAAAAATATGATATCTAGAAAACAACGCACCAATGTCACTCCAAAATGCACGTGTATCCTTCCGCCTCAGTTGTACACTCAAATGTGCACCTTGACCTTGCTGCAAGTGTGAGGTTTTACAAAATGGACCACTCGCGAGAACCAGAAAAATGCAAAATGGAGGCTTTATTTCTGAAGGGGGAAACCCTTCAACAGAGCAGGCAACAGTACAGAGTCCAAAATCAGAATCCAAAGGGCGATATCCAGAATCGTAACCAGGGCACCAATCACAAAAATCAAAGTCAGGAAAAAAAGGTTCAAAACACAAGAAGGCGCCAAAGTACAGGGAGAATGCAAAAATCGATAGTCAAGGTCCAGTCAGAAAGATAATCACAATGGGTACGAGGTAAAATGAACGTGGCAGAAGTAAACATGAGAGAACAATCTGCAAAAGCAGTGCTGTGAAGAGACACCTAATATACATTTCAGGGAGGTCACATGATGACAGAACACAGGTGCAAGCAGTGAGACTGATTACAAGGGAGCAACACATTAGGGAGAAGCTGATCACATGAAATTGTCAGAAGCCAAAACGGGGACAAGGATCACGGGACAAACCTATAGACAATCAAACAGTATCTGCGCACGGTAGAACTCCTTGACCGGAGCTAAGAGAAAGGTAAGCCAAAAGACGGTGTGGAGATTCCACTGAAATGCAGCAGCGAAGATTAGGGAGAGAAAAGAGGCGGAGATTGGAACAGGGCGAGTGCTGAGAGCTTGTTTATCAATTAGTAAGTGCAGCTATACAATCCCGAGTGCTCGCTAGTAAGTTAGTCTTATATACAATGTTAGTCTTGGTTAATAAATTACCAAAAACAGCAAACTGTTATTATGTGTTAGTAATATAGAAAAAGCAAGGGGAAGGAAGTAAACGAGATGGGGAAGGAAGATTGAAACCAGAAACCATTAAATCACCCAAAGGAGTGGCACGCATTACTGGGGTTGTGAGCAAAGACAAGACGGGGGGGACAAAGTGCAATGCATTAAAAATCAAAACATGGACTGGAATAAGACTATGGCTAAAAGTAAAACATGGAAAAATCTAAACTAAGACAATGCATAAAATGAAAAGCAAACAAATACACAATACATCATTCTAAAGAATGGTCTGACATGACAAGGAATCAAAATACACATATGGCAGTCAGAACATGGCAAGGCAAGGCAAGGCAAAACCAGAATCGCAACAGCAAGCACTAATGCAGCCCCAGACACAGACAGACGCTGACTTTTCAGCATGTTGCTGATAACGGGATGATCCTTCACCATCTTATGTCCATTATTTCCAAAAAAAATTTTTTTGCCAGAGAAATGTTTGTACATGGTTTCCTCTTTTCATGAAGGATTTTTAACCTACATTTGATGATGTCAGGACAAACTGACACAGGTTTTGTGAAGTATTTACCCTCTACATGAGGTTATTTCCACAACGGAAGCATATCAGTTCTTGATGCAGTGCCTTCTGAGAGCTTGAAAGTTACAAGCATCCAATACTAGTTGTATTTAATGCATAAATGTTGCTACAGATTCACCGGATTCACAGAATCTTTTTCTTTTCTTTTTTTCTTTTTAATATGGACTGCCAATGGAGAGATCTCTAAATTCCATGCAATCCCATTGAGACACATTCTTGAACTGTGTCACTGTTTGTTCACTTAGCTTTTGGCAAAGTGGCAAATCATTTTACTGCTAAATAACTGTGCCTTTTTTGACTGCTCATTTTATACCCAATTATTTATACCCTGTTTACCTGTGGAGAGTTCCAGGTAAGTGTATCTTCCACTACTTTTCCAGGATTTCCAACCCTCTGTCCCAGTTGTTTTAGAACGTGCTGTAAGGCATCAAATTGAGAATTTGTGAATATTTACTCATATCAAAACAGCTGATAAGGTAAAACTTCAAATATTTTTTTCCCCTCTGTGCTGTTTTCAAATACATGTAGGTAAAAGAGAATTTACAAATCATTAAATTCTGTTCTTATCGTATTTTGCATATGGTCCTAGTTCTTCAGGAACTGAGGCTGTACATCCTCTGCTCTGATCCCCGGTGTGGGGATGGGGAGTCTAATTGCTTGTCAGATGAAAAGCCCTCCTCTTATGAGCGCAGATCAATGCTGTCACTCCAGCGTCAGAGGAGGAGGGGACTGACACAAACATGTCGAAATAAAGACATATGATAACCCACACAGATCTGCTGATGAAATAATACCGAAATAAACACAGAAACTGTGACATTCAGGTACAACAACAATAGTATTAATAATTTCATTATTATTAATAATAATAATAATAATAATAATAATAATACAAAAAAAAATAATAATAATGCACTGCTTGGCCAAAAAAAAGTCACACATGCTAATATTTTGTTGGACCGCATTTAGCTTTGATCACAGTGCACATTTGTCAATGCATTGTTTCGTGGCATTGTTTGTTAGTTATTTCTATCAGGATTTGCATTCATTTTTGGTTTAGATCTTGTATCGACAACAGGAGAGTCAAATTACTCCTTCACCAGAACATCCCAAAGGCTGTGACCTGGTTAAGGTCAGCACTCCTAGGTGGCCAGTTCACGTGTGGAAATGATTCCACACGCTTGCTGAACCGCTCTAACAATTTGAGCCTGATGAATCTCGACGGTGTCATCCTGGAGTATATTTCGGATATTTGATTTATCAGGATTAAAAAGTCCACTGATGGGATGAGCGGGTTATACAGTATATTCAGGTAGTCTGCTAAATTCATTTTATTGCAGCAAATTGTTGCAGATCCTCGACCTGACAAACTGAAGCATCCACAAATAAAAGCACTGCCTCCAGAGGCTCATACAGTGGACACTATGAGAGACAGATACTTCACTTCATCGGCCTTCTTTCCTCCCCTGACATGCCCATATCACTGAAATAGGGTAAATCTGGACTCATCACACTATATGACCTTTGTTCATTGCTCCACAGTCCAATATTTACGATCCTTAGTTTTTTTCCCGATTAACCTCACGAAAAACTCTTTTGTCCCAATGGAGTGAGTTCTGTCGTATGTACACGTAGAAATGCTCTTACTTCCACAATTAAACAGAGCCACAAATACTACTTTTTTATGAGACTTTTCACCAAACATTTGATCACGATCATCCATGATTTTTTTTTTTCTGACCTGTTTCTTCCATGAAGTTGCCAGCTCTGATGCAGGTCAATTATTTGGTCCTCTTCAAACAAAGTAACATCCTTTCCATCACCACTGGATAAGTCTTCTGACACAGCTAAGAGTTGAGAAGCTGCATGCATTATTATTATTATTATTGATGTTGTTGCTGTTGTCACTGTTGTTACCTGCACCATTGAAGTTATGTTTTAACCCCTGTTTGTTTGTTTGTCTGTCTGTCTGGCTGTTAACAGGGTAATGCAGACAAGTTATGAAATGATTGGCACGAAATTTGGTCGCAAGGTAGGTGGTAGTCCAAAGATGAGTTGATTTAATTTTAGAAGTGATCTGGGACATATGGTGGATTCTAGATTCAGAAGAGCCAATACTACTGAAATATGGCGTGGCAGAGATATGCACTCTACCAAGTGCCCTTCTAGTTTTTTTTTCTGTATTTATATGATCAGTCAGGAAGGCAGACACCATGTGTTTTTGGCTGAGCAGGTTACGTTTTACTGAACACAACATACAAAAGGTTACATTGCGCTCCTTTTTTTTCTGTATGGGTTATGCCAAAGTAATCAATTGGTACACAAACAGGCACCTAATCCAGTGGAGCATCACACTCGTGCTTGTAATAGCCAAGTCTCAGTGTGCACGCGTTATTAGGAGGGTAAATACTTTGCAACACCGGGAGACAGAAAATCAATGCACACCGTTTGGATTCCGTTTGTTTTTGTTTTGTTTAAGGTAGCTTTGATCCGTCTCTGTTCATTTCCTCCAGATCGAGCGCGATCCGCTTCCCGCAGCGTACACCAGGCACTTCAACATGATTTTATTACTCATTTTCATCTCCACCCTTTTTTTTCCATCCTCGAAATCAAATGTATTTCGATTAGGCGGCACGAGATTGCGGAAGGCCCCAGAGATGCAAACCGCGAGGAGAAATTGATTATTACTTATTTAGTTGAGGTGAGCTGTTTCCAGGAACATCAATCAGTGTTTAACAAGACAGAAATAAGTGGCCTTTGCTAATGTCTGCTCCGACGAGTTTGTCAGACAATAGGCATGACTGAGAATTTAATTCTTTTATTTGTATTTATTTATTTTCCCACCCATCTGGCCTCTCGGAAAATGTATCTGCACCTCCGAGTCGGCTACCAAACGCTTGGCCATCTCCACCACTACACTCCCCTCTCTCAATGCTGGCCCCCATTCCTATTCTTCGGAGAGTTGAGGGTTTTATTTTTACTTTCACAGGAGACCTACTGCTACTCCTGTAAAAAGGTTCCTAATGGATGATGCCTGTCTCTCAAACTCTAGTGGCGAACAAATGTGTATTCCATATTAATAACCACAGTGTTTGCAGCAGACAACTGCATCTGCATCTGGATTAAGAATGAGAGGTTAGTGTCCCATTCCACCTCATAAAAAAAGCATACTTTGCTTAAATATCTCAGTGCATAGGTACATGCCAAAAATAAACAAAGTGGGGGATATGTACAGTTCTGAACACTGCTGATGAGGCATAGTCAGCCTGTCCATCGAAACAGACTATGTACATAATAAATACTGACCTATCTCACTGTCCAAATGAGCCAATTACTGTGATATGTATAATTAATTCGCCTATAGTCAGAATTTAGTTTGAATAAAGCTCGGGAAGGTCATTTTCGAGCAATATTATGACCAATTTATATGAATTTCTATTATGTGTCACAAGTGGTCTTAATTATAGAGTAAGGGGTCTAATGATGTGGAAAAGGTCAAAGGTGTTATGTAATTGAAAAGGAAATTAATAAAAGTTCTTTAAATAACATGAACGTGTTATTACTAATGTGCTTTCCATTGTGTCATCATATGTTTGATTATATTCAGGCTTCCATCCATAATTTAACTCACTTCAGGGTTCAAGAGGTGGCTGGGCTTTTTGCCAATTCAAGGATCTAATCAGCAAGAGTGAGGAATGTGCACAGGATAGTTCAGCCTGGTCATGCTCACGAATTCAGCAACCGCAGATTAAAGGTTCTGTCCCCTCAAATCGGTCCGTTTTCCAAATTTTACTCCCTTAGTAGCCAATGCTAAGCCTTAAAAGGCAGCTACCCCTTCTGAACAGTTCCAACTTCCTCCAGTTTTCACCAATACATGAAATGAATTAAATGTTATTTTCTAGTTTAGAATTAATCATTAATAGAACCACGTTTGTCGGCCATACAAGCAATAAATATTAACAAACAATCAATATGCTAAATATAATTTGTCACTATTGTGGAAAACATAGCTGAGAAACTTACTCAATCTGGTTATTGAGCAACTATATAATTTCAACAATCGCATGCACAGATATAACACATTGGTGAAGTACAATGATATATCTTACCTGTGATCTAAATGTAGCTCTGAGTAGTTCACGCAGAGTATTTGCAAAGGATGCAATGTTGTCATATAGGTTGTTTGTGCAGGTTAAAACAACACATCCTGAGCAACTTTTGGACTAGACTCGGCATGCACTGACTGATTTTCAAAACATCAAAATTTGCTGAAAGCGTGCTGATTTGGCTTTGTAGGGACATCATTCACTCACAAACTTACATCCATCAGGGATTTAGAGTCTCCAATTAGCCTGGCATGCATGTAATGAGACTTTGAGTGGGAACAAGAATACCTGGAGTAAACCAACTTGAACACGTGGAGAACATGCTAACTCTATGCAAGATGGCCCCAGGCCAGACTCAAAGCCTCAAGATTCTTGCTGAGTTGAAAATGCCTCGCACTGCACCACCACGCCACCCTATTCTTCTACAGACCTTTTAGTTTACATTATATACTGATGGACTTTAAAAACTTTTAAGTCTGACTAGACAGAAATAGAATAGTTGGGTTAGGGGAACTTTAATTTAATAATTACATAATTGATATGCAGTTGTCTTTGAGTAAGGAAACACAACCATGCGTGAGGTCATGGCGATGCTTGTGTCTGTGGACACGATGTAATGTAACCTCGTCCGGCTTCACTGATCGCAATTGTAATAGTGTCAAATGCCTTAAAACAATCCTTGAGGTCATTAAGGCCAGAACCTGAGATCATTTGTTCAAAGATACCACATGTGCCATGCATCACCCTTCCAGACCCCAACGTGATCAAGCCACTGGGTTGTGGATGGCTGGAACATCCCAAAATTGGATCGCCCAGCGTTTTGGGGTAAGCGGCTTGTGGCTCGTTGCCAGTAGACTGGAAGCACCAATGATCCACCCTGGCCTGGTCAGCCTAGGGTCATGACCCCAGCCCATGACAATCATGTCCGCCTCAGCCACCTGAGAGATCAGTTTCGAAACTGCACCGAGACGGCTCAGGAGACCCTAGGAATCCACAGACCAAGGATCAGCAGAAGAACAGTTAGTCGCCGACTTGCAGAGCGAGGGATCACAGCCCACAGGGAATATGTTGGAATGCAGCTTGATGCACGGTGCAGGGCTACCAGGCTTTGCTGGGCTGAAGATTATGGTTATAGACGAGTCCACAACCAACCAGTCCCCAGTTCAGTGATGAGTCCAGATTTTGTCTGTACCGACATTATGACAGAAGACAGAAGGTCTACAGACGACATGGTGAGAGATAAGCAGCCCCCTGCATTGCTGAGACAGATGGCTTTGGAAGAAGCTTGGTGATGGTCTGGGGTGCCATTCGGTGTGGCTGGAGGTCCTGATCGACTTCACAAAAATATGAAGTATCTGTGATGTCACAAATTGAACTTCCATTCACTTTTGAAAAACGCTTTCAATAAGTGCCGTTTCAGGGCACTGGCATGTTCAGCACATTAGCATAACCTTTAATACATTGTGCTGCATTCAAATCTGGCTACAAATACTGCCTGAAGTGCGTGACCACCTGAAACAAGATTTGTTTTTGATGGGTAGTTTATATTGAAATAGGTGGCAGAAAGCCTTCACCTGGAACCAACTGCACAGGCCCTAGTGAGCAAAATCTCTCAAGCGAAGCCTTTGTTTTTGGCCGCTTGGCGCTACCCTGCGGGGAATGTTGGGCAGACACACTGGCATGGCCCATACTCTAAGCCAGACGGTCTTTCCCGTCTATGGAGTGGAGCTCTGCCGCCAAATATGATTACTTCTGAAAGAGAATAATATTATACCACCTTGTAACTGCCAATCGCCCTGAAATGCATGCTATCAGCTTTCCTCTGCCTATTGAGCCCAGGAGGGCGCCACAGACTTCTTGGAACCGCTTTTCACACAAACAGCAGAGAGAGAGAGAGAGAGAGAGCGAGAGCCTCTCTCCGAATGAGCAGAAATCTGGGAACGCAACACTCAGGATTAATATTTTATGTCGCAGTCATATTGACCGTTACATGCCAGGAATATGCAGAGAGAATCAGGTAAGTTAACATCGGGTAAAGTCTGGATATGCAAATTCTCCTCCGTTCTCGTGAAAGCCAGATGGTGCTGAAAAAAAAGAAAGAAGAAGAAAAAAAAAGGTGATCGATAAGAGCCAGGAATGTGATGTATTCATCTCAGACGCAGACTTTCAGTCTCCACGCCATCACTCCATTAACACTTTGTTACTCAAGGCCTTTAAAGAACAGCAGTTAATTAGGCCGCTTTACAGAAACACAAACTATTGGTGGATTCGACTGGCACCAGCAGGATAAATGGTGAATGCGTGTTATCAAAGGTGATTAAGCAACGCACACAAACTCAGCAATGCACAATCATTTCTCTTATAATTTATTTATTTTGGGAAGAGTCTGGAAATATATATAAAATGGATACTAGCATAGAACTGAGGAATGATGCGCCGCACCCCCCACCCCCTCTGTGAGGCAGTAACTCACTACACTTCTTTAAAAAGGCTGTATCACACTTTTAGAGCAACCTTATCAACTGTTTTATGGAGTCTTGTAAACCCCCTGCCACTGTATAACCATGCACTTAATGACATTTTGCCTTGTTACTTGCCTTGTTAAACATTGTCAAGCCCATGGCAGGCACTGAGTTGAGATTAAGTTGAGGTTAAATGGTATGGGCGCTATTGTAACTTTGCGTCCAAGCAGAGAGTATTTGAACACGTGTATACATGTATGCTGGGAGCAGGGTAGCACATTGTAGGATTAACTATTAACTATGCTAGCAACTATTAACAGCAAACAAGCTATTATTAGAGAAGTGTAATGGATAGCATTCTGCCCTTACTACAAGAGGGTGGTGGGTTCAGATCCTTTCTGGGTAGAGTTTGCATCCAAATACTTTATTGGAGGGGTTTGGTATGCCCGTTGCCCCTGCAGTCCGGACCTCCAGTCTAATGCATGCTGGGATAGGCCTCCCATCACCCACACTGAAATTAGCAGCTAGCTTGATATAGCTAATATAGCTAATGGCATAGGTAATAAGAGACTTGAAGTAGCCCATAGTGTGTGAGTGAATGGCTTGTATGCCCTGTTATGGATTGTATTTTTGTCTCTCGCACATTGCAAGCTGGAATAATCTCTAGCTGCTAAAGCCAACCAAAGGCTTGTGAAGAGACCGCCTTATTAGCTCAAGTTTGATTGATTGCAGGCTTCAAGGCACGTCAGGACCTTTTGAATGACCGTATGCATGTGAGTTAATGCGGTCTGTGCTTTTGGGTTCAAGTGATGTAAACTATTGAGGCTCAGACATGAGGATAAGACAGGGATATATGAAAATAATATCCCGCAATCTAAAATATCATAATGCATGTCTTCATTTTTGTTATCTTTATTAATACATATATAAAAGAGAGCCTTGCTGAATGACTATCTATCCAGTATCCAAGCCAGTTACTCTCAGACAGGGTTACAGGAGGTCTATCCCAGCATGCATTAGATTTAAGATGGGAATTCACCTTGACTAGTTTAGCAATCCATCACAGGGCACATATACAGTTCACAAGATATTCTTACTTATCGGGACCTCGGAATTACTGGGTTCTAACTAGCATTTATACAGTTTTGAGGGATTTGCTTGCACCCACTCAGTGTACACTTGGGTAACTGGAACTTTGAAGTCTGATCTGAACCCAATTTAACAAAGAATGGAATACCCATACTTAATCATGGGAAAGAACTATTTAATACCAATAATGTGCAATAGTTAACTCAATTTTGACCAAAATGTCAATCAGACCCCTGTGATTCTAAGGTCATGTTATGGGCAATTCACAGCCTCTAGTTGGATTAGCATGCATGTCTTCAGACAGTCGGAGGAAATTCATACCAAATAAAGAGAAAATGGAACTCCTCACAGAAAAGTCTGGCTCACGATTTGGACCCGGGACCTTGCTATGAGGGCGACGGCGTCATCCACGGCATCAAAGTGTCACCCCGAGAATGACAGCAGCAATTTCTGAAAGCAAACAGAGCCATTTTGTCTAATCCTGAGGCTGACTGGAGCTCACCGAGGGGCAGTCAATTTCCCTCCCATTTCAAAAGACACCGCAAACACACTCCACAGCAGTGCTCGGCAAGCTGACCAATCCTCTCTGACCACTGCTAAAGCTCTATCCATCCATCTGTGCACTCTCAAAGTACCTGTCTCTTTGCCAAAAAAGGAAATGGAAAATTTACGGCGAAAAAGTGGCAACTACATAAAACATCCGTTGCTGTCAGGGAGCACAGGTTCTGAGGTATGTGGTTTCAGAGTAAGCCCTTGAATCTCTCATTCATTCAAAAGTGCCTGTCCTTTTATCTTTGAAGCTCATATAACAAGCGCATGCATACAAACGTACAATTACACATACACAAAGCTTGTCTGAATACGAAGAAT
The DNA here is from genome assembly GCA_029721435.1 of Gymnothorax reevesii. Classification (NCBI taxonomy): domain Eukaryota; kingdom Metazoa; phylum Chordata; class Actinopteri; order Anguilliformes; family Muraenidae; genus Gymnothorax; species Gymnothorax reevesii. Next base: position 22,090,098 of record CM056589.1, read on the forward strand.
ACGCCTCCCAGATGTATATACTGGATCTATCCTTGCACAAACCTGTCTTCAGACAGACAAAGGTTTATAGTTTCTGTTTAGTATTAGCCCCTTTCAAGCTATTTTCAGCCAGGTTTGTTCATATGAAAAGAGGAAACAGAATGCCAGACTATTGGATTTGAGCACTTGGCACTTTGTCACCAGTAGGTATAAGTGATGCGTTTACCCTTGCCCCATTTCTTCAGTAATTTCTATACCATGGGAGGAGTTCTTAACCTTTAATGATTTTTTACTTTTCCTTTTCTGTTAAGAGCCTTTTTTCTCTATAATTGAATGTTTAATCTGGCTAACAGTTGTGTGCAGTGCGGTCACGTCAATTTACATCATTACTTAAACACTTAGTTTACACATTACTTAGTTTAGTGATTGCTGTCAGCCGTTGAGAACGGCAATAGCCAAAACATTTCTGTCTTCCAATTAATTTTATAGCTTTTTCAGGTGGCCACTTTTTTTGAGCCCGACTTCTGTTTGCACTTATAATACGATTTAACCAAAAGAGTCGACGCACCACCAATACGACCCAGGAAAAGCGTGAGGTAGATAGATTTCTGCTTCAAAGTAGATTGTGTTCATCCACGAGCGTCAAAAAACTGACAGCTTTGAGAAGCTCACAATGTTCTGTTTTTTGTTGACGCTGTTTTTGAAACAGATTGTTTGTGTACTTTGGTGATTTTTAGAACTGTAGTTTTGTGTTTATTAGCACCTATACCGTGAACTGTCCCGTTGGAGAGCTAAAAATCGTAGAGCGCTGAAATAAATAAAAAAAAATATATATCTTGTGCTGTTGAAAACCAATCATGTGGAGACATGTTTTCTTTTAAAGAAGTTGCCATATGATAGGTTTTCAACAGCTTTGATTTTGATATCTTACATCATTGAGCAACAACAGCTGCATTAAGTAGCGCTCTAAGGGTTAATTTGCAGTTCTACAACAGCAAATTTTTCCTTCTTTGTTGTTGCTGTTTTTTGGTGTTAAGCACATGCAGCCATGAATTTTTGACACATTTCTCTCTCCCCCTTAATTTTTTTTTTCAGTTTTTGTGACCAATGCTTGAATTTTGGAGGAATTTTGGACAACAACTATATGGACCCACTGTAGCACACTAGTATCCACATTTTGCTTTGGTAACTTTGCCCAAAGTCCTGCTTGTTTGTCATCTCATAATAATTGCAGTTTCCAGATGTCCATCCATCCATCCATTTTCTATACCCGCTTATTCCTCACTAGGGTCACGGGGCGAGCTGAAGCCTATCCCAGCTGACTACGGGCAAAGGCAGGGACCCACCCTGAACAGCTTGCCAATCCATCGCAGGGCGCACACACCATTCACTCTTACATACCTACGGGCAATTTGGCGTCTCCAATTAGCCTGATATGCATGTCTTTGGAAGGAAACCGGAGTACCCGGCGAAAACCCACGCAACACGGGGAGAACATGCAAACTCCACACAAAGGCCCCAGGCCGGATTCGAACCCACGACCTCCTTGCTGTGAGGCAGCAATGCTAACCACTGTGCCGCCCGTTTCCAGATGTCAACATTAGAATTAATTTTTATATTGATGGGCCAAATTAATAAGTTGCCACTCCACAGCAGGCTGCCAAAACAGAGTGAATTCTCATAGATCGAGCCCTGTGGTATACGCAGATACCACATTAGAAACAGATCATGTTTAAGTCCTGTTAGTTGCGAGGTGGAGCTGCCTTAGATCAGTTGTGCCGTTCCAGTTGATTTTATGGATGCTTCTGATGAGAAATAGTGAAATATAATCCACATTTCATCACACTGAGATCGGGTGGATTTGGGGGTCTGAGCAACTTGAACTCTTTGTGATATTCCTCAAACTATTCTCAAACAATTTGTGTCGGTTGGCAACTGAAATAGGCTAGCGTCATTGGGGAATGAAGGGGTTTAACGCGCCGAGAACCATAATTAAGTCAGTGGCACGTGTCAAACTCCAAACGAATAGCGGACTCAGGATTTCTGAGCTGAACAGTTCTCAGTCATCACACTTCCGCCCTTGGCTTGTCTCTTCCCTACAGTGCACCCTGGTGCCATCTCTTGCCCATTTAAAAGGTGCACACAAGATACAATAATAAAATAGGACTCGAGGCTATTCAATCCTCCATTACTCCAAGGTCAATTCAAATGTTTGTGTGCCAATTGCGGAAGCTAAAGGTGGTGGGCAGGGGTTAGAAAGGGCGCTCTGACTTGTCTTTGGCAACCCAGCCCCATCCTGTGACACATTTCTCCTATAACTATCATTACAGTTTTCTGAAACACATACGACATTAGCCTTTTTGTTAGATCGGACCACATAATGGACTTTGATGACCACTGGGTGCTTAACGCCCTGTTGGCTGTTTAGGGATTGTCCCTCCTCCAACGGCTGCCAGTATAAACTCACCATTTCTGTCCGAGAGCACTTGTTACTTTGGAGATGCTCTGAGCCAGTCATCAGGCCATAAATATCTGGCCAAGTTGCAAAGGTCTTCATGCCTTCCCATTTTTCTCACATCCGAAACATCTACCACAAGATTCAGTTGTTGATTCTTGCTGTCTCATATATCCCGGACTTTGACATGCACCATTGTTAAGAGATTAAAATTATGCTTGCTTGCTTCATCTGCGCGTGGTCATAATGTTTTGGCTCATTGCTGTATGTGTGCACAATTTTTAAACGCCTTCAGCGGTTACTGCGAAAGCCCTGGGGAGTTTGGTAATCTACATCCTACTTCGCAAGTAGACCTGTAAAAGCATCACTTTTAGTGCCCCATTAAAATGCATCTCTGCGCTGAGCTCCCAGCCCTGTTCATTGCCTGTGAATTTTCAGCCCTATGAGGTATTGATTTATTATTTTGGGATGTCTGTAAATCCTCCAGGCTAGGCATGTTTTCATCTTCCCAAGGAAACACAGGAACAAAAAAAACATTTAAAAATTAATGATCGCATGCTAATTTGCATGACCCAATACACGAGAGAGGGCAGAATTTTGCGCGGTTAATTGCATTACAGATGATGCAAATGCGTCATTCCACCGTGAAAAAATCATATCAAAAAGTAAATGTGCTAAAAAACTGTTAATTCATTTAAACTCCCCAATTATGCAGGGAGCACGGCATCACTTTGCTTGGAAAAGAATACAGTTACAAAAAATAAATAAATATTGAAAAATATTTATAAAGGAGATTAAATGGAACACCAGTGGAATTCACATTTGTTAGTGGGAGAAACCGTTTACAGATTAAAGGGTGCCTGGAAATTCCAATGTATTCTCATCCTCAATTGTTGTTTGATTAATGCCACTAGTGCAGCTGGAAGCCAGAGACAGCTGCTAGGAGCACTGTGATTAGCGCCACCTTGTGGACAACCATTATCAGGCAGCTGGGTTTTGCAGTGGAGGGTGACAGTTAGGAGGAGTAAATCCACATGAGATTATCTCTGAGCAATGCCTTGCTGTTTAAGCAGGGATTCTCGGTTTTAATTGAATGAGAGCTCTAACGGTACTAAATACATAGCCTGGTGGCTGCTTGTCCGTTTTCTCGCACCCTTTGGAAGTTTAAATTTCCTGGGATTATAAACTCTCAGCTCACAGAGCCTTGTGGGAAGAGTCATAGTTAAGCCCCGTTTAAACAGCGAGCTGAGTGTGGTGTGTGAGCATTTGGCAGTGGTAAATACATTGTGAAGCCCAGCTGAAAAACATTCATTCACTGTAATTCCTTGTTCAGCTGTTGTCTTGGTGTGATTGTATACCCTGGAAATGTATTGACATTTTATTTTATTGCTTTCACTTTGGAGAAACTCCACAAACTTTATGATATCATTAGATATAAAAATGGCTTTTGTTGGCAGAAATGCCACTCTCTCTCTTATTTTCAAGCGCATTGTGTGTCTCTCTCATACATTTGTACCTATATGTGTTTGCACAGATACACAGAAGCATGCACAAACTTGCAGCCTTGGATACACAATCATACACTCGCGCGCACACACACACACACGCATGAACACATGAGCACACACACAATAGAGCACACACTGGGGGACTTCAATCATCAGCATTTATGAAGAATGGCACGGCGCAGCTGAAACATCTGCTGCCTGGGTTAAAAAAAAAAACAAAAAAGGAAAATAAATAAATAAAAATCTCGCCGGTAAACCTCATACGACAAGCCGAAAGGAAAACACACTCGAGCGCAAGCGTCAGGTCTAACAACTGTCAAAACGCCGGCGCAATTAGCCGCCGCTTTGATCACTGGACCGGTGACTGCATCGCAGGCCGCAGTTGAGTCGTGTTCGAGGCCATCGAAACAATCCCAGGGAACTGTGCCAACTCAAACCAACCCACCCCCCCTACCCCTCCCATCCCCCACCCGGCGTTCACCTCCCTCTGAGACTGCCACTAACTTCAGAGAGAGACGTGGGGGAACTCCACCGAGCTGTACTCTCCTGTCTGGCAAGGGCTGGGTTCTGTCGCTGAGGAACAGAACATCTGTACTGTCATTTACAACTTTGTATTCGGAGCGGTGTTTTTTTTTTTTTTTCCCTCCCTCCGACTGACAATTGAAATGCCGCTGAATGTGTGCATGGATGAATGCTGATTCCATCTGTCACAAAAAGCTTAAAATATGGTAACAAAATCAAGTGCGGGGTGAAGGCGGGGGTAAAGAAATATCTAGAGCTATGGCAATAGAGACAGTGAGATCTTCCTGAGAGAAACAATGAGCAGCTAAAGCAAGAGTTTCAATTCTCGCTTTATATAAATATTATGACATTTCAATACTTTTCATAAATATTATGACTTCCACTGATGAGGCAAATAGAAACTTATTATGGATAACTGGAATAGAGCATGAATAGAGTTATATTATTAATATTCTTGTACTCCATTATTAATAAGAACATTTGGCTGGATCTTGGCGGTGAATAATTTTTGCTAAATCCCCTTCATTAAATGATCAGATTAAAACCCTATAGATGTTCAAAGTGCACAACTTTTATGTGAATAATTTTTAGAGCTAAAAATGAAGTGTAATCCTTGCAGGAAGCAGTTGCCAAGGAAACAACATTCCTTTGCCTCATTGGCTTTTGTGTGAGGTTTTTTTTTTTTTTTTGAAATCATGATGGATATTGCACTTGAAAGGATATTTTCATTCTTAGCTGCCAGAGTTAAATGGCCGAACATGCAGACGGGTTGACAAATTAAATGAGAGGAGAAACATAACAAATGCAGATGGTTCTGTAGAGGGGTACTGTGTGATACACTTATGCAGCTAATGTCCAGTCTTACTCTTTGGCAAGTATAACAATTATTAGCTGGCCCATCTAACCTTGATTTGAAGTAAAGCTGACTTGTGGAAAAGGTCTGTGGTTTCTCAGGAGGGTTTATATTTCGGACATTAACAGTTGGAGCTTCAGTCACAATGACCCACACATATGCTTGTTCATCTGTGGGAAAGATGTCATTAAGGAAGGTTGGAAATTTTGGTCTAATGACCATACTGCTAGTTAGTTTGTTATGCAAGGAAAACCAGAAAAGTGTCTCTTTCCCAGGATCAATACTAACACACATCAAGCTTTTCTGGTGCCTCAGGGTTGCCAAGCACCTTTCTGAGACAGTCGATCATCGGTATCAGATGAAAACCTCAAATATGATATTTTGGCCATTTTGAGATTTTCATATCAGTACACACAGAAATAACTGCTGTGATTGTTGTGAAACCTCTTAACATATGAACCAATGGAAGGAAAGAAAATATGTGACATAAACTCAAATCTGCACGAGCACATATTTTTTGTGCTCAAGACTTTGTATGTGATATAATGTTATTTCAGTCAGGAAAATTCACTTTTCAATAAAATAGAACATTTATTCATGGGTATAAAGCGTAACACTGTATTTTGGCAGCGGTTCTGCTCTGGAGGAATGCCCTACCTAGGCACGGCAAACATACAAACATAGTTAGTCATGAACAGAAATCAAAATCCCCCTGAGGTGAGCAGAACCAAACAGGTGGAGGATGGGGTGGAGGAGGCCAGCAAAAACCTAAGATCGTGTTGCATAGCATGAAAAGTCATTGCAAACTGCAGCAGAAGTGAGTGAGCTTGATGTCTTCTAAATAGACCGCTGTACTACCTCATGTGACGTGTATCCACCAATTGCTGTGTGCCTGCCGATGCTGATGTGGCTGGTAGCTTACCAGGCTGCTATCAGGTGATGCAGCTCTACTCGAGTTTCCTGCCTGAACTAGTTACATTTATTTGTTGATGAAAAAAAAAAACAAAACAAAAATAAACAGTTCAATCACGAAGACTTCGGAAGTGGAGTTGAAAAGATTTATTAACAATGAAAAAAATTCAATAATATCTTTGGCGATGACTGTCCTCGAGGACCCTTCAGCAGGGTGGGGTACAGATTTACCTGCATACCAAGCTGAGGCAAACACATCCCCCTTTTGGATGGAAGGGTTATCTGGTCAGCAAGGAAATGGGTTCGATGCTGAAGAGGCCAGAGGCAGAAGCTGCTGGTGGTGGGTGATGCGAAATCTCTGCAAACTAAAACAGGTTACGGGCACATTTACAGTACACCAATGGTCACAATTTGATGAATGTCATTGCTTCGGCGTCCTACGTCTCACGATTGAACTTTTTTTATCGCTCTCATTTTTCCAAAAAATAAAAAATAAAAAATTTACGACCATTCTTATATTTGTCAGGTCTCGCCTCTACAGACCCAGCACGCAGGCCAATTAAGACCTGAAGTGCTGCCACTCTCAGCCACACGAGGATCAGCTGTGTGTAATTACTGCTAAGCTGTGGCAGAATGTGTGTATATACCATTGCTTTCTCATAGTTCTTTGCAACTTCTCTCAAGCCATGCGCCAGTGGAGCTTAGCGCTCCATTTCGCGTGTATAGTGCTACTAAATCTAACCTTTGATAATAGTGCTGCGCAGTTGCAGCATTCTAAGAAACCTTGTTTCCTTTTCTTTTATAGTAATACTAGTGTTGTCTGCATTTGCACACCTTTGTTTGTATTACTATAGTTTCTTTTGCAACCACGATTCCTGTTTTGTTTTGAAGTTTTTGCTTATGCCGACCGCGCTAAATCCATCCTTGCACTTGAGTCCAATCCATGTTTTACTGGCCTCCGTGCCAACCCTCACAATATTACACAATAAAAAATGAAAGCTACCCCAATAATGTCAAAATAAAGAAGTTCTTACTCCTGCAAAGTTTTTAATCGAAACACCTGCAAAATCTATGTCCTAGATTTTCATCCGATATTGATGCAATACTGACTTTCAGTTTATCTGATGTCCAGAGTGAGCAGAAACAAGGTTTTCACATACAAAAGTACATACTGCACTTCAAACTGCAATCATTGACCAAAGATGCATTGAATTAAAGACTGTACGCAGATCCACATTGGGACTGGATGATTGCCATGTGCATGACTTAGAGTGCATGACATCAAAGGAAAATCCATATAATTATAAAAGCATTTGCGCGGTATTAGATTGCGGTTCTCTTGTGTCTGGCTTTATCAAGTAGTTACTTTATGAGAGCACTCACATGCTCTTCATATGGAAAATGAAAGAAAGATATCCAAGATTTTTTTAGTAGTTAATTGTGATTGTCCTCTGGATCCAGAGACAATATCTTCTTTGGTTGAACTTAATTAAATCTATCTATTTGTTGCACTGATGTGCTTAATTCTAGATTCTGCTATCAGCTACAGCGCTGGGGCCACCAATGCCAGCCAATAAAAATAATATGTGGAATAATATAATAACAACAACCATGATCTCTGATAAAATAAGAAAAGATTAATTCTCATCATTATTCAGTGTCCTTGGCAGCTGCAGCTGCAGTGGGAACTGTAATCTTTCCATGTTGCCTTAACCCCACTAATCACCACACAGCAATTAAGGGCTGTCATTCTAAATAAAATGGAGACCATGGCATCTCCCATCAGGGAGAACGTGTCAATAAGCAACGCAAAGAATGGCGAAAATCTTGACAGCAGTGTCTCAAATTGCCTGTTTGCTTGCGCTTTTTAAACTTGCATTAATATTTTTTAACTCAAAGGCATAGACTAATTGAGTCGGTCATTTATGTATTTATTTCAAGACCACAATGGAAAAATGATCAGTCACACTTTCACGTTTATGGAGAAATGATGAATTAAAAATTCAGAACGATCTTAGAAACAAAGCACTGAGATACTATGCAAAAAAAAAAAAAAAAAATATGAAATATTAATAATAATATTATTATACATACAGTACAGGCCAAAAGTTTGGACACACCTTCTCATTCAATGCGTTTCCTTTATTTTCATGACTATTTACATTGTAGATTCTCATTGAAGGCATCAAAACTATGAATGAACACGTGAAATTACATATTAATCTAACAGTTGTCCAATAGGGCTGTCGGCTGTGTAAAAACCTGACTTCTGCACAACACAACTGATGGTCCCAACCCCATTCATAAGGCAAGAAATTCCACTAATTAACCCTGACACGGCACACCTGTGAAGTGAAAACCATTTCAGGTGACGACCTCTTGAAGCTCATCAAGAGAATGCCAAGAGTGTGCAAAGCAGTAATCAGAGCAAAGGGAGGCTACTTTGAAGAAACTAGAATATAAGACATGTTTTCAGTTACAGGTATTTCACACTTTTTTGTAAAGTACATAATTCCACGTGTTCATTCATAGTTTTGATGCCTTCAGTGAGAATCTACAATGTAAATAGTCATGAAAATAAAGGAAACGCATTGAATGAGAAGGTGTGTCCAAACTTTTGGCCTGTACTGAATATTATAGATATATGTATAATAAATAGTATATAAAATATACAAAAATGGTAAATTCTGACTCTGATCATTTTTCTATTGTGGTTTGCATTTATTTCTTTTCTATCACAATTACATTAACATGGATTCGCTGGGTAGTTTGTTCATTAGAACTTCGTATTATGCAGAAAGGAGGAGACGTCTGCACACTTACTCCAAGCCACCAAAGAAAACTTTATTGATTAAAAAAGTACAACGTTTCGATCCGACTTGGATCTTTGTCTGGAACATGCTGTCTGTAAAGTGTCCTCGAGTGCTTAAAAAGGCGCTTTTAAATAAAATGTATAATTATTATTATTATTAGGCATCTCAAATGGTTAAAATGTCACGGTGCAAAATGTGGATACACGGATGTGCACGTATCACAGCTTCATATCAAATCTGCTCCCCAACAGAACCAGCTAAGGCTTGGAGGTACAACGAGTAATGCATTACTGGTGAACACACTCTCGTGAAGTGGCGGTGGGGCGGAGTTCTCCCTTAAATGTGCTCAGTGTGATGTTCTGTGTTAAACTAGCACTTATGCAGCACAGATAGCCATAATTAGAGTGGTGTTAGATTCGATGTAACACTTTTTTTGAGGCCACTCTGGTGGCTGACTGGCCATAATAATGCAGAGTGGTATCTGAATGTGTTCAGCGTCACATTGGATACCAATCTTTTTATTTTATTTTACTTATTTTTTGGAAGGTGTGCCTTCTTCCGAGATTCTACCAAGCAAGGTTCTGTTTTACACAGCTCAGAGAAAATAACCTGTGATTCATCGTCTTTCAGTCATGCTGAATTTTATTGCTTGTAATACGCTGAAATGCATGTGTTATCCAGGTAACTCGGCAGACATTAAAAAAGAGAAAGGGATGTCATTTGATTTCAGCCAGTTGCTACGGAGGAAAGAAGGTGGTTCTAGACAGTTTTTGTTGTCCTCCCACGATGAACTGAGCCGCTTACTTAGCATAGAAAAAAACAGTTCTGCTGGAACCTTCTGTGTTCTTTCACAATGGTCATCCACAGCAATGGTGCTCCTGTGTCACAGGGCTGATTCCATCAAGGACGGTCGCTGTGGGCGCCATCAGCCCCAGGGTGAGACAGAATTTCATGGGCCGGTTGAAGGTCTACCTCAGTCTATAATCTCTTCAACCCCCCCCCAAACCTAAATACAACTGAAGCGTCAGAAAGGATAGGGCTTAAACTGCAGAGGCAGCTCATCCCAGAGAAATTAGTTGCAGAAGTCCTCCCAAGCTTGTGCCTGGTGATTCTGAGAAACACACAATTCCAGTCCAGGTCTTTTTGACTGTCTTTGAGGTAACTAATATATTCCTATCTGAGCAAAACCTAGATATCTCCAGGCACCATGCCATATATCGAGCCTTTCCGGGTGTTTTTCATAACGCATTTCATTGAAGCCATGACATCACAGATTACCGGTCATCAAAAAGGCGATAAATGCGATGAAATGTGCCCATTGTGAGTTAGAAAAAGATAGCCCGGCTCATGATTCAATAGTGCGCATTAGACTCCGGTTCATTTCGGAATACATTTACCCTGGGAGCGGAGTGCCGTGGGTGGGAATCCAATGAAACATGATTTGATGCTGAAGCCAGATGAATAGATGTGAGGCGTGCTATAAATTCCCAGATTAATGCTGACAATATATACACAAACCTAGTTTTAGTGAGACTTTCATAAATATTGTATGTGTTCACCTTTACCATTTAATTCCAATCGTTATTTGGCAATATGTGTTTCTTTTTATTCATACTGTTCTCCCTCATTTCTGCATTCATTTGGGTACGCGGGAAAAACCTAGGATATTACATATCTGTCTATTTACCAGAGTAAGGCGCGTTCGGAAAAGGTGTTTCTGGAAAGAACACATCCCCATAAAACTCATTCAAAGTGTCATTTCTAATATATTTTCATCTTTTCATATACAGCGCTGAGAAAGCCTCAGGCATTCCACTTCCCTGCTGAATTTTGTATAATAGGTTTTCAGAAATATTCAATATATGTATTGTATTGTATCTTTCTTTCAGTAATCTTTCAAATAAGTAACTATGATATTGTAAACAGCGTAAAAAAGGCAACTGAACCAGGGCAAAGTGATATTTAAAAACACTTATATGGATTGAATTCCATGGATAGTAGGAATGCTGACCTCAATAGGAGTACCAGGGGAAATATACCCAGGTGTTGGTCAGCGTGAGGTGCCTTTTGGGATGGTTAAACGGGCTGTAGATTGAATTTGAGTAAGGCAGCTCGACACCTTTGGCCAAATTTTGGCAGACTGTTCTCTCGCTGAGAGCTCTACCAGCCAGCATCTGGACAGATGGCATTCAGTTATGCTTTCCTCGCCTGGCAATTTCTCACCTTTCCACAGACACGAACAGCTGTTATGTAAATGGAATTATTGTCTGTAACTGAGAATTAAAAACACATTTTTTGGCCTGTATCCTGCAACCCTAAAGTACTAAGCGCAAATCTCCCGTCCAATTACACTGTCAGCTTATCAACCCTGTTTAAAGTTTTATTTTTTAGAGATAAACATGCTTTTTAATTACAGTGGTCACACCATGTTTATCCTATTAAATACGCAATGGACATGCAAAGTCATATTTAAAGGGGACCTAAAGCGGTATTTTTCCAAGTTTATATTTTGGTCTTTGACTCCCCTAGAGTACTCCTGATTGCGCAAAGTAAAAAAAAGAGTACTTATTTTGCTCGTACTGCCATTCTCAAAAAACCCCATTTGTTGTCCACTGTAGTCTCTGCCTGAAACGCCTCATTGGGGTGGCTCTTCCACTCCCTGTGTGCCCACTTTCTTCTGACTCTGGCTCTGTGGAGGCCAGATCTAGTGGGACGAGGGAGTAGAACGCAGTTTTCCTGTCCGGCTCCAAACTGAAACTGACGCGCCTCCCGAAGGACTCGATGGGCATACTCTGCAATCTAACGCAGTACGTGTGTATAGATCTAATGAAATTAACTTGTTCTAATAAACGCAACGGCGAAAGTGGAGGACGCAGTGCAAAAGTCTGGCAGCTCAAGCACAAATTTGCTATCCGCTACAGTTTGCTACGGCAACAATTGGTGAGTACAGCGGTTTTTCTACTTCTTAGCTAGGATGCAGGGAAAGCTAGAATCCACTCCATATAGACACATTTGTAGGACAGGTTGACATGCCCAAAATCTGGTGGGTCTGAGTTTAGAGGGAAACATGGACAGTGAGGAGCAGCTAAAAGTGGACCAACAGCTTATAGACTGCTTCAGTGTGTATAAGGACCTGCTGGTTCACGTGCATAGTTGTGGTGTGTTGTTAGCGTGGAGAAATGAACAGCTTCCGCACTGGTATATGACGGAGGGGCGAAAGCTCCAAGCTAAAGGGCCTTTTCGGAAATTGCTCGTGGTAATGGTTTACTTATTGCTTTGGAATGACAAGGTTTTCCTCGTGGAAAATGGGCGCATTATGGATAGCGTGCGAGAGCCAGACAGAGCTCCGGTTATGTCATTAACATAATGCTAGTTTTACAGATCATAAGTTCCGTCTGCGTGAACCGTTACTTATGGGGAGCTTGCAAATCGATCACTTTTACAGGAAAGAATTTAATATTCAATCAATGGCAATGCAGAAATCATTTGTTATACTGGACACGTTATAGCCTGTGCGCTTCCCTATTACTTTCACTGGTAGTATCAGAGAGCTTGCCCAGACATTGGAGATGTATCAGACTGACTCCGGTCATGGATAAGTAAAGCGATCGTTTCATAAGCACCCAAAAACGCACCCCGAGCTCTGCAAAATCTATGCCTGGTCTAACTTCAGCCCAACTCAGCAGACACACACAGCACCTCTCCGTTTAGCTTCAACTGTAGTGGCTACAATCAGACAACGTTATGATGAAACTGTCACATTGATGCTTACCGAAGTAACACAAGCATACCGATCATAATTGCTGTATATAAGTTACCCAGAAGCATTTTTAATTTGCAGAGCACGCGTACTAACATGCAGTAGCTTATAAGCGGTCATAACTTTGAATGTAATCTGTTGCGAGAAAATTTTGTTTTTTTTCTGCTTAATGCACCCATAATGCCTGTATTCGCGTCTTTGCATTGACTTTGAATATAGCTAATCTGTCGCATGAAAAATTTGTTTCGCATCTGGTGTGAAAGCTGTTTAACTCGCCCATGACGCCTGTATTCGCATTTTTCCATTGACTTTGAATGTAGCTAATCTGTCGCGTAAAAAATTTATTTTGCGTCCGGTGTGAAAGCTGTTTAACACACCCATAACTCCTGTATTAGTGTCTTTGCATTGACTTTGTATGTAGCTAATCTGTCGCGCAAAAAATTTGTTTCGCGTCCGGTGTGAAAGTGGCTTGACATGCCCATAACGTGTATTCGCGTCTTTGCATTGACTTTGAATGTAGGGTAATCTGTCCTGTGAAAAATTCATTTCGTGTCTGATGTGAAAGCAGCTTTATGGATAGTACGCCACAGCTAGAGAGAGCACGGTTATATTATGCACATAATAGAGGTTTTACAGACCGTAAGTTCTGTTTGCGCAGACAAGTTGCTTATCTGGAGCTAGGGAATTGATTACTTCTACAGGAAAGAATTACCTATTTAATCTCCCCCTTTTTTCGGCTTTTAATTAGCCACAACAGTTAGAGCTTTTGTGATTCGCATTGCTTTCTTGGTAGCACCAGAGAGCTTGCTCAGAAATTTGTGAAGTATTCGGCTGATCCCGGTCATGGATAAGTGAAGTAATCACTAACTGAAGTGGCTACAATCGGGCAACGTTATGATGAAACTGCCACATTGATGGTTACCGAAGTAACACAATCATACCGATCAGAATTACTGCATATAAATTAACCAGGAACATTTTTAATTAGCACGACACGCAAACTAACATGCTGTAGCCGGTAACCGAGTGGTCATAACCACAGAGACAAACCCTTGCAAAGCAGGTTTTACAGATAGCAAGTTCTGTTACTGTGAATAGTTGTACCAAGCATCCAAATGACAAAAAAGTATTAAATGTTAGCTTCAAATGAGGTTTATGTTCACACACCTTCTGTAGAATTTCCCCTGATATCACTCTTGCATATTTAGGACACAAATATATGCAACAGTAACTTGGCTATGTTAGCCGCTGTGCTACAGCCACAATCAAATGGCTATCACGTCAGGTTGGCTTTGGGTTGGCGGTTAAAGCAACTTAGAGCTTCTGTGTTTGTGAGTCACATGCAGTCGCGACCGATACAGGCTTTATCTACAGATATTTTACAAAGCCTGTGTTTGAGGCCAGTTGTTAGTGCTAACTATCGCTAGCGGTCCTGCTAGCCACCCGTAACACGTTTGCTTCACTTACATTATTTGCTGTTATATGGTAACTTAAAAAGTTGTACCGAACAAACCCTTGGAGCAACTGTTTAAGTTTTGAGAAGAAGCTGAAAGGCTTATCCTGCGTCGAATTATCCTTTATTGACAAAGCTGTCTTTAGTGGAATGCTGAGCACAATCTGCTAACGTTCCCTTTGGCCATGGCTGTTTGCTGCCAGCAAACAAAAAAAGCTTCCCACTGATTTCTGGTGGCATCGTCTTTTGGGAGAGAAATGTTTGTTTTTCTTTGCGCCCAAAAGTAAACGGACAAGTAGCTTGGGAGAGATGCTTACAAAATTGCACCTCAAATGATCTGCGGTTCTTCTTTAGTATTTCCAAAAGTGTAGACGCTACTTAGGCACAATATGATCTGCTGTTGTTAGTTCCTGCTAGAATAGTTTCCGGTGTGGGCAGGTCCAATGCAGTGGTTGGCTCTGGCTAGGTCTGTACTAATTGGACGGCAGAACCTGACGTCAGGTTTTGCCCAGATCTTATGAAGATTTCGGGAGGAGCTGTTCAGAGAGGGAATCACGCTCACAAAATCACGCTCTTGGATTACGGCAAAATCCCTGCATCTAGAGGTTGAGCATGGACAACCAACATGATGACATGACTAATATGTATTAAAAGAAGGATCAGCATGTTAGGTCCCCTTTAACTGATGGTTGATGCAAAAGTTCAACAAATAAATAAATACATAAAAAAATAAATGTCTTTAAGCACACATGCATGGACATCTTTGGGAATGTATATCTGTTTCCATTCCTAAAAAGAAATAGATTTCTGTATACAGTAGTTTTTTTCCCTCATGGCCCAATTAAATGTGAACAAATGGGGGGGAAAAATGACGAGTTTGATGTCAAGAAAGCTATATTCAGTCTCAAAACAAAATTATACCAGAGCAGCCCTGAGCAGATGGTTTCCATTAACTCTGTCATATATGTTCCGGTACATATACGGATTAGCTATCTTTGTGTCACAGATGTTCATTTAACTATTAACATGCCGTAAAACCTTCTGCAAAACTGCCAACCACCTGCTGCAGTGAAATGAGCCCCGTATGGTCTATAATCCTACAGTTGCTCCTCTTACTCATCTTCGATTATGCAGTTTATATATGCATGAACATTTGAACAGCAGAAGAAATCATGGTGATAGAGTAAGCAAATGAGAGAATAGGCTGCCATTAAAAAAGGGTAGAATAATCAAATGAAACCTTTCCTACCTTATTCATGTGCTTATTGGGCACTGCAAAAATCCATTAACTTTAAAAGCAGAGAAGAAGAAAGAAAGAAATGAGGTGTGCCATCCTGCCAGCAGCAGTAGCGTGCAGCAGACTGCGGCTTTTACTTAACGGGAGATGATCAGGTGAGTCAAACAATTTGACATCTTTTGGTACAGGTTTCATTTTGCCAAGTTTTCCTTATAATAGCTTTAGACAGCTAATGGGGTACAGGCATGATCAACAGCTGTATATTTGTAAAACTTTATTGATTTATTTGCATGAGCCTTTCAAAATATAGACCAAAATGTCACCATGAGGACTCATTTTTTCATTCTGTGCTCCAGATTTTTTGGTATATTTGCTTAATAACTATGACAAATTTGGAAATTTCTTGAGGCAAACAATATTTGAGAACGCTGTCATGACAATAGTTTTCATTTTAGCACTCCATGTGTATTGTGTAAGTGTGGAACTCAACCGTTCCTCTATTATTAGATTGTCAGCTACATTAAAGTATTTGCGTATTGAATCATATACTGTATGTAGCATGAAATGAATAGATACATATCCCAATAAACAAACTATTCAACTCAGACTTAGCATGTGTAAGCATTAATTATTAGCTGCCATTACAGTACAACACACGTTACAGAAACAGCGTTTCTCGACTGAAATCCTGATGCGTAACAAAATTTCTTTCAGTCAGTGGCCAAGGACAGGCAGCACAGTGAGTGGATTATTTAACCAATCAATACAGTCCATGAGTCACAGGTGCTGAGAGATGCTGAATTCTCTGAGCGTGCCCAGGACTGCACTCTGACTGCAGGCTGGACAAAGAGTATGGACTGTGTCATTCTCACATCACCCATTGACTATCATCCCATCGCCATGCAACTCCATTCGGAGCCACAGTCTTTGCAGTGCAGCCGCTGAGTCCGAGCAATCCACCGAGTCTGGTAGATGAAACCTGCCCCTGAATATTTTGCTCGTCTCCAAGTAGCACGCAAGCTTAACCCCTTAAACTCTAACTTTCCACTGAAGTTGTCCCTCAACGCTTTGTGCAGATTAAGACGCCGGAGTCCGTAAATTCTGAAATTTAATTTCTCAACAATTCTGTAATAGAATTTCTGAATGTCATGCTTGACTGGTATAACGTTCAAGAGTCTCTGTGACACAAATACTGATTCATAAAGCCTAAACAGACTCATGCATAACAGGAAAAATTGGAAATGATTTGTATTCTGTGCAAAGTAGGTTCATAGTGAGAAAAAGCATTACTGTTTTTTTTTTTTTTAATTGTCGGACAACGTCACATACATATTTGGTATCTGCTGGTTGCAGCATTTCACTGAATTTGCATCACACTTATATTGAAAGAAATATTCAAATCCAAGAAGCCATGTATGTTTTCATGGCCACTGCATTGCATCACGTGGATAATATTTAGATCTTGCACATCATTTTGTGACCATTTCTCTATAATTCTGCAGGACATTTATGTGATCGTTGGAAACCTTGGAATCTCCACCAGAATTTAAAATCGGTTTGATGTTCCATAGGTTTGAATATAGCAGTTGTATTTTTCGAGCCCGTGTCTGGGTCCATAGGTTTTATGGGATTAAGCACATGGATGACAAATGACAAAGAATGAAACACATTGACTGAACCTTTCATGTCAGAAAAATTTTGGACTTTGTATTTTCATGTTGAAATTACTATTACAAGCCTCGTGCGAATGCCTTCTGTGTTTCCTCCCATTCAGCAGCTACCTTGTCTATTTTGAAGTAATGTCTCCTTTGATTGGTTTGCGTTTTGCATGTTTCCTTCATCTCCGGCTGCTTTCTGTTTCTTCATTACACCCCCTCTTGGTGTGTGTGACATGTTTATGCCGCCGTCTTTTGAGTCGCCAAACTGTAATTTGTAACAAGCACTTAGAACCAGTCAGCATTTGCTAATAAAACTCTTTGTCTTCTGATAGTAAAATGTAATCTTTAATGACCGAAATTGACGGAAGTTTCCTTTCTAGTTTAGTCAATAGGAAGGAAGCAGCCAAGCCTTTCTCATGGTCGCCAGGATTGGTACCATGTTCGAGTAAATTCTCTCCCAGTCTGTTCTTCTTTAAAGTTTATTAGGGACAACCTACTTATTCTTCTGCAATCAACAGGATTGGAACCACATTCCTCCTAATTACTCCATCCTACCTTCTGACAGTTTGGCTCTGGTGAAGTGTGAACTCACCTGGCAGTCATCCAGGAAAGCCACTGACCAGAGATAAGCTACACCTTTTACTGCTTTGCCCATAACATCTGAACTCAACTGTGCTTTTATCCTCTGGGCTCCATCCCACTGTTACCGCATAACTTTCAATAAACCCTAGTGGATTTTACCCTGCCTTTGTACTTGATTCCTGGAGCCTGTTCCTCTGACAAAATACGCCCCAGAAAGGTAGTTCGTCAAGCAGCTTATTACGACCTAAAGTTACGTTTACAGGGTTTCCCTGGGTTTTTTTGAGACCAAGGTGGCGAAGGGGGAGGAGCGATATGCATGGCGTGCAAAGTTTATGAACACACCTTTGGATTGTTGGGCGCTAAGTGAATAATCACAAATTGATCAATGAACATTATAGCTACATATATTTTGAATTAATTTATCTAGAATTTTTCATACTAACAAAGCAAAGCGATTCACAAAAACAATAAAACCTAACTGCTGATGAAGCATAAAACGTCTCTTTGTCCGTCCAAAAGAGTATTTTCGGTCGGGCCAAGGCCGTTTGTGTCGCTCGATGTTTCCGGCAACAACGCTGCTCGAGCATGCGCAGAACGCAAAGTCCAACTCTGATCAGATAGTCAAATTATTCTCTGCTTGTAAATGTCCAATCAATCGAATTATCTAGGTAGGTTAATTCGGTCCCACTGTGATGTTTACATGCACTTTAAAAACCCAATCATAGTCGAACTAAGCCAATAATTTGGTTTTCTTGAGTGTCATGTTATCGTGCTGAGTGTTGTAGTGGTGAATACAGAGGTGGCATAACTCACATAGTTTCCCTTTATGATGAATACAAGCCATCAGAAAGTAAGTGAATAAACTCTCAGCGTCATTCAAAACACTGGTTTAACTGACTTTACCTGTGTTTACTCTCTACTATTTGACCCCTGCTCGTGTGACGTTACTCACTCACCCTTGTCTGGGTTCAGTCTGACCCTGACTCACGGAGCCATTGGCCTGCTGTAAATCTGTCAAATTTGCCTAATCTGTCACCTCTCTCTCTCTCTCTCCTCAAGCCTGACAAAGAAGGCTGTTCTTTTTTTCGTTGCCCCTGGTCTTTCACTGTCTCGTCTGCCTGCCACAAATTAAGTCGGGAAGTAATACGTTCGTTACTTCACCCCAAAAAAACCCAGCTTTTATCATGGACATAATTAGTTTTGCCTCAAGAAAAATATCTTACCTTTTAGTGCTGAAACGGTTAACCGGTGAACCATATCCGTTCATTTGATTCTGGGTATTCCGATAGGTTAAGTATGGACAACCAACATTATGAAATTACTAATATGTATTTAAAGAAGGAAGCATGTTAGGTCCCCTTTTACTCGCCACGCTTCAGGGAACAAAGAGCAGTCCATCTTTTCCCCACCTCTCATCTACTTGTAGGATTGCATCAGCTCATAAGGGAGAGAGAAAAAAACAAACCCCATTTCAATATTAATTTCATTATTACAATAATTTAGTGTTTCACAAAAACAAAAAATATCAAAATACAGTGAGGGAAAGATGTAGCTGGACTGGTATGCTACAGCGCGCAATAGCTTGTCTGCTTGGCGCTAATTTTCAGTCAGTCTTCAAAATGGGCAGCGATCCGAAGTGTGGAAACAGTTTAATCTGGTCGATGACTGTAAGAAAGCGCAGAGTAAACTTCAAATCAGAGACTTGGAAAATTCGCCGGGTAGACGAATACTACTCGAATATAGCAAACGGTTATTCGAATACTAAAAATCACTAACAGTTTCAGCACTATTACTGTGACCGTGTGTGTTCACATTGTAGGCCTAGTTGTCCTGTGTTTGTTTGGAATGTCGCCTGGTCCATTTCGCTCGCTTAGAGTACACAAGCGACGTAAATGCTCGTGCCGTATGACGCATGTGAAACTCGTGTTTTGTTGGCTGCTGTGTTAAGCAAAGAGCCTTGGATACGAAGATTACGTAGTGCAATTTTATGAATCCCATAGTGATGAAATAGAACCGTCCTTTAAGCCCCCTTTCAAAATGACCAAGGCAGCCCGCCGTGGCATTAGATAGGCAGGGAAAACCCTGGTTTAGAAGTTAAGCGACATCCAATGGTCATTTAAATAACTACAATCTGCTTTCCATCATCAGCGTCACCATCAGTAAATCCCTGACCTAAACCTAATCCTAACCCTCCTAATACTAACCCTAACCCTAACTGTAACCCCAACCCTAATCCTTACCCAAACCCTTATTTTAAGCAGAATATGACTGAAGCTATACAGTTGCAATCAAAATGATTCAACTCCCAGTGCAAATTGGGCTTAACAGCAAAATTTACAAACTTTCAGCTGTTTGTGATAAACAGAAGAACATTTTAAATAACTCAACACAACTAAGATTATAAGTGGTTTCTTCAAATTTAACACAAACTGCAGTTTTTAATGACTGCTGCAGTCTCAAAATTATTCAACCCCCCAAACAGAATCCCTAATAAGAGCATATTTGTAAATCAGGTGTTGTCTCAAGCACATCTAGTGCAGCTAATCAAGAGCTTAGTTAGCTGCATCAGGTTTGCTTGAGGTAGAACACATCAAATACTAGAACTCGCTCAGGGTTTGTTGACAGTGACATTTTATTGCTTATTAGAAATATGGCAGTCAGAAGAATTGTCCAAAAAGCTAATAGAGGAGATCATTGCCTGCCACAGACAAGGAAAAGGATACAAAAGGTAGCACAGGCACTAAATTTTCGTAGAGATACAGTTGGAAGCATAGTTCCCAAGTTCAGAGTCCAAGGAAGAACGGCTGCAGTACCAGGATGTGGCAGAAAGAGGAAGCTATCAATGGCTGTCACCAGATTCCTGAGCAGATGGGTGGTCAAAAACCCTCGACTGACTGCAGGAGACCTGCAGCAAGACTTGGAGGCAGGAGGCACTGAGGTTTCAGTTTGCAAAGTAGGGGGCATAGTAAACATTGAAGGTTTCCCAGACGTACACCACAACTGATCCAAAAGCACCAGCTCCAACATGCCCAAAACCATACAAATAAGCAACAGAGGCTTGGGGATACTGCTCTGTGTAGTGAGGAAATAAAACTGGAATATTTCCGGCTTATGAATCAGTGGTATGTCTGCAGGTGGAATAAAGACGCATATGCTGAAAAGTACACCCTGCCTATAATGAAGAATTGTGAGGGCTTTTTGATGCTCAGTAGCTGCCTTGCTTCCTCTGGCACTGGAAACCTGCAAAGTGTGGAGGGCAAGATGGATTCAGTCAAGTACCAGGATATCCAAGGAGAAAATGTCATTCTGTTTGTCGGGACGCTGACCTTCCAAAGGGACCTTCCAAAAGGACAATGATCCTAAGCATACCTCAACATCAACCAAGGCTTGGTTTCAGAAGAAGTCTGGGAAGATTCTGGAGTGCCCATCACAGTCGCCTAACTTGAAGCCCATAAAAATCTCTGGTAGGATTTCAAGAACCCAGTTGCAGCATGCAAACCCTAGAATATTAGTGAACTGGAGGCCATAGCCCATGAGGACTGTACTAAGATTGCTTTAGAATGCTGCCAAAAGTTGACATCTGCCTATGCATCACATTTCCAGCAGGTCATAGCGGCAAAAGGGTACTCTACTAAGTATTAAAGATGCTTGTC